>OY986041.1:106105583-107330226 GCA_963920215.1 Nineta flava | reverse complement strand
AAATGGAGAAGAAAAATTTTCTTCACTTTTTCACATTTTTTCCAAGGGGTACCCCTTAAAAAAAGCGCTAAAATTGAAAATTGAAACCCTTGAAAAACATTGACCTTCAAATGACTTTAAAGGTCAAGGTCAAGATGAAAATCGAGATCTACATAACATCTCGAACAAAACAATTTTTAGTCGTGCCATTTTTCCGAAAAAAAGCTTCCTGGAAGAAATATTGCAGTACATATTGTTTAAAATAATACATCTTGTATAATAAATTTTAAGGAAACATATCCGATAATTTCAACTACATTTTTTCAGTCAGTGTTTGAAATACTTATTTTCGAGTAAAAAAATTCTACTATTTTCATGATAAAAAGATTACTTTCGATTTTATATTTGAAATTTCATAATTGAATACCACCATTGCATTTTTTTACAAGAATTAGGGTTAGCACAATATAAGTAGGCAGGTTTATTCTAGCACAAAAGGGAATGTGCTGCTTAAAGCGCATGAGCCATGAAAATAATCAAGGGATGCTGTGCATCGTACATAACTTTATTTGGGGAGATAAAATTCATTTTAAAATGGTTGCCATCTTATCCAGGTTAAAAAATATTAAAACATGTTGTGAATTGTTTATAGAAGTATAATTTTTTGTGCTTAAATTGGATATTAAGATAATTTAACCGAATCCTTACGTATTTTGGTTGCCTGATACCAAAAAATAATCCATTTTGAAAAAATTCAATTTAAATGCGAGCTCATAAATATGTTTTTTAATAATTTACAAACAAATTATGGAATGATTTTTAAAAAGACATTTTTTCACACACGATTTTATGAGATGTCATGCAGAGTGTATCTAATAAAACAATGTAGATAGCGCGTTTATGGTCACAAAAATAATTACAAACTGTTAACAAATTCAAGGTTAGAATGTAAATTTATAAACAAGTAATTGTCAACTATTTGTTTAAAACATAACTGACAAGCAAAATTTAAATTATGACCTTGTTAAAATTGAGACAAATAGACAAAAAGTAAATTGTGTCCTTGAAACCATTCAGAAAATAACATTTAACTTGAAATGGGCCTACGTAAACAAAGTGGTTCAATATTCCCAGTCACAAGTCGGTAATTTTATTTGTAGATCCAAACTTTCAGATTCCAAACAGGGCATTTTCAGGACGAAGACAATCCTGTACCTAATTTCAACTGTATAGTTAAACTTAAATGTTCTAATGTAAGAGCTGGCGGTGTATAGCTACTAGCTATAGCTTTGTAAGTAGCTATAGCTTTGTATAGCTATAGCTTTGTATAATATTGATTTTCTTGTACTTCATATGCAAAAATCATAGCACACACACACACAATTGTTGTCCACTGAAGAGTGGAGTCACTTATGTCACAGACTTACTTATTGTCTGTTTCGCTAAGCAACTTATGAATGTACACTCCCGTTCATAAAAATTGAACCACCAGTAAGTCACCTTCTAAGCGTATATATTCCCAAATATATGTATATTACATACAATAACACTTAGAATGTTTCAACTGGTTCATGAATGTTTATGAACGGGAGTGTACATATAAATTTAGTCATTCTACTGTATGGCACATATTGTTTACTAAATGTCTCCCAAGCACTATGCAATACAGCAGGATAGAAAACGGTGTAATATCGATCGAGCGAGTGCTATATCAGTCGAGTGTTAAATCAGCGTTTTGTTACATACTGAAAATATACTCCGATCGGATTCTCATTACGCACCAAAAGAATTTCAAAAATATATTTCCCAATATATTGATTATTTTCCCTCTATCTATACCTTATTATCTTCATTGAGTTTTTATTTAAATTTTTCTCAGTGATACTTTTGGAAATAAAGGCGGGGAAAGGCGTGTTTCACAAAAAATGTTCAAAGAAATGCATCAATAAAATATACCATATATATTGCTGAATTTGTGCTTCAATAAACTTTCATTTGGCACCCTACACGATGCCCTTGGAAAAATAATTTCCTAGTTTAACTTCCAGAACTAACCTCTAACTTAAAAAATGCAAATTTTAAATGTCATATTGGTATTTGGGTATCAGCATCTTATAACATTGTCAAATTTTAAAAATTCACGTAAAATAGTCTGTCACAGACAAGCCTACAGGATGCCCTTGGAAAAATAATTTCCTAGTTTAACTTCCAGAACTAAGCCCTAACTTAAAAAATACAAATTTTAAACGCCTTGTTGGTATTTGGGTATTAGCATATTATAACAATGTCAAATTTTAATAATTCACGTAAAATAGTCTGTCACAGACAACCCTACATGATGCTTTTGGAAAAATAATTTCCTTGTTCAACTTCCAGAACAAACCCCTAAAAAAGTCACGTAAAATAGACGCGTGAAATGGACGTAAAATAGACGTAAATCAGACAGAAAGACGCCGACGTGATTCCATAAGTAGTTCTGGTTTGCGAATTTTGCATGGAACACTAAAACGAATGCGATGTATCCAAATTGAATAGAAAATTAAATGTGACTTCAATTGCACTTCGGATTTGAATAACAAAGATGTATATATACATACAAGCCACCATTACTACATACATTAACACAACATTCACAAATAAAGTACTCTTTCTGATGACATCTATCAATAAAATAATACCAATAGAAAATTATTCAGTATATTTTATGAGCATATCACATAACCAGACATCATGATGTCACGGTCCAATGTAATATGTATCTTTATATATATATAGGATGATGCCATTTTAAAAGACTTACTTGCACGTCTTAGAAAGAGTTAATTTTTGAATTTTTGATCACATATAATTTTAGGATTTAATTTAAGGATATAGCTCGAGTTAAAATTGTACAATTTTTTTTTTTTTTTTTGCTTTTAATTAACTATTATGTTGGATTTTCCAATGATATTCACAACAGATCCCAGTTAGGCAAAACTTATTACAGATTCGTAATTTCCCATAGGGTTTTCCCAATCATACCCTAAATAGATCCCAGTTGGGCAAAACTTATATCAGATTTGTGATTTTCCATTGGGTTTTACCAATCATATCCTAAATAGATCCCAGTTGGGCAAAACTGATACCAAATTGTTAATTTTTATGTTGGGTTTTCCCAATGATTTCCTGAAAAAATCCCAGTTAGGTAAAATTAATGTCAGGTCATTGATTTTTAAATTGGGTTACACTAATGGGTTCCGAAATAGATCCCAAGTGGGAAAAAATAATATTACTTTAACAATTTTTACATTGGGATATCCAAGTCTTTATTGGGTCGCCATCGGGATAGCCTTACTTGGCATGCCCTCTTGATTCCCTATTGGGTCCGGATATATGTATAGGGGCAATTTCCAGTCGGGTCTTTAACAATGATTTTTACGCTAAGAAGATCAAATATCAAATTTTGTAGATTAATAAATTTTGTTTGCATTCTTATTCCAATGCGCTGATAAGGGTTTATGAGCGAGAGAAAATCATATTAGGGTGTGAAAAGACTGCATAATGATAATTTTGTATCCTTACGCATCTTTCTGTAAATAATATTTAAAAAACATTGTACAGTTAAGAATTCATAAAGATTGCAAAGTAATGATGTGGGTGGGCTCTGTTATAGACCATGGTGTCTCAGAAACGGAGGTAAAACCTCATTATTATTAGTATCTCGCAATTATAGTATTGCTGGATATTAATATTGTTTGAACATTTTTTTTCATCCTATCTTTCATACTATTTTGCTTAATACTGCCGATTCTACATTACATTTCAAATTTTGCCCCTATTCCTAGAACATTTGTTTGTATTTTATAAATACGTATTTCGACTACAATGTAGTCATCATCAGTATGAATTAGCTAATCGTAACTATGAGGTGACACAGGCACCAAATTAGCAACAAGCAACATATCTCTGAATCCATATCCCAGAGATAGTTACGATCAGCTAATTCATACTGATGATGACTACATTGTAGTCGAAATACGTATTTATAAAATACAAACAAGTGTTCTAGGAATAGGGGCAAAATTTGAAATATAATTTCAAAAAAACCTAGAGTTCTCTTTGATTATTTTAATAATCTTTACCGATTCTACATGTTTATTGTACTTTTATTCAAGAAGAAATTATGCTGATTATTTCCGAGGCATATGTTTCGATATCAATTGTTTTTGATTCAATTGTGACTACTAAAATTGGCAGCACCCTATATACATAGCTAATATAAATAAAATACCTAACATATCCATACATATAAATTGTGTCGTGATTGAGTACTTTACTTTTGTTGTTAATGTGCTGTAGCTCTGTATATTTACAAACAGCCCACGTAAATAATGTTAAATGTTTACAATAACATGAATATCTATAAATTATATATTACGATTATCTGTTAAAGCCGTTCGCGCATGCAATTAGCGCCCAGTGTCTATACACACACACACACATATATATATATATATATATATAACATGTTACATACAGCATTATATAGACTATATTATTTTTTAATGTACGATAATAATTGAAAAGAAAAATCAAATAATAGGGTTCTGGTATTTTACTTAGTGTAAGTAGTTTTAAATTTAGAACATAAAAATATTCTGTATATACTGAGTTTATTTATTATATATATAATCAGACTTGTGGTATATATATACGAGTTTTGTCCGAAAAGTATCCGACCTACCTTTATATCTCCGCGCTAGCGTTATTTTTCGTCATCGGGCGAGTGGCATCCTTCAAAGTAGTCCCCATTTGATTGAATAACTTGCTCCCAGCGGTGTTTCCACTTTGCGAAGCAGTCCTGGAAGTCAGTTTTTGGAATAGCCTTAAGTGCCCTCGTCGCATTATCTTCAACCGTCTTTTTGTCGTCAAACCGTTGTCCTTTGAGCGGTTTTTTCAAATTTGGGAACAACTAAACGTTACAGGGGGCTATGTCGGTATAGCATTTACTAATGTGATATTGTATTTAATTAAAAACTGCTGCACAAGATTCGATGAGATTTCCCACCGCTTCCACTTTCTAAATTTGAGGTAAACATTTCCCAAATTGTAGTTTTTGGATCACTATCAACAGATGTGTGGCAAATTTGGAAACGATTATACCACTCTTTTATTTGTATTTTGCCAATACTCTCAAACACAACGCATAAAAGGCTTTGTAAACTAACACACGCTGCGCATGAACTATACATCCTGTAGATGTCGGCGAGCAACCGATAAGTTCGTGAAGATATTAAAGCAGGTCGGATACTTTTCGTACAGACCTCGTACAATAGTGAGAGATCATATGCATTCCACTAGCATAACTTATCAGGTAGCTCAGCGGTAGAGCGTTGGTCTAGAATGCCAGAGGTCGTGGGTTCGATTCTCATCCCAGATGTGTATGATTTTAATATCAAGTGTTGTCAAAGAATTTTATCAGAGTTCAGACATATTACCTTAATGCCAAATTAAGTAAATGCTAATCACCTCCGTTAATATATTATAACTGAAAGGCAGTCATACTGATAATTGATAAATAGACGCTAGTTTACAAAAAAAATTTGAATTAATCTGTATTCATAACCTACCCAAAAACCTCATATGACATATAACCAGACCCCAACTCAACGTCCAGAATCCAACATTTAAAAACAAATAGATGCACTAAATAGTGAATATTATACTAATAGAGATTGATTTAGTTATATCGTTTCCGTTTAATATAAAATAAATAAATTATAAACAAAAAAACAAAAAATCGAAAGGTTAGATCGAAAATCAAAATGATGGACTCTTAGTATGGTTATATTGAATGTAAATGACACATCATGTTTATCCTAGAATTGTTCAACTATATATTATGTAGATGATATGAGAGACCAAGCAATAATACAACAAGAGTTGTTCGATATTATTATTCACTTTGACTGAAATGTAAATTCAATACAAACTATTTAATAACGAATTAAATTGAATACGAATTGGCTTATTCGTATAATAATAGAATTGATTCCATTTTCAGACTAAAACAAACTAAGGCATTGTCAGCCAACAGTTTGTGTGTAAATAAATAAATAAATAAATATATATATATATATATATATATATATATATTATCCACATTCACAATATAATATTTATATAAACATTTATTCAAAATAAATACATATTTGAGTAGATTTTAAAACTGTTAAGCAATTGCCTACAGAAAATTATTGTTTCCTTTGAAAACAAAAAAAAAATTCACTTTGAATATTTGTGGCGTGTTATCGCAGTTGACAAATCGTTATTAATATTTATTTACTGAAGGGCTGACTCGACCAACTAACTATCACTGCGGTGATAGACTAATTTATTTTGCTTGTAGGTAGGTAAGTTTCTATTTAAAATATCAAATATCTTATAATAAATGTCAATAATAAATGGTTTTACTTTTGTCAGTATTTAAAAAAATGATTGGTATCTAAATATATAATGCAAATGTTTATTATGTTAATGGTTTTTCTTTGTTTTGTTTTAATTTATTAATGTATTTACTGCCCATTAATTATTTTTGTATACATTTTTATGAAAGTATATATTAGATGTCTAAAAAAAAATTGAATACATTTTAGGGTGTATTCGTTTTGGGCGCTTACACGCTTTCAGCACAATTTAGCGTTGTTTTTAGTGTTCATCTTGACACTGCAGTGTATGCTCACTAATCGCGGTAATGTTTAAGTTTAACGATAGACACCACGCTCACAGACGCTTTATTCATCAAGCAGGAAAAGCGTAAGCACCATTTCGTATTAACTCCCAAAACGAATACTGTATAAGCGTTTATTTATCTGTCATATGTACAGTGTAAGCGTTCATCAGATAACAAAAACGCCTATAATTTTCGCTTATAAACGTGATTGGTGAAAGCGCCCAAAAAGAATTCATCCTTATTCACTAAAACCATTTGCCATGTAAGTAGAATGCAGGAGCAACATCGATTACGCGAATTTTCTCAAAGAAAGGCATCATAATAAATGTGAACTGAATGGCACATTTAAGATATTCATTATTATTAGAACTTTAAAATTTACAGAAAAAAAGAACAAAGCATACAAATGATCAGTTGATAAATTGTAGTAAAATTTATTTTCTATAACTTTATCTAAGCTCAATATTTTCATTTTACCAAAATCAAAAGAGAGAAACTGTGAGAAAAGAGAGAAATCAATTTGAAACTGTGTGTGTTTCCCTCCCTCTTTCTCTCTCTCTCTTTCTCTCTCTCTCTCTGTAAACACCTCTACCTCTTTGACCACTTACGAGCTTGTATATAAATAGGTAAGTAAGGTGTTCGATGTACTATTAGCCACAAATGCAGCATTTTTTTTCTTCAAAATTTTACACTACCAGGGATCGGAAATGGGTGGTGTTCAATGGGTTCGTGACTTTTTTTTATGTTTTTCAGATTTTTTTCCAAAAAACTGCTAATAACACAAAAATTGTTGCAAATAATTGACGTTTTCAAATAACTGAGAAATAACAGTGGCTAGTTTTAAAAAAATAGCATGTCCCAAATTCGCATTACGTTGAAAAAACTAACACAGTAACAGAAAATAATTGAAAGTCGTGTTTCTTTCTCAGACGAAAACTTATTAAACACTTGCCGTATTTATATTACATAAATAGCTCTCCAAATGATACTAGTTTTTGCTTACTATTTCCAAATTATATTCGAATGAAAATGTTTATCAAAGTTTTTTTAATAACAGAAGACTCCCATGAAATTACCATATGGACTATACAAATTTGACTACTCTTTCATAAATGCTTTTAATGAAGATGGTCTATTTTGATCGTCTATGTCAATAAACAAAATTGGTCGGCTTTCCTGTGGATTTTCCAAAGAGTGAGAGGTAGATGAATTATTTGCGGCCATATACTAAGCATCGTCACGAAGTATGTCAATAATGTAAATTTAAAATGTACAAAAAATAACTTGCCTTAATTGATTAAAAATCTTAAAAGTTTTAAAATTACCGTTAAAATTGGAGTTTTACAAAATCAATTTCAATTTGGGAAAACTAAATTAGAGGCAAAGTTATAAATGAAAATTATTCATTTTTTGTAAAATAGATTATTTCTGCGAAAAATAGGTTCGGTAAAATAATTGTGATAAATAAAAGGTCAGAGTTTCAAAAGAATTGGTTTTTTCGTGTTTTTTGCTACTTTTCCCTTAAAAATTAGTAACAAAAATGGTTGTAATCATGTTGACCTTTAAGTTAAACTACATTTAACATATAATTTTGTTTTTTAATTTTCATAAATTGTCATATAATAAGTTATATAAGAAATAATATAACATATGTTTATAGATATAGATATTATGAAATGATTTGATTCCTAATTAATGAAATATTTACATTTTTTTTAAAGGAATGATTACTTTCAAAAGTGATTACAAAACTATATAAAATACCTTGAAACAAACCTGTTTAAAATCGGATTTCAATACTATAGGTGTATATTATTATTTGTATATTCTCTGAATGTAAGGTGTACTCGTATTTGTTTACATATTTAGATAGATAGATATAGATATAGTTAAAGCTATTTTTAACTTTAATTTAGTTTCCGATTTCTTTATTATTACATAATACCCACTGATATTATTATACAGGATGTTGAATTTAAATTTAACCAATACGAAAGCATTGTTAATAGAGAATCAATGTTAAATATTATTTATTATAATAACTATACACAAGATGCTTAATAAAGAAATAAAAATAGTGGGGGCACTCTTTAGTGTGTGTGTTGGGGGACATTCCTGTACCGAATGTCCCCCAAAGTAGCATTTAATAATTTGCACTTTTTCTATTAATTGTGTAATAACCCATTATTGAAATACGGTACACAACCAAATATTTCCCATGCATTCACATACGTAATAATTACTATTATCAATTATAATGTGCATCATAACACCCCACTCTTAAATGCCATCAAACAAACACCATACACCACAAGCTCTAGCCAGATGTATGTATGTATGTATGTGTATGTATGGTTTTAAAGTAAATATTTTTTAAATTTATTTAACATTGATTCTCTATTAGAAATGCTTTTGAAAACGGTCTGTATAATATATATAATGTATACCAGGGTATATTAAGTTTAGTCTGTCTGTCTGTAAACACGATAACTCAAAACGAAAAGAGATAACGAGCTGAAATATTGTCTTTTTGCAATTTCGATTAAAAATTAATAAATTTTAAAAAAATTAAAAATTTTTCAATTTTACTAAATTTAAAGTAAGATTTTTGGACTCATTTAAATATATTTCCTAAATTTGCTGTTCATTTGTCTCTAGTCTCTTGAAATTACAAATGACCTAAACGTCCTTAAAGAAGTTAGTTGTCAAAAATGGATATAAAACAATCCGAACATAAATATATACAATAAAAAAAAAACCATTAATTATTAATAACATGATACAATCATACAACTATAAATAATTAAACTTTGTAACTATGTTATCGTTATTTTTCTTCTTAGAGAGTAAATTATGTTATCTGTAAAGGTCGTGTACGGTCATCAGTTTGTGTTAACTGACAGAACGACTTTAGGGTCATATTACAAATAATAATATTTTATACATAAATATGTATTTTTAAAAAAAATCTTCATTTTATAATTATTATTAGATATAAATGTTTAAAATACATGTGTAATATATATATATATATATATATATATATATATATATATATATATATATATATATATATATATATATATATATATATATATATATATATATATATATATAATATATATATATATATAACATTTATTTTATTTTTGTCTGTAAATATTTATAAAATAATTTTATTTATTACTGATAAGTTATAATATTATGCTTTTTATTAGATATAATTATAATATAATATTAATCTTGGATTAGAGACATAAATATACATACAGTGTGTAAACGCTAATTGAATATATTTGCGCAATAACTTGAGCATTCATTAATAACACTTTAAATGTAGTGATAACATAGCCATTTACGTTTAACTAAACAAATCGTTATTTCAGAGTTATTAATCCGCATACAAAAGTTGAAATTAAATTACTACAAATGTTTAAAGATTAATCACGTGTAATATTACCCTATAAAATAAGCTTAACATAATTTTTTTAATGTCTCTAGAATCTTTATTTTCGGTTCCGTAACATATTGACCACCGACAAAATAACACCGACAAAAAAATACCGACAAAATAACCTCGTAACAAAATAACATCGACTATAATAACCTGGTAACAAAATAACCTCGACTAAAATAACCTCATAACAAAACAACCTCGACTATAATAACATCGTAACAAAATAACCTGAACAATTCAACTGGAACCATGGAATCGTGAAATCGAAAAAGAACTATAATCGGAAGATTGTAGTACTTGGTTGTAATACTTACCTAATTTAATTTTATTAATTTTTGACACTATATCGAAAATATATAGAACGCCTTTTAGTGCGGGATCCAAAAACACGCAAACCCGACCAACTCGGGGTATAACCGATGAAGTGGAAGATTATAATACTCGGTTGAAATCTGCAGATATTTTTGCGGTGGATATTTTGTCTGCAAATATTTTTGTCAACGGATATTTTATCCTCGGATTTTTTCTATGGATATTTTATCGCGGATATTTTGTCCTTGGATTAAAAAACTCAAAAAAAATGTATATATTAAAATAAATATTTCTTGTTAGATTGCAAGGTGATTATTTTTTTAGGTTTTTAATAACGGTGTTATTTTTATTCAGGCTATTTTGATATGAGGTTAATTTTGTTCAGGTTATTTTGTTACGATGTTATTATAGTCCAGGTTATTTTAGTCGAGGTTATTTTGTTACGAGGTTATTTTAGTAGAGGTTATTTTGTCGGGGTTTTTTTGTTGAAGTTATTTTGTCCTAGAGCAACAAGTCGCGGCACCTTATTTTCATAGTTCCTGTCGAAAAACTCGAAATCGAACAAACTTTACCGTTTTTTGTTGAATTGCTGTAACTACGCCAATTTTGAACATAGAAAATCGATTAAACCATCAAAATTCATGAAAAAATATGGGAAAAAAGGAATTAGTGATCAAAAGTACGGGTTGTCATTTAGGAAAAAAATTTGTATAGTGTATGCGCATATGTAATCAACAGTAAGAAAAATCGAAGGCCATAAAAATGTGTGATACCAACTAAAAAAAATTCTAATTTCATAACTCTGCATAAAGATATTGGCTATTTTCAATGAGCGTTTACACACTGTATATTATTTAGACACTTCTCTTTAACTTCCAAAAATTTAATTTTTTGAAGAAATCACATCAATAGCTGTGTGTACGCCAGGTTTCTCTAATTTCTCATTCCCACTTTCCGCACTTCTCTGCATATTCGCGTTATCTTTTCCTGGATTTTTTTAAGCTCCCTAGTGTCCTCGAATTGTTTAACATGGTCTACTCGTATTTATATTCGACTAACTTTGTTTTCACTAACAAATAAAGTTATATAGGCCATTACCAGTCCAAGTAGCCGAGCGGTCTAAGGCGTTATGTCTGCGCAGTATGCATTCTTGGAAACTGGGAGGTTATGAGTTCGAATCATGACATCGGTAGTTTGTCAATTATTTAAATAAACAAACGGGGCGGTTATTTGACTAAACTGTTGGCGTATGGACAAGAACGAAGTAACCGGAAGTAAGTCGTCGATCCCATGACGTCATCATGATTTATGAATACATTTTTTTTTATGTGAACTTGAGAGAACAACATAATTCATAGGTTGTCCGATAAAAAATTTTTTTGTCGAAAACTAAAAAAGAGGTATTTATGAAGCATGTCGTATGTTGGCCAGCTCGCAGACTATATAGAATTCCTACGTGCTATACTTACGTATTCTTACGAGTTAGAAATGTGCAATTCCTTGGTAGCAGCATTTCTATTTTGTCTTTGATTAATAACTACTGATATGAAACGAAACATCCTGTGTAAAATGGTATTAGAGGTAATCTTATCAAATACCGATAATATACCGATACTTATAATTTTTTTTTTAAACACAAAAACCTAACATTTCTACGACAACTATTTTTATGTTTGAATGAGGAATATTTTAACTTAATAATTTATTAATAATAATAATATGAATAAAAATATAATATTAATAATTTTGATGTTTGTGTTAATAAACACTATTCTAGCAACTGAAGTATCAGAATGTAAATGGATAGTTAAGTATTTTTATAACTACTTAATATAATAAATAATACTTTTTATTAGGCGGAGACAACATACCAAAGCCACTATTTGTAGATATAAAAGGTTGTACGAAAGAACCATGCATTCTTAAAAGAGGAGAAAATGCTATAATGGATTTGGATTTTCTTGTGCGTAAGTAAATATAATAATAAATTTTATTTCGACGCATCTTATGTTTGATACAAAGGCTGCAAAATCTAAATTACTATTCTGACTCTATTTTTGTGCCATTAAATATACTGATCAAGATAATTTTGAAAATTTATTTGATGATTGTTAGCGGTAATAGATATTGTCAGTCGAATAGTAAATTTCTTGTTTAATCATTTAATAGCATTATTGTATCATAGTAAATACACTCCCGTTCAGATTCTAGATTGATAGTAAGATACATCTTGGGGTCCAAAAAGTATAGCACTTCGACCTTATGGTCCATTGTACCCCCCCCCCCCTTCTACTTTAGTCCGACGAGATTCGCTTCTCCCTTATGTTGGCAATAGCCAGGAGCTTGCTTATCAACTCTTCCTGAAGGGTCATATATTCGGGGTGAGATGCACCGAATATCCTGTATCTGCTGTAACCTAGAGGTTCGCAATCAAAGATAATGTAAATGGATGTTTCTTCCTCCTCGCCCCACAATCTGCACATAATGGACCCGTTATGGAGTCCCATTGTGTGCAGAAGCTTCCGCAGGGGATAATACCCGGTAATGATTTTGGTAACCCTCCGCAGTTGCATCCTATTCAGCCCTAGTGCATCGAGAAATAGCCTCTTGGTGGCACTCTGAAGCAGTACCTTCCCGAGCTGTTGCGGCGGTACTTTTTCCCAGTGATCACAGTGACCACTCGTTGATCAACTGCTTACATGCAGTCCCTGGAATTCCTAAAATAGGCTCTGTGCCAAAGAAGGGTATTCCGACTCCCTTCTTTGCTAAGGTGTCTGCTTTTCCATTTCCTTCGAAACCACTGTGACCCGGCGCCCAGATCCATTTAACATTATACTGATCAAAATCATTTTGAAAATGTATTTAATTGTTATGAGTAAATGGTGTCTTAGGGAAAGAAGAAAACACAAAATATAGAATATCTCTCCTAATATGAGATAAAAATGTATAAGGAGTAAAGTTGTAGAAAAGCATCTACATTCCAAGTACATGACGAAATGGATTATTTTAATGAAATTGTTTGTGAGACAATAGGAAATATGCATGCCAATTTTTTTTTACCTGAATTGAAGCATGTTTACTTGACAAATATCAAGGTAAAATTACTTTTTAAATAACTTTAAAAATAAGCGAGATATGAATGATTGAAATTCCCGATTAGACAAAGAGGGTGATAGCCCTCTTGATATGTTATGTGACGTCATATTACACTTTCACCATTTAAAATACACGTAAAACTCCGTTTTTAGTATTTTTGCAAGAAAGAGACAGATAATAATCTTTAAAAGCTTATAGCTTCCTTGATATTTGTCGGATTTTAATTTCGTTTTTAAATATTATTACAGTATTTTCATATTCTGAAAATAAATGTGAAAAAAAATTTTCATGCATATTCCCTATTACCGCATTATTTCACTGGCACAAAGTGATCAATATGTAATTAACCGAAAATATAATAAATTCAAAACAAAGCCGAAAAAATCAAACCAATTCATTTTCTTTTATGTTACGTTATAATATTACCACCTATCTACCTACTATTAACTGTAAAATATTTATTTTAGCAAATAATTCCGATATATTATGGGCAAAAGTAAACCCAATAGTTTTCGGTATTGAATCAGTATTTGAATTGCCTGATCCAAATGCATGCAATAATTTATTAAATGGATATTGTCCAGTTGATCAATTTGAATTATTGAAGTATCGTTTGGAAATGCCTGTAATGACAATCTATCCAAAGGTCTAAACTTATTATAAATGGATATTTAAATTATAAAAAAATATTAATACTACTTTTTGTGTCTCTATTTTAGATCTCTTTAAAAATTAAATTATCAATTGAAGATGAAAACCATGACAAAATTTCTTGTTTTATTGTTCAATGTAAAGTTACATGATCATTTTAATGTATATTGTTGTAATGTTTTGATATGATGTTTATGAATACATACATAATATATTTATACATAATTTTTATTTTCATCCAAATATAGAATGGGTGTGTTTGGGCGAACAAATATCTAGTATCCTAATAGATCCAATCATTATAGATTTTCCGTACCAAAAAAATAGAAGCTTCAATTTTTTTTTTTTGGAATCGAATATTGAAAATCGAGAACGAGATCGCGATCGCGTTAATCAATATTCAAAGTCAAGGGTCAACAAATTCCGTTTTTTACAAATATCTCGCTTCCTATGGCTCGAAGACCAATCGAGGTAGTTATCAAAATTGAAGATGACAAAATTTCTCACAAAACAAGTATCATTCATTTTTTATGTACAATGAACGGTTTACGGAATGTAGGGCGACGAATATCTATGGCACCACTTTTTACGTATTTTTACGAGAAGAAATTAAAGAAATTAAGTTAATTATCAAAAAGAAAGATTACAAAATTTCCTATAAAAAAAGGTATGATCCATTTTTTACATACAACCAACTGTTTAGCAAAAAACCTGCTCCGCTATAAAGTTCGTAGTATCCGTTTTCGCAGCACTTTCGAGGAATTTTTACGACTATCTCGCTTTCTATGGCTCGGAGACCAATTGAAGAAGAGATCGAAATTCAAAATTATAAAATTTCACACAGAAAAGATTTAATTCATTTTTACTTACAACGAACTATTTAGATAAAAAAATAGTGCAACTCACATCCGGCAGAAGTGGTTCAAGAGGAACGGGTATTTTTCGGGACAAATTTCCAAATACCAAATTAGCGACGAGTAACATATCCTGAGACAATATAAGAGTAATTTTAATAAGAGTAAAGTTAACAGGAATAAATGTGAATGAAGGAAATTTTAACAAGAGTAATTTCAATATAATTTAAAATTTATTATATTTTAAATCTAGTATATTTTAATTTAGTTAATTTTCTATTTATTTTTGTATATTGATCTCGACTTTCTATCTATTTCTAATTGTCAAAGAGTAAATTACGACTAGCTAATTGATACTGATGATAACTACATTGTATTCGAAATACGTATTTATAATACAAAAAACTGATCTAGGTAGAGGGAGCGAATTTGAAATTTTATAACTGAAAACTATAGTTAAAAATGAAGTTGGAGATTTGGGTATGGTATATGCTTTTTATGACCTACATAGTAGTTGTTATTTAAATTAGATTAAAAGCTTGAATTTAAATAATCATCTTTCAGTTTTACCATCGTGTTAAAAACTCACAACAGCTATACAAATTATATACGTCTCTAGAGTAAAAGTTATTGATCCATTTGTAAACTGAAACGAGACATGCAATTTTCATTTTAGGTTCGTATGTTCAACGATAAATTCTCTTTTAATTAAAATTTTCTACTTATGAAGTACACTCTCGTTGTGTTATAGTACGTAATATACAATAATATAATAATATATACGCTTAGAATATGACTTACTGGTGGTTCAATTTGTATGAACGGGAGTGTATGTACCTACATATTTACTTTTTACTATTATACTGTATATTAGAGCTTTTTAAAAGTTAGGTTAAAAAATTCACGTTAGACCTAGGTACGTTTTTTCTCGAATGAACTTTCTCAGTGGAAGATATCATATTAATATCAAATCAAGCTACCATGGTGTCCAGTAGCTTGTTTGATTTTTGACCAGTCCAAGTAGCCGAGCGGTCTAAGACGTTATGTCTGCGCCGTATGCATACTTCGAAACTGGGATGTTGCGGGTTCGAATCCCGACATCGGCAGTTTGTCAATTATTTAAAAAAATAAAACAAGGGGCAGTTAATTGGCTAAACTGTCGGCGTATGGACAAGAACGAAGTAACCGGCTATGCTTGAGAAGGTTTCTGCAGTTTCCTTCACGAACTCCAGATGAATATCGGCATAGTTCCTATCAGAGTCGGCTACATCCACATATCCTACCCATTCCTAGTCTACTCACAAATTCCTTCCACTCCACTCACATCCTTAGGCATCGTAATGGACCTTATGGTCGAAGTGTAGCCCGTCCAGGGCAGCCTCTACAATCTATCTATCTATCTACCATGGTGTCAGTAGTAAATGTAACATTAATTATTATTACTATTATCAGTATATATTTAAACGTTATATTATCGAATGATAATTAGTGAGAACTCTAGGTTTTTGAAATAAAATTTCAAATTCGTCCCCTTTACCTAGATCAGTTTTTTGTATTATAAATACGTATTTCGACTACAATGTAGTCATCATCAGTATAAATTAGCTAGTCGTACTTTACTCTTTGACAATTAGAGATAGTTATAAAGTCGAGATCAACAGACAAAAAATAAATAGAAAATTAACTAGATTAAAATATATACTAGATTTAAAATATAATAAATTTTAAATAATATTGAAATTGCTCTTGTTAAAATTTCTTCATTCACATTTGTTCCTGTTAATTTTACTCTTATTAAAATTACTCTTATATTGTCCCAGGATATGTTACTTGTTACTAATTTGGTGACGGTATCACAAACTATTTCAATTCAATTCAATTCAATTCAAAATTCTTTATTGGTAATCAGTTATTTACATTTTTTATTACATTAATGTATGTTTTGGGTAAATTTAAGTACCTGTGTACCTTATTATGACATGATTTTCTTATATTAATAGATATGATTTACGTATAAAATAATGAGATGTTAAGGAAAAATTTTAAAAAAAAAACCTTAAAATAATTTTTGTGTAAATATAGAGAAAATAAAACATAAAAATAAATAAAAATAAAACATAAATAAATAAAAAAAGAATAAGACATAAATAAAAATAAAATAGTAGAAAAAGGAAGGAAAATATAACAACGATAAATTTAACACTTAACCTAGTAACTATTTACATGTAATTGTAATTTGAATAATTATTATCTCTGGGGAATTTCCCAGAGATATTACAATTGTTATTATTCAAATTGCGTTTTGATTTTTTTCTCTCTTTTCGATGAGTTTTTTGTGGATTGTATGCTGCTTAATAGAGGATTTGGATGGTTTTGGATTTTGTGTAGTGCATTTTGGTTTCGTTTGGTAATGAGGGTTTCGGTAGGGTCGATGCCTGTTATTTGATGGATTGTGTGGTTACTGGTTTGAGTGTCACAGCCTGCTATTACTCGTAGCCATTTGTTTTGAAATGTTTGTAGCTTTTTTTGGTAGGTTTTGTTTAATAGTGGTCCCCAGATGTCAATTGCGTATGTTAAAGTGCCAAGGAGGCAAGCTTTGTAGAGTTGAATTTTCCTACTTTGTTCCAAGTGATCACTATTAAGTAGAGGTCTGATTTTTAGTGCTATGGCATTGGCTTTGTGTAGTCTGTCCGTTGCTGCGTTTTGGAATTTAAATTGTCGATCGAGGATCAGTCCTAGATATTTAATTGATTTCTGTATTTGGATTCTTTGATCAATGAAGTTTATTGAGTTTAAGTCCATTTGGTTTTGTCGAGAAAAGACTATTGCTTCAGTTTTTTTTTCGTTAATTTTAATATTGTTTTTTGTGAAATATTTGTTGATTTTAGTTAGTGCGGTTTCAATTCTTTTTTTTGCACTTAGAGCGCTGTGGTTTTTGAAGTTTGTAATGATGGCAGTGTCATCAGCATATAGGCTGGTTGACACCCCATTGGTGTATGGCATATCATTGATATAAATGTTAAATAGTGTGGGGGCTAGGACTGATCCTTGAGGGACTCCCGCAGGTATGTTTTTGGGAATTGAGGTTTCATTTTCGATCTTTACTTGAAATGCTCTGTTTTTAATGTATTTGTTAATAATGCATATTATGTATTGAGGAGTGTTAATTTTTTTGAGTTTGCAGATCAGGTTGTCGTGCCATACTGAGTCGAATGCTTTCTCTATATCGAGGCAGACCATTAGCGTGGACATTTTTTTTTTCATTTTTGAGAGGATGTTATGGGTGATTCTGTGCAGCTGGTGTGTAGTGCCATGTTGCTTCTTGAACCCGAATTGCTCATGTCTGATTAGTTCATGTGTGTCCAGGTGGTTTTGGAGTCTGGTGTGAATTATCCTCTCGAAAATTTTACTAATGGCTGAGAGAAGGCTTATTGGGCGATAGTTAGATGGCAAGTTATGTGGTTTGCCAGGTTTTGGTATGGCAATGACTTCTGCGAATTTCCAAGTTTCAGGAAAATGGCTGAGTTGAAAACATTTGTTAAATATTTCTCGCATTAATACTACGGCTTTGTTTGGAAGGTTTTTTATGTGATAGTTTTGAATTTTGTCAGATCCCGGTGCTTTCCTATTCTTTAGATTTTTTATTATGTGTTTGATTTCGCGGGTGGATGTGAGATTTATGTCGCATGTGGTAGGTAATTGAAGAATTTGATTCGCCTGATTTGTGATTTTTGCTTGGATATTTTTGCTAGCTAGATTTTGGCTTACTTGGAAGGCATTCATAAAGCTGTTTGAGATAAGTTCAGCTTTTTGTTTGTTATCGTAGGTTGAGGTGCCGTCAGGTTTTTTTAGTGGAGGCATGATTGAATATTTATGGTTGAATTTATGTAATTCATTCCAGATTGTTAGGTGGTTGAGGTTTTTTAATTGTTCGTATCTGTCGTTTGTGCGTATTTCGTTTAGTTTGTTTTCTATTAGATTATTTATTTGATTTCTGGAGTGTTTAAATACTATATCATTAGTTTTTTGAAATTGGCGCCTGCAAAAGTTTCGCAGCTTTTGCAGGTGATCGATTTCCGGAGATTTTTTTATTTGTAAGTCTTTGTTTATAGTTTTTTTAGGGATGTACAGTGAAGCTGCCCCCATAATTGTAGAAGTGAGATGCGAGATTGCATTATTGATGTCGATAATTGAATTAATGTGTGGTAAATTTATATTTTCATTAATGTGTTTTTTGAATGCTTTCCAGTTAGCTTTGGCTAAGTCATCAATTATGGTTGCTGGTTTTTTAGTTATATTGGAATAGAAAGAGTTGAGTACCGGTAGGTGATCTGAGTTGGGTCCGTCTATTATTTGTGAGTTGAGGGGTATGTTTGTGTTTGTGATTGTGATGTCTAGTGTTGAATTGGAAGTGAGACGAGTGGGTTCGTTGGGAGTGATGAGTGAGTACTCCGGATTTTCACTCAGCCATTCTGCCAATATTGTGCCATTGTGGTTAGTTTTGTTTGAGAACCACCAGTTTTTATTGTGAGCATTAAAATCACCCATTATTATGAAACGGGGATTGTTATGAGTTATCAAGTAAAGATCGAAAATGTTAAGTACCTGTTTAGGTGAGTAGGCTGCGATGATGCTGGCGTTGATGCTGGGTATGTGGACAGCTACACTTTCGTATGATGTGGCATTCAGAGCTGTGATTCGGTGATGCACGATTGTTTGTTTAATGATGATTGCCACTCCACCACCTTGAGTCTGTCGGTCGTTTCGGTAGATTCGGTATCCTTGGATGGTCCATTTGTGTTGGGGATTAAGCCATGTCTCCGTTATTATTGCGGCGTCGATGTTGTGTTGATGAAGCATTAGGTTTAGACTATGCTTTTTTTTTTGGATTCCATGAGCGTTGAAGTTTAGTATTTTCATATTTGGAATGTGTTGGCGAAGTTGGTTAGTGCCTCAATTCTTGCGATTGGGTCTGTTGTGGTTTTTAATGTATTGTTTAGATGCTTAACTGCTTCCAGCATTTGTTTTATGTTGCAGAGGCTGTTGAGTTCTTTCAACTCTTTGGCTAATTCGGCAAGGTCATTTTGATGATCTTGGTGTTCTTGAGTTGGAGTTTGCTTCGCGGCTTGTTGTTTGTTTAGCCTTTCGGTCCAAATGTTGGTGGTGGGTATTGGTGCCGGTATGAGAGCAGGCTTTTTTTTGAATATGCTGTTCCGTTCACGTTGTGCTTGGATTTTGTTGATATATTCGATGTATCTTGGGCACATCCTGTGGTTGGCCGTATGGTTGCCAGAGCAGTTGGCGCACTTTGGGGCTATGTCTGGCGTTTTCGTGCAGACTCTTGTTTCGTGGTCTTTCCCACATTTGACGCAGTGGGGTTGTAGATTGCAATTACGAGCGGCGTGTCCGAATCGTTGGCATTTGAAGCATTGCGTGGGTCCTGGGCTACGTCGATATTTTTGCCAGTAAATTTTAACATTCATGATGGAGGTGATTCTTCTGATTTCATGATATTGAGTGTTTTTCTTGAAGTCAATTTTGTAAAGTGTACTGTATTTGCTTTTGGTGTGCATTTGGTACACGTTAGTAACGGGTATATTTTTATTGAGTAATGCTTCTTTTATGTCGTCGGCTGCATTGGGAATCATGCCGTATAGAACGCATGACATGTGTTGGTCTTCTCTGGAAGTATATGTGTAGAAGCTGATGTCGAGGTCTTTTAGTTGTTTTAGGATGGTGTTGCGTTCTTCAGTGTTGTACGTGAAGATTTGGACGTTATTTTGAACGTAGCGAATTTGGAATCCAGTTGGACATTGGATGTTTAATGTGTCGACGAGTTCTTTATGTTGTATTTGATAGAAGTCTTCCGTGTTGAAAATAATTGGTGGAAGTTTTCTTTTATTTGAAATGTTTTGTTGGTTGTTGTTATTGTTGTTGTTATTGTTGCTAGGTGTTTCGGCCACAGTTTCTTCGTTGCTGAGGATACTGAATTTATTTTGGTGGACGCATTCGTCGTCGCTAATATTTGGCCTTTTCCGTTTTTGGACTGAGTGATTTGTGATTGATGATTCCAGTTCTTCCTGAGTTTTGTTTTTGTTTCTCCTGGATCTGAAGATTTTCCAGGTCGTGGTTTCTTGAGGAGAGTCAGAGTCCTCCTCTGTACTCATGTTATCCTCCCCGGGGGGCATAATGAAGCTTTAATTGTAGCTCGTGTTGGTGGAAGTCGAGCTTACATTTGTATATTGTAGGCAAGACACTGTGAAAGTTATTACACAGTGTTGTAGTTATGCATGCGCTGTTGTGGTGTTGTTATTATGCGCTGTTGTTGTTAAGGTTGCCCTGTTGCGGTATAGTTGTTATAGATGCGCTGCTGCGGCGTTGTTGTTATAGATGCGCTGCAGCGGCGTTGTTGTTATAGATGCGCTTCAGTGGCGCTGTTGTTGTAGATGCCCTTCAGTGGCGCTGTTGTTATTGATGCGCTGCAGTGGCGATGGTGTTGTAGATGCACTGCATTGGCGTTGTTGTTATAGATGCGCTGTAGAGGCGATGATGCCCTGTTGCAGCGTTATGTAAAGTATGCGCTGTTGCGGCGTATGAATATTGAATGTTGTTGTAGATGCCGATGATTTTTTGCATCCAACTTGAAATACTCTGTTAGTACTTGTAATGTTGTTGTAGATGCCGATGATTTTTTTGCATCCAACTTGAAATACTCTGTTAGTACTTGTATGATTGTTGTGTGATGTTGTTGATGACAATGATTTTGTACATCCAAATTGATATGCACTTGTTAATACTTAAAACATTTGAACACTTAGATGTGGTACTAGATGCTGCTCTGAAGACAGTCTGGTATGTACAAACTATTTTGGTTTTACGCTACTTATATATGTTCGGCCGACTTTAGACGCTATTCTAAGACCGCACCTGATTGGTGCTGAGTTATGCCTTGCGCAGCGAACACGTTCTTTGTATTTCGACATCTTTAGAGAGAGATGGATATATTGGCACTTGATTTTACCATAGGATTTTGATTAAATCTGAATTTGGTACCGGTCCATTGTCTAGATTCATAATATTTCTTTTGAATTTCTGAATGTATATGCTTTCGTATGCATCCAGCTCTGAGGGATTTTGAACAGCCTTAACAAGTTTTAAATTAGATTTGTCGATTTTATGGTCATTCTCTATAATGTGTGCAGCTACACAGGATTTTTCTAATCTGCCGTATTTCGTATGAGCCATATGTTCTTTGAATCGGGTTCCTATTTGTCTACGGCTTTGGCCAATGTATGTTTGTGAACACGAAGGACACTCTATGCTATAGATTCCCGATTTTTGTTCGTCTATTATTTTTTCTTTTGGGTTTCCGAGGATCTGTTTAAGTTTACAGTTGCTCACGAGAGCTATTTTTATATTATGATCTTCCATTTCTTTTTTAATTTTGTTCGTACACGGCGGGAAGTACGTTAGCTTGCACCATTTATTTTGTTCGTTGTCGGCCCGTTCTGGTGTTAGTGTCGTAGTGTTTCTTTTAAGAATTTTAAATTTAATTTTACGGATCATGAAATTTATTAATTGTGGAGTGTAGCCGTTAAATATTGCGATTTGTTTAATATGTTTGGCTTCTTTAAAATAATTTTTTCTCGACATTGGCACTTTTAGTAGTCTATTTATTAGAAAGTTGAATATGGCTAGTTTATGTTGAGGTGGACTGTTCGAGTCAGAAGTGATGTACCTTTCTGTGTGGGTCGGTTTCCTGTATATGTCAAAATCTAATTTATCTGTGCCCTTGTTCCTGCTGATTTTTAAATCTAAGAAGGGGATCGAGCCTTCCTTTTCGACTTCTGTTGTGAACTCTATAGACGGGTACATTTTGTTGAGCTTTTCCAGAAAGGTTTTTGGGTTTTCTTTGGCCGTATCAAAAATCGTAAAAATGTCATCAACATACCGGTACCAGACCGTCGGAAAGTATTCGAAGCTGTTCTTGGCTTTTTCTTCTAAGTCGTTCATAAAGAGATTGCTTAGAAAAGGTGACAGTGGATTACCCATGCTCGTCCCGAATGTTTGCCTGTAGAATTTTTCTTCAAATGTAAAGACATTTTGTTTCATGCAAAGGCGTGTTAGTTTTAGTAATTCTGATATTTCTTCTTTGGGTATATCTTGAGTATTTAGCCATTTTTCCAATATCTTTATGGCTTCTGGGATTGGTACACTGGGGTATAAAGCTTTGACGTCGAATGACATTAGTAGTGCTTTTGGATGTACCGGTTGGTCTTTGATTTTATCGATTAGTTCGATGCTGTTTTTAATTGCGAGTGAATTTGTTTGGTTAAAGGCCTGGAATTTTGCAACTAACCATTTTGCTATTTTATATGTCGGAGAGTTGATTCCTGAGACTATCGGTCTCATTGATCCGTCGTTTTTATGGATTTTTGGAAGGCAATATAATCTGGGTGTTACCGGATTTGAACATTGGAGTTGGTATTTTGTTTGTTTGTTTATGGTTTTTGGACATTCGTCTAAAGTGTCTTTAACTTCTTTTATGAATGCCGATAAGGGGTTGGTCCTTTGAGTTCGGTAAGGGCCTTCGTCTAGCATTTTATGAACCTTTTGTGAGTAATCGGTTTTGTCCATTATTACTATAGAATTGCCTTTGTCTGCTTTTAAATAATGAACCTCTTTTTGTTTTAATGACTTAACAGTTTCTACATCTGTGTTAGGCTTCGATGTTACCGTTTTCTTAATTATTTTGGCACAATTTTTTCGAATTTGATTTCTAGTGGGTTCATCTATAGTTTTTATGCCAGTTTCGATATCTACAGTTAGATTTACGGACGGACAACTGTTTTGTTTGATTGCAAAATTTAAGCCTTTGTTCAACAAATTCATTTCAGCTTCTGTAAATGATTTTGATGTGAGATTGTGAACTAGTGTTCGTTCATCAAATTTCGATGTTGTTGGCGTTTGTTTGTTGGAACCGCGTTTAAGATCAGGTGCGGTCTTAGAATAGCGTCTAAAGTCGGCCGAACATATATAAGTAGCGTAAAACCAAAATAGTTTGTGATACCGTCACCAAATTAGTAACAAGTAACATATCCTGGGACAATATAAGAGTAATTTTAATAAGAGTAAAATTAACAGGAACAAATGTGAATGAAGAAATTTTAACAAGAGCAATTTCAATATTATTTAAAATTTATTATATTTTAAATCTAGTATATATTTTAATCTAGTTAATTTTCTATTTATTTTTTGTCTGTTGATCTCGACTTTATAACTATCTCTAATTGTCAAAGAGTAAAGTACGACTAGCTAATTTATACTGATGATGACTACATTGTAGTCGAAATACGTATTTATAATACAAAAAACTGATCTAGGTAAAGGGGACGAATTTGAAATTTTATTTCAAAAACCTAGAGTTCTCACTAATTATCATTCGATAATATAACGTTTAAAGATGGCTTCCCGGTCATTCGAGAACAATAAATTCCGCAAATTAGCGGAAAAAGTATATCTGTTGGCAGCAGATATCAACTTTTTAACCACATGCCGAAAAAACGGGTTGTTTCCCAATTTTATCAACATCAACACGAAAAATACAAGCAAAGCAGCAACAACATCGATACTCGCTGCAAAACGTAAATGGCTAAATCTGGAAATAAAATCGTTACACGCAAAACGTAGCCAAATGGAACTCGAAGCGTATAGGCTACACCTATCAATAACGAAAAACTTAAGCAATATTGAATATCAAAATTGGTCAACGTGGTACAGGCAAGTGCACGTCGTAATAAAGCACAAACTCAAAGCCAAAACCACAAAACTGCACAAAAAACTTGGCGCTCTTAAACGCGGTTCCAACAAACAAAC
Organism: Nineta flava; assembly: GCA_963920215.1. Lineage (NCBI taxonomy): Eukaryota > Metazoa > Arthropoda > Insecta > Neuroptera > Chrysopidae > Nineta > Nineta flava. The sequence continues at coordinate 107,305,289 of OY986041.1, read as the reverse complement.
GCCAACAACATCGAAATTTGATGAACGAACACTAGTTCACAATCTCACATCAAAATCATTTACAGAAGCTGAAATGAATTTGTTGAACAAAGGCTTAAATTTTGCAATCAAACAAAACAGTTGTCCGTCCGTAAATCTAACTGTAGATATCGAAACTGGCATAAAAACTATAGATGAACCCACTAGAAATCAAATTCGAAAAAATTGTGCCAAAATAATTAAGAAAACGGTAACATCGAAGCCTAACACAGATGTAGAAACTGTTAAGTCATTAAAACAAAAAGAGGTTCATTATTTAAAAGCAGACAAAGGCAATTCTATAGTAATAATGGACAAAACCGATTACTCACAAAAGGTTCATAAAATGCTAGACGAAGGCCCTTACCGAACTCAAAGGACCAACCCCTTATCGGCATTCATAAAAGAAGTTAAAGACACTTTAGACGAATGTCCAAAAACCATAAACAAACAAACAAAATACCAACTCCAATGTTCAAATCCGGTAACACCCAGATTATATTGCCTTCCAAAAATCCATAAAAACGACGGATCAATGAGACCGATAGTCTCAGGAATCAACTCTCCGACATATAAAATAGCAAAATGGTTAGTTGCAAAATTCCAGGCCTTTAACCAAACAAATTCACTCGCAATTAAAAACAGCATCGAACTAATCGATAAAATCAAAGACCAACCGGTACATCCAAAAGCACTACTAATGTCATTCGACGTCAAAGCTTTATACCCCAGTGTACCAATCCCAGAAGCCATAAAGATATTGGAAAAATGGCTAAATACTCAAGATATACCCAAAGAAGAAATATCAGAATTACTAAAACTAACACGCCTTTGCATGAAACAAAATGTCTTTACATTTGAAGAAAAATTCTACAGGCAAACATTCGGGACGAGCATGGGTAATCCACTGTCACCTTTTCTAAGCAATCTCTTTATGAACGACTTAGAAGAAAAAGCCAAGAACAGCTTCGAATACTTTCCGACGGTCTGGTACCGGTATGTTGATGACATTTTTACGATTTTTGATACGGCCAAAGAAAACCCAAAAACCTTTCTGGAAAAGCTCAACAAAATGTACCCGTCTATAGAGTTCACAACAGAAGTCGAAAAGGAAGGCTCGATCCCCTTCTTAGATTTAAAAATCAGCAGGAACAAGGGCACAGATAAATTAGATTTTGACATATACAGGAAACCGACCCACACAGAAAGGTACATCACTTCTGACTCGAACAGTCCACCTCAACATAAACTAGCCATATTCAACTTTCTAATAAATAGACTACTAAAAGTGCCAATGTCGAGAAAAAATTATTTTAAAGAAGCCAAACATATTAAACAAATCGCAATATTTAACGGCTACACTCCACAATTAATAAATTTCATGATCCGTAAAATTAAATTTAAAATTCTTAAAAGAAACACTACGACACTAACACCAGAACGGGCCGACAACGAACAAAATAAATGGTGCAAGCTAACGTACTTCCCGCCGTGTACGAACAAAATTAAAAAAGAAATGGAAGATCATAATATAAAAATAGCTCTCGTGAGCAACTGTAAACTTAAACAGATCCTCGGAAACCCAAAAGAAAAAATAATAGACGAACAAAAATCGGGAATCTATAGCATAGAGTGTCCTTCGTGTTCACAAACATACATTGGCCAAAGCCGTAGACAAATAGGAACCCGATTCAAAGAACATATGGCTCATACGAAATACGGCAGATTAGAAAAATCCTGTGTAGCTGCACACATTATAGAGAATGACCATAAAATCGACAAATCTAATTTAAAACTTGTTAAGGCTGTTCAAAATCCCTCAGAGCTGGATGCATACGAAAGCATATACATTCAGAAATTCAAAAGAAATATTATGAATCTAGACAATGGACCGGTACCAAATTCAGATTTAATCAAAATCCTATGGTAAAATCAAGTGCCAATATATCCATCTCTCTCTAAAGATGTCGAAATACAAAGAACGTGTTCGCTGCGCAAGGCATAACTCAGCACCAATCAGGTGCGGTCTTAGAATAGCGTCTAAAGTCGGCCGAACATATATAAGTAGCGTAAAACCAAAATAGTTTGTGATACCGTCACCAAATTAGTAACAAGTAACATATCCTGGGACAATATAAGAGTAATTTTAATAAGAGTAAAATTAACAGGAACAAATGTGAATGAAGAAATTTTAACAAGAGCAATTTCAATATTATTTAAAATTTATTATATTTTAAATCTAGTATATATTTTAATCTAGTTAATTTTCTATTTATTTTTTGTCTGTTGATCTCGACTTTATAACTATCTCTAATTGTCAAAGAGTAAAGTACGACTAGCTAATTTATACTGATGATGACTACATTGTAGTCGAAATACGTATTTATAATACAAAAAACTGATCTAGGTAAAGGGGACGAATTTGAAATTTTAGTATATATTTAATCTGGGTGAAGCCCTTAAGAGCCCACTGGATCTTGCTACAAATCTGAATTGATCTGACCACCCTTGCACATAACATTTTTTCTCACACTCAGCTAGAAGAAATCTCGTTAAAAGACTGTCTGTAATCACCAATTATATACGTTCATTTTTTTTAAATGCAAGTAAAAATCACAACTAACTGAGTTAATTGCTTAAATGCCCAGTATATACTGAATTTATGAAAAAAAAGTTTCAAACAAAAGTTGTTTATTTTTAAAAAAGGAACATTTTTCGTCTTTACATTTTTATACAATCTCTTACAGTTTCAAAGATGGGCAGTTTTGTCCATTTTGGCCAAACATTGTCCGATTTTGCCCATACGCGAACTAGACCGTACTTTTTAGAACACGCAAAATTTCAACTCGTTATCTCTTTTCGTTTTTGAGTTATCTTGTCCACTGACGGACGGACATGCCAAAAAGACCGAACTAGGCCAACTTTTATGTCTGCGATCAATATTTTCAAGCGTTCCAAAGTTGGGACTAAACTTAATATACCCCGGTATATTTATATATACCGGGCATAAAAATGTATTGATATTTAAATGTAATATTATGTTATAAACTGATTTGAAATAGCGTTCAGGTTCAGTTCTATTTACATATAATTTATAATAGATATTATTATTATCACATATGCAACATAATATTATATACGTCACATAATATCAAATGTATGCGACCAGCGACATGAATTGACCTCCTCAGATTTAAATTTTAAATTTTTTATACTTATTATACACCACCAATGAAAATAAAATCAGTCAAGACATATTTTAAACATCTTTTTATTTAAAGCAAGTCATTTATACTATACACTCACAATTGATGTAGATACTAGTATAAAAAGTTAAGTAATAGATCTGACCAAAAACAAAAAAAAATTCGTTACGCAGGAGCTGCTTCAACTTAGCGAATTTCCTTAGAATACATAAATCACTCTCTAGCGGTCACAATTTTAGTCTGATCAAAATGAAATGTCGTATATGATTTTAGTATTTGCAACGCCAATTTTATTAATAAATGACATACGTCGAGGAAAATGTATGGGAGGGGGTATAAAGAAAGAAGAAAGCACAAAATATAAAATATCTCTCTTAATATTAGAACAATCGAAAAATGTGTCAGAAATAAAGTTGTAGAAAATCAAATTTGCTACAATTCATCACCTTATCATTTTTGCTAAACCTGTAATGTGTGCAGAGATATTAAGGAATTTCAATCTTAAACCGTCAATATTTATGTAAATATTAGTGTAACAGAAAAAATGATAAGAAACAAAATTACAGTAAAACTTAGTACCTACAACTTTACTTCTTATAAATTTTTCGATTTTTCGAATATTAATAGAGATATGTCAAATTTTGTGTTTCCCCCTCCCTTTAAACCCCCCTTTCCTCTTATCCGATTTTACCCATTAACGAACTTGACCTTTTGAATACCAAAAGCGCCTCAAATACCAAATCTCATTTTGATAAAATGAAAACTGTGACCGCTAGAGTGATTAAAGACACACACACACATATATATATATATATATATATATATATATATATATGTATATATATATATATGTCCATAGATATATATATAAAAATTTTACAGATGGGGATTTTTGACATCTACTAGGTAGGATCGATGGACATTTGAAGAAATTTTTGCGAAATTTTGACTTCGGTACGGGACCAATAGCTCTATTTCCTTTCAGGAAATTCGCTAAACAGGTGAAAAAGGAAAAGCATACAAATAGTAGTGATATCTCAGCAAAAACAAAAATAGTTGCCTTCATAAGTAGTGAAATCTATGTAAGGTCGAAATTTAAACACCGTGATCACTGGGAAAAAGTACCGCGGCAAGAGCTCGGGAAGGTACTGTTTCAGAGTGCAACAAAGAGGCTATCTCTCGATGCACTGAGGCTGAACAAGATGCAACTGCGGAAGGTTACCGGATTCATTACCGTGCATTATCCCCTGCGGAAGCATCTGCACATAATGGGACTCCATAACGGGTCCATTATGTGCAGATTGTGTGGCGAGAAGGAAGAAACATCCAGCCACATAATCTTTGACTGCGAACCTCTAGGTTACAGCAACTCTGTTACACCCAAACTGTACTCTACAAATGCCTGTGTCAAAGTACACCATATCATAGTAACTGCATATAGACAGCGATAGATACACAAGTTTTAAAATACAAGCAGTATATACACTCCTATAATATATACAGCCCTTTGAGTAACTCACTCATCTGTTCAAAATCTAACGCACTTCTAGACATGGTAGAAACTTCAAACTTACGGGAAAAATCGGAACACTTTAATTTTCCCAACGCAGCCCTTCCGAAAATTTGAAGGAAAAAATTGTTTAACAATTTTTTAGCAATCACAAGATAAAATTAGAGTGGTAATAAAAATAAAATTGTATTTCCCGCGTTTTTATTTTACATAAATTTTAAACATGCATTAAAATGATACGTCATTTATAAAGTTTTATAAAATCGAACTCTGAATAATATTATCTAGTATTTTTATTCATCGATACATAAATTTGATATTAAATTTTCATGAGAATATATATTTCAAAATAAAATTTAAAAAAAAAACGTTTTTACATATTTTTATTTTAAATACATACTTTTATTTATGAATTTTGATTTGTCATTTGGTTGAATATTCAATTTATGTTAACTTTGTATTTATTATAAGGTGCATTGATACACCATTAATAACAATAAATAGACGGACTATATGGGGTCAACAGTTCACGCACATATTAGTAAGCATGTGGTATAGAAATTTTATAATTTATATCATATTGCGTAATGCTGTAAAAAACTTAAAATAAAAATATAAATTATTTTAAACAAATAAAAATGTAACTACTGAGTTAATTTATTATAAACTCTGTATATGTTGAGTTCATTTGCAGTGCGTTAACTGTTTATTTTACTTTTTAAGCACAAATGTAAAAAATATGGCTGATGCATTTACCGAGGTATTAGATACAAATGCTTGTGTAATCTAGAGCAATTACAGATGTTTGAATTGAAATCAGAGTAAAACTTTTCAGCTTATGAAAAAAGTTGTTTGTTCTCAAAAAAGAAACTGTTTGAATCTCTAACGGTTTTAAAAGCAGATGTAGGGAGAGCAGTCTCTTTGTAAACCCAGCTAAAACAAATATTGAAGGTTATGTACCACCACTGATATACGGAAGACCACTAGCACTAGCGCAAGAAGTCAAGTATCTGGGGGCGATATAAGGTAACAAGCTTAGGTAGAAGGCACACGTTGACACGGTGACAACCAAATCAACTAGTATGACCTTATGGCAATTGCGTCGAGTGTTATGGGGGACCTGGGGTATCACACCTCAGTTCCCTTATTGACTGTATACGACCGCCAACAGACCGTGAATCCTATACGGTGCTGTAGTGTGGTAGCCGGTTGTGCGCCGTGAAAACATATCGTCAGCGCAAGGTAAAATACAGAGGCTGGTATGGACAAGCGTCACAGGATAGCTATCACACCCACAGCCGCTCTTGAAATCGATCTGGACGTACCTTCCTTTGATCTATGAATTGGGAAGCTGGTTTTGGCTGCCCACCTGAGGGTTCGAGACGATGGATTTTGGTAAATATCACAAAAGGTAGAAAGAGAAATTCCTTTCTTACGTTTAAAAGTGAGCAAAGTAAGTGGTCGGCTTAGACTTTAGAGACAATATAAGCTCTGTGGCCTCGATAAAGAAACGAAGACGGAAGAGACAATTAGCTTTCGTAAGACTCCCTAGTATGCTACATGGATGGTTCAAAGCTAGAAGAAGGTGAATCGGGGCCGATAGTTAACGTGAAAAACATAGACGTTAAAGTTAACTTTGTACTAGGTCGATCTCCAGACTATCTGGACTTTTTAGGTGACAACCTTACCTGTAATAATGTAAATAATGAAATAGGTAATAATGAATAAAAACACAACCAACATAGGCATAAGAAGAAATATATATTTTTGTATGTTTTTCATGCCATTATAATCCACAACAACTGACCGAACCTGCACTCAAACCTATACAAAAATATTTTAAGTACATTTAAATTGATTCTTTTTAAATTTTCACAATACTCTTTGAATATATATAATAGCATACAATAATAATATTATTAATATTATTAATAATACATAATATATATTATTTCAATTAGACTTTCATTTTTTTTTGTTTAATTTGATATATTTGAGAATTACATACATTCCTGGAATATTTTTAATATTTTATCAAATATAACACACATTTATATAGGTTAGGATCATCATAATTCTGATTTTTTTGGAGAAAGGTGTCGACAAATCACATAGCGCATGCGCTGATTTACGTTACATTTGGTGTGGTCATGAGTGCAGTGCTCTGGCGTTGTTTTAACAATGTGAGATTGATGTACAAATAATGTACTTTATTTTTTTAAATTTATTTTTTATTTTTTGTCATCATAATATGTATTTTTTTCATCGTAATTGGTATTTATTATAAATATAATATTAGATATATTATTCTAATATAATATATTAGAATATTGTATTATAATGAAGAATATATATATATATATATATATATATATATATATATATATATATATATATATATATATATATATATATATATATATATATGTATATATATATTTATATTCTATATTATTAATGCAATAGAATATACATACATATTTTTATTTGATCGAAAAGAGAAAGATAAAGAGAAGAAGAGATAGATTTAAGAGAAAGAGAGAGATTATAATTAAAGTAGTATTTTTTGTTATATACTTTTCGGAGAGAGGATATTTTAATTATAATTGTATATGATTGATTTTCATTTATAGGTACTGTGCAGCTATATATTAATTAATTAATAAATTTAATTTTAATATTTTTAAATATAATATACACATTTTTTTTTCTTCAATTTTTTATTGTGCTGTGGCGCATATTAAGCTTGCGCATTACTTGCGTAGTAAGTAATATAATTCATAATATAAATTTGTTAATTATTCTAAAGAATGATTTTTATTTCTAAAAATAATGTCAAATTGAAATTGATATTATTTTTCCTTCATGTATAGTTTTCCCTCCATGCATAAAAATATAAATGGCGAAATAAATTTTAGTTTGAGATTTATGAATACACATTAATTTTGATTAAATATCGAGCATACATTTTTGCACATATTATTAAGAATTTAGCCGCCAGCGACTATTTTCATAAGTGTAAAATGAAAATGTCGTTACACTTTACATTTCATCTTCAACGTTAGTGAAGGCGTGGAGGGGTGCATCATTTGGAAACGCACATCACCTAAAAAATTTTATAGTGTATCGACCATTTTATATTCGATAAAAAATTTTTTTTTGTGATATATCAAATTGAAATAATTATATTTAAAATATTAGGTAAATTCATCGTTTCTTGAAAATATTCATAATAATGATTTTATATGGAACTTCATCTTAAAACTTCCATTTGATAATTAAATTTGTTTTCACTTAACATTTCGAAATGTAATTATTTTAAAAACAAAAAAATTTAAAATTTACAACGCCATTTTTTACCTACACTGATAATTTCTGGTATGATCATTATAAATATATTATTTATTGTGTATATTTTAATTAAATTCATTCATTAAATCTACGATTAGCAATAATTATATGAATAATAATAAATAATTTTTCTTATAATAGGTAAACCTGAATTATATAATAAATCCTACAATATGAAATCAGGAATAATCAATAATAAATAACAGTCCTGTTTAGATAATACAGGATTTTTTATTTTCTTTTGTTTGTTTTTTTATTTTTTATTTTGTATGTGAAAGATTTTATACTACATTTTATTTAAAATATGTTTTGTATTTTTTTCTTTTTTCTTTTATTGATTAATATTAAATTATATAAAATTGTTTTTTTATCATTTCTGGGCAATTTCTATTTTTGTATATACTAGGTATGGTAATTTTTGTCATAAATTTCTACATGCTAAGGTCTTCCTCATTATATATATGTATACCTTTCGTTTACATAATATAGTGTTTTTGTTTTTTTAATTTATTTTTATTTAATTTTTGTAATAGATAATATATATACATATATATATATATATATATATATATATATATATATATATATATATATATATATATATATATATATATATATATATATATATATATATACTGAGTTAAAATTAGTATATATAATTAATTTTTATTAATATTTTGTTGTATCTACATTTAAATATTTCTTTTAAATATATATATTATTTTTTAATAAATTATAGTTTTATATTAAATTTAATTTCGATAGTCATTGGTGTTATCAATTATATATTTATTTATGCATATTCTTATTTTATAAATAATAATTATCTATTGTTTTTTTTTTTTGTTTTTAGGTTATATTTAAAGTTAATTATGTCAAAATAAGTCTGTTTATGTGTGTGTGTTTTGTGTGTGGGGTATGAACTATGTCAAAGTATTTTAGGTAGCAATGTGGACCTAGCAGACTTTTTCCTTTGATTGAAAAATAAAAATCACCTAAAATAGCATATAAAAAAGCATTCAGATAAAGTTATATTGTTTCTAAATTATAATTGGAAAGTTAATCAAAATTGAATCGGAATTGTAATATAAAATTAAACTTCACGTTCCCGGAAAGTATACTTTTATGCTGAGTTTGTATTGGACTCGCTACTAAATCCCAATATACTTGTATATGTAGATACCTTTGCAGAATCACTACGTATTCCCCTTGTTATTTAGGTAACTACATGTTGTTACCTCAGTAACTATTAATAAACTGTTTTGACATTATTTATTAGGAAAAAAGTTTGGTTTTAACCTATCTAATATTCTGTCTATTAAATCATTATAGAAATAGGTTGTAGGTAATTGGAATCATCTTACTTCTACTCCAACAAGTTCATCATAAGGGTCGTAGATAGACGTCTGCACTTCCATATTCGACATATGGCGGAACCAAATATATCCACTTCCAACATTGACCGATTCAATTGGGTTCTTACTGTAGAGGAAATAAAATTATACTTTATTCAAAGTTTTAGTATTTAGTTAATTCCAAAATCGTTTGTCCAAAATTACTCGAGTAACAAGCTAATGAAGTCTTAATTAATGATCTCATTGATTTAGACAGCGAACATCGAACAAAAAAGTTATTAAGTTCTTTAAGTCTCACTTTCATTATATATACAATTGGGAAAAAATGTATGCATTTCAAAGTTTTTTATCAAATTTAAAAATAGACATTTTATTGTCAAATAGGAAAGATAAAAACTGTTGTTGACTCCTATCTGGAATTGAATCAACTGTAGAAAAAAAGAACAATACAATCAAATCCAACTAATACCAAAGACAACAAACTCAAATATACTTTTATCGATCTTACGTTTTTCCGAATAATAATTTTATATATAAAAATTACTGTGTGTAATGTCCTATCTTTAAAACGGTGGGAGAAAGTTAAAATAAACTCATTCCGTTTAAACTCCCACGCCGTTTAAACGATAGGTTATATCACGTAGGCATCGAACAAACAATTGGTAGTCGTGGTGGAGGGGAGTGCGAAGCCTGGCAAGCAGACTTTTCTAGTTCGTTTCTTCTAGTCTTATGTTCGTTGTCGAACCTACTGTCCTCTTTGCGAATGACAGAATAGAGCTCCACTTTAATTGTTTTACCTCGGACTTCCCAATTTCGGTTTATTCGAAGGCTAGCTACCTCATTCTGGCTATGTAAGGACATTCTACCATTAAAGGAAGGGCGTATCATCTGTCCTTTAACAGTCCAAGCAAATCGCACTGTCCTCCAATCTCATGAAGCATCCGAACCAGAAAGTTTATCTCTTTCCGGTTTTTGCTAATAAGCCAGGTTGACCTTGCAGAAAACATAATTTTTTGCAACAAAAAATTATAGATTTAGTCTATATATCTCAGCCGATTTTTGTGTGGTTGAAAAACTCTCAAACTTTCACACTTATAATATTAGTAGGATACATAAAAAAAATTTTCCTTCAGCATTGCCAGTATTTACTCCAAAATTATTGGCTAGAAGTTTTAAGTTTTTCTCAACGGAGCGAGCAGGTAACGGCTATTTCAAAATAAAAATATGATTTCTAAATACGGAACGAAGAATCAACAAAAATTTATCTACTGAAATTGAACTAAATTATCTTTTTAAAATGCTGATTTAGGTGATTTTCTTTTGATTTTTTAATATTTGATTAAAAAATGTACGTGTTTTCTATAGAATGCAATATTACTAATTATTTGTTTGCTAAAATAGTTTTGATTTGTTCGCAATTATAATTATATACTTTTCTGATTATTAATTCAATATTTTACTGTGGTATTATTTTCTTGATTCAAAAATATATATTATTTTTTTATTACTTTTTTTTTTTAAATATATATAAATATTTACATATACATAAAAATCAGACTTTCTCAAAAAATCTCTCCAGATATTATCTCTTGCATTTGCATAAATTATAATTTTTTAAATTTATTTATTTATAAAATGGATATTAATAAAGTTTTTATTTTTTTAATGAATGATTTTTCTTCTCTAGTTTATTGTGAGGAAATATAATCAAAAAAATGTTTATTGATTGTTTTATTGGTTTTTGTTTTTAAACTATTTTATTTTATAATAAAGGAGATTGCTTACGATTTTTCATTATTTTAAAGAGGGTACTTTTTTTTTAGTAATAAAGAGGCAAGACAAAATTGTATAGAAAAATATGGCTCGGACATGCCATCATAAAGGCTACAATATATTTTATTTAAATTTTTGTTTCTTAAATTTTAGTTCAGAGTGTAGCAAATATTTCTGTATAATTAATGCAAACAAAAAATTATTTTAGATTGGACGTCAAAATATAATTCTGCTACTATTTGAAGTCAATCGAAATCATTTTGGAACATCTACTGTAATTACTATTTTGAAACTTTCCCGGAATATTTGCTACAAGTCTCATTAACTTTTTATTGCGAATAAGGTTGGTTTCACATTGACAACTTATTGCGTCTATAACGTTTTTAACTGCGACAAACTATTTGACCGTGAAAGAGCAATGTTTCAACTAAAGTTAAATTCAACAGGAACCGTGTTGGATTAAACAGAAAGTGTTGCTTTTGGATAATCAAAAACGAAAACGTCGAAAATATTGAATTAATCCTACTGACATTACGAGAAAAAATGGATATTTTCTATTACTTTCGAATGTTTGAAATAAATAATACTTTCCGAATTAACTCGGAGAATAATATTATTTTTGTTGCTAAATAGTTCGTGCTGCTTAACCCTAAATCGATTGTTTTGTTGCTAAAACCAATATACGGGGATCTGGGTGGTCAGATATTGTTTGGCAGTTGTTGCGAAGCTGATTTTGCACGAATTGGTCGCTAACGTGTAACCAACCTAAATATTAAAATCACTTCATATGACACAGACTCTAATTTCGCTTAAATTAAACATTTTCCCCAGGTAATACATATTATGTAGACGTATGATGATTGTCACATTAATCATATTTTGAATTCATATTATCTTCATAGAAGCTTGAAACATCATCAACAAAACATAACCTATGCATAATTTATATCCTTATATATTTCTCTACAATTGCATAAAGCCTGTGCACATATTCACCGATAATTAAAAAATTTTGAAATATACCATACACCAGGAAGGCGCATACTGTCTACTAATATTCTCACCTCAACTAACCAGACTTGATAAACCGTCAATTGACAAATACTTACTACAGTAAAAATTTCAATGCCTAGTCAAAGAATCAAAGAGTTAAAAATAAGTTACACATATACTCATATATATCATAGGTTACATATCACAATAGATCTTTTATTTTTTTGTTTAGGTCGTAGTGATCGGTTAGGTATTTTTGATTGTGTGCAGATATATTTTCGTACGCCCGATTTTATTAAATATTATTTATGTTTTCTCTGATTAAAGAATATGAGAGTTTACTTTCTTTTAAAAAGTAAAAAGTAAAGAGTAGTAAATCCATCTAACTTAATAATAATATTTGTTATATAATAAGGTGTCAATCAATTTTTTGTTTATATTGACTTGAATAGGAAACGAAAGCTATCGTACAGCGATTTCATTCTCTTAACTAACTAATTTTTTTTATTAAATAGTTTAATAAACCTATTGTCTAGTTTGATATGTTTCAAAGCAAAATGACAGTTTCAATTGAAAAACTAAGTAGTTCAAACTACATTTCAGAAATATTTTTTAGTTTGTTTGATTTTTAGCTAATTTATTTTTATTATTTATGTGATTTTCTTTTTTAATTATATTGCTTCTATTTAGGTACTAATTGAGAAATTTTACGTGTTTGAAATATTGACATTATGTGTGTGCACTTTTTGTTTTTTAAATTTCACTTAACTTTTAAATTTTTTATTTTTTTCATTTAAATTTAATCTAGATTGCTGGCAGTGAGAAATTGAACATGAGAAACCGAAAAAAACAACACAATTGTGATATTTTAAAACGTAGGTAATGTTCTTATATAATAAATGTACCCTAATTGCGTCATCGTAACTCACGATGAAGCAATTCGAGAAAAAATGAATGTTCTATCTCCTTATTTTCACATGTTTTTTTTCTTTTTGATTAAAATGGCAATGAAACTGGAAGATAATTTATAAATATTTTTTAATATAGAGCGGAAGCAATAAATTTTTTAGTTGTAAATAAATTTTATATCTACTCAGAAATTATTTAAAACGTTCAAAATTACGTTTTAAAGTAGTTAATGTTTTTCTTAATAATAATCCAACCTAATACAATCTCTGACTAGATAAAAACAAGACAGCAATCCCATCACAATGTTTTAGAACACACTTAGGCAGTCTATATGACATGAATGCTATGTAAGTGGTAGAACGGTTTCAAAAGTTGTATGAACTCACTTACAAAAGCATCTATTCTTCTTAAATCGTTATTTTTTTGTATTTTTAAATATTTTTTCATTTTTTTTTTAAATTATGCAAAGCAATCAATATCGTTTTTAAATATTTTCTAAAGAAATTGAGATAATTTATTTATTATTACAAATTTACGTGTGATGGTGTGATAAACAAAAAATTATAAAAATGTATTCACAAAACAAACAAAATGTCATCCTGTTTCATATGATTCAGAAATTTTATTTAAAAATTGAATAGTTGTAGGAACTGTTTGTTCACCTAGGCCTTATTTATAAACAAAATGACATTAAAATACTGCCAGTGTATTCGAAAGAAACCAATGTAGTGAAAATCGAATATTATTAAATAAAAAGCAAGTATTAAAAAGAACATTTTTTAGCAAGAGATTAGAAAATTGACCATATGATTCTAATTTTAGTTTTTGTTGTTTTTTATTTTTTTAAATCCTTACATATCTAATGCATTACGGTAATATGTATTATGTATTAATAAAATTCTCCAAATGGACTTTTGTATTATTTTTTGTAAATTAACTGATACTTTTTCTTGATAAATTTCCTTTGTATATGCAAAGCTAATATTATGAAAATTATTTTTCTTTATAAATATAATCATTTTATATATCTAAATAATGTTTTATGTACATTTATATTTGTAATATATACATAATCACTTTTTTTTGCGCTATATAAACAAAAGGATATTGAGAAAATTTTCTACAAATATTTCAAGTGCTTTATATTTACTTATTCATTGAAATTAAGTGAATAAAACATCGGTTATATAATTAAGTTTGAGTTTGAACTTTGTCATGGTTTTAGAAAAGTATAGGATTATTTTTCTGAATAGGGAATTTTTAACTAATTTTGATACGATACACTTCTTGTATCGACTGAGCGGATAGCGATAATAGCGCTAAAAATCGCAATAATTATGAACTTATTAAATTAAAGAAACATTTGTGAATTTCATAATAATATTTTTATTTTGCGTTTGGTTAGACCCCGAAAATTCAAAATTATACTCATACTAGTCCCCTCATATTATAAAAATAAAATAAAATTTCATCCTACCCAAAATACAAGGTGGAGCTGAAAAATTGTACGATTTCAATGGCCTAAATTATATATTCCCATTTTATTTGTCATTGATTAATAAAAACGCTTTTTTAATTTTTTAGAGTTTCTGATTTATTTTGAGTGATTGGGCTATTCATTTTGAATTTCAAATGGCGATGAAACGATTAAGATAATTTTCTGTCACTTGAAAATATTTCAAGAAATTTTTTCCCTTAAAAACAAATTATTTTCACTACGAACGGAGATTAAAAGAATATATCAACGAAAAATAAAATTGTATGCATATATTACAAATTTTGTTATCCCGTATTTTTATTTCATTTATTCTTACTATGTAATCTTTTTATATAGCAGAAATATATTACTTATGTATATTATTTATATATATTTATTATTTATAATATTTGTTTTTTTAATATAAGGTACCATTTTGCAGTATTTTTCTTTTCTTATTTTAAATATATATATAATATATATAGAACAATAATTCTTATTTATTTAATAATATATTTTTATGTTTTTTTTTTACAAAATAAAGTACCATCTGCTTATTTTTTATTTAATATATATAGTATTTTTAATTTATGCAATATTTTTTTTAAACGATATTTTCTTTAAAAAAATGTATACTTTATTATTTGAAAATAAATTTCTTATAAATTGAGTAAACTTGTATTTGATACTGCGGTGGCATAATCGAAATTCATATGAAATTATACATCAATAGGGAAATGCATCTAGTTATTGCATTGATTTCAGTTATTTGAGGAAAATTCAATATGAATATTGAAATGAAATTGTTGTTTAAAGTTTTTGTACAGATATTTTATTATTTATGACGAGTTTCAGAACACAATCTTCAGACGAAATATATATTGAAATAGTTTTAAAATTAATAAAAAAATTAACTATTGGGAGAGGCGTTACTTAATTTTTGGCCGCCTGATGGTTGAAAGATGAACTGCTCCTTGTAGGTTAGGTGTATTCAAGCACACGTACTCAATTCTAAGAATATTTTATTGATAAAAAATTTTGTTCGTAATTTGTAAATTTACTGATTAACTAATTTGCGGATTGAAATACTCAGTTCTCCAGCAGGAAAGTATAAATTAATTTTCAAAGTTACAAGTAAATATGGAAGCTGTACTTGTGCCGAAAACTATCTATCTTCACGGTAAGTATTTAATTCTAGAATCTAGTCTAGATGGAAGCAAACTAGACGAAAGAATGAACACCACGAATAAAATACAAAACTCACAGAACGCTTTCAAAATAATTATAAGAAAAAAGCCCCTTACCACAAGACTACTTTACTTAGATTGGCACTTATCAAGTGGATATGATGACGCGTCTTGGAATATGACCGAAAAATGCTTATATTTCACATATTTTGGGTTCATCACGCACATACCTTTTTTAGTTACATCATGATAATGAATACTTTGTAGTCAAAATTCGTATGTATATAATTCAAAAACTTATTCTCAGAATTGGAAAGGTTTTTTTATTTTGAATTAAATCTATTAGGATCAGAGCTACCTACCAATTACAGAAAATTAACTGAATGAAAAGGAAACTACATTATGGAAAAAAAGCGGTGCTCGAATTAACTCTCATATCAATCAATTTCCTGTATATCCCACTTGCATTATATGTTTTTTAATTCGGATCGCGGAATCTAAACTAACAAGCTCGGACTTATGTAAGTTCTGCTATAATTTGTTATGGGATTGGATTCAAACATAGCTACGTTTTGTGAAATTACAAATTGTACAATGCATTAGGAGAAAATATTAAAGTTGTCCAATTCAATCAATACGCTTGCGTGTGACTTCTGTATTTACAAACCTAGCGTGCACAGTTAACAGAAGCTGAATTAAAATTTAAAGAAGTTAATGCAACCATTAGAACATTTTAACTAGCAAAGCTAACAACTATACGTAAACTCTTTCACATATCAATTTAATTTGTATGGAGAAGTTTTAATTCTGCTTAGGACTAATTAATTATGTTTGTTAAATTTGTAAGTTTAGATTTTGAACAAAAGTGTAGACCATTTTGATTAATAATAACATTATATTTGGCCCCGAAAGATACAAAAATCGCCAAATTATTTTATTATTGAATGTTTTAACAGTATGCATGTTTTAACGGTACCAGATTGGCACAATACTACAAGATTTTTCCGATATTGCTGCATTCCTATGATACTTTTTTGCAATAATAACCCGTAAAACGTGCAGAAATTAATGAGAATAAATTAAAAAGCGTAAAAAAATACTGCAACTAACTAGAATTCAAAACATAGATCATCCGAGTCTAGTGTTTGTAACGTACGCTCCCACTTTCATATGTCAATTGAAAATTTAAAGTTATTATATGAATAAAGAAACTCTCGTTGAACATTGATTTTCGATTATGCAAATGAAATTGTACAAAATGTTAGTAAAATACCCGTATTATACTATTTAATAAAAATTAAACTTATATCCTCATATAATAAAGCAGACAAAATATCGTTAAAATACTATCTATTATTTGTTGTATAATTTTATAATTATATATTTATTAACATAACAAAGCTAAAATGACTTATTACATATGTACAAATATGCGTATATAATTAATTATATAATATAGATTACTTTTATTAAGTACAGTTTGTTATTTTTTATTTATTTATATTAATTTTTATAAACTGTATTATTATATTTTGCATCGATTTCATTCCAATTTAAATATGTTTTAATCAAAAAAAGAACAAACATTTAAAAATATAAAATACTGACAAACGTGTGAGTAAAAAAAATCATAATAACTATAATTATTAGTGTTTTTTTTTAAACATTATTAAATGCAACTTAATTTAGTGATGAATAGGTATAAAAATCTAGCATAGATGTTCTAAAGATTATCAAACTGAATTTGTTTGTATGCCAATTATCTTATCTTATCAACTTCTAATACTTTCTTTTTTAAGGCGCGGTTTAGGGAGGGAATTATATAGAATGATGAAACTAATAATATGCCTGTTAGCTTTGACTGTTGATAAAATATCGATAGTTATGTTTGGTATTTTTTGAACCGATATATCAATCGATTCATATTTTTTTAAATATCGGTATTTTATCATTTTTCGTTGTTTTTCTGTCGCAAATTATTGAAACTATTTTTTTTCCACTATTTGATTTACTTACACTTTTTTTTATATCAAGCATAAAGTAAAATCAGCCAGAAAGTCATCATCTCACCCCGTTATTAAACGTATAATACCCTTACCCTCACTTTCAAGTTTCAGAATCTCTGGTTGGAAGTCTGGAACTTGAATACTCTTGAAAAATATGTCAAATGAAACTTGCATTAAATGGTCAACAGCCCACTGAAAGTAGGATGAATTAGTGGCAGAAAATATTCTACTAAGTAGAATGAAAAACGAAGTTATTTCTTAGACTTGTTTTACACCAAGCAAGAAATTATTTAAATTAAAAAAACTTAAAATTATGTATCCAACACAAAATTAATATTAAAAATATGTAGAAATTGTATATAATTTCTACATATTCCTATTTATTAAACATGTGCGCTACGCGTCTAGTATGATTTTAATATGTGGTTAATGTCGGTAGTCTATCTTACGACAAAACTTGTAACTACACAAGGTGTGTCAGCTTATTTAAGCTAATATTAATAATTCATACATTTATTTGTGTCAGTCAATAAAATTGTAATAGACATTTCATTGGGTTTAATGTGAATTTTGGGCAGTCTACATATATCAAATAACAAACAGTATATCGAATTAACATTATTTTAACTTCCTGTTTAACAAAATAATGCAATTTCGATTATTTTCATTTCATAAAAAGCTCATCATGATTTTTGTATAATATGTGTGAGTTATTTCGCTATTCATTCCACTATTGAGCTAAGTATAAAACCAACGCTTTTTATACCCGGTATACAATATATACCAGGGTATATTAAGTTTAGTTCCGACTTTGTATCGGCTGGGCGTCTGTGAACACGATAACTCTAAAACGAAAAGAGATAGCCAGCTGAAATTTTGTATGTGTATTTTAGAACTGAAAAGTAAGGTCAAGTTCGTGAATGGACAAAATCTGACCATGTTTGGGAAAAATAAGAAAAACTGCCTATCATTGAAACCGTAAGATATAGAACAAAAATTTAGAGACAAAAAATGTCCCTTTTTTAAAAAACAAACAACTGTTGGTTGTTATTTTCACTTGTTTTACAATCAAGTCATTCAAAAAAACTAACAACCAAGCATAAATGGTGTATAACATTGATGTTGGGCTTTCATCGTATGAATGAATCACACTGACTTTTTTATTTAACAAATACAGAAGAAATAATATTTTATATCCAGTCAAGTTTTCATACTTTGGCTATGATTAATAATAGGGCAAGTCCAAGTATTTAGGTTTACCATATTTTGATTCGGAAACATACTTGTATTTTGTTCAATGAACCAAACCATCATTAATTATCGCAAAGCAAAAAAAGATACACTAATATAAATGACTCTTTAAGTGTCTAAAAATCTCCATCAAACAATCTCAATCTGTGTTGATGATTAATTTTAACGACTTTTGATACTAAAAATGCATAGATATATTCGAATATTTTCATTCTTTACGATTACGATCTTTATGTCGAATAAAGATTTGTATACTGCACGTAGCATAAATGCATACTGATATGCAACATTTGGTTTTCGATATCAATTGCATTCAAGTCGCGCAAAGTTATTAATCTTATTGGTATGTCTTTATAAGATTTTGCAGGCATTTTAATATAATCATGTATTTGAACATTGTAAATCTTTAGTTGCTAGAAATATTATACTTTTATTTTAGGTGTTAACGTTATTATAACGTGTACAAAGAAAAAGAATGATCTGACGAATCATTCTGACGAATCATATTTAACAATTTGTTAAAAGAAAATTTATACAATAAAATTAATGAAAATACAGTAAAAACGAAACTTAACAAATACATTAAAGATTAAACAGACAAAAAAAGGTTAACGTAATAAAACGTCCATCACAGTATTCGGATTTTTTTCAAAGATATAATAGACCACATTTCAAATTAAAATCTTATTAAAATGAAGGTCTTTTTTTTACAATATCATCTAAACATCTCACTTTTGTTGTCGATCCAGTGTATGTATACTTCTTGTACAATTAAGTAACATACACGTCTAAATTTTATTAAATATTAAACAGCCATTTTCGTAGATGCAAAGTTCTTATTTTTTAAATTGTATTTGAAGAATTAGAATTAGATAAGTTTTTTTTTTTTTTTTTAGTGATAAATGAACACTATTAGGCCAATAAAGTTTTTGTTTTGTTTTGTTTTGAATTGATTTGATTTTTTTTATTTTGTATCTACGATTTAGGCTACGAAAATTAAAAATTTTTTAAGAAACAAAGAAACAATATGTCTTAACAGTTATTTTTTAGATATTAATTTTATTATAATAAAAATTTTGAAAAAACAACAAAACATTTCATTTAGTGTTGAAATGTTTGGAATAATTTTTTTTTATCTATCTTATTTTAATTTTATTTTTTGTAAAAATAATGTAGTTTTCTTTATATTTGTTTTTGTTTTCTAGTAAGTCCCCCAAAAGCATCATCAAAATATTAATTTTTAATCGCTTATGCTAGTAAATGCATGTAATAAATAGTTAAAAGTCCACTAAAGCTCTTTCTTTTCAAATTTTCTTTCTTCTGCTGACGACGTATCCATATTTTGATTATTTGATCTGAAACTATATATCAAATACTTATTTTAGAATATATAAAAAATATAGTGTGCATTCGTCTTGGGCGCTAACTCGCGCTCATAGCGCTTATAATTTGTAGCTCCAAAACTTACTATCTTTCAAAACGAACACTGCGAAAGTGTAACCTAATCAATTTTTTAAAATAGTATAACATTTAATTCAAGCAAATTATCCATAGCTTGATATACGAGACGTATACGAACTCAGAATGTCCAAAACGAACGATATTTTTCAGGGCAATATGAACACTAATTAGTCAAGACGATCACCAATTTGTTGCTGCTCATAAGCGTTAGCGCTGAAAGTGTGTAAGGGTCTTAGACGAATGTACCCAAAATTCTTATTTCAGGATTGGATTTAAAATTGGATTTAAAATTTTTGCATATTTATTTGCTAATGGTTTAAGTTAGATGGTCACTCCCTTCCATCACTGATAGTGTTATGCAAAAAGCATTCAACCCACAAAAGATGAAAATTTGAGTTATCCCACCCAAGTGGGAGAAAACGTTGTTCCCTACAATGTGCAAAAATGATTCAAGCCCAATCAGCTGTTCAAAACCTGATAAAATAAAAATTCTAAGGTAGTATTACATTTATCAGCTATCATATTACTGATTTTGAAGCCAATTACCACAAAACTACCCACCTGTGGGTTAAGTTTTTTTGCATAACACCTCACATATATATTATATTTTAACCCACGGAATTTTTCTCATAAGAATTTTTCTCATGGAGTTAATAACTGAAATAATTACCTGCTATTTTGGCCGATGGATGAATTGGTTCCGTGGGACGGAGACCTTTGTCGGACATCCACTGACTGGACCACCTGCTTCTCTTTTTCTGCTCGTTCTCTCTGTAATCTAAAGTAAAAATGATTCGAATTATATTAATGTAATATTTCTTGTATTTTGTCTTAAATACTTGTGCAGGCTATTTCAAATAAATACAAACAAAACCATATCAATGTTTACTACAAGGAATTTCTAACTAAAAAGTCCTGATAAAGATATGGTCCATCTTTTTTTATTTTCATGATTTTTGGATAAATTGATATTTTTAACCCGACTTCAAAAAGGAGGATAGTTCTCAATTCGTCTGTATTTTTTTGTTTTTTATTTATTTTTTATTACAATATGTTTTACAGAGTTTGAAAGGTAAGACCAATGAATTGATTGCTACTAACTTCAGTTAAAAGCTTTCGTCAAATTTTCAAGAGGCCATAATTATTTAATTACAAAGTCAATAGATTAATTTTATTACTTAAAAACCTAAGAAAAGTACTTTATTTAACTGTCCAATTATTTTATTTACTTTTATTAAATTGCCCAGTTTTCCAAATAATAATAATTAGTCTACTGACCATGTTAATCAATAGGCTTTTCAAAAATATGACGAAATACTTTTTAGCTTAAATTTTGTTGCGACCAATTCAGCATGTACTTGTCATGTGTCTTTGCTTTGTATTGCTATGTGTCTTTGAAAATGAAAGTTGATAGATTATGATTTTAGGACTTTTTGGTTAGAAATTCGAAGTAGAGTCAGTGGTATGTTTTATTCAGAATATATTTGGAACATCCAAATAATTTATATTTAAGTAACTTACCGAAGAAGTTCCTATAGAATCATCCCATAAACTATTTAGTTAGCATTAAATAAAAAGAATAAATATGAAGTGTTGATCAAAATATTGTTAATTTCTGAATGACATTCATATTATTTTATAAATTTTTATTACAGCCTAAAGTTTATTCAATGGTCTAAATTTTTGGAAATTACAATCAGAAAATTAGAATTTGATTCTTCTAAAAGGTTATCCTCTATTAATTCAGAGTAATATTTAAATGTTTGCACAATAAAATATTTTTTAACAACAATTTTTGATATATTATTAACGTTGCGGTTCTGATGAAAAACCGCATTTTCGACCTTAAAATGTGTTGGCTGCTCGACCAGTCATATTTCTCAAAAGATCCAAAATATGTATTTAATTATAAATAGGTACAAAATTCCTATATTTATTGTCACTGCGACGAAAAGAGGAAACTGCGACGAAAAGATGATAATTTAATTAATGTTATAATTTAAAAGACAAATTATGGACTTTAAAAAAATCTTTTTTTTGTCAATTTAATAATTAAATTATTATTACAAGTTTGCTGGTGGTTACGAAGAGTTACATGACGTCAAGCGCGGATCCAGGGGGGCATAGGGGCCATGACCCCCTCCCCCCGAAACTAAATATAATTTCTTTTTAGTTATAATTTTATTGCTTCTTAATCAAATCTTACATAATAGAGATAATTGGGTGGGAATGACATCTAGAGTGTTGCGTAATTTATAACTACTGAAAAAATGAGTAACTCATGAGTAACAAATATTTTCCAATTGGTTGTTGATAATCATGGTTGATTTGATACAAGTTTAATTAATTATTCAAAATAATTTTCAATGATATTTTTTAAAAATTAAGAATAAAAATAACTATCTGAAGAAAATTAATTCAATTATCAATTGAATAAAATTATCTTTAGCAATTATTCGAATAATTAACAATTGATATCTTAAAGTTCTTGATAAACTTTTGTTTTCATTATATTTATTTATCTTTTAAACTTAAATAAAACTTTATTTCCAGTTGTAAAAATTGACTATTCAAATGTTTAATTAGTTTAATTAGTACAATTTTTAAGAAAATACGATTTTTTACTTATTCTAATTAATTGTTTTCTTTTCTTAGTCTCTAACACCCCCTCCCCCACTTGAACTCTAGATCCGCGCCTGCATGGCGACATATATATTGCACTATAGGTGACTAGATTTTGAAATCCAAAATTTAGCGCAAGTACACAACCAGTTATTAGTCTAAAATTCGATATGCAAAGCAAAATTTGGTAACGTCGAAAATTGTTTTCAAAAAACAAAATTGACTTGCAGATACATCTATTGATGCATTATCGAATCTCCATTACCATTCATAAACTTTAGTTTGTATTTTAATATTTAATGTATCTTGGTAATTAATTGATTATGATTGATACTTACATAAAGGTGCTTAAAAATAAAAATATTTATAACACACGAAGAAGGAGAACACTCACATGCTTAATGATTAGTAGGTACAAATCATGCTTAATTTCATTTTTTATTTTGGTGTACTGTAAACTACTTATGACATCGCAAGACTGATCGATTATGACACGTTTCACACCTTTTTTTTTGTTTAAATTTTGTTGTATATAATTACTTACTTATTTTTCGATTGTCTCATGAATTGTTGAATTTTTCTAGCTGCTTGATGCTGTCTTCTTTGAGAATATGTTCTCCTACAACAGTTTATTATGAATCATATAAAATTGGAATAAATAACAAATTGGTAACATAATGTTTTTATGAAACAAATTACCATGCACAACCTAATTTTCATCGCGTTAAGGAGTTTTGTTATTAATCTAATCTGTAATAGTTTAAGAAAATAGACGCCAGGGTTTTATGTTCAGATCGCAGCGCTGCGGTGGTAAAACTAGAAATCCTTTACAGTTGATTATTTTAACGTGCTATGAAATAGAATTAACGACGTTTTAAGACTTTTCAGTTAAAATTTCAAGAGGTTTACCTTTTTGTTATTTAATATTTAATTTTTGGTTTAATTCACCAATGGTTCTTTTTTTTAACGCTAGATAGAGTCTCTCTTAGCTGGAATTTCCAATAGCACTAAAATATTCAGTTGTAGCCTCGTGGTATCTCTTATCCAATCCCCATAACATTTTAAAATTCGATGGTTCATATGATATGTTCAAAAATACAAATCCGTATTAGACATTTTAATAATTTTTCTAGCCTACGATTTTGTACATTATTGAATTAATTGTTAAATGAAATCAATTAGAGCGATGAGCGTCTCTATCTTTGTATGATATACCATATTCGCCAATCGATATGAGTTAATGATTCTGATCGAAGTTAAAAATAGAGTGAAAAATCGGATATCTAGAATTTGTTCAATTCAAAACGTTCAGAATAACGTATAGGCGAAAGTAGATATAATTTTTTGTTTCATATTATGATCACTAAACCCGGTTTATTATCCAAATAAATATAAAACCCAACAATATATATTTGTTTGAATCGTTTTCCCGGAATATCGTTAAATCAGGAATTGTTTAATAAAAAAAACGGGAAATTTTCTTATCATTAATTATGAAATTGTTCGTACTTTAAATATAAATTAACGAATAATACTACTAGACCGGGCGCCAAGAAATATTCTGTTAAAATATCTTTGGGGTGCCAAAAATATATTGGAATTTCCCCAGAACTACATTTGGGTGGAGTGCGTAGATGTATGTAAACATAATTTTTTCGTTTAAACAAATTAAAAAACGCATGCATCTATTCTAATATCAGGTTTTTAACATTAAAAATTTCTCAAACAAATACAGAGTAGATTAAAATATTGTTCGAATAGTAGAAACTTAGAGAAAAATATTTAAAAATCAAATTACAATAATTTAATTTCGAAATTTAGGTTGTGTAAAGAGCAATATAAAATAGAAAGAAAATAGAATAAAGATAATAAGAAAAAATAACACCAAGAACTACCACACATCAAGTATATTACAACACAGAGACAGCTACACAGAAGCAGTAGAGCCAAGAGACAGCGGCCCAAGGGAATATGTATATAGAAATTAGTGTTAGTTGCTAGGAAATATTACTTGTATATATATTAGCAATGTAAATGCAACTATCACTAATGACAAAACTTACTTGAGGCCCGAAGAGGCAGGTGTACCTTCACGACTGCCTCTGCCCCCCTGCTCCCTGTAGTTGCGGTAGTAGTTCTGGATGCATACGGCTGCTTCCTGACTCTTCTTAAATCGTTTATGTTCACAATAAGAACGATAACCATTTTGGATTACCATTGCTGCTCGTGTCATTTGTTTGAAATATGCGTACTGTACAAGAAAAATAAAGCATTTTATTAATTTGGATTAAAATCAATTCAAATGTTGCAAGTCAATACCTGTTTATATCGTCTATAATAGTTTTGAATCAAAACTGCTGCCGCTCGTTCTTTATCTTGTTCTTCTAATTTTTTTCTTCCCTTATACGATCGGTAAGCTTTCTGAATAATTTTGGCTGCTTCATACAATTCACGCTGTTCTTGATCTGTGATAGTAAAACATTTGAAATACACGTTTTATTAACATTTATTATAAATATCTTATACCTGACAACGTGAGATTTGAAAAGTCTTTTTCAAAAACACTCCCTGATGCTTGAAAGAATTCACAAAAGTCTGCAGTTGTTGGAGGAGGTGATGGAGAGTCTAATGTAAATGAACCAGGTGATTGTAAACAACTTGATGATGCAGGACTTAAACTTGAGCATGGCGTCGCTACATCGTAATATCTTTAATAACAACATAAATTGTTAATGACATTAAAACAATTTTTGAAGGTAGAACAAAATTACCTGTAATTATGATCTGAAAATTCAAAATTAAATTCAACTGGTTCAAAAGATGCAGTATGTTGATCTAATAGTGGTTCCATGAACACATCGGAAAGACTATCTGGGGCATCTAATGATTCATGTTGACTAGGACTATCTAACATCATTTCTTCACTCTCATTCTGTAAAATTTATAATGAAATGTGAAATTCAAACAATTTGCAATTATTTCAATAATCATTTTTAAAAAATTATTCCAAAATTTCCAGTCATTTGCAATTCGTTTTTCTCAGTTATAGAATAATATAGATTATACGGAGAGATTGTAATCTCACTTAATAAATATTGGTGTCGTTTGGTTACTCCGTGGTAAATTTGAACATTTTTTGTTATAACTCAATTTTCAATAGGAATGGCCCTCGAAAATTTTGGCACCGGAAGAACGAGAATAGAAATCTGCTAACCCTTTAAAATAATTACATGGGTACTATCATCTTAGATCAACATCATTAAATTGGATCACCTAAACCTCATACTAAAGCTGTGTACAAATGTTATACACATATTTAGAATTAACAATAAAACATATGAAATTGCAAATACTTTTTGTTTGTACCTCATTAGTCAAACCACAACATAATAGAACAGTTCGACTAAGTGCAAAAATTTGGCCACTTCGAATGATCTAAATGACATACAAATGCTTTACGCAAGTCCATAAGACATTTCTCTCCTTGAAATTTATCTTACCTTTATTCTATCTGGTATAGCTGCTATTATTTGTTCAGCTAAAGTAAATACACGTACATCTTGTTCCCCTAAAGAAATAATTAAAATGTTAGAGAATTTTGTGTTCCATACCCAAATGAAATATAGAACATCTATAAACACATTAGTTTAATTTACACCATTTATATGTAACAATCACGGCCATATACTGATTTAACTAGAGTGGATCCGAAAACCTTGCGCTAGAGGAATTTAAAAAACAGTTTATTGTGCATAATATGTACATTTAGTGTATTGGTAGTAAGTACTTACCGTTTTTAAATGGTCTAGTAACTAAGTATTTAGAAAAAACAAGCATTCAACAAAATGAAGTCAGGACCGTCTCAAGTTTACAGTGCTTTTTGTTTATTCAATTCCGTAGGTAATGGCAAAAAGAAGTAAATTTTAAAGTAGTATTACTGTATAATTTGCTTATAATGATCTTCAAGGGATCTAGAAATTCACTTGTGCAGTTTTTTCAGACGCAAGGTTTCAAAGGTAAGTCTGTTAATCAAAATTAATTTATTTTTGTGTATTGTGTCCCATGACGTAAGTACAATTATAGCCCATATTACTAAATTATGTATTGACCTCCCGATATCTATCAGACGAGATCAACATAATATATGTCGATCTTCAGACTTTCCGGAACTTTGAGGTAGCAACACTAACAATATCAACCAAATAAAAAAGTACAATTATAGCCCATATTACTAAATTATGTATTGACCTCCCGATATCTATCAGACGAGATCAACATAATATATGTCGATCTTCAGAACCTTCCGGAACTTTGAGGTAGCAACACTAACAATATCAACCAAATAAAAACCAGCCAAAAACATTACTTTATTCCCGGAATGTTGTTATATCGAGAATCACTGTATGCGAATTCCACTATATATGATTCTTTGCATTACAAAGTAGAATTATTATGATTATTCAGTTATTTATAGTCTACCCTGTAAGTTGCATTTTTTAGAACGCGATCTAGAGATTACTATAGTCTCTTTGAGTCCGAGAATGGACAAAGTAGAACTATGGAAGGTATTACAATTCTTGGAGTTAACAAATTACATACGGAATGGTCCTGATTTTAACATTTTGTTAATTTTATTGCATTGTTTCCTGTTA
This sequence comes from Nineta flava, assembly GCA_963920215.1. Lineage (NCBI taxonomy): Eukaryota > Metazoa > Arthropoda > Insecta > Neuroptera > Chrysopidae > Nineta > Nineta flava. The sequence goes on along the minus strand of OY986041.1, from coordinate 107,277,518 downwards.
AATAAGTGTAATTGAATGTTTATTTAAAATGTTTAATTTTGGTATAGGTAAGTTGTACAAATATTTATTATCATATTATAGAATCATGATTCCATAATATGTAAAATTAACATCTATGTGGCCTAATGTAATGCATATCGATCACCTATTAAATTAATTTAAATAGTAGGGATATTTTCAAATTTTAAGTAATATTTTGCTATGTATTAAATGAATAGGTATGCTAAATATAAACTACTTTCGAAGGATTAGAAAAAATTGTTAATGCAAAATTAACGATTATCCGTCAAAAAAGTTATAACACGTGTAAATTTCAACAATAGTGCAGGCAGGATATTAAAAATTGAAAGATAAAAAAACATTTTAATTAACGAGGTTCCAGCACTGTCTTATATAAAAAGGGCAAAAAACCGGTTTGCTTTTATTATAGAACAAATACATGTATACGCACACACAACACATAGATATAATTCACTATTCATATACAGTGTGTGTTGGACAGCTTTTCCTATAGTGAATCAATGTTAAATATGTATGTAATTAAATAATTTTAAACTTTTGTATTTTGAAAACAAAACGGTAAAACGCGATTTGAAAAAAAAAATTTAATTAATAAATATATATCTTTTTCTCCTAGTTATTTTTTAAAATTCTGTCAAGTATTTTTTTAATACAACAGATAATAGTTGGGCGGACATGAAGTTTTACATGCTTCTAATGAGAGAGAGTGAGAGAGAATGATTACTTTGCTATTAATTATCTCGCGTTCTAAACGGTCAAAAATTCTGAAACTGATTTATTAGAAAATGTTATTTTTAGCCTGTGAAAAAAAATGAGCAAAATCTACTCGAAAAGTGGTTTCATGCTGGAACATCCTTAAGTTTGAGAAAAAAGGGTTTTTATTAGTAAAGATTTGTAAAATTCAAAAAATCTTATAGAAAAAGAAGGAAAATGCATAAATTTGAGTAAGTAGATATCGTCAGGCTAAAATATCAGGCTCATGCATGCGAATTTCTTACGTAAGTAAATTTCTTTAAAAATGAGGTAGTTCTATATTTGTGAGCGAGTGTTTGGATAGTATCCTTGTAAATTCCGTATCTGTTTCTTGTTTCTTGTATTTGTGAATTGTGTATTGCACGATCCTTGAAAGTAGTGGCATAGAAATTAAGTCAAATCATGAATGTTCGTTGCTTTTAGTGATCAATTTCGACAATAGTAATAAAATAATTAAAATCACTTGGTAAGTTACTAGATTTAAATAAAATTCTACATTGAACGCATAATAAATAAACATTCAAAACACAATGTGTTATAAAAACTTTGTTAACTACTGAACTGAAATAAAAAAGAGAGAGATAAAGCTAAAGCGGAAAAATAATTACTGAAAAATAAATAACAACAAACACCAAATATATATTATAGGGAACAGAGTGAGAGGAAAGTTTTAAATATATTTTTACAGAGAGACACCGAATGTTTTGTGAATACGACTGACCTACAACACTTTGTCTGGTCTCCGAGTCATCATCCGAAACAGCTTCAACATCGATCAGAGGACTATCACTCCGTGGCCCTCCAGCCACTTCGCCTACATGATCAAAAACAAAATTAAAAAATTAAAAAATAAAAACGAAAAAATTCTTCACTTTTCAAATATTTAGAAAAAAAAATGAATTTTGAGAGTTGATTTGTTTTTCCAACCAAAAAAATTTTTCTTTATTTGTTCTATTTAGAAAATGCAAAAGCCTTGGAGATTTAAACTACATACAATAGAACCAATTTTAATTTTATTTTATCGTGCACACTCTTAAAAGAATTGAATTAATTGATTCGTTTTGCAACTTACCTTATAAATAAATTTGATATTAGGACAGAGGTGACCAAATTCGATTTTCAATATAAAGTGAAATAGGTCATGAAAATATTTATGTTGCCTTAAATAGTCTTCATTAGTATTAATAAGCTTCTCTGATTTTCATTGGGAACAGACACTTGATAGACGAAATATGAGTCAATAATAAAATATGGCAATGTAAATAATTATCTTATCAATTGATGATACATTTATAATAATCAATTCACTATTTATACCTAATTCTACTCAGATAAGAAGTTTGGCCACCTCCGTTATAGAGCGTCATTTTAAAGTTTCCAAAATTAATTTGTGACACTCTTTATCAGAAAAGAATAACATAAAACAAAATTACTCACATAACGCAAAATCAATTTTACGAATAGGTGAATGCCGAAATAAATCAGATGTGTTGTCGGTTGGACTGTCGTGATTTGCATTTAATGGCAATGACATACTTCTATCAAATCTGAAAATAATTTATTATTATTTAGTTTTTAGGATAACGCTTTTATATGTTTCAATTGTATGGATACGGGCAACAGATATATTATTAGGTATATGAGTAGCATCCACTGATGTAATAGATACTTTTTTGTATCTAGATAGAGATTAACATACAACAAATGTATCTAGATATTGACAACGGTGCTAGATATAATGTATTATAATAGATACAGTGCTTGAAGATTCTTAGGCTCCTTTAATACTAAGCATATATCTGTTGCCGTTTCTGACAATGAAAACATTTCAGTTTTTAATAAGTACCTTGATAACTTTTGGAGATCTCTGACTAATACAGATTTATTACTTTTAGCACGATTTGATATTAAACTATCAGATGATTGTCCTACTGCCATGTGAATACCACTATCTACCGATGGACGTTTGGTTAATCTTTGTTGAGTATTTGAATTTCGGATTAAGGAATCCATATTTGTTCCAGGTGATTGAACAGAGCGTGTTGAAGAGCTGTTAATACAATATATCAAATTATTGTTGTTAAAAAAATTTAAAAGCTATTGGAAATTAGACTTAATCTTTCAAAATTCACAATTTAGATATATTTCTAAATTATAGGTAAAAGTTAATTCTGGTTTTTTTCTTATATACGCTGTTGCATTCAGTTTAAATTGAGTTTTGTAAAAGAAAGATGGTTTTTTGTTACATGTGAATGAAAATTTCTATTTAAGGTGCTTTGCCATCGATTGGTGAGCCATCTATTAAAACAGTCTGAGCTACTGATTTAAATGTTTATAATGATCCAAAACAGGGCGAGGTGTCATGAGGCACCTTCATTAGATTACATGTATCAGAAAAGGGCAGCCCTACATTTTAAGGAAACTTTGGGTGTTAATTTATAATTTATCGGTAAAAAATATTTCAAGAGAATTTATTAAAATTATTTTTTTAGTAAAAGCACCTTAATGGATTGATGCACCTTAATGAAAGATACAGTTCGTATTTGTGAATGTCGTCGGTCGGGATAATGAAATTAAAAATAAATAAATCCTATTTTATGTTACGTTAATGTAATTAAATGAACCAATAACAAGAACCAATTAAAGACTAACTAAAGACTAACTAAACTATTGATTTATTTATTTTTATTTCATTATCACTATCGATGTCACTTGCGAACGCACACTGTACAAAATCATTGAGATTAAGCCACTGATTGTAGTAATAATATATTTTAAAAAATGGATCGAACCTTGAAACAGCTCCAGGACGTAAAAATACACCATCATGTGATTTACTTGTTGATGCAATCGATGATAATGATGCCATTGAACTAGCAGGCGATATAGGTAAGGGAGACAATGCAATACTCTCTGTTGAATTAGATGATGGTAGCAAAGCCAAATTTGCACGTTCTCTTCTCCCTTCCAGTTCTTCCACTTCCTTGGCTAAATCGGCATGTTTATTCGTTCTTGCACATTCTAATGCATTTTCCAGCATTATATTTCTAATATTTAAAGCCATATGATTCCATCTATATAACATTATTGCAGTTTCAGTGTGTCCTTTAGCACATGCCCACATCTATTAAAAAAATTTCGATTTCTTATATGTTTATATGGATGGGTTTTATTTAAATGATATTAAGAAAAAATAGGAGTCCAAACTGAAGTTGATGTAAAAGCTGAAAACTCAATCGAAAAGCATATTTAATATTTTTTTACACGTTTAACATGTTTCAAAAAGTATTTACTTTATCGAAGTTTTAATTCCAGTTTGGTTACCTGATTGTAAGATCAAATGATTTATGAAAATTATATTTTACATACCAATGGTGTGTATCCTTCATCATCTTGACTTAATGCATCTACTTCTGTTTCTAATAATAGTGAAGAATTTTCAGCACGCCAATGTAACATAGTACATACAAGACGTGAATAACCTAATGATGCGGCTAAATGTAACAAAGTCATGCCTCGATGACTTGCAAACCATGCTGTACTTAATTCCTCTCCATGCCTCCATTCTCTAGCAGTTAACGCTTGGCAATAAGTTACTAATCGTTCTTCGAAATTATTTTGTTGAAATAAAACTGTGTCTTCAACCTAAATGAACATTTTTTTGCAAAATTGTAATAAATTTAACATAAAAGTAAAAAATGTAATACTTACAGAATCAGATCCACCATCTGGTTCTTGTTTAATTTGCAGTCTATCATCCATAGCTTCTAAACGCTGAAGTAAAGTGAACTTGAGCAGATTGTCATTAGGACGCTCCATATTGGCCTCCTGTGCAGTTGTCTGCTCTTCTTTTGGTGGTAACTTGTACTCAAATATCACAGAATTTGATATAACTAAGCCTTCGCAAGCAACTTGTAAAGTTGCAAGTCCGGCTTCATGTGCTATATAATTAAAGTTTATTATTACACATTTGGGTGATATGTGATTTGCTAAAAAAATTTCAATCAGACCCATTATCTTATTAGATCTCTGGTTTAAAAATGGCATATCTCAAAGAAGTTAAACTTGTTTTTTCCAATTCTAACAAATATTATCAAACGTTCATTACTTTATATTATATATTTTTTATTTTTGCCAATGTTTACGCCACTATGCATAAAGATCTACAGTGTGCTGACTTCGAGATAATTTTGTCACACTCCACTGCTTATAGCTCTCAACTAAACATAGAATAAGGAGGATTTTTTATGTTTACATACATTATAGTCTTTTTTAAGCTAGAGATCTAATCTTGGAGTCTAGGCTACAATTGGAGCTCAACAAAATTGAGCTAAACTAATTGTGGAAATGAACCTCATTGTACTAATTTCTAATCAAATAAATCATACCTGGACAGAAACATCTTAAAACTCCACTTTGTACCAACGTAGTGGGAACAGGAAAAGTATCAAACAATACAGTATATGGTGTATTTGTAGAATACCAAGGACCAGTGACTAATACTTTAACACCACCTTCAGGGTAGGCCCATTCCGGTGAATAATCGGTTATATTTACAGTACCTTCACGGAACTCTACTCGATTAGGTGATGTGTCATCATGTGCTGTTGGACTTGATTCTGAACCAACAACGCCATGACTACCATCTAATACTTCTAACTCTGGAAATTCACCTAACATATCAAATGCATCTAAATTAACAAAAACATCGTCATCAACAACATGCGTTGGTGAGACAACAACATCAGAACAATCAATAAAATCCATTGGATTAATTTCTGATACAGCATCTTGTGGTGACATTGAATCATTATTACCACGAACTTTTTTACTAGCTATAACTGGATTATTTTGATTTAATGTAACAGATGTATGAACATTATTACGATGTTCTATTTCCGTTGAACACAATGGCATATTTGCTGATAACGTTCTTTGTATATCTTCTTGGGATAAATCTAATGTTTCATTACAAAATCCACCATTTATAATTGACGTTCCATCACTTTTACTTATAAAGGAGCCACTTGAATCAGTTCCAAGTAATACAACAGTGTCACCACAAAAGTTATGCTTAAATTCAATAATATCATCTGAACTGGATGTATCCATATGTTTGGAGGGTGTAGATGGCGCACTTGACATTGATACAATGCCATTGTGATGTATGGTAGCTTTCTCTGTATTAATACAATTATTCAACGTACGTCGTAATCCACCATTAGAATACGTAACACCATCAAATAAAACTGTTGCTGTACTTGTATCAATCTTCTGATTGTGATGATGAATTCTATTGACATTTAATGAACTAATACTTGTTGTTACATTTGTATTTGTACCAGATGATTGCATACAACATGATGCTGTTGCTTGTATATCCATTGCTTCTTGTTTCAATACTAACGTATTATTTTTAATTGTTTTGGAATGATGATTATTATGATGATTGTTATTATTACGATTATTGGCATTATTTGTACTACAGACAAACGAAGCAACTGAAACTGGCGAGACAAGCGATTGATGTACAGACGAATGTGCTGATGTATTTGTTGCTGAACTATTTAATATAAGTAAACCACCACCACCTTGAATTTGTGATAAACTAAGTACTAATGGAGGTGTGGATGTCGTGGCAACCGTTTGATGATTAGATGTTTGATTCAACACGTGATTCTGATGATGATGATGATGCTGTTGATTATGTTGAATTGTACGTGTTTCACGTGAATATACACGTGGTGGATGATGACTGTTTGTTGTTAATATCATACTGCCAGATCCAGTCGTTGATGACACTTGATTACTGCCATCATTTAATTGACCACGGCCAGAACTTGTACTGGATACAGATGCTGCTGGTAATGGTGATGGTGCACTACATATTTCATTCTTCGCAGCTGTTATACGTCGCATTGGATGCGAACATGTTTTTCCATCGGCACACGTTGAGTCTGGACATCCACATTCTAATTGTTTAACTAATGCTGCTTGACGTGCAACACGTTGTTTTTCCATTAATTGACTCACAATTGCTTCAACGGTTTCAGCCGTCTATAACATATAATAATATTGTTTCGAATCGAGTTCTCTTGCATTTAGTTCAATCTTCAAAGATAAAAAAAAAGCTTCTGAGGTAAGAATTCATAAGATAATTCAATGATTATTTTATCTATACTATCTATTTGCTTATCCTGTGGTTTCAGCAAGCTAATTTTAGGAAAAGAGCAACCAAATTACTTTGAACTGCTATAGCCTTTATAATAGATGAAACTCACGACTTCGTTACGTAAAATTAGTACTTTTACTATAGCTTTTATTATCTTTTGAAATATTAAGACAAACTAAATAGTATGGTACATCTATACAAGTCTCGCTGCTGGTTATGCTAACAGAATTTTGCAATATTATGAGTTTTTGCAATACGGTATCCAACTTATCCTAAATAACTAGATAAATGCTACTAATAAGTCGTTCTGAGCTTACCACGAATAGATAAACGAATAGAATCGAATTTCGAATATTAGATTCAGGAAGTTAATTTGTACCTTTATTGGTCTCTTCCAGATTCATGCAATTTTCATATTAAATAATTAATTTTTAAAACCACAGTTTTTCTGATACACTCGTTTCATCTTAAAATTCGATTTAAAAAAAAATATTTTATGTTATAAACTTTTTAATTCCAAATTAATTTACTTGATTTAACTTCACGACTTACAAAAATTAAAATAATTAAATGCATTTTTGACATCTTTGAAGATTGAATAAAACATACAGTTTGAGCGTGCTTATACTATAAAAGCTGCAATTTAAAAGCTACAAAAATGAATATGTAAACAGTAAACATGAAGTAGATTGGAGAAACGGGAAGACCTTTGAATATTTTACAAATATACAAATAGTACCTATAAACATATTCCACAAGCCTGACAGGTGGTTTTATCTTGATTTTACAATATCTGTTAGTTAGTATTGGCAAAATTTGCTGAGTTTAAGAAATATGGTACTTTCTGTATCCAGAGAAACAAAGACTTGAAGTTCATATTTGTTAGTATACGAAATACTTATCGCTGAATTTTCATCGGTATTTATAGCTGCTAAGCTGGTCTATTGTAAATTTTGACTAAGAATTCATTGGGTGACTGTCATCGAAAGCCATTTTCCATGAAGTTTGTGAAGAAAAATAGTTTTAAAAAAAAGGCTATGAAACGGTAATGAACATGATTTTACCACTTGCCTTGGCACGTCAGGAGAACTCAATATAGTTCAAACTGCCTTATTTCTCAAACGTTCACTGGTAAAGATTACTTTAGATTACTGGTATAGATAGTCTATATAATTGTTTTGTGAAAATTTTATAGTTTTAGAGCTTGTCTCTTTTGAGATACTTTATAGTAAATATGGGACCATTCTCATGCTTGAAGACCCACACAAGATAGGGCTTTCTGGTTTCAAATATTTATAGATTTAATTGAAACGTCAAGAAAGCTATCAAAAAGCGAACATTTTTTTAAATTTGAGATAGATTCATTCATAAAGGTTTAAACTTTCTTGACAAGTTTCAAACCCTTGTTCATTATCAGTCATATTTTGCTTTTTCCATGGTACTGAGTATATGTTTAGGCAATTATATTTGAATAGTTGAAGAATAATAAATAAATAAAAATAATATTGTTTATATATTCTTTTTTTTTAATAATTATTTTTCTCTTTGACAAATATCTTATATTTTGGTAAATGGCCAGAAATATAATATTATTCAACAACAAAATTTCGATAATAAAGTTTTACTGCTAACTACATTTTTATGTATCTACTACCATGCAACTGTGATGATGAAGTTAGTTTTCTATGTGCAAATAATCCTACATTACACAGTATACATAATATTATTATTATTTGAATTTTGTAACATATACAAAGTGTTATACCTAAAAGATACCATATGAGAACGAATGTTACAGATAATGGAATTTTCAAATTAGACTATATTTTTTAATTTAAAAGAAAATAAATTATTCAATTCAAAGAATACAACTTATTCTACAATACTCGAAAAAATTGTATTTTCGAAAATTTATTTAAAAAATATACATAGATTTATATACTAGACATATATACTAAATATCGGTATTTTCATATCGGTATTTTCAATCATCGTCAGTAACTAAATTGTCGTATAACATAGTAAAAAATAAAATTAAGCATTGAGAAATCTTTTTTTAAAACTTCGAGAATTTAGCTACTGACGATGATTGCGTTGCAATCAAAACACTGATATAGCAATCTTCTGTATATTTTTTAAATACATTTTTCTAATTTATCCTTTTGTATTGAGTATTGTGGTATAAGTTTTATTAATTGAATATAACTATGCAAATCTAATTATACAAATTCTAAATTTGGAAAGAATCAAATAATGTCTTTTGACCCCGTCAATACAACAATTATTCGTGGACAATTGGTGAGGACTATGAAAAATAACAGGGAATGTAACAAATTATGTAAATTTGTTACATTTTACATTTGATAGTGTGAATTACTTAAATGGCCTAAAGGAATACTGAGTTCATAAGACACTATAATACAGTGTCTTGTGCAACAATTGCGGTAAGTTGTCGATTGCCCACGAGAGCGATATTGTCCACTCATTCGCTCGAGTGGGCAATCTACAGCACCGCACTAGTTTTAGATACTATTTTTTTACTAATACGGGATAATTTCTATTTTAGCGCCCGTTCTTACGGGTGTTAAATGGCTGTTTGGCTATTCAAGTTTGGCACTAGTGTGCAAGGTAAAATTTCCGCACGCAAATCAATATTTGCAATACATCAAAGTACTCTGGTAATAATTGAATAGGCACACAGTCATTTAACGCACGGAAAAGCGGGCACTAAGATAGTACCATCCCACATGAGTAAAGAAAAACATAGTACTTAACAAAAGGGGGTCAAAGTGCATTCTCTTTGTGACAGAAATTGTATTCCTATTGCAAATTGTTTTAAATGAGAACACTCTGTATATATGACTGTCGATATTAAAAACGTGTATGCATGTTTTGAAATAAAGCAAAAGGGTGTTTGTATGTTATATAAATACTACATAAATGGTAGTATACTGTGTATTTGAAAATGATAGTACAGTGATGATTGCATTAGTTTTTTTTTATATCTAAATGTAATTTATATCCAAGAAAAAATAATTTATGACTTTTGATCAAAAACCAATTTGTTTTCAAAACTGTACACATATTTATGACTTATTACCGTATTAAACTACTATAATATAGTTAGAAATACCAATGTTATACTACAGTAGACCCTTGATAGACCCTTTTTACAGGTGTTTGATGAAAGTATTCAATCGATTGTTTTACTGAGCAAGCGCAGTATTATTATTATTTTAATGTTAGTTTTTAGTTACGTAAATGTTAATCTATAGCTCTGAAATTTTACATCCAAATTCAAATCTAATCGCTACTAAAACCGATGGTAGTAGCTAGGAGAGCTATAGCCACACCAAACATTTTATGGGTGATTATATTCTTTAGATGCAGCTTTTAAATGTTAAGCAGTGGTCCAAAGAATGTGTGTATAAAATTATAGAGCTATAAATAAAATTTCAGTATGTTTATACTAACTTATTCATGCGTAATTTATACTCTCAAAAGTAATCTATTTGTTATAATTAAGTTACTAATTTATCTACAGTTAGGAAACCTTTCACCCTCATGTATTAGATCACAGATTAAATATTTAATAGTCACGCTCCAAAAATAATTCCCAATAGAGGAAGCTAGGACGCAGTATTATGGTGAAAGTTTTATTCTACTTCTAGGGAAGTTAAATATTCTGAAATTGTGTCAATAGTTTTGAAGTTTTTCGCATATTCTTAGTGTCACTTAAAAACTAAGAACCGCATTAAAAAAAAAGTAGTTAGTGGATGAGAATCCTCCTTAATCCTTATCGATGTTGTTGGTGTGCTTTTCATAAATGTTTAGTAGTGGTTTTACGAATGTTTGGGTAAAATTTTTGAGCTGAATATTAATTTGTGTTCATTTATATGCACCGTACGAACAACAGTTAAAATTAAGTAGTTAAATGTTCTGAAATTCAATTTGTTAACCTCTTAATACGTAGTATAACTTTGGTAAGTATTAATTATATAAAACAAAACAGTTACATTTATAATGAGTATAAAAAAATTGTATTTACTTTTACCGATATTTCCAGTTCATTATTAAGATCGGGTTCATCTTCACTAAAAACTGCAACAAACGATACATTTTATTACTTTATAGATAACCACTGAAATACGCTGAAATAGTTTTGATCATTTTATATTCGCAGTTAAAAGCAAAGTAGCTGACATCGGATGTTCAAACCCAAAGTATTCGAAAGGTAAGAAGAAATTAACTCAGAAGAAAGCAACTCCCGTGATATCATGCCCAGGTGATGTAACCTTTAGTCATTATAACCTTATTAAAAATTTACTTTAAAAACTGTCTCTCTAAATCATTAAAATCACCATTTATTTTTTGTCTTTTACGGTCATCTAGGTACTTCTAATACGGTCTATTAAACCTTACTTATATTTCAATAATGTTCGAATTAACAATTGGTTTTAACTGCGAATAATAGCCGAGAAATTTATCAAATTTCACATTTTTTCAAAACTTTAGATTATTTTAGTTTTCTATGCAGGTCAAATCGAATATAGATAGCATAAACTTACACATAGGTTTTAGTTGTGACACAAGTTCATCTTTTGTCCACTCTTTTTTATCACCCCAAAGCGCTAAGCTCGGTGTAATCACAGCAAGTTTGTTGTCATCGGGATATGGAACATTTAAATAATGGACCAAAACTATGTCGGGATTCTAAAAATAAAATGATTGTAAATAAGATCAATGTTGTGAATTAAGTAAACAATTTTTTCTTACCTGTAATAACCAATAACAACGACGGTGAAAGGTTGGAAGGATTGCGGAATGTACATAACATCCATAAATGCACTGTAAAAAAGAGAAACGTTGTTAATTATGCAAAAACCAATAAAATCTTTTCAAGCGAATCTCTCTGAATCCATATCCCACAGATAGTTACGATTAGCTAATTCAAACTGATTATGACTACATTATAGTTGAAATACGTATTTATAAAATACAAACAAATGTTCTAGGAATAGGGGCAAAAATTTGAAATGTAAGTACATAAATTTAGTTTTTACATTCACATTTTACAAAGTTTTTACACTTAAATACACACAAAAATACTAGTGGAATGCGGGTTGCCCATTTTAAATTCGTTATTATTCGTTCATTCTTTAAAAAAAAAGGATAAAAACAAAATTATTCCCGAGTAAATAGAAAAAGGTGTAAATAGTAGTAAAAAAAATAAAATTTTGCGTATTTTGACAAGAAAAAAAGAGTACGCAATATATTTATAATGATTTATAGGTTTATCGTAAACAAACCATCCACTTAAAACACAAATTCTCCATTTGTCATATATAACAATAACAGGACACATATTCTAATGATGTTCGAAAATATACACTTCACAGAATATACGTTTCAAAACAGAGGATCATATACGTGTGTATGTTATATAGGATGTTACATAATAGTTCAAAACTTTTGGAAATTACGAATGTTGTAAGTTACCTCCATTTACGAGTATGTCCACGTTTGATAGATGGATAGATAGATTGTAGAGGCTGCCATGGACGGGCTACACTTCGACCATAAGGTCCATTGTGATGCCTAAGGATGTGAGGATGTGAGTGAAGTGGAAGGAATTTTTGTGTATGGACTAGGAATTGGTAGGATATGCGGCTGCAGCCGACTATGATAGGAACTGTGCCGATATTTATGTGGAGTTCGTGAAGGACACTGCAGAAAACCTTCTCAAGTATAGCCGGTTACTTCGTTCTTGTCCATACGCCGCCAGTTTAATCAAAAAACCACCCCCTTTTTTTCTTAATAATTGACAAACTGCCAATGTTGGGATTCGAACCCATAACCTCCCAGTTTCCAAGTAGGCATACTGCGCAAACATAACGCCTTAGACCGCTCGGCCACTTGGACTGGTCCATCTCTGATTACCACAAAGTACTGTTTTGGTGTGCTACAATGCACTACCTATACATTCAAATTGCTTCTAGCCAAATACTTTTTTATACTTTTTAGATTTTCCTATTATATGGCCTTTCTGGTTAACCTTTAGATTATCTCCTCGATGGGGGAAATTTGAGTTGAACTAAACACAATTTTCACTACAAAATTATGTCATGTGAAATATTTTCCATTCATTTTATGTACCGATATTTTAGACATTTAATGAACCGACACAATTAGACTTATGATATATGTTAGTTGTCACGTTCTTTGAAACGCTGAAGTATTCTGCTCAAGGAATTGGGAATTAATCAAACGAAATGTTCACTGATTTTCTATGTCTATCATTTTTGTTGCCTATCGTTATATTTTTGTTGCACTTTTTACAATATAGTTAACTTGAACTATAGTTATAATATTAACTATAGCTATTTACAGCCTTAGGATCGATGATTATCTATTAACTGTTACAAAAAGCCATAATTAAAAATTACTAGTAAAACTATGCGCCCCTGTCCCCAGCTATTTGTTATTGAATTATAGGTAAAATTACATTTTAATTTATTCTACCAGTTCATTTGGGTCGGGATTAATTATTTAAAACAATCTACACTGAGACAGATAAACTAAAATTATAAGAGTTTTTGGAGTTATTGGTCCTGAAAGTATTCATGTATTTAAATTGAGGAATCAAAATAATAGCATGTAATGGTAAATCCAGGAGACGCTATATCTAATGTATTGTAAACAGCAATAATCATTTGAGATCGAGTTTAGATAGACTCCAAGTCTACGTAGTAAACAACATCGGCACCTAGGTCATAGGATATGGAAAGGTCCCGGGACCCTGAATTTCCTAACACTCTACTTCGTGTTCGTTTTCGCGGAAAATTTAATACGCATTGCTGGATGAGGACATGTATCTAGCCCCTAGAGTACAACTACATTTGCAGGCGCGGATCAGCAGGCAGGCGCGGATCCAGCCCTCAAAATAGGTTGTGGTCACAGCCAGCCGAAAAATCGGCCAAGTGCGGGTCGGAGTATGAACTCGCTCATGATCGATAAAGTGCATTTCTACGAAGGAGATGTTTATAAAAATATATGACACCCTGACCAAGATTTTGTACAGTGTATAGTTCCATGCGGGCAAAGCCGTGAGGCGAACACTAGTAAATTAACAAACCTGTAAAATGTTTGTTCGCTCACGAAAATTACAAAATTTACACGAAAAGTAAATGTGAGTTTGTTTGCACATCACATTGTCACATTTAGACTCTAAACTACTGGACCGATTTTGATGAAATTTTTACAACTTCAAAGGATATCAAATTAAATTAAACGCAAGTATACATTTAAATTACAAATTGAAGCTTACGTTTCTTTTTCGCGAAAACGTTGATAGTTTCATCAATATCCAGGTTCACATCTTTGTGTATATTTAGGAGAGCTAGCGCGGATAATCTATCCTGTGCCATTGAGGCACGCAACCAAGATTTTACTCTGCCAAGAGAAGAAAACGATCTCTCTGCGGTAGCTACGCTGACCGAGAGAGTTGCCAGTATTTGTATAAGAAAATACAAATACAAAATACATAAGAAAATTTTTATATACAACTACCTACTCTGGTATAGCAGAATTGTTTTCACATTCTCTTTTCCATTTGGCCATTCAGAGTCTGTATTCATTTATAACAGTTGATTCACTATCGTTAATGAATAGCCGGTACATCTGGACCATTAGACTATCGACCTCAATAGACCGTGAAAGTGTGACGTCACAAGTTTATTAGGGTAGTGGGAATGCCCATCGTGCCCACAACGGTGGATCCGTGCTTGCATTCAGAGCGCTGAACTAAATGAACAACTAAACTATATTGGTGAACTAGTTCATTTCAATGAAGAAAATTCTTTGAACTACGTCAGCGAATTGGGCTAGCTATATATTGTTTTTACCCTCGTATCTCCATATTATATTATTCCACTTACAAAATAAATAAAGTTTATTACCTAAATTGTACATTGGGGTCATACTGTATAAAATGGAAACTATTACTTAAATTGAAATATATTGTGAAAAAGAAAAATATTATTGGATGACAGAATGAAATTGATGATGCTTTTTACATATTTAAAAAAGAAAAAAAAGACAAAAATAACGAAATGCATACACAGGACACATATAGATAAACTGAAAAATTTGTACAATGGGCTTTGTATTTTATATAATAAAATACCCATTAGAAAAATGTGTTTTATTTTTAGGATACTGTATCTTCGATACTGTATTATCGTCAAGGATGAAAGTCAGCTCAATGGCATAGAGAACTGAAGTTTTGATGGGAGGTATATTTTCCCATAATAAAACACATTATAAAGGTAAGGAGAAGCAAGCTTCAGGATATTGCCAGCATATGGGAGAAGCGAATCTCGTCGGACTGAGGTAGAAGGGGGAACACAAACAATGGACCATAAGTTCAAAGTGCTATACTTTTTACACCCCAAGATGTATCTATCTATCTAAAGGTAAGGAGTGTGGATGGTGCGAGGATGGAAGATACAAAATATAAACTTAATAAAGAGGATGGATGCAAACACTTGTCTGCCAACACTGACAAGTTCCTGTAATTAAAGCTTTAGAATAATCTGTTTAGAATTAATCTGTAATTACTCTTCAGAATTTCGTTAAGGGAGTTCAAAGATTATTTAAGAATTTTGGTAAAATCAAAAATTTTGTTTTTTTTTGTATTGTTTTTCTAAACATTAAATTGTTTATAACTAGGAAATGGTTAACTATATAAAAAAAAGTAACAAGGGATTGGAAAGGACCAAAAATACCTAAAAAAAATCGATTTGGATCGAAATATTCATCATTGGGTCAAAAGTCATTCGAGTTGGTAAAAAAATTTGTTTAAAAAAATTGGGACCAGATTTTTGTAGGGCAAAATCTTGATCCTTATTCAGGAGCATGCCCTGAATATGGAAAAAAATCGAATGGGAAAATTTTTTCATACGAATGTGAGGTTTTCGTTTTGTCTAAACGAGTGTCGTTTATGACAACTTGAAAACAAAACAACAATAATTAGTTTTTGTACACTCACAAGGGGAAGATACGACTTGGGAAATTGCCCTAAGCCTTGAGTAAGACTTATGCCGCTTTCACAATGTTTTTCCATTTGGTGCGGTCCTTAATATAGGAATGATAGTTTTGTTTGCCCAGGTATTGAAGGTCTCGAAAATCGCAGTTACGTCATCTGGTTTTTGACTTTTAGATTGCTCTTTGTTGTGGATTGCGAGCGCAAGACGTGACAAGAAACCTAAGCCGGGAACCCTTTATGATGCTCAAATAATCAAGCTCCTTCCTTACATCTTTCAGCTCCGAATGCGCCTTCAAACTTTACGCTTAAAGATTTGTAGTAAGTTGGTGCTTTGTTCATTTATCACCCACGTTCCGTACACAACAACCGGAAAAATGATAGTTTTGAAAATGAAGTTGTTTCGAACGGATTATTTCATGCATGGAAGAGAGCGTCTGCCAATATTCTCATTTTGATTTACTTTGTCAGATCATTGGTCCGGTTGACGTTTACTTCCAAATATTTGAAGACATCGACCACTCTAAACTGGCAGTTCACCACACGATACTGTTCCCTCAAATCCATTACTTAAAGTGAGATTATCAATTTACCAAGTCGGACCATTCGGACCTTGTTATTTTTATATTTAGAAATATATTAAGAGTTTTAAATGCAGTACTAATGGGTTAAAAATATTTTACAAAGAACAAACGAGACAAAGTACTATATAATTATTAATCTGTTGATGATAATCTGTAAGTAAAATGAATATGAAAATAATTTTTAGTAAATCTTTCACAAATGCATACATACATATATATATACATTCATACATTGGCGAAATGCCATGAAATAATTTTTATAAAATTATCATATACAATTGTGTAAATTTTAATTTTTTTTCATTTCAAACAGTTGGTTGTTGATTAAAAATGTCATCTTTAACGTTTATTAAAAATAGTTAGTACATGTATCTATTATACGTATATACCACACGTGTTGGAAAGCATTGCTAATAGAGAATCAATGTTAAATATTATTTACTATAATAACAATACACAATATGCTTAATAAAGAAATAAAAATAGTCGGGGTACTCTTCTTTAGTGTGTCTGTGGTGTATGCTTGCTGTATTGTTTTGTACTCAGTATGCATTAACATGTAATGAGAGTGTGTTAAATATGTTAATTGTTGTCTTCTTAAGCTTAGCATTACTTCTAACAATTGAAAATTATTTTTTGAATATCCCTTATTATTTGTATGTGGAATGTTTGCAAATTAATGATAGTATTCTATTAACGGTATAACATAAATCAACAATCCACACAAATTAAAAGAAAAATAAAACCTCAAAAGGAAAAAAAAAAAAGAAATCTCTTAATTTTTTTGTGGGGCTTCATCATCTTTTTCTTTATGGCAGTCTTTGCAACTAGATATACAACTCCAGTTTTCAAAACAGCTAGTCATATGAGTAACTGTTTGAATGCTTGGCGATTGCCTATCCTCAAATGCCACAATTAATAAATTCCACACATTCCTGTGCCGAATGCCCCCAAAAGTACTATTTAATAATTTGCACTTTTTCTATTATTTTGTAATAACCCATTGTTGAAATACGGTAATACCATTAAAACACACAACCAAATATTTACCATGCATTCACATACGTAATGATAAATATTATCAATTATAATGTGCATCATAACATCCCACTCTTAAATGACATCAAACAAACACCATACAGGCATACTCCACAAGCTATAGCCAGATGTATGTAAGTATGTGTATATGGTTTTATAGTAAATATTTTATTTATTTATTTAACATTGAGTCCCTGTTAGAAATGCTTTTGAAAACGGTCTGTATAGCAAAAGACGTATATTTTAGTGGGTATCCTAATGAAAAACGAATTTGAAAATAATTAGGTATGTTCGTCTTATATCGTCGACTGACATTTTAAAAAATACGTACTTCTTAAACGTTTTTTTAATTATCTTATTGTTTTATATTCTCAACAGAGATAATGTTGTATTGGGAGACAGATATTCAATATATGAAGTATAAAATGCCGTTTAAAATAAATTGTTTTTGTTGTGAAATTCTGTATAAAGAGAGACTGGTGTAGCTTTGGAAAAATTTAAAACTAATTGTATTCTTGATAAATACTGGTAACAAAACAAAAATTTATATCAAATTATAGATAAAATGTTATATGAAGTTTATACAGTGATAAAACACCCTTCAATTATTTTAAGCGACATACAAATTGTTTTATTTATTTGCTTATATTCACATATTCATTCAATGGAGCACATTTGCTCATAAATTAATTAAAAGAATTTGAGCTGTAAACTGATATTGCGAAAAAAAACATTTTAACGAAGTAATTCATTCGAAATAGTCATTTTCCCAAAAATTATAACTTCACAGGATCCGCCCAAGGGTAGTAGGCGCTATTTATAACGCCCTCTATATTTTTGTAAAGACAATAGTGGCTAAAATTTTAATACCAAAGCTATACTTGTTAAATGCCTTCTAAATACAAAGTTTGTGAACAAAGTGAATGAACAGATAATGTTGGAAAAAACCCATTTGTTGAAAAAAGATGTTACGTTGCTACAAAGGCAACCATAAACGAATTAGATATTACGCAATAATATATTTCTTCTCTTTAAAATTATTTCTAGAAATCATTTCAATCAAAATCAGTTTGGTTACATAATTTTTCCCTCCAAACCAGTTTATGAGTTAGTTTCTTGTTTAATTTACGACAAAAGAAAAATTATGGTACATTGATTTATTATAGCGAATGCATTATGTTACATAGTATTTCGTGCAACCAAGAGGCTATGTCTCGATGCACTAAGGCTGAACAAGGGCATTATCTCCTGCGGAAGCATCTGCACACAATGGGACTCCATAACGGGTCCATTATCCACCCGTTCGAAACATCCACCCACACTATCTTTGACTGCATACCTCTAGGTTACAGCAGATACAGGAGATTCGGTGTATCTCACCCCAAATATATGAATCTTCAGGAAGACCTGATAAGGTCCAAGTGCAATACTTTGTAGACCTCAAGGGTACGTTAAGTACTAGCTAGTACAAAAAGTACTAGCTTATACCTGCGACTTCGTTCACGTTTATTATTATATCTCCATTATCGTAACGAGATAAAATACATACCAGTTTTTAAGTCAAACCATATGCTTTAAAAAAACAAATTTCATCGTTGGTCCAGTAGTTTTTGCATGATGCTCGAACAAACAAACAAATAAACACACATTTTCAATTTTACAATAGTAAGAGAGTTATGACATTTGTTTTGGAAATTTTAATTTATGCTTACAATTAATGCTTGTATTTTGACATGCAGTTACAATTTCCGCTGAATATTTTTACTACGGAAATAATAATTATTAAAACACATCAATTTAATTTTGATCATTCGTTGTGATCCAATGTTGATATGTTCTACCTCCATATATAGAGACGACAATATAATGTACTATTTATATCCTGTTTTCAATATCGAAAAGTCAAGTTATTTTCATTGCATCTTTACTTTTGAAAAGACCTTCAAAATATCAACACTGACAGTTTTACTGTGACTTAAGAATATTTAAAGTTTCACCCAGGTAATCTAATTTCATAATCATTATAAATCCCAGCTCAGAGAATTCGCTCAGTTTGCGTAGCGTATCGAATTAATCGAAAAAAAAAGCCTTTTTATAAGATTTCAGCCAATATCTCGTAAATGGTTTACTTAATCGTTAAATGAATGCGCATTTCGTACTTTTTGGGTCCAATTTACTATGTATACTGAATTTCATTCAAATCGTGAACAAAAATTATTTTTGTTTTTTTCGAGTTTTTTTCCCTTAGAAAAATTTGTAAAAATGACAACAAATTTATTAGTCATTGATTTAAATGCAAATTAGTTTATAAGGTATATTGGACCCAAAAAACACAAAAATGCAATTGGTTTAACGACTTGATGGGTAGTTTTTGAGATAAGACCTCTTTATACGATTTGATGTGTCTTTTTATTAGATTTCAGTCAATATCTCGTAAATGGATCACTAAATCGTTAAATGAATACGATTTTCTTAGTTTTTTGGATCTTATTTACTATACATAGTGAATTTCATTCAAATCACGAAGAAAAATTTTTCGAGGTTTTTTTAAGGTGACATTTTTTCAGTACTCATCAGTTTGTATATAGAGATCATTTGGCGTGTTCACATCAAATTTTTCTAGATAAATTCAAATGTCACTAATATCATTATTGAATTGAATAATTGAATATTTAAATAATTAAAATATTTAATTAATAAATTTATTTATTATAAACATTTCCAATTAATTTATGAATAATTGTAACATTTATAAAATATTTCCGTAAAATTTACTAAACATATATAATAATTTTTGTTGTTAGTAGGTATATATCATTATCATTACAAAAATAAGTAGAAACAAAAGGTATACCATATCATCCGTCTATCAGTCATGATTGTAATGGAACTGTTTGGCTAAATAAATACAGGAACAAATGATATAATAGATTTTTGAGGACTCGTTATTGCCACCACTAAATAATACGTGATTAAAAACAACAAATAATATATAATTTAATACATGTAATAAATTGATAAAATATTTCATGCGTTTAAATTATTTTAAAATTAGATATACTATTCAATCATTTAAATATTTTGATAAATGTTTTATTTTAATATACAATGTGTAACAGAAATTATTGTACGTCATAGATAGTAAAATTCGCTTCGCGAACGGATCTACCCATCACTAAAACGGGAAAGAAATATTAAAAATATTCGTGTTGAGACAAAAATGATAGCTAGAAATTAATTGTTTCGTGTTGTTTTGGTGTTGTTGATTTACGGCGTTATAATAAAAGTTATAGAGTTTTGAAAATGGTACAACATGAGATGACATACGTTAAATTTATTGCTTTATTAAAAAAACAAATTGAAAAATATTTTAATCAGCTTATAATTACTGAAAAAAATTATTTTCTACTTTTCAATGTAATCTGGTTTTAAAATTTATTTATTTAGGTACATTTCAAGAATAAAAAACTAAGTTTAATTTCCCAACGCTTCCACTACATCCCAATATTAATGACAATGGGGTTTTATCTCCGTTTCAAGACATAGAGTCCAGTCACATCATAATCGTTTTTTAATCTTTATTAATCTTAGTTACATTATATTAGTGATGTGGAGGATAAGAAATGATATACAGACTAGAAATTGATAGATTGTGTGAATGCAGCCGACTTTGATAGGAACTATGCCGATATTCATCTGGAGTTTATGAAAGTAAACTATTGAAAATCTTCAAAAGCATAGTCGGTTACTTCGTTCTTTTGTTGGTACGTTGTATAGTTTAGTCAGTTTCGAACTCGTACCCTTCCAGTTTCCAGTAGAACGCGTTTGCCCGTACGGGCTCTTGACTGGTTCACTGAATCCTAATACTTATTAACGCTTCCTTCTAATTGTATAGATTTGCAAACTGTCAAAACGGTACAACAATTAGAAGTGAGGTAAATTTGAAGACCTAATAAAAAAAAGCATATTTCCTTCCTACCTTGAAAAAACATTCAATTCATAGTTTTTTAACCTGATACACTCTGTATACGAGTATGTATATTCATATGAAAATTTTATAAATTAATTTAAAATCATTTTCAATGTGGTAAATTTTCAACCACATAACTTTTTTTCATATTTACATTAAAATATGTCAGTGATAAGTATTCATATTATTTTATTAAATAAAACAAATATTTAAAATTTTCGTAAAATCACTTTATTTGACTAGTTTCGAGCACGAGTTCCTTCTTCAGAAAAAAAAAAAGAAAAAAAATGTTATTTATTACATTTATATTATTTTAATTCCGTCGATCAAAAGGGAATTTCTCATTCAGCTTACATATATTATCAGGCTTATATCGTCTGTTTTGAAAAGTTTTGCCAATAGAGAATCAATGTTGAATATCATTTATTACTGACTGTCCGTATGGTTACTATAAGAAGTCAGTCAGTACACATGTAATGAGATTCATCACATGTACAGTTATCAACCATACATATATGCGTATGTATGGCGTACGTATGCGTATGGTTGTTTGTTTGTCATTTAAGAGTGAGGATTTTGTGATTCACATACTAAAGTTCAGAATTCAATGAACATATTTAACCATTACATGTGTACTGACTGACTTTATACAGTAACCAGACGGACAGCTAGTAATAAATAATATTTAACATTGATTCTCTATTGGAAAAGCTTGCCAAATTGAGAATAATCAAATGTTAAAATCTCATGTTTGCTGGGAACCGAACCTCGGGCCTCTTGCAGACGTGAAAACCACCACTCAATCAGAGTTCTCAATAAGTGTAGCGACACCCACAAAATGGTTGGATTTATTAATGTTTAACTAATTACATCTCAAAAACTAAGCGTCAAAACGAAAAACTTTATTAAACTTTTTTGTTTGTTTTTTCCAGTTTGTTTGTTCCTTTTTTAAAAATAAACAACTTTTATCAACAACTTTTTTTACATAAATTCAGAATATACCGGGTATTTAATCAATTAACTCAGTTAGTTATTATTTTCACATGTTTTATTGCTTAATTGTTGTTTTGTTAACACACTGACAAACATGTGGCAAACGACTTTTTACTTCAAAAATTAAAGAATGCATACAGAATACTCCCTTCAAATTACGTTGTAGAAATACTTTTTGACCAAAACCATACTTGCACTAATTTGCATTTTGTTACGACAAAAACTTGAAAAATGACATATTTACTATGCGGGTAAGTTCAAGTTATCTAGGTCGGTCGACGCTATAAAAAAATATCAAAGGAAATAGAAATTCACAAATGAAATACATATAATAAGAACCGTGTTTAATTAAAAAGAATACATGAATAACGTTTTGGTTTTTATGATGATGTAATGCAAATCTAAGACATGCTGATGATGTAGGTACTCGTACGTCTTTATATAGGTACTTATGATAAATCCCTAAAGTAAAAAGAAGATGATGGTTTGCCACTTATGTTGTAGATTATTATTTATCAGCATTAAAAAATATAATAAAGATTACAATAATTAAAATATTTTTCAGTTCTCAATTCTACACTTGTTCGTATTATATTTTGAGGTTTGTATATATATATATATATATATATATATATATATATATATATATATATATATATATATTGTATATGTAATCAAAACAGAATATGAATAATATAAAAAAAAATTTTCGATTAAGTATGAACGATATCCTAAAATGGTTCCGTATATAATTGATATGCAGATTAGTAAATTAAACTGTTGGAAATATAAACTCGTTCAATTGTTGGCTCACTGTTCCCCAGTTTTTGGGTGGCCCACTATTTTATTAATTTCCCTGGTGGTAATCGGTCCATATATACCCGTTTTGAGGTCGCCAGAGGTCTAATAACCCTATTTTTGGAAAGATATCTGTGTGTCTGTGTACGTTCATAAGCCGTAGACATCTTGCACGGAATCTCGAGAGGTGACAATCGAAGCGTATTCATGATCTGAATGTTTTATCTAATTCAGTCAAGAGGAAAGTGGGGCTTGGAGGGAGGGGAAACACAAAGTTTGAAATAACTCTCTTAATATTATTTAAATGGGTAAATTTATCATGTGGAAAGTTATAGTAAATACAATTTACATAAATTTATTTACGACCATTTTTTCTCTAACTCTAAAATATACGGAAATATTAGCGATTTTAAGTTCTCTCCTCAAAGACTGGGAAGTTGATCGTCTGGACCTCATGAGTCGCACTAAAAAAGGTAACACGCAGCGACAAAGCCACCCTACAGCTAGGTATATTGTAAAATAGGATTGTTTTGGTTTTGCTTTCGTGATTTTAACCTATTTTTAACATCATAGGGCGCATTATATTATCGAATGATAATTAGTGAGAACTCTAGGTTTTTGAAATAAAATTTCAAATTCGCCCCCTTTACCTAGATCAGTTTTTTTGTATTATAAATACGTATTTCGACTACAAAGTAGTCATCATCAGTATAAATTAGCTAAATTAGACAAAAATAAAAATAAATAGAAAATTAACTAAATTAAAATATACTAAACTTAAAATATAATAAATTTTAAAGTATATTGAAATTACTCTTGTTAAAATTTCTTTCATTCACATTTATTCCTGTTACCTTACTCTTATTAAAATTACTCTTATATTGTCTCAGGATATGTTACTCGTTGCTAATTTGGTGACAATTTCACGAAGGCGGATATGTACATGTCGCTGTAGCACTGAGAAAATGGTTACGGTAAAACTCATTAAGGGGTTTATCGCAGTGAAAATGTTAATCATATGGGTTCTAAAGGATTTTACGAAAATCATATCGTTTTTGTAAAGAAAGCATTAACAATAAAGGGTCATTTCCAGTTAAGCTATTCCGACAAAACATTGCAGTCGAGTTAAACGATAATATTAAACTTACGTTTAAAGTTTCATATCAATCGCTATCTCCGTTCTTGAGATATTTTGTTCAAACACACACATCGATTCAGGCACATACACAAGCAAACATATACACATACACACACTGAGCCCCCAATGGCAAAATCGTTGTTTGGTTCTGGGGAACTCAGGATGTAAAGATTTGGTAAAATCTCAATACTGGTTTTCAGTA
This sequence comes from Nineta flava, assembly GCA_963920215.1. Classification (NCBI taxonomy): domain Eukaryota; kingdom Metazoa; phylum Arthropoda; class Insecta; order Neuroptera; family Chrysopidae; genus Nineta; species Nineta flava. The sequence goes on along the minus strand of OY986041.1, from coordinate 107,252,806 downwards.
CCGAAAACAATATCTCTATGGAGGTAATAATTACAAATAATAAATAATAAGTTTGAAACACTAATTAAAATAAATCTATACAAACTCCTAAAAATAGAAAAAATAATATTTAATAAAAACTGTAAGTAAAAAGAAGGTATAAGATAAAAATACTTACTTCAGTTCCCTGTACTTTTAATTTCATATGATCTTCACGGGTGGTTTTACCATCTTTTCTTTTCTTCCAACAATAGCCGTCACGACGATATCGTACTTTCTTTCGACTGTATAACAACATTGAACCACTTTTTGGTCTGGAACAAAAAAAAAAAAAACAACTTAATTTATGTATAATAATATCTTGAACTTAAATATTTATATTAAAGATGATTTATTCTTCAAATAAATTAATATTACCACATTAATTTCATGTTTTATATATTTATATAAATTTCTTATATTTATTATTATTCTTGTTTAGTGATTTTGTATTAATATTTTTTAAATTGAGGATTCTATTGAAGTTTTACAATGACTATCAATTGATTCTGCAAGGTTCCATAAACTTGAGTTTTAGGACCTAATATGGGTTTTACACCCACTGCTCTATAGTCAAACAGCGCGGATTCTTCTTAAAAAAAGTTTTCAGTTTCACTTATTCTCAGTTTTCGAATAATTTTCATATAATATAATTTTTTAGTACGCAATACTTAATGCTTATAAAAATCTTATTGCAGTGACGTCCTCAGGACTGGCATTTCGATTATAACTCAACCATACTTCAGAACGGTGATGAATCATTATGCAATTCTGAAAAATTTCATACTTTTGCCATAAAAAGAATACAAATTTGATGTAAGACATTTAAAAACACAATATCGGCCGCAAATAAAAATACCATGATTCTGACAAATAATTTTATGAATATCTTTTGACGTGAAAACGTCCATTCTTTCGTTATACTGGTGGTCGATCGAACATTTTTGTATCACAAAATACCGTCAGATTTCAATCGCTTATAACTTTGAGACAAATAATGCGTTTACAATGGTTGAACCCCCAACAGATAGATCATTTATTTACGCATCTACGAATTAGCTTAGATAGATAGATAGATTGCAGAAGGTGGTCCATTGTGATGTCTAAGGATGTGAAGATGTGAATGGAGTGGAAGGCATTTTTTGTGTAGAAACTAGGAATTGGTAGGATATGCGGCTGCAGCCGACTATGATAGGAACTATGCCGATATTCGTCTGGAGTTCGTGTAGGAAACTGCAGAAAACCTTCTCAAGCATAGCCGGTTACTTCGTTCTTGTCCATACGCCGATTAATCGCCCTTTTTTTCTTAATAATTGACAAACTGCCGATGTCGGGTAGTCGGGCACAGGATTGTTAAGGTGTTATTGTTGGTGGGAAAATTTACAATTTACATTATTTAAGAATTAAAAATAATATTGACAAAAAATTTTCAATATACATTAAAAATATTGTAAGCCGTGTAGTTATTACCCATAACATGGGATACAGTTTGATATACGTGTAAAGCTTGTAATTCTCGTAAATATAAACATGTTGTTGTAATAGTATATTCACAAAGTGTTTCAGGGATAATTTAAGACTACCTGGTTATAGTTTCTTATTTGTATAAATATGGTCTCTGAAATTTTGCTAATAAATAGTCATTACGATTTGAAAGGCATAAATTCTAACATAATAGACAGATGGTTTTTTTCAAAAGCTTTTTTTTATGTTCGAAACATCTATTACTAAAATCATTTGGTTTTAGAGCCCTTTGAAAAAAAAAATAGAATCCCCTAACCAACCTTGCACTCACTAAACATAATTTCAAAGCTGTATTGAAGAATGGTAACTTGGTGTATTTGTTCGGTTTGTGCACTTTTTTACTAAAAACGTGATTACTACGACTGAGCAAGTATTCTGTTTTTAAAATTTCTAAACTTTGAGGGCGGGGCTTTAAAACATGTCTGACTTTTGTGTGAAACACAAGAATAATAAATTTTTATAATATTAAATAATTTTTCTCTCTCTAAATTTTGACAGTTTGAAATGCCTATTTTTATATTTTAAATTTATGGATAGATAATTAATTTCCAAAATTTTGTTAATGCAGGCATTTCTATAGAAACTATTAATTATATTAGAGATCTGGGCCTGCTATAACTTAAACTTTAGACTAAAATTGGTTTCTATTTTGATCACCAGGCATCGTGAACAAAGTGGTCAGTTATCAAAACGATTATATATTTGAAACAGAATTCGTAACTAAAAATAAAATTTTTATCATTATCCGTGAATGTTTCGCGGAAAATTCTTTGATTTAGATACAGTAAAACCCCTATTATCTAAATTTCAAATAATCGAATAATTTTGTAGCGAGCATTGAAAAACCCTCTTTCAATGACGACAATTTTCGAAAAAGCAAAACTTTTTGCCGAGAAAATCAACAGTCTTCATTCTTCATCCTATTATCTGGATCGGACCCAACTCCAACTAATCCGGAGTTGTACTGATACAACTTTCTTCAATCTTATAATTTCAGCCCTGGCATGGTAGTTAACCAGTCCGAATGGTCAACCTGCTAAAGGAGCTCTGCTCGAAACTGGTTCGATTCCCAACAGTGTAGTTTAATTTAATTAAAAAAAAAAAAAAACAAATAAATGGGGCGGTTAATTGACTAAACTGTAGACGTATGAACAAGAACGAAAGAAACCGGCTATGCTTGTGAAGGTTTTCAGATGCACAACATACCAATTCCTTGTCTACAAACAAATTTTTTGTGCATATAGACTATGTTTAATTTACATCTTCGTATCATAGATCCCACGAGTATGAGAGAGTACATATGTACATATACATTAAGCAATGTGTATGAGAAGGAGGTCTGATATGTTTGATGAACAAGCATATTTATCATAAATGTTCAAGTGGTCACCAACCACTCAAACCTATAAGACCTCCTTCTCATACGCATTGCTAATGTATACATATGTACTCTCTCATACTCGTTATGAATATTATTCACTATTTTGAAAAATATTCTTGTTTATCAAACCTATAACACATCCTTCTCATACACATTGCTTAATGTATATGTACATATGTACTCTCTCATACTCGTGGGATATATGATATGAAGATGTAAACTAAACAGACGGTATACAATTCCTTTTGGGTTCGGTAAAAATCCTAGAAAGGTTTACTTGCGACTACTAATACTATTACTACTAGCTGGTGGTAACATTTTCAGAAAGAAATGCTTTAGAAAACTAAACTAAACTATCTCGTGTCAGGAAAACCTTCTTCTTTATCAGACGTATACGATTTCTAAAATCCAGCATCAGTGACACCTTGTAAGTATAAAAGTATTATTATTATTACTATACACCTATAGACACCTATGGTGGTGATGTTAGTGAGTGGGTGATGTAGATGTTACCTACAGTACAATACCAGTATTAGGTAATAACGTAATAGACCCATTAAAACAGAAATGTAATTTTCGTTTTTAGCACACATCGTATATTTTGTTTAGATGACACCATATTTGAAATAAATAACTAATATAAGGTATAAGCATAAAATGGTATACAACCAACTTGGAACGACCAGCGACATTGGTGGTTGATACTACGATAATACTCAACCAAGTATCCACCATCCACCACACATAATGTTTCTGATCATCAACATTATCATCATCGTCGTCGTCATCTTCTTTTAACAGGTAGTCGAGCTGCCAGTAAACAGTACTACTGTAATATCAACAGCAAAGAGGTTAGGTTGGTACATTCAGGACAGAAGAAGAAGAACCATAACTATATCGTCTAGAAAATTGTCTATTAACAGTAACCATGGTATAAAACATAACTGTTCTTTTTATGGACATAGACATCATCAATGTCTTGTATTTTGTTTATCGGTTCGTTACATTGATGTTTCGAGTATTGTGTGTAACGGAAATAACGGGTGTTTTATTTTTTTGGTATGATAGAACTTCTATTATTCTATTACTTAATCATTTTTGATAAAAAAAGATGAGTTTCATTAAAAAACTAATAATTTTGTGTTAATTTTAATAACATAAACATATTAACGTAACTATCATATATGTAACTATCATAGTTGAGCCTTAATACTCTCATTTTTGTAATGACACCAATTTCCACGGTACTGACAAATCATATTGTAGTGAAACCCATGGTACTGATGCTTGGAATATAATTAAACCTCACTTCATACTGCTAAAAATTGACAATAATACCCGTAAATAACAATACCATGATATTGAACAGGTAATTTTGTGACTTATTTTTTGTCAAATCAAAATAGATATCTTTTATCATAAACTAGCGACACGGCCCGGCTTTGCACGCTTAATTACTACACTTTGATCTGAGCTCATTGATTGGAGAATCGATAACAGCAAAATATATGGTTATATCCACACAAATACAACACCTCACATATACCTTTGGTGTATTTATTTAAAATTAAATACGTAAGCCATAAAAGTAATTTTTTTTCGAAATATCTTTATTATTTACACATACGAAATTTTAATTAGAATGTACTATACATATAAACCTTCCGGAAAAAAATATCTACATGATGGAAAACCATTTCAAAATCCGTTGCGTGGTTTAGAAAGAGCTATACGAACTTGAAGTCACTTTTCAGTTTTAACACACATTATTTCATTGCTTTTGGTTTGTGAGACGATTCTCCCTCGGTCTGATCCACTCAAAGTGGACGTCGAACGACGTTGTGGAATTAAAATCGGAAGTATTCACGCAAAAAATTCAAATTTAGCTTTTATGTCATATACAAAAAAATATAACGGATATTTCAAGTAATCGGTTTTTATTTTATTATTTAAAATAGTAACGGTTTTGGTTATGGTTACTCTAATTAAACGGTTTTAACCGAACTTTGGTTTCAGTTTCGGTTCGGTTAGAATCCCTGATTAAAACTATCTACTTGATTTATCTTGGAGAAAAATAATAATTTTTATATTTAAAAATTACTTCAAACCATCTAATATCTAGATATCAAGAAATATTTAAAATTCTTGAGCGACCTTTTTGTAATTTATGTTTTGAGTTATATCTTAAAATTTCGATCTTTTTAAAAAATTTTAAAAATTTATATTCAACTCTTAAAACTATTTTAATTGAACTAATTTTAGAAGATCGTTCCATATAACACAGGGGTGTCAAACTCAATTTTACAGAGGGCCATATATTAAATTTAGAATGTGTAGGCGGGCCAGATTCAAAAAAAAAAAATGTACTGAATTATTATAACATTTTATTTACTTAATTATATAGTATATAATATACGGTTGTTAAAAATCATATCAAAGTTATAAAAGAGGGTAATTATTTTGAGCTCGAGAATCCAGATACCTGACTTCTCTTGTTTTTGACAAGCTCATTGATGTCAGGTATCATATTCGTTGTAATTATTTTAAGAATTGATTGGAGATGTTCATTCGTAAGTCTTGTGCGATGTTTGTTCTTATTTATTTACTGTCTATCTCTCTCGCTTGTCTAGGCACGCGCTGCCCTTGAAATTACTTATAAATGTTGTAGTGTGCGCATAAAACTTCCGTAGAGGAATCGAGTGAAGTCATGATTCTTCTGTCTGTCACACATTGCGATCGCGGGGGCCGGACACGGCCCGCGGGCCGTATCTTTGACATCCCTGATATAACATGAAAAACTCATATCCTCATATGAAACTTGAGTTGAAATAAAGTTGGTCAAAATGGATCACACTAATATTATTTACTTACTCTGTTATTATTGTATATATAGAGGTAGAAAAAAGATAATTAAATTGTAATTAGTATATTACATAATTGTATAATATGTTTTATCTTGAAATCATATACCAGAACACAAACACATACCATTTTCCGTGTGTATGAAATTTCACGAATAATATCCTTCCATTTATTTAAAATGAATGGAATGGAATGGGTAGGTATTTCATTTTCAATAGGGTCTCTCTCTCGGTTCTTTGTGATTAACATAATACTTAATTAAATTATAAAGTGAATGTTGTTATGTTGTCGTCGGTGTGTTGTCTCTTCTGTTGCCATTCTTTTATTAATGTTACGTCATCATGAATTTCATTTAAAAACAAAATGTAATTTTTGTGACAAATAAGAGAGTCAACTATTAACTAATTTTTGTATTTCATATGTACGGTTGGTTGGGTTAGTTGTTGTTTGTTGTTAGACGTTGTACAATAAATTAATGTCAAAAATCTTTATACCCTGTGTCTTATATTATATTTGTATAGTGCATAGGTTCCCAAACTTTTTTTGTCCTGTAGACCCCGAACGAATTGTTTTTTGTGGACCCTCTGCCATCTTAATATTAATTTTTTTTATAAAAATTCATTAACTTTTAAATGTTCATGCCGCCACAGAGCTATTTACTTCGATACGGTTTACTGGATCGAAGTTTACTGTATACGGTTTACTGTAATATAAAAATTAAAAAAAAACCCAACTGAGTTAAGCATAATTAGATAGATAGATTGTAGAGGCTGCCCTGGACGGGCTACACTTCGAGCATAAGGTCCATTGTGATGCCTAAGAATGTGAGGATGTGAGTGGAGTGGAAGGAATTTCTGTGTATAGACTAGGAATTGGTAGGATATTCGGCGTATGATAGGAACTATGCCGATATTCATCTGGAGTTTGTGAAGGAAACTGCAGAAAACCTTCTCAAGGATAGCCGGTTACTTCGTTCTTGTCCATACGCCGACAGTTTAGTCAATTAGCCGCCTCCGTTTTTTTCCTAATAATTGACAAACTGCCGATGTCGAGATTCGAACCTATAACCTCCCAGTTTCCAAGTAGGCATACTGCGCAGACATAACGCCTAAGACCGCTCGGCCACTTGGACTGGTTAAGAATAATTAACTGACAGTTTTTTGTAGTTTGTATCAAAATGGTAGCATAAAAATTCGTTACGCAGGAGCTGCTTCAACTTAGCGAATTTCCTTAAAATACATAAATCACTTTCTAGCGGTCACAATTTTAGTCTGATCAAAATGAAATGTCGTATATGTTTTTAGTATTTGCAAGGCCAATTTTATTAATAACGTGAAGGGAAAATAGGGGCATAAAGAAAGAAGAAAACACAAAATACAAAATATCTCTTTTAATATTAGAACAATCAAAAAATGCGTAAGGAATAAAGTTGTAGAAAATCATGTTTGCTACAATTCATCATCTTATCATTTTTGCTCAAACTCTAATGTGTACAGAGATAGTGAGGAATTAGTTTTCAATCTTAAACCGTCAATATTTCTGTAAATATTAGTGTAACAGAAAAAATGATAAGAAATAAAACTACAGTAAAATTTAATACCTTAAACTTTACTTCTTATAAATTTTTCGATTTTTCGAATATTAAGGGAGATATGTCAAATTTTGTGTTTCCCCCTCCCTCTAAACCCCCCTTTCCCTTCGTCCGATTTTTCGAATATTAAGGGAGATATGTCAAATTTTGTGTTTCCCCCTCCCTCTAAACCCCCCTTTCCCTTCGTCCGATTTTACCCATTAACGAACTTGACCTTTTGAATACTAAAAGCGCCTCAAATACCAAATTTCATTCCGATAAAATGAAAACTGTGACCGCGAGAGTGATTACAGACACACACATATATATATATATATATATATATATACATATATATATATATATATACATATGTATATACATATATACATATATATATATATATATATATATATATATATATATATATGTGTGTGTCTGTAATCACTCTCGCGGATTTTACCCATTAACGAACTTGACCTTTTGAATACTAAAAGCGCCTCAAATACCAAATTTCATTCCGATAAAATGAAAACTGTGACCGCGAGAGTGATTACAGACACACACATATATATATATATATATATATACATATATATATATATATACATATGTATATACATATATACATATATATATATATATATATATATATATATATATATGTGTGTGTGTCTGTAATCACTCTCGCGGTCACAGTTTTCATTTTATCGGAATGAAATTTGGTATTTGAGGCGCTTTTAGTATTCAAAAGGTCATGTTCGTTAATGGGTAAAATCGGACGAAGGGAAAGGGGGGTTTAGAGGGAGGGGGAAACACAAAATTTGACATATCTCCCTTAATATTCGAAAAATCGAAAAATTGTATCAAATATATGTCCATAGATATATATATATATAAATTTTACAGATGGTGGTTTTAGACATCTACTAGGTAGGATCGATGGACATTTGAAGAAATTTTTGTGAAATTTTGACTTCGGTACGGCACCAATAGCTCTATTTCCTTTCAGGAAATTCGCTAAAAATGTTATAATGTATATGTCGTGGTCTCATTGTGAACTATATTTTTGACGAACATTTTAGGCATGTTATAGAACGTCGGCGTATTGTGTAAACATGAAAAGTTACGTGTAGTGCCTTAACGTTTCGTGAAAAGCAAATCATACTTCGACTCTCTCTCTCTCTCACTGTGAAATCTTTTCTAGGTACTTTAAAAGTACACGTTCTTGATGAAAGGCGGAGTATTGCTCATAATAGTAAATATTATGGAATTAGGCAAAATAATATCCATCGGTAACCGGATGAATAGTAAATTTTTATTTATCCTGGTAAAAAAACTTATTTTCATTTGTCCCATTCAGTATAAATGCAGAATACCCTCTAAGGTCACATTGTATTTCAGTTTCAACTTGATTCCAATAGTTTTAACCTACGATATCTGCAATATATAGAACGCTTTTTAGTGCCGGGGTCCAAAAACCAGCTTACACGACCAAATCGGGGTATGACCGATGAAGTGAAATATTGTTTATAAATACTTAGAAATTACAACTTAATATAAGAACTTTAGATTGACAAACCTTTTCTTATTTAAAAAATTGGTATTATTCTTCGAATAAAAAGTTGTTATTATAATTATAATGTAAAACTTTTATAAGCATTTTTTCGAAATCCAAATGAATAAGGCACAAATCAATTAAAAAATTTTGAAAAATTAGCACTACTTTTATGTCCATGTGTACAAATCTCCGCTGTTATGCAAAGGGAGGTACAACTTCTGGTACAAGTCTGGAAAATCGTTGCTACTGGTGTCAAGTTAGAGATCACACGGGTGTCAATGGGATCCACTCTCGTAGACCCCTATTTACAACTGATACACCGTTTAAATTATTTCCCACTGGCGTGGACCTCTTGATAGACCACTTTGGAAACGACTGGTGTTGTTCTAATTTAGGGATGCAAGGTTTAATTATGTAATCGTAATTGAGTTTCAGTTTATATGTAATGTGAATTACCAAAGCGTATAGTTGAAGGTGAAATACTACATATTATTCAGTCAAAATAGACAATCAACATCGGAATAGTTTCGGCATAGAACTGACAATTGTTACCTTAAATCTTTAAACCCTAAAAATATCATTACAAATAAAACGTTAAATGTCCGTATCGACCTCATTTCGGCAACAAATTTTATTCAACTTCCAAGATAAAAAATCTCGTTTTATCATATATCTCTTAAACAGTATAAATATAGTTTGTTAATTATTGAATACGATATCAAAAATTAGAAAAGTCATATTCTATGTAAGATGAAATTTTTTCCATACCATTCGATTCGGAATGATGCCTAGAAACATGTACCAAAGTTTCATATTCACATATTCATATATTTCATATTCACTATTGCAAACGTTATAAACAATTGAATATTTCAAAAAGGGTCTAATTTTGCCAATATCTTCAAAATTAAAAGCGTTAGGGAATGCTTAAAAAAGGGAATACTTTTGTATGTTTGAACATGCTAATCTCAGGTACTATCAGTCCGATTTGAAAAATTCGGTTTACGTTAGATAGCCCGTTAATGAAGATAAGTTATAGGTTATACATTTCTTGCATGTCATGCATCTGTGCCGCGTGGAAGCTACGTTAAAAATGTAACTTTTAAAGGGTGTGAGATAGAGATAACCGTTGGATATGAAAAATATTTAAAACAACTTTGTATGAAATATTTGTTCATGCAATAAATAGTTTAGACACAATATTTCATTGTGAAGTCTGTACAGGTCACTAGTTAGTTATTATTTTAATCTAATGCTCAAAACTGGCGTGGAACTAAAAGCATAAATAATTGTAATAGAGTTTCGGTAACTTTAAAATAAAATTTCTTCCTGTTCTTTTTTAAACTATATTTAAGCTTTTAGTTTTTGAGATATTCGCAAAAAAACTAGACCACTTTATTTGGAATATTTCTTTGTTTATTTTCTTTTTCAATTGTTTATATGTGAATATGAAACTTTCGCACAGCTTTCTAAACATCAATTGAGCCGTGGATCATTTTCTAATTCGCATTAACTCTAATTAAGACTTTTTTTTAACTTGTGAACTAGCCGAATATTGAGATATTGTATATACTCTGTATTTAGAAGCTACATTTAGATAGATAGATAGATTGTAGAGGCTACCCTGGATGGGCTACACTTCGACCATAAGGTCCATTGTGATGCCTAAGGATATGAGGATGAGAGTGGAGTGGAAGGAATTTCTGTGTATAGACTAGGAATTGGTAGGATATTCGGCGTATGATAGGAACTATGCCGATATTCATCTGGAGTTTGTGAAGGAAACTGCAGAAAACCTTCTCAAGGATAGCCGGTTACTTCGTTCTGGTCCATACGCCGACAATTTAGTCAATTAACCGCCCCCTTTTTTTTTCTTAACAATTGACAAACTGCCGATGTCAGAATTCGAACTCATAACCTCCCAGTTGCCAAGTAGGCATACTGCGCACACATAACGCCTAAGACCGCTCGGCCACTTGGACTGGTTAGAAGCTACATTTACAACATATTTAAAATTATCTTTTTCTAAAAATTATGATTTATGTATGATGAATGATGAAATTTCCAATGTTTTATGTTAATATTTGCCATTGATAAAAGTTAAATTTTCATTGAAAAAGTTCTCATTTTTATTTATTTACATTGTAGTATTTTATGTCAACAATTTTAAATATATAAGATCGATACAAGTGAGTTTGTATTGGTAATGAAGAGTTGAATTTAAAAATAACCCTCTGATATTCTATCCGATATTATGTTACTGAAAGTAACAAAATTTTAATTATTTAGAAAATGCTGTCGAAGTGTGTAGAAAGAAGATAATATATACCTACACTTTATCTTCTCCCGTATACAAATAATTTTTGTATATTTTTAATATAATATCGAAATTCGATATCATTCTATAAAATAACACAATATACATTTGTGTAAAAGGGTATGGAAAGAAGAATTTATTTAATGCTTCCGACATATTTCTATATACATACTCTGCAAGTGAGATATTCAAAATTAAAGAGGTATGTTTTTGTTAAAAGTTTCATAGAAGATTGTGTTGTGTAAACTTTAAGCTTATTTAATTCCAAGCAACATATTTCGTTCTCTAGTTCGAAACAATGAAAATTAAGATTTACAGGTTTTGAAAATCACCTTAGAAAACAAGTGAAAATAACAACTGACTTTCTTAAGTATCCGGAATATACTAAGTTCTTAATAAATGCGTGGATTATGTTAAGTATTCAAGTATTCAAATAAAACGAAAAACTGGATGATTATGATGCCCCATTGATGCCTTATTAAATTAGGCATCAATAAGGAAACAAAGCCTTCAAATATACCACTAAACTGATGATTTTGATGCCCCATTGATGCCATATTGTTAAATTAAATTAAAGGGAATAAGCGCATCTTTGCTTATCTTGATGACTTAATTGATTTTTAAATACATATCCTAAGATTTCAATTCTGTTATCAAATGATGACTTTTGTAATCAAGAGTAATTACAAATATTTGAGGTGAAATTGTAGCAAAACTATTCGTTTAGTGAAAAAAATTTTCAAACAACAGTTATTATTTTTATAAAAGAAAAATTTTCGTAAAAAATATTTTTATTTGTGCTATAAATGCGGAAACACAACTTCTTCTTCAGACAAAATAATAATGTAGGCACGAAAATAATAGAGTCATTATCATTTTGTCTGAAGAAGGAACTGGTTGTTTCGGAAACTATGGTCACAAATAAAAATATTTTTTACGAAAATTTGTTTAATTAGTAAATATATTTATGCTTCTTAATAAATAAGTTCTAATAGAAAGCGTAATCGTGGACAAGTTTAATGGGGATTATTTAATATTTGCATACATTTTTTTATTGTTAGCTAAACGGTTTTGATCCGGGTTTCTCTCTGTGTATATCATAATTATCTATAAGTTTATTAACTTTAGGTATCATAAATATTGTATTATTGCAATATTATTTATTCAATCTAATAAAATAGATTGTATTTCTATTTCTTTTCGTATTTGGTAATCTCATACCCATGTATTTAATTAAATGAATAATATCCTTGTTTACTCGATTGTTCATAATCACGTGACTAAGTGTCAGCGCGTGACTTACGTCCAAATGGCATCAAGATTGGTAAAAATGTTAGAAAATTCAATGGATTCAATCATAGTATATCTCTATGTGATTCGAGTCTTATTAACCCGTAAATAATCAAATCTAATTTGTATAATTTTGAATCAATTTCTCATAATATTTTGTAATATATTTGTATCGATGTAACGTTAATGAAAGAACAGTCGAATGGCGTGTTTATTTCTAATTTAGAATTAATGAAAACTGAGTTATATTTACTGCATGTCCATTTCGTTCCTTGTCTAATTTAAGTAATTGTAGTGTGTCATCTATTTTAAGAACGCAGTGTCTTGAAAATGTATGCATTTTGTTAGTCGAGGTTAAGTATGGCATCTAGTCGAAAATGTCCCCTGGTTGGGTATACATCAAAGTTACACGTGTTCTTCATTATATCCTCGAATTTGAGAATTCATTTCCAGTTGAGTTATAAATTTAGTCTTATTTCACTTCTATATCAAGATGTACATCAAAATATAACTTTGATTTCTAGACTAGCATTGATTACAATAACTTGCTAAATAAGGTTCAGAATAGGAATTTGTTGACTATACAGGAATTTAATTTTAGTTGAAATCCGTTTAGTTCAAATTCAAAATGATTCATCTCTCATTATTCAGATTTATATTATAAATTCAAATGTTTAAAAGATGATGCAATCGTGTTCGGACTCGAGCCGTAGTTCAAAAAAACCAACTAATTTGTAAAATTTTAATGCATTCAATACTAGTTGTGCTCTGCTACCAATGTTGTTCATTCTTTACACAACCATTCATCGATTACTGATGATTCTTGAAAGCTGTTACTGCTTTTGTGTTATTCAATTTTAAAAGTGAAAACGTACTCATGGATAAAATAATGGTTATAAGTATGTTCGAAAAGAAAGAGGTAAATGTGTAGAAACCGGTGTGTTTGTGTATTGTGATCAATAGGTAGAGACACATAAACGTTACGTAGTTATGATCGGAGGGTGCGGGCGGTTTATAGGTGGAAAGCAGGCGTAAAGAATTTTGAATGTGTTATCATCGCTCTCATCATGAACAATGTATATTACGTGATGATCTGATCAATTCTTTACATAATACTTATATACATAAATGTGATTATAGATCTATCTACAGTTATACCACCTCGTTAACCCAATCCTCTACGTTGTCATTGGTTGCTTTTTCATATTATTATTATAGTAAAATGTTACGTGTACTATTCAAACATTCATAAGAGTTAGTGTCGCTACTTTTTCTTAGTTACCCTTTAAAATATTTCTGTTACATACAAATAATCTTTACATTTTATGTTGTATACAAGTTGTTCAGTTTTACAAGTCTTTTTTTAACGAATTTGTTATTAAGAACTCATCTCTTGATATAATCGATTACTTCAGGCGTGTCAAACTCATTTATTTTGAGGATCATTCATCATAAAAGCAAGGGGTCCGGGATGGAGAACACATCTTCCCGGAGTAAGATAATTAATAGTTTGTTTACTAATTCACTCACTTAAAAATATAAAATTAGGATGTTTGTAAATGTAATAATTACAAAAATTACAACAGTGAGATAATTGAGTGAGTTAATTGCTTAAATATCCGGTATATATTGAGTACATACGGTTTTGTAATCAATAGTATTTACAGATTTTTGAACTAAAAAAGAAACATTTTATATTTTTATATTTTTTTCTGACTCTTACGGTTTTAAAGATGGATGCCCCCTCCCCCCACCCTCCAGAGTATCCATCCATCCATCCATGCGCATTCCGATTTTGCTCATTCACAAATTTGACCCACTTTTAGCTCACACAAATGGAAAGACAGACAACTAAAGTTTAGTCGGTACTAAACTTAATAATTTTTATTTTATGCCCGTTGGCTGGCAGTTGGACACACTTGGATAAGCTAACTCGCACCGCCATTGACAAGAGACAAATTTTGTTATTATGTTTAAAGATTTTCTTTATACCCCACCCTTATTAGGCACATCTCCCACATACCCTTTAGCAAAATACCGTATCTGTTACCTTTCAAAACTGTCTATCTCCGGTGAAAACTTCATTCAAAGGTTTTAAAGTGATTCGGGAACAAATCGTCAAACAGGCTTCTATCTTTTGATTCTTTGAAAATATTTTCCATGTAAATAGCTTTTTGTCTACAAAAAACCCTGACATTCTACAATTGACCCTGTCTAAAATAAACTTCTAGAAAACAGTAGAATTATAATGATATTTACTCGCACAAGGAATATAAAACATGATCATGAAATTAAATTAAAATGACAAAGATGTGGAGTCCATAAAACAAGTTGGAACGTTTAAGTATTTGGAGTCAATTTTAACAAGAATTGGACTACTGAAATTAAAACTAGAATAGTTTCTTAAAGTGTATATACTGTAATCCATATTGTTGTATAGATGTGAAACTTGGATACTAAACGAAGACAATATTAACAAAAACTAAATTCATTTTTAGATGTGGTGTTATGTGACGCATGTTAAACATTAAATGGACGGATTATGTGTCCATCGACAAAATAATGAAAGAAAAGAGAACACTTAAAAATTTAATAAAGAAAAGACAATGCACATACAATTTGGTAACATAATGCGTTCAGATAAATGTAGTGTACAACATATGGTATTCATGAAAAAATTCCAACAAAAAGATCCAGAAGAAGACAATAAATCCCATGGCTAGTTAATGAAATTTAAAGACACCATCCAAATTTTCAACGATGGAAACAAGTGGAGGAATGTGGTCTCCAAGGTCTTTTAGGGATATGGAACTGTTGATTGATTGATAATTATGAAGTTAATTAACATGTGGATAGTGTATTAAATAATCTATTGCTAGCTACGTAAAAAAATTTATAAAATGGGACTAATTCGACTCAAAGTTATGTTCCAAAATGTTTTCTTGTTCGGTAATATGGATTTTGAAGTAAAAATGTTAGGATATTCAAGAAGATTATCAAATTTGATCCACAAATGTTTTTTTTACAATATTTTATTTGAACAACAAAATTTAGACTGGTTCTAAACGAGCTCGAACTTTGAAATGTTGCACATGTGTCTAAATCACGTGACAATGCAATATAGTATATCTAATATGTGGGTGGGAAATTAAATAAGTCTTAAAATAAAAATAAATAAATTTTAAAAAACTAATAAATAAATTAGACTAAAAAGTCTAAAATAATGTACACAAATTGTTTAAACAAAAACTAGATTAATGAATAAAAAGGTGGAAAATTTTATATCCCCGAGTCACCAAAATGTGACTACAAGCTCATAAACGCTTAAGACGAACCTAAAAAATTAAGATCTGAGCTTTTTCTTTCTATCTAGCTTCTGAACGACTTGACGGATTGAGGTTATTTTCACAGAATATATATAGCCGGGAAATAGCACGAAAAGGGTTTGTTGGCTGCCAAAAAAGAAATCCTAGGGCAACACTGGGGAATTCAGCCAATAAATTATAAAAAATACATAAAATTCGAACACACTCTGTACACTGGTGTGAACGAAGCAAAATAATGAATAGATAAAAGACGACGTGTGTAATTCTTAAAGAATTATATTTCTTTTTGAATTTCAAATCATATTTTTATTATGAGAAAACATTAAAGTTTTGATAAAATGAATATAATATGAAATTTGGTATATTATCTGTGAACAAATATTAATATCGGATATGATTCGACCAAGTACCTTGAAAGAGATCACACTTCATCAATTTGCAATAAAGTTGATCTTTTCCAACAGAAGTCGGAAATGAGCGGTTTTCGAATTGTAGGAATTTTTCTTTTTTTTTTAAACTTGCCTTACTTTTACGCAGGAGCTGCGTCCACATAGCGAATTTCCTCCCAGAATAAATACATCACTCCTCTTTTGGAAATATATTTTAATTAACTTTTCTTTTATTAATGTTCATAGCAATATTTTTCAATATCATCAAATTTTGAAAGACACGAACACAATAAACGTGTTTTTTTTTTAATAAAAATAACACATACATAAATAAATACATTTTCCATGCATTTGCAAATCTCTAGCGGTCACAATTAAAGTCCGATTAAAATGAAATTTCGTAGCTGATATGCTTTTGGTATTTGAAAGGCTAATTTCGTTAATGAAGAGAATCGGTCAAGGGGGGCTTAGAGAAAAAACGAACTAAAAAAATCGCAAAATGCAAGAAAAGTAAAGTTGTAGAAAATTTAACTTTACTCTTTGAAAATCTTGATATATTAATTGATGTCACGATACCTTTATGTTTGTGATAAAAATACTTTTATTTCGATTGTTTTAGTTAATTAAAGTGAATTTTCCTATACCACTAATAGTTTAAAAGTTGGTTTGAAGTTCCTGTCTTTTAACCAATAGAGATCTCCACATAACATGTATATTAGTCAATACTATATTTTTTTAGTTTTGTGAGTAATTATTGATGTTCAGTAATCGAAGACTTTTGAATCTGTGTGTGAAATAAGCAACCCACAATACATTCATGTTTTGTGTATTATATAAAAATTGAGAAATGTAAATCAATTATTCAATCTACGCATATTTCTCAAAGTTTATGATTTTTTTCAGATTTTTCTGAACGATTTAATCGTTTTTCCTGTAAAATGTTTAAACAAATACATAAACTATCTCGATGCCCTTGAAAAGATTATATTCCAACTTATCCCCGACATTAACCTCCAGAATCTATGTATAAGTCACGTCTATAATTGGGATTTTATACTCTAACTTCGTACTAATTTCAAATTATTATGTCGAATAGTTTTAGAAAAAATCACGTCTGTCGCGTACGGTCGGACACAAGTGATTCAATATATTTAATTTCTTTTTAGTTGTGACCAAATATTGCGACGCCAGTGTTTTGGGCGTATTGTGTATAGAAAAAGTTTTATTAAATAATACGTGTATATACAATAATGTGTGCACCGTATATCTGATCGTTAAATTCGTCTAACTTAAATTTATTTTTATTATTCGAACAATTTTTATAACGAAAAAAATATTTTCCCGATATTATCCTTTGTTTGATTCTCCTTTGGATAATAATAATATACATTTACATTAGGGTGACCCATTATAATCCTTAGGTATATCCGACCCATTATAGTATTTCGTTTATCCAGTTTTGTATGAAAATATGTTAGTTTTTTATGTTTTAGAAACCTTTTCCCAAAAACTGGATAGGAAAGTGGTCAGTCATAAATTTTAAAAATTTTAAAAATAAAATTTGAATAAAAAAAATAATTTTTTTTTGTAAACTGGGGTCTATATTCATTGTTACTATGTATGGTTGCCTTTCGGTTATATCAAACGAACGGAATCGTTTCGCGTTTACTTAATTGGACATTTAAGTTATATGTTAGAGCTTTGATAATATTCTTTGACATAAAATGCTTAATATGAAAAATCATTCATATCTAGAATGGGAGTCGAACGCACGGCCTCTGAGATTCTAGACCAATGTTCTTCCTCTGAGCTATCTGAGACGTTATGGTAGTGGAATGCATATGATCGATTTCTCACTCTCGCTACCGTATTTGTTTTTACACGTTCTTCAAAATTAGCTCAAAATATAATTTTCAAAGGTCGCTCAAGAATTTTGAATGTTTAGTATTAATACGTACAGGATGTTTTGGAAATTTTTTTAAATATTAATGTTATATTTATCTTCAAAAAAAATTAAATATTGTCATTGTTTTAATACTTACCGGTAAGCATCCTATGAATCCTAATGTCTAGTTTATCCCAAAATTAAATCTTTAATATCGGATACGTAACGATATATTCCTAAAATTAAAATAAAATTTGTATTTTATTTAAAAATAAAATACAAATTAAGAAATTTTAAATCAAAATTTGTGAGGCACACCGAAAAGTTTTTCAATCGAGAAGATTCTTTAAAAATGAAAAACTAACCAATTTTCATACGAGACTAGAAAAACAGAAGAAAGTGCCAGTTTCTACGTGCCGTAGATTTTTCGTGAAAAAGTCCTGCACATGATCCGTACACATTTAGAATGTCGCTGGCCGCTGTATGCCCGATAGATCAACTACAAAATCGCTTTGAGTCGATTTTATTTCACATTTCTTTTTCGGACACTAGACTTTTTAAGCTCATTGGATTATTTTCGACGCGAGCTTTCTTCTGATATTCGTTTTCCATAATTCGGAATATATTTTTAAATTCATTGAGGCAAAGTCTTCAATTATTTTGTAATTTTGAATTGAATGCCGATTTCCCCTTGTAGTACGCAGCAAGATCTTCACAATGAGACTAGAATTAATGTCGTAGCTAAACGCGTTTCCACGCACCTCTAATTTATTACTTTACACAAATCTAATTCGTAAGCATTCACTCTTCACATTTGTAGAAGGCTCATAGTCTCGAATTTATTAGTGATTAAAACCGTACAGTATTTTGTTACACAAGTTCTTCATATCAAAAAAATGGTCGGGTTAAAATGAGTCACCCTATTATACATATATAATATCTACTTACTCATTCTAACAACATAGTGAAGAAAAAAAAAAGGCAACAAAAACTGATAATAGTAATAGTAATTTTAAACTTTTCAAAAAAATATTATTATAAGATATAAAAAAAGTTTCAATAATGCGTCGTCGTACGGGTACACTTACTTTTTTTATGCGTTGCAAAACAGCAAGTTAAATGGAATACATTTACCAACAAATATTTGCTCATAAGTTTTTTTATGCGTGTAGTTTTTTTTTCTTTTCTTTATAATATAATATTCAAAACATAAAAATAATGTTTTTGAATAATAGGTGGAAGCCTAAGAAGACTACCTATCACAAAAAAAAAAGTTTCTTTGTGAAGAATAAAATCCATTTTATAGATAATGGAGGAAGAATGGTATCTATATAATGTTAGAGATGGAGATTTTGAAAGATTTAATTTAATTAATATTTGGGAGAAGCTAGAATTAATATATACTATCACCTTTGCAATTACTTTAGAATACTCTCCAAACTAATTATATTTCAAATTAACAGATTTTATTTCAGAAAATATTAATTGTACATCAGATTAATTAATTTTATTTGAAACAATATTAATTGTATATAAGATTAGTTAATTTTAATTGAGAAAATATTAATTGTATATCAGATTAATTAATTTTATTTGAAACAATATTAATTGTATATAAGATTAGTTAATTTTAATTGAGAAAATATTAATTGTATATCAGATTAGTTAATTTTAATTGAGATAATATTAATTGTGTTTGTTTCTTGTGTCACCTCTGTTTGAGAGTAGATAATTATATATTTTTTGTGTAAGTTTCTCAGGTGCAGGATATTTCATATTTTACTTGGCAAATATTCAGATTTTATTACACTTTATATACAAAGAAAAAAACTTGCCCAGTAAATTATGAAATACCCTGCACCTAACAAAATTACACAATAAATATAGATAAATTATTTTCTCACTTTTGTTGAAAAAACTTGACCCTTACAAAGATTTCACAACTTTTGAAGGCGAATTTTTTTGTTTTTGCGAGTATATGAATAATTTTTGTACACGAAAACTAGAACGATCTCACATTTTTGTTTTTGGTCGGATATCATTACTTTTTGTAAAGTTTTTTATGCTCACTGTATGGAAATCCAAAAAAAAAAAAATTTTCTATGGATGCAATTTTTTTAATTAAAAATCTTTACATTTCGCCACAATTGCAATAGATTGACCAATCTGTGTTTTTAGCGAATTTTTAGATATTGGTTTTGTATCAATGAAGGAATTACGGAAAATATTCTTCAAATGTTTATCGAACCTAACAAGTACATGTAGAAACGGACTTTTTTATCGAAGTTGATCATAAGTAAAGTTGGTTATATATAAAATTTTACAATTTATTATTTGACCATATTTATTTAATTTTCAGATAATCAAGTAACTATATCACCATGGTTACTTGATTTGATAATTATAATGATTCCTTCGTCTAAGAACTGTAAAACCGATAAAATGTAGTGTACAGCAGTTCTACACGACAAAGATTTTTTCATAGTTCTCATTTGACCAATTTATAATTCGTCCCATAGAACTCTCTATGTTTTATTACCAAATCGATTATACTATTCATCAACGAACAGAATATACAGATGAATACAATTACAATACGATAATTTAAAATACAATTTACGAAACGTTAGATGAATTTAAAGTTGCTTCTATGCTTCAATCGTTCTATTATATTAATTTTTAATTCAACTATAATTCTGTCCAAAACATTTAACATAAAATAATGTATGCAAATAAAATTCAAGTGTTCCACTATACGTACACAAAACTTTATTGCACTTGTGATTATTTCAATGCAATAAATGTGAAATTGTTTATTATACAATAAACAGTATATGTGATTTGCATACAGTTACTTATAGAAAGGATCTTACAGTGTGTTCAAAAAGACAGGATCATTCAAATACTTCATACTAGTCCAATAAAATAGGATTTTTCTTTGAAAGAATTCCCGGAAAGCTGGAAATCTTTTTAATTACTTTCATTGAGAATTGAAGGAATTTGAAGTTTGTTTCTTTTTTCCCAATGAGCTTTGGGCGTCGAACACAGAAACATCGAAATTTTGAAGTGAAAGTTCTTTACGCGCACCGTTCAAAAAATAAATACTGAGGGTGAATCGGTAAAAAATGTGACGCCATCACTTTGGTATGTTATGATACTTGCGTACATATTAATGATTATAGTTACTATGGAAATCAAAATCATCAAAATTGACTATTATTTGTTGTGTGATATAAATCTATAATTTAAATAATTTATTCGTAATTGAATTATAAATGTGTATTGTATGTAATTTAGTGTGTATGTTCAACTTTTAAATTTTAACCTTATGCACGCCATTTAATTATTGAACTCCGACTGTCAAATACATATATGAGGGTAGGCTAAACCAACTTGTGGATACTAGGCAGATAACCCAATTCATGGACATAACAGTATCCCAATCTGTTCGAGAAACAGAAAGCATTTTTGAAGTAAAACTACTTTAGCCGCGTATTAATTTAAGTTTTACATCAACCGCGCGTAAAGGTTACACGTACTCTTTTTTTTCTGGTTTTTACAAATACCTTAGCTAATCATCCTACGAAAAAATAAATGATAAATTGAAGAGCATACAATTTTGCGTTGATTCAATACCAGATAATAAAAATTTCTTCAGTAAACAGCCAGGTATGATAAATCATAAAATTTTTTATTAATTTTTCCCAACGTTCTATACAACGCTATTAAATTGGGGTTTTTATGTGAAAAAATAACTAGCAATTGCCTGACTAGGCGAATGGTACTACTTAATTAATGGTACTAAAGTTAATTGGCACATCAAAAAACCAATTGAATGAGTTTTTAGACGGAAAATTATTAAAAATTTGTATTTATGACTATAGTTTTGAAAACATAGTTTTTCTTCAAACAAAAATTATGATTAACCTTTAGTTAAAATTATTATTCATATTAAAATACTATCAATAGAAAATTGCAAAAATATATGATACTGAATCAACGCATAAACGCATCTAAACCACGCCTAGCAAAAAGAGTAAAACTGCAAATCCCTGCATTTCGATATAAAACGATTGAAAAAAATGATTAGCAGCTTTCTGAGAATTGCTTCATAGCACGGCCCTTTTTCTTCTTAATTTTAGTAGCTTATACATTATATACGGTGAAAAAGGTTTAACTGGAGCTATATACTATTTTTTTTGGAAATTTTATTTAGGACTAAGATCTTATCGTTAGGAATCCTCACGGTTTATGCTGCATCCCTTTATTTGGCTTTTCATCACGACTATGTATAAAAAATTCCAATAGTATTAGCAACATTATTAAGGTTGTTTAAGTTCTCCAAACATTTTCTTATCATAGTGGGGAGTTTTATATGTACCGGAAGTAGGCCAAAGATGTATAAAATAAGTTATATAAAAAAGAAACTTCAGTTATTTAAATAGCAATGGAGGTTTAAGAAACTTTTGTCTGCATGAGGTGCTCATTATTTTTTAGATCACTCTTAAAAAAAGCAATTTCAAATGGAAGTGGATTTATATAGGAATAGTAAGAGAAAATGAATTAATTAGATTTCTATATTTATTGTTATTTAACAGTTTCCATAGTGATAATGAGGCAAATGGTATATGTCCCAGAAATAGACCTTAAGGAGTCTGATCCTACTATTCTTGACCAAAGAGCACTTCCTGTTTAAATTCTTCTTGATATTACTATTAATGATATTAAATAAATGTAATAAACATTTTTACGAGCAATTTCGGATAGATTTTATACACTGTATGTTAATATTTATGTGTCAAGTACATCCATTGTTTTAAGCTATTACTGAAATACTTCAGTTATTTCATTTATATTTCTTATAGTATATGATTTCTCAGAGTATATTTAACCATTAGCAAATACCACGGCTTTGTATTTAAGATAAAACTATTGGATGTGTGACAAATTTTTCAAACAAAAGTTGCTTAAAAGATAAACAGTTTTTGTATTTTAAGATTTCCTCTAGTAGCATCATTTAAAAGGTACGTTTTGGGTACAGCAAAGGGTTTTTACGCTACCACTAATGGTCAAACGCCAAATTCGTATAGATATTACCTGGTGAAAATAGCGTCATTATAGGTTTAGCCGATTTAATGCCGAACTAATGACGAGACGAAAATTATAATCTTGATTATCGATATATATTAGAATTCAAGAGACATGCTACTATCATCTCGCTTCATCACTTGAGGAAACCCACACACAAAAATACGACCATTTTCACAAAAAGTGAAAATGTACGACATGTAAGTATTCAATCTTGACAAAAGTAGTGTATTTTTTTAGTATCAGGAGAAAGGATCGATGGATAGTTGAAGAAAATTTTGTCGGCCTTAATTTTAGTCTAATCGAAATAAAATTTGGTAATCGAAACAAAATCGGACAGGGGGAAAGGCGTTCTTAGAGGGAGGAGATAATTTTGATTATCTATTTTAATATTTAGAAAGTGAAACAGTTAGTCATGAGTAAAGTTGTAGTGAATAAATTTGACTACAATATATCACCTAACCATATTTTCTGCCACTAATTTTTACAGAGATATTTAGTATGTTCTTATATTCAATTGATAGTACTAACGTCGCCAGAGATTCCCAAGTTATGAAGAGCCACACCACCTTTCAAGAGCCCCACCACCCTTCTCAACTGCATTCTATTGAGTTACCGAGCACTGTCGTATGGCCTAGATGTGCTTATGCACAACTTGGCCTATCGCATGCCCTGCGCAAAGTCCCAGTAATCGAGATGAGCTTGTCGCAGCCACCCCTTGATTCGGTAAATTACGGAGCATCTTCCTATGGGAATGATATGCTCAGGTGAAAGGAGCGTTTGAGATGACCCCTCTGGTGCCAACGAGTCCGCTACTACCGTTCTACTTAATGCCAGAGTGACCCGGTACCCAGATCAGCCTGACTGTGTTACTCAGTGCCAGGTGGTTCAGCACCTCGAAGCATTCATAGACTATCCCAAAAAAATTAAACGTAACTCCTACGTGACGAATTATTTGCATAATAAACTCAGTGCAATTGACTATATTGTCAAAATAACCATACATGTTTGTTATATCAACAAACATGTATGGTTACACCAGAAGTGTACTTTTTTTTTTAAATTTTGCAGTCGATTTGTGCCGAATTTATTTGTTTTTCGAAAAAATATCTTTAATAGAAATAGTTTATAAAAATCCTAACATCTCCTATTTTATGCATATCTACGAAAACAGAATGGATTCGACACAAATCGACCGTAATGTTATTAAAAAAGGACACAACTTGTGTGGTTAAGTGTACCTTGGATATGTAGAATTTTAAAATGCACATTTTTACAAAAAAAATTTACAAGTATGTTGTTTTTTTTTTTTGTAAATCTCTAAAAAAATTAACGTTTACCATAAAATAATTTATAAAACATATGTAAATATCATACCACCACGACTCGCAACATAAATATGTTTAGTAAAACACTTTAACCCTTTATGATGGATTGACTTTATGGCAAAAAAAAAAAGTAATTAAAAGTTGTTTCAAGAGTCTATCAACAAGGGTTTTTTTAAATGGTTTTTTATTTTTTATTATATGTTTAAAATCTGTTAATTTCCTCACACAAAATATAAAATATTAATTAAAAAAAAATGTTATTAACAGTAAAATATTTATGTGAAAATATATTTAAATTCTAGTTAAACTGTATATTTAATGATTTAATGTATTAAATAAATTTATTCAAAGTTTTATTTAAACATTTGAGCATCGGGAACCATGCAAAATCATTGGTAAAATTCATGGATTTAATAATGGATCCGACACAGAAGCATACTTTTTTGGATCAAGTCTAAGTTATTTTCAATGGTGAATTAGGTAGTTGATAGTTAAGTAATGTCACAGTGGCTACCAACAAATATTGTGTGTGTTTTCTGACAAAAAATATGTTTTATTACACTTCAATCATTTTGCTCATGTTATGAAAAAAATAGATTTATTTAAGCTATTTGCCTCCTTGTTAAAATAATTGGTAAAAACAATATTTCTTGTAAATTATTTATATTTATCCTATTTTATGTATAATAATGTTATTTGTTTATACCTCTTCCATATTTATAATTTTGCACGTAAAGGGAGGAGTGGTTTGTAAGCAAAAGGTGAATTAATATTAAACTATTTTAATTGGCAAATAAATTGTAACAACAATAAAGAAGATGCATATAATCATTTGGCTGCATAAATACGAAGATAACCATAAATATTCTACTTAAGTCAAGTAAATACAAAATACTTTGTAAGTTTACGACTTTTAACCATCTAAAGATTATTTAAAACCATTACCACCTATAAAAACTCTATTTAATAACATTAAAACTGATAAAGATTTAATCATATACTATAATTCAATTGACTGTATCTATGTGGTAGTTAGTTATGTGCATTCGAATAAGTGAATTATAATTATAAACTAAGCCTCACAAACAAATGACACCTTCTGGTATAATGTTATATGTAGTATAAAGTAGTTTGTTTGGTTCATTATATTGTATTTACAAATACAATACAACTACTCAATGTAAGTACAGTGAAAATCGTTTTTAATGGGCATAGAAGAGACAGTCAATAACAATTCTAGCTGATGATGGCAGTAATAACCAATATAATGTGTTTTTTCTTATATCTATGTAACGGTCTTCCTAATCCTATTATATAAAATACAAAATACTTTATGTTCGCCTGATAAAAACTGAAAGATACATTCTCATGGTATGAAGTGTTTTTAACAAATTTTGTTGTGAGCCTAAAGTAGCCTACACATGAGGAACATTGAGCAGCAACATTGAACTCAGCCTACAAAAATATTTTCAGTACAGACGTTGCAACCAAAGTTTGGGAACATAAAATTTAATTTAATTATTTTATGACGCTAGTCATAAAAATTCAATCATTTCTCATTTTGTCTCTATCTATCTCATTTAATTTGTATAGTTTATTTATATGTATATATCTCTTGTTAAGACCTTTAACTAGTTGTTGGATAATATCTTCTATACTAATAAAAGTATATAATGTAAATTTTAACCAATCTAGGTAATAAAACATAATAAAATATTAGGAAAGCATAACATTTCAGATAATATGACCAATTTTTATATGAACATTTAACTCCTCCTACAAAATATCTAATATTTTTGATTTTAACAGCAACCGTTCAAGGACATGTTTTTTGTTGCTGCCATACTAGGTTGCTGCATAATGTTGCTGTTCAAAGTTCCTCGTTTGTAGGCCCTATTCAGGTTTGTTTAGATTTTGACACAACACACCGTACACTCAGTGTATACACCGAGTGTCTGTTTATGGGTGTTTCTAATTGTGACATTTATTGCGAGGCTATAATTATTTTCCAAACATCGTCTGAGTAAACACCTTGTGTCCAAGTGTCGAAAATCAACCCAAGGGGGTGAAATGAACGATGAATGCTTGTATTGAGTCCCATTTTTTTCAAAGTTTGAGACATGGAAATTGGTATTTAGGCTATGAACAATAAGTAAAGGAATACATGTTTCAGCATTTTTCGAAAATCAACCCTTTAATGGATAAAATCAGAATTTCTAATTCTTTTTAAATACTATTTATTTACGCTTTAGTATTGCCTTATCTTAGCGTTCAATGTCATTATAGAAGAAGTTCACTATATAAGTATAACTTTTAGAATTCCTAGTGTAAATATAGGTAATAATATATATAATTAATTATTTACTGTTTGAAAAGTTTTATTTTGTACAGTGTAAAATGAAATGAATAAATGCAGAATAGGTGGGCTTGATTCTGACTCTTATTGTGTTGGCTCTGATGGTGTAATGTGCGGCGGGCGAGTGGCAAGCGACATATAATCAACAATTGTAATTACGAAGTAGTTAAGTTAAATCTGCTGTTACTCTGACTGCCTAGTATAACTTCCTTTAGTATGTATGTATGCTTTCATTCAAGTAGTCTTCTTATATTTGTACATACAGGGTGTCTTGAAATTCATTCAAGAAAACTATACTATGGTATAGAGCTGGAAAAAACAAACAAAATAGTTTAATAAAGATTTTCGATTTGACACTTAGTTTTTAATTAAACATTAATAATAAATTCAACTAATCACATTTGCATTTTTGCGTGTCGCTACACTACTCCACCAATCACAGAGCGCCTAGTCTAAGTAGGTGGAGCCACAGTAGTGGAGTACGGCGACCATGCTAGAGTAGCAACAATTAGAGTTCTCAATAAGTGTAGCGACACCCACAAAATGGTTGAATTTATTAATGTTTAATTAATTATATCTCAAAAACTAAGTGTCAAACCGAAAAACTTTATTAAACTTTTTTGTTTGTTTTTTCCATCTCTACACCGTGGTATAGTTTTCTTGAATGGATTTCAGAACATTCTGTATATATACCTACAATATATAGTATTTTATCTAATCCTGTTACATTTCTCTCATGTGTTAATTAAATACTACTTCTAGAAGGTTTCGCTATACACACTCCACCTCATACAACAACAACATATATATATATATATATATATATATAAACAGAGTCTAGTACACTTATTAGTTAAGTAGTGGAGTAGTAACTCGACTCTATTACATAAAATAGAACAGACAAACTTTTCTACTTCTTCTTATAATATGTTTTGGTAGTATCAAGTAGTGAAAATGAATGAACACTGTTGAACACAGTTTAGTTTAATATAAAACATACATAGGTACATCTACATACAATGTACTGAACTGTATGTACAGTACTGTACTGAACTGAAGTTGAAGAACTTCAACTACCGCGTAATTGCTTGTAGTTTAATTATCTTATTTACAATTGTAAAAGTTTTTATTTATTATTCAACGACTTTTGATCCTATTCAATGAATTTTGTAATATTTAATTACAAAACATTATTCTGTGTGTAGTCAACAATATTTATTACATACGTAAGAAAAAGAGTAGTTGTTATCTTGGTTTGCTTTTTACATGAAATTGAATAATGATTCTCTGCAAAAAAAAAATGGCAGAGGAAGCCGATGTTACGATGTTGGAAATTTTTCTATGCCGTATTATAATGTTATTAATCATAATGGTAGGAAATGAACAAGCTTTTTAAATACTAATTTAAAAAATTGAACATAACCCCACATAATATATTAATAGTCCTAGTAAAGATAGATGCTCAACTATATGCAGATGGAACTTGAAATTGTAAATCACCGACAATAATTTTTAAAAGTTCATATGCAAATATTTTTAGAGCTTGAATCTACAATTATCATCGGATCATCGGATGTAAATAATTACAATACTCCCATTACAGACCCCCATTGAGACTTTTGTTCAGAATGCCAAAAACTAGCTCACTGCAAAAATGTGAGTAATTGATTAAAACCACTTTTGTATTTTAATAGTGTGGAGGCCTTGTCGATTGCAGCACTTGCATAAATTTATGACCATTCAATATATACCCCGCCTTGTTTCTAGGTTATATTCGACATATCCTGTTACTTTTTAAGTTTTTTCCTATTTCTGCGTCCTGCCATATGTTCAATTTCTAGTGTTAACTTTACGACCATTTTAATTAACCAAAAAAATTAAGTATTTTCATTTTTATATCATGTATATATTTAAAATATATAAAAGGACACTGTGAGTAACGTCACTACTTTGTTGACCAAAGAAATTTTGGCATAGCTATCAAAAATGGCCTAATAGGTCCATTTCCTCGCATCCGTCTACCCGCCCATTAACACGATAACACAAAAACAAAATGAGATAATCTAAAATTTTGTGTTTCTTTTAGAGCTAAAACGTGGCTTTATGATCGTGAATGGGAAAATTCGGCCCGTAAATTCTCTTTTTCGGGGGAGATAACAGTACTTTTGGATTCGTAAGAGATCAGAGATAAATTTAATGTCAACAAATATTCAAAACAAACATTTTTTTTATAAAACTTTTTGAAACGGTTATGCAACAAGTTACGTGTAGCACCTTTATACACTACTTTGTTTTTGTATATACATCTATGCGTGTGTAAAAAGTAAAATAAACAGTTCAAGAGTTGATAATGAATTCAGTACATATAGAATATTTAAGCAATTAACTCTGTTAGTAATTATTTTCATTTGTTTTATTTCTTAGATTAAATTTTGTAGATTTTTGGTTACATCGTTTATGTTGAACGATTAACTCCATTCTTTAATTTTAAACATCAAATTTTAACGTGGATTTATTTCCTACAGCCCACGCGTGTGAAACTGAAACTAATGGTTTTGTTATCACTAACTCTCGACAGTACCGTTAAAAATAACTACCCTAAATGTTGAACAATTGAAAGTAAATTTTTTAAACAATTTTTGGTATTAATTTTTGGTTTTATTAGAGTTGTTAAAAGGTAGGGTTGGTTGTCTATACAACGGAACTAATTAAAAGTGAATCATTTAATTTAACCAATGTTACAGATTGGATATGTTTTTATTGAAATAATTAGAATATAAATTATTACTATATATATTGGGTTTGTTATTATACCTCATAGCATCAAAATAATTTTTATATACTAGGGATAGGAAATGCAGGCATAGGTAGAGTACTAACAGCTGCCATCAATATATATACGAAAGCCCAGGAGGTTTTTTATTAATAGCGTTACCATAAAATTATGTTAACATGATATTTTTAATTTCACTTGAACGAATTTTAATACAATACTGTTACAATTTATCAATTACAAATTTGTGTTTATTAAATTTTCATTTTGTTATTTTTAATTTTTAATGGAATATTAACTTTTTAAATGGTTAAAAAAAAAACAACATATCAATGTTTTTCTCTCCAATTTTTAGAGTTTTGTGCCTAAATTTACAAACCAGAACACTTTTGGAAAATCTTCGGTGTCTGTAGTTCTGTCTATGAGAAACGTTTTTCTCAAAGACTATTTCACGTAAATGATTTGAATCTGGGATACTTTAGGTGTTGAAACCAGGGAATCTATCCGTTTAATAAATGTTACGGTTTCGGTAAAGTTCAATGGTTTTGATTTTAAAATTCTAAAATAAAACAGTTTATACATATATATATATATATATATATATATATATATATATATATATATACATATATATATATATATATATATATATATATATATAATATAAAATAAAGCCATTTCAAGTTCCAACGATAATAAAACTTAACTCATTGAAAATTTAAAACCTATTAAATAGATCCAATAAAAAGAATTTTTTGGTTTTCACGCGGCTTTTTATGCTTAGTTCTCGCTATTATACTCGCCAGTATAGAAGCCTCTAGAGTATGCTTCATTTTTGGTCCTTCAATTTGGCCTTTTTTTGTTTTACGGCATAAGGGACCGTACTCCTTACATATGTCAGTGATAATATACAAACAATATAAACTTAGAAAACAACAGCGTTATCATGACTAGTCACGAAATTTAACGAGAGCCGATTCTCCTTTAGGCTGACATAAATTTCACAACAATCTATCACTTGATCTTCCTGTAACTCTAATATTAGTAGAAATATTTTCTATTTTAATGTTATAATACTTACAATAGTAAATATTAAAACTGTCGTCTTGATAATTTTGTTTCATATTCATTAAGTTGCAAAGCTTTTAGAAAAGTGTTGCTATACAAAATATTTCTTTTAATAATTTTAATAATTAATAATTATCTTTTAATAATTAAGGATTGGTGGTATATATGAGTCCATTCAGAGTTGCATAAAGAATGAATGGATTGATTTTACTTAAAAGAAAAATTGTTCTTTTAATGAATTTCTGCAAAAAATGGATTTAAATACTGCTTTTAATATAGGTTTAATTAAATAATGAGTGACTCTGATGAGTGTGTCAATATATATTTTCTCAATAAAACTTATCTTACCTTATCTTAACTTCCTTTGATTGCCACTCCGCATGCCGTTCAAAGCTGATTAAAATAGCAGCGATTTCCTGAAACAAATTAACCATCCTATTAGCCATTACATTCAATAGTTAATGTATATTACTACGTGAATACAATATCCAAAACACTGTTTGAAGGATCATTAAACAAACACAATGGAGTAATCTAATATTATTATGATTTTAATATATCATAAAGTACATTTATGATATACTTTTCTTTTACATTTATGGAAAAATTTATACTAAAAACTAATAATAACATTGAAGAAATTGTTTTTTTGTTGGTCAATTTCAAATTAATTAATATTCAAAATTGTAAAAATTAGCTCGACTTTCAAACGCAACTTCATATGGTGTGACGTAATAAGCCTTGGTGCTGTCAGCTCTCAATATCTTAGATAATAAATTTACGTTATTCATATTGTTTGTATACAAGTTTTGTATAGCTTAAATAAAAGATATTTAAAGCTAATTATTTTTGGGTATTATCTTGATCACATTGGTTTAACGTTGATACATGTTTAAGATTTGACTGAGAGCAGACTGGTTAATTACGTCACGAAACATTACGTGTTTTTCGGGATTGCTTAAAAAGTAGTATTTTTTAATTTTACAGTTTTAGCTCGGGGTAAACTTTGTAAAAAATTGTCTATAAGGTTGTTTTTTTACCTCAGATATTAAACAGGTTTTCTTTTTTGACCGGGTTTTCATTTTTGACCGAGGTTTTCATTACAACTTGTGGTCAAGTAATGTTTCTGGTGGTCAGTTTAGGTTAGATATTGCCCAAATTACTTTTTCTTGTACCATTGAAATTTACCAAATATAGGGTTTTTAGAAAAAACGATCGGAATAAAAGTGTTTTTATTCGGTAGGGAGCATCTTATGGTGATCTTGATTTCACCTTGATCTGGACCTTCAAGGTTATTTGAAGATCAACTTTCAATTATTAAAGGAGAACCCATTTTTGGGGGCATCGGATAGCTGGGAAACAATAACATTAACATTGGATAAATTCTATTTTGGTTAGTAATTAACCATTTTATTGCCGTTTTTAAAAATGGATTATAGATAAGATTGTAGTTTTTGAGAAAAATAACGTCTAAAATTTTTTTTTTTATAATTTTTTCTAAACACAATACGTTTCTCAAAAAATGAAATCTTATCTTTGGAAATCCATTAATTAATTTTACCGATTTTACCAAAGCAACAAATTATCTTTACTTTTGCCTATAACAAAATTCTCAATTATCCTTTGTTGCTTTTTAATAGATCAAGGCTCATCTCACGGGTGCGGCATTGTATTCGAACAATGTTATCCAAAGAAATATACAAAAACAATAGAAAAAATTGTTTTGAATAGTTATTCCCGGACTATCATTTCGATCGATCGCGTTGTAAAATAATTAGTTTTTTTTTTAACATTTCTTCTTTGTTATCATCATTTTGTTTTTGTTGAAACATGATTCACTTTTTGTGTGTGTTTGTTTAGAATTTGTAAATTATGCAAAATATACAAATGTCAAAGAATATTTATCTACGTAGGTACGACTAACGAAAGGTTTGTTTGAAGTTCGTTTTTTCTCTATTTTTTTGTTTGTTCAATGAATATAAATTTTTAGAATTTACAATATTCCAGCGTTATTATTTATTACTTATTACATATTATTAGTATCAAACACATAGCACACAGGTACATGAATACAAGTTAATTAATTACTCATGTGATGAGTAACATCAGCTCGGCTCTGCTTAGCTCCACTCACACACACACACACACCCAAACCCAAACCCACACACAGAGAATGAGTGTGTGAGATAGAGAGACGTCTATAGCATGGAGAGTACAGGAACATCAGGGTTTATCACTTGGGAGTATGTA
Organism: Nineta flava; assembly: GCA_963920215.1. Taxonomy (NCBI): domain Eukaryota; kingdom Metazoa; phylum Arthropoda; class Insecta; order Neuroptera; family Chrysopidae; genus Nineta; species Nineta flava. The sequence continues at coordinate 107,219,820 of OY986041.1, read as the reverse complement.
CAAAATATAGTGTACATTCTCCCTAGAGACTACAGACATATATAATATACAGAATGTCTCAAAATAGGTGGCATAGGAAATCGGAACAGGCACTGGGCAGATGGTTTAATAAAAAATGTTTTTTTGTCATATTAGATTTATTCTTTTAAAAGTTACGTGGAGAATTAATTGAAATAAAGGTCTCAAATACATGTTAAGAACTACAACATAACAGATAAACTTCCGCATACATATCCATATATCTGTACTTCTATCATTCAATATAATAAAATTCTAACAGAATTAATTATGAGATATAGAAATAAATACTCAATTTAGTATATCTCTACTATTATAAAATTGTAAATATCTGTTTGTTTGTTCGAGCATCCTGCAAAACTTACTGGACCAATTTTGATGAAATTCTGTATGTTAAAGCTTGTGTTTAAAAGCTTAAAAACTGGTATGCATTTTTTCTCGCTTCAATTTAAAAATAATCTTTGAAATAGAAAATTGATGAAAGTGGCGATAAATATTTAAAGTAGTGGAAGCGGTGGGAACGAGAAATATTTAAAGTGGTGAAAAGGTTTGGAAAATATATTGAGGTTTTTGTCTTAAAAATGACGGGAGCCGAAGATATAACAATAAAACGCGAGCAAAGCCGCAGGTATAAGCTAGTTTAATGATAATATTCTAGATGCCAATTAACCGTCCAAAAATTGTTGTTGCCGGCTTGTTGTGTGTTTATTAATTCCTCCATCACGTTAAAATAGCCTATTTATTGTAGATTTAGTTCGATGGTAGATAATTATGCTAGGTAATATATAGATTTTTAAACTTATATCGAATTGCTTATACTTGATTTAAATACAGGCAAAGCGAACATAGGCTACCAAATAAAAGAAGGTCCTTTTTCAAAAACAAAAGGTTTTGTTTGAAACTTTTCTGAACATTTTCGCACTAACTTCAACTCAAACATCTGTAATGACTGTATATTACAGAGGCAAGTGTTTGATAAATATGTATATACACTAGAACCTTAATGTACAAGTATACCTTGATATCGATATTGAATATAGATGTCAATTGATGCGTTATCACCAATTTTTGGATATGAATGTGTTTGTTACAAAACAAATCTTTCCTTTGAATTAAAATATTTCGCTAATGTGTACTGCCTGATATTTAAAAAAGACAATCCCCCCTAGCTACTTGCATGAAATAATGAAAATCCCAGTTTGATACACGTTTTTACATGGGATCCAATATTATAGTACATATGTTGTTGCATATAATATCTAGGGATTTCTATACTATTATAATCACTATGACTATAGGTGTAAGGCTCAAATGTGTGTGAAGCCTTTATTATAATTATGTAATGTACTAATGAATCATATGTATTATTAACATTACTATTATTATTATTATTATACGTGCACAAATGACATGCGTGATTTATGAACGAACAAGCAAACATCCCGCAATGAGTGAGTGAGTTCAACTTACATCACCGTATATATCTATGTATTAAAGGAGAATTATGTATCGCTAATCTATCTCGTCGTCATCAACACTAAAGGTATAAATACACTAGCAAAATGGTTGCAAATAACTCATATCATGCTTAGTTTAGACTATGTAGCGGTATCGCTTCTTCATTAAATTATTATTATAATTTTGTTCATCATTTTTATTTGTTGCATAACAACTATAACTTCCCTCTATTATCACGGTTGCTTTGAATGTTTACAACCTTGGTAATTTACATATAAATAAAAATAATATTTCATAAATCAAATCAATAAAGACCAATTATATCTTTCGTACATATTTATTATTTATTTAAATAATAATTATTTATTATAACTATCATCTACCTTTACAACTACAACAGAACTTGCGACACAAATGTCTGACAATGTCTGACAATGTCTTCATGTCTGACAATGAATTTCTTTACTGTTCACACTTTAACAGATTTTGTGTGTCAGGATAGTGTCTGTATATAAAATGTACGGAACTTGTGTTCGAGCCGTTCAACCGTAAAAGCGCTTAGAACGAAACAGTTAGAGCTCGGTCACCATGAATACATTGTAATTAAACAACGACGTAAACGCAAAAGAAGTATTTGGGTTCACCAGTAGATTCAAAAAAGACAAGAACTAGAAGTTTACCATAGATTACTTAATGAGTGGCGCGAAGAACATCCTAAATTTACGAAAACTTTTGTCGCATGAAATATGAGGATTTCGAATACTTATTAGAAAATGTTACTTCTATAATTGAAAAAAAAAAGATAGGCGAATGAGAGTGTCGATCACTCCAGGTGAACGATTAGCACTAACATTGAGATTTTTCAAATTAATTAAAGATTTACAATAATATTTTTTTATTATTGCTATATAATATTTTTTGTTTATTACTATATAATAAATATGTATATGGAATGTGTGGAGTGTATGAAAAAAGTTCGAACCAATTTGAACACAGAGACACCACAAGAGCCACTTGGACACAAGGTGTTCACACAATCGCTGTTTAAAACAAAATTATTTTTTGTGTTGTAGATTCTTCATTATTATTCCCATGAATAATGAAATGAATCCAATTCTTACCAAAGAAAGTATATATCGAATATAGCATAGGAAATTTATGTCAATTAATTATTTTTAACCCGACTTCAAAAAAGAAGGATGGTTCTCAATTCGTCTGTATTTTTTTTAATTTTTATTATAATCAATTAAAATTTGTATTTTTTTATTTTGTCTTTTTTTAATTTTTTTTCTGAATAGTATTGTCACCGGTTCTTAATACTTCTGAAATACGTATACATTTACAAAACTCCATTACATTCATACATAGATACATACAGGCCAAGATAATAAAAGCATGTTAAAAAACAAATCGATTTGATCTTCCTTTGGTCTATCCTTATTAGCTAAACTAATAAGGATAAATAAACTGGTCCTACTATGTGAACCAAACGTGTCGATGTTGAATATTTCTAACCCTATATAACATAGAGGTTACTATCAAATGCTAATTTTACTGGTAGTTTGTATATCCTACACGACGATACCATACGACTTACAATAGACGAAATGAACATGTAATTTCTTCACGTGGACAGCAAAAAAATCCTAAACTCTTTTGATGTGTTTTTTTTCTAATAATTATTTACTTCTATAAAGATAGATAGGTAGAGATTGTAGAGGCTGCCCTGGACGGGCTACACTTCGACCATAATGTCCATCGTGATGCGTAAGGATGTGAGTGGAGTGGAAGGAATTTTTGTGTATAGACTAGGAATTGGTAGGATATGCGGCTGCAGCCGACTATGATAGGAAATATACCGATATTCATCTGGAGTTCGTGAAGGAAACTGCAGATAAACTTCTCAAGCATAGCCGGTTACTTCGTTCTTGTCCATATGCCGACAGTTTGGTCAATTAACCGTCTTCTTTTTTTTTCTTAATAATTGACAAACTGCCGATGTCGGGATTCGAACCCATAACCTCCCAGTTTCCAAGTAGGCATTCTGTGCAGACATAACGCCTTAGAGCGCTCGGCCACTTGGACTGGTGACTTCTATATATAGCCTACAATAGTATATGTAATATAGAGGAATTCTGATCAACGTCAGTATATTAATGCGCTAGAATTTTCACAAATTTTATACCATCGGGAGGTATAAAATATTATATTGGTTATATTATACCAACGAAAGTGACTAGCGTTTACTTAATTTGATATTAAAGTCATATGTCTGAACATTGATTACATTCTTGATATAAATGCTTGATTAATTTCAAATGCTTGAAATAAAAAATGAAACACATATAGGAAGTAAATCGAACCCACCATCCGTGGCATTTTAGACCAACGACCTCTGAACTACGAAATGCTGGTGGAACGTATACGATTTCTAGGACTTTTCAAATGAATCTTTTACTGATTTTAAATTTTACAAATTTAATTAATCAGCCCGATACGACGGACATATTTTTAACTATAATCTGTTCTACGTTGACTGTTTTAAATCGTTATAAAAAGGCCAAGCACATAATACACTTTTTATGTCAAACTATAAACATTAAATATTTCATACACGAATTTAATTATATACAAAGAACCTAAAACAATATTTTAATTCGTTACCATAAACTTAAAATATTTAATATGAAATTTATGATAATGGTAGGAAACAAATTATTTAATTGTATAATTTTAATTAGAACATCAAAATTATGATGGGTCGACCTTGATCGTCTATAGACACACATCCATACACACACACACACACTCATTTGTATGCATAATTTGTGTGTGATCTAATTATTCTGACAAACAATCTTTCCATATAATAATTATATGGTCGTCAAAGAGTAAAGAATATACCTACTACTATAGTAGTAGTGACCAAAACCATTTTCAGTGATGATGACCCTTCTTTCTCTATTTTGTTTTAATAAAGTTCACGTAGTATATTTCTATTTGTAGAACATTTTTTCTAATTAAGAAGAACCCAACACCATGAACAAACATTATCATAGATTAGTCTCTGTTAAGAGATATACACTAATTTTCAAGCAACCAACCAACCAAAATAAGGTCATTCATCGTGTCCTTTCACACAAGGTATATACATAACATATTATATGGATTGTGTTTGTATAGAGGGTCTCAGGTAATGTTGATTGTTTTTTTTATCTTATATATATATATATATATATATATATATATATATATATATATATATATATATATATATATATATATATATATATATATATATATATTTAGGATTTTGGAACGAAAAGTCCTGAGAAATTTTTTTTATTAGACGCACCGTTAATTAATTATTTATTAATTACAAAAACTAGGTTGAAACCAGAGTTGCAAAAAGTGCATTTTTTTGATAATTCATTTTTGATTTAATAATCAATTTTTGGAAAAATGTATTGCTTAAATTTTTCAAATTATTAATTCCTTGAAAAGTGCATTATTTAAATTTTTTTATATTTTGAAAAATGTAATAAATGAATAGTTTTAATAATAAATTTAAAAAAAAATGCGCAAATTAAATTGACAGTTTCGTCAATTCACCGCACCTTGAATTTTAATTGACAAACTGCCATCGCCGATGGTAAACTTATCTATCATTCTAATCGAATCAATAGTAGCTGAAAAACTTGTAGCTGAACACATATTTCTGCGTCCGAGACCAGGGGATGTGGCCTACTGTTTCAAATATATTGCATTAGAGTGTACCTACAAAAGTACCTACAACATACCAAAGAACAAAACAACAGTCATGTAGGTGTATGTATATATATATATACAAATATGTGACTGTATACGCAAGCAACAGCACATCCAAATGCTTTATAGTTTTTGTGTTGGTAACATAGTACAATCAATAGAGAATATTGCGCTGCATTAAATTGCAGGAGTAATTTAAAAAAAAATTAGATTCAGTATCACGTACTGAATGTAAATAAACAAAATCCTTACAAATTTCGACCCCGGAAATGCCGCCATTTTGAGAAAAACTGTATAAAACTGTAGGTATAGGCCAATATCTTCATTACCGTGCACTTAAGACCAAAAATGGTAATAACCTTTCTTGTAGATAATTGGATTTCCTATTTTTTTGTCTGATAATTTTTTTGTATCACTTACCGTTTACGATTCATACGACTATTACTTTTAATTCATTGACTTTTTGACCGATATCTCTTCTAATAATTGTTTAAACAATAAAATGCTAATAACTAAACTTTTAAATCTACAAATTACATACAATTTTAATTAAAACTTTTTTGTCGAAAATTAATATTTTTAAAGTTATAACGCGTTTAATGTTACACTACCAGGTGCAAGGTTAATAAAAACGAGGTATGCATACTATAATGATGAAAAAGATAAATCGGTCAACAAGTCAATAAATAAATAGTAATAGTCGTATAAGCCGTAAACGGTAAGTGATACAAAAAAAAAATTAGGAAACAAAAAAATAGGAAATTCAATTATCTACAAGAAAGGTTTTTACCACTTCTGGCCTAAAGTGCACGTTAATGGAGATATAGGCCGAGTTTTTCTCAAAATGGCGGCACTTCCGGAGTCAAAATTTGTAAGGATTTTGTTCATTTACATTCAGTTCGTGATACGGAACCTAAATTTAAAAAAAATAACTCCTGTAATTTAATCCAATGCGGACAAGAGTAACGGGCTTCTCTATTAACTGTAGTAACACTAACACACTAAGATTAATAATAATATACATGATGCTGATGATAATGATTATGATGATGATGAAACAGCATAGCTTATTTTAGTAAAAGCATTTTCATGCTATCTAATGTTTGTTATATTAGTAAGAGAATATACACCATCATATAAACATGTATGCACGCAACAAACGTACATACATGTACATACATGCAAAGATAGGCAACCAACGTGCAGACAACAGATACAAAAGAATCAAAGTATAATCATAATAATAATAATAATACAGGGTGTATAAAATCCTTTTATCATATATATTCGTAATCATCATTTAATTTGAATAACTTGAGAATTTATGGCAGAAATCATTTAATATAAAATCTGGGGTTCTTTCATGAATATCATTGAGTGATAGAATACTCATTAGAATAGAATACTGATCGGATTTTGCAGACGGTTAAGTCTTAACAGTTTAAATAAAAAAGTATTCTAAAAGATTCTGCTTTTCATTTGTGAATATTTAATATTATAAAATAAATTTAGAGTTAAAAAAAAAACATGTTTTTATTGGAATATGAACTAAAAAATTACTATTGTTGCCTTAAGAACCTACATCTCCAAAGGTATCCAAACGTATAATAAAACTTATTTAATTAAAATTCAATGACATTAGTCTATAAAGTATACGATAGTCTTCTAGAATTTGTCTTACGTAACCCAAATGGAATTTGGACAAACATTGTATTGTTGACGCTTAAGGATACACAAATAAATATATGAAATATAATAAGACATAAAGAAGGATTTCACATTAATCTAACAGTATACAGAAATTAATTCAAACTATTGTGAAACTAATTTTTGTACACCATAATTTGCTTCTAAGGGTTCAAGACTGGTTGATGGAAATTCTCCTCTGATGATTTGGTGGAGAAATCTAAAAATTAAAGTGAAAGGGTAGTTAGAATATGGAAGTTATCTTATAGTCCACAGTAAGCCAAAAACTAGTCGTCGCACTACTCGTCCAGGATATAAAAATCAGTTAATGTGTCTGGGGTTTGTTATCCAATTCATTGTAATATTTATAATTTGAAAACACTGCAAGCAAAATATCGTGTCAAACAGAAAAGTCTTATACATTTAAATAAGTTTTACGTATTTGAAATAACAATTAAGACGGTTTGAACCTGATATCATCATAGAACCGACCACGTTGATTTCGATTAATACCTCACAACCTCATACTGTATATTATATTGATATGTTACATATTACCATATAGCATATATATATATATATATATATATAAATATATATATATATATATATATAAATATATATATATATATATATATATATATATATATATATATATATATATATATGTGTGTGTGTGTGTATATTTTTTATATATATAAATATTTACATTCTCTTTACATAGGCTTTATTCATGGTATTTTATACACGTGCCAATCTCATAACATAATATTCAGGTTTAGTAGAACATATGTTACCATATGAGTGTAGCGCGACACGCTTACCACCGTTTACCCCCTCGAAATAGTAATATCAACGAATATATATTATTAAAAGAGACACTTTTTGTTGGTAGGTACTTTTTGGTCGATCTTTTTGAAGAAGTTATTTCACATACTTATTTCACAACTTTCAGAAAGTGTAGATTGCGTTTCAATAAATTGGTCGATCAAGGGCAGAAATTGATATTTAAATATAAATATCATTTTTTTTACTAATTATTTGCATGCTAATTATTTTATAAAAGTCTGATATTATTTTAATAATTTGTTTTCAAATTTTATTAACCTTTATTTTATATATTTCTATATCGACTAAGTGTTAAATATTTCCATCTGTTCGTCAAAGAATTCGTCAGGAAAACACAATCTACGATTTGTTAAACGTTATACGTAAAATAACTTAAAAAAACGGCTGATAACCCATTCCAAAATTGATAAAATTGAACACTCATGGAATCAAAGCCCATAAAAATGATATCATTGCTAATGTGGCTCGTAATTATAATATTCTTTTTTTATCAGAAACAGGGAGTAATAATGATGAAGACATTCATGTACCTAATTTCAACGGTATAGTCAAATTTAAATGTTCAAATGTAAGACCTGGCGATGTAGCTATTTACCAAAATAATAACGATCAATCATCTTTCTATAATGTATAATATTGTCTTGTCGTTCAATGTGTCCCAAACTCTGTGCAATAGAGTAGGATAGAAATCAGTGCTAAATCAATCGAACGAGTGCTACATCAGTCGAGGGTTATATCAGCGATTCGTTACATGCTGAAAATACACTCTGATCGGATTTTGATAACACACCAAAAGAAGTATAACTTCAAAAATTTGTGAAAGGTTTTAATAAATAAGGCATACTTATGGCTTCGATTATACACTGTAAAGTTTTATATTCGAAGAATTTACAATACTGTTAAAAAATCTATTCGATTCATACTATATCACCAAAGTTCACTACACTTATTTTAAAAGATGCAACACATAAGACCTACTTACCTATGCCAACTTTAATGTTTAATTTATAAACAATTATTTGAAAATAAATTATTCAGTCACTTCAATAGAATTGTTTATGGGTTAAGACTTATGTACATATAACCAATTTACAAGATCATTACTATTAATTAAATTGTTATATACTAGTATTAGAAAATCGAATAAACATTTATATGGGTGATTCTTTACGATTTTTTAAATTGAAATTTTTTTAAAGTGTTTGATAATTCTTTGAACCTTACTTAAACCCAGTATTAAAATCTGTAATATTATTTTACGTTACTCCTAAAGAGTAAAATTGTGGAAGCGCTGGGAAGTAGTGTTTAAAAAGAATATCATAAATTTATCAGTGTACCTTGGTGTCAAAAGTTGATGTTAGTTTTTAAAATTTTATAATTGAATTGTGCTTTTTTCATTTGGTTTTCGAAAATAATTTTCGAATAAACGCTGTGACTATATTTATAATGAATAACTTTCAGCCGAAGCATTTTTTCGAAAACCAAATCAATAAGGCACAAATCAATTATATAATTCGTAAAACTGGCATCAACTTGTGTGGGTCACAGTAAAATAGGCATCAAAAGTTGATGCTAGTTTTTCAAATTATATAATTGATTTGGGCCTTATTGATTCGGTTTTCGAAAAAATGCTTTGGATAAAAGTTGATCATTATAAATATAGAAACAAGTTTTATTCGTAAATTTTTTTCGAAAACCGAATGAATAACGCACATATCAGTTATAAAATTTTAAAAACTAACATCAACTCTTGACGTTCTTTGTGCTAAACATTGCTTCATTTGAAGTATAACTTGGATTCAATTTTATTCAACTATTTTGTATCGGAGAAATCACCAACGAACTAAATATATTGTTTTAAAAACTAATAGTATTCAATCACATATTCTAAATTAAGACGAGAATCATATTTTAAAAAAATATTTGAAGGTTTTGTTGATTTTGGAGATGTAAAGGAAACATTTGGGTTGCCAAAATTTGAAATTTTCAAACATGTAAATGAGAACAGAAATTTATGATATGTTTATACACCTTATGCATTGAATACTTATTTTATTTTTATAAAACTTTATTAAATATTTTCACTTATAGTAAGATACTTAACTAAATCAATGATAGTATGAAAAATTAGCTCATCTAATCCATAGTTTAGTTGAAAGCTTAGTTGAAACAGATATGACATATTTATAATTGAAAATAAAGAGTTAAATATGTAACAAACAATGTTAAATTTTACAAAAACAGTAACATATTAAGTAATAAAATCATATGTACGTCAGATAAGGAGATATTCTACTCGTTCTATCATAAGATCTGGGTAGCTCACTTGACCGAACACTGGTCTGAAATTGCTTGAGGCCTTTAATCCCCAGCCAAGATGTGGAAGATTTTTCATATCAAAACATTGACATCAAAATAATAACGTTAATCAATTAGAAAACATAAATTATTGTTTAGAATAAATTATAATAATCAAAATAAAAAAATATTTATTCAGAATTGATTTTATCGTTATTTTTGAGGGCATCATCATCTTATAAATTCGGAGAGAAAAAGTCACAATAAAAGAAATTAAGATACCATAAACAATAAATTTTTGTATTCAAATGTTTATAACCACTTAAGAAAATACATTTTCGATATATAAAATTCAATCGCCCACATCGGACGCTAAAACCATATCATCATCTTTCCTAACATTCAAATAAGTATAAAAATTTATTAAATATTATTATTATAAGAAATGTTATTGCCAATAAGAGAATTTTTTACGATCATTTTTGTAATAATAATATCTAATATTTGTACTTTACTTGATGGAATTGGATGGAGAATAAATTAAAAACATTAAGACTTCATATATATATTTATATATATATATATATATATATATATATATATATATATATATATATATATATATATATATATATATATATATATATATATATATATATATATATATATAAAAAATACGGCTGAATTTTTGATAGATTAATTTAATTTACATTAAGATCAAACAAAACTTTGTAGAGAGAGTATTTATTTCACGTACTGAAGTCATTTATAGTAAGCCATTAGTTTCGATTGATATAATGTAGAATAATATCCAGGATAATTCTTTGAAACTTATCTTGAACTACTTAATGGGGTTGCTCACTATACTTCTCGATAAATGATATATTTTATATTTATTCAAAAATTAGTATAAAAAATCTTGAGGTTTGAATAAAATTTGGAAATTCGTTAACGTTAAATGCGATTACTGCGGATATACCTCATTGTGACCCTTATTTAACTCTATTACACGCTTTGATTAATTGTAAACTGTAAAGTTTCATACTTGCGTAAATATTGTAGGTATCAAAAAAATTATTTCAGTTAATAAATTTAAAATGCTAATCACCGTGATCACTGGGAAAATATACCGCAGCAAAAGCTCGGGAAAGTACTGCTTCGGAATGCAACAAAGAGGCTATCTCTCGATGCACTGAAGCTGAACAGGATGCAACTGCATTTACCGGGCATTATCCCCTGCGGAAGCATCTAGACACAATGGGACTGCATAACGCGTCCATTGTGTAGAAACATTCAGCCACATTATCTTTGACTGCGAACCTGTGGGATACAGCAGATACAAGATATTCGGTGCATCTTACCCCGAATATATGAACCTTCAGGAAGACCTGATAAGCAAGCTCCTGGCCATTGCCAACAAATGGGAGACGCGAATATCGTCAGACTGAAGCAGAAAGGGGAGGGTCACATTTTACAATATCCCCTTCTCAATTCATACAGTTTCGAATTTTAGCACGATGGGTCTGATCTCTTGAAATCCAATTAACGTATCGTATTTTAATCAACGCCATCAATTTCGCTAGGTTCAAAATAGTTTATAACGAAGTTTATATCAAAATCGGGGACAAAAAAATTTTGTTCAATTTTTGCGATTTTTTAAGGGGTACCCCTTGGAAAAAATGCGAAAAAAGTGAAGAAAATTTGTGTTCTCGTTTTTAATTTAATCATTTTCTAGGCTAATTTTGACCCAAACAGAACGAAAATCAGGTTCATTTTAACGTTTGACCAACACATTTCAAAATTTTGCCATCTCAATTCATACAGTTTTGAATTTTAGCACGATGGGTTTGATCTCTTGAAAACTGTTAATCGTATCCTATTTTAATCAACGCCATCGGTTTCGCTTGGTCTAAATTAGCTTAAAACAAAGTTTATATCAAAATCAGGGAGAAAAAAATTTTGTTCAATTTTTGCGATTTTTTAAGGGGTACCCCTTGGAAAAATTGTGAAAAAAGTGAAGAAAATTTTTGTTCCCATTTTTAATAATAATCATTTTCTAGGGTAATTTTGACCCAAACAGAACGAAAATCAGGTTCATTTTAACGTCTGACCAACACATTTCACAATTTTCCCGTCTCAATTCATACAGTTTTGAATTTTAGCACGATGGGTCTGATCTCTTGAAAACCGTTAATCGTATAATATTTTAATCAACGCCAACAATTTCACTAGGTCCAAAATAGCTTATAACGAAGTTTATATCAAAATCGGGGACAAAAAAATTTTGTTCAATTTTTGCGATTTTTCATTTCATAAACTCAATATATACCGGGTATTTAAGCAATTAACTCAGTTAGTTTTATTTTCACTTGTTTTTACTATTATGGTAAATTTTTTTTAGGAATAAATTTCGCAATAAAATGTAAATACATTTTTACAAATTTAAAACAAATTAATTGATTCAAACGAAATATTTCTGATATCCGACAACCTTACGTATCATCCGGTATATTTATATTATTGTACAAACTATTCCAAAATAGTCACTGTAATAAATGTAACATAAAAACCTTCGTAGTAATTCTAAATAGACAAAAAATTTATACTATTATGTAGTTAAAACGTATTTACAAACGGGACTAGCGTACATATGGTAAATATAAATTGTTTTAGTTTTTTTTTGTTATACACATTTTAGAGAGACGACAACGCATTTTATTTTAAGCGGAGAGTAATTTGTATAAATATTTTTTTTTATAATACAAAAACAATTCTTATGTAATTTATTAAAATACCTGAATATATTTAATTGCCAGATTAAAAAAAATTAATTTGATCCATATATATAGAAAACAATTTTTTATAAATAAATTACCGTTAGTGGGGAACATATTACGGATATACAGGGTTCAGTAATACTTCTGAATATAGTCTATGAGTGCGTTGTTAGTATTCTGTCGTCATAGAAAACCCTCAAGAGTATAGATAAATAATTGAGTAAACTTTCTTAAAAATTCACCCGAATTCTATATACTAAGCGAAATACAGCCAAATGACATATACTTGGTTTCTGATATCCAATCATATTTGCAGGGAGTAGTCGAGATATATCTATACTTTCATTAGCACAAATAATATGTGTGATAATTCGAAATTGAGTTCGAAATTGAGTTAATGGTGGAAGCAAATACTCTTTTAAACATATCGCAAGGATAGTTTGCATTAAGTAAAGTAAAGTAATGGTGACCAGTATACTATGAAAGTTCTAATATTAAACAAGATTACACTTAAATTTAGATTTTTGCCCCAATTTCCTCGATCAAAATTTTTTGTATTTTATAAATACGTATTTCGACTACTGTGCAGACCGTCACCAAATTAGCAACAAGTAACATCTCCTCGGAGAATAATTAAAATTAGCTTATTCATACTGATGGTGACTACTTTGTTGTTGAAATACGTATTTATAAAATACAAAAAAATTTTGATCTAGGAAATTGGGGCAAAAATCGAAATTTATTTCGAAAAATCCTAGAGTTCTCTTTAATATTATTTATAAGATTACACTTCTATTTCATACAATTTTGTCAATAGTCGATCACTATTTTCGTATTTTGTAAACTAACAACAGTCATTCAAAAAAAAGAAAAGATATGTTCGATAACGGAATCAATCCTTTTTTTAACCTTGTGTTTAAATCATTATTACTACGCCATATTTGCTCACGGAGGCGTAAATCAACACAGTCTATTAAAAAAGCATTTATTTCCAAGAAACCGCGTTTTATAAGATTTAGTAAAACTTATAAGTAATTAAAACTAAATCTGTATCGATTTTCATATTTCGTCTGTTTTACGTCCAATACTGTTTTTCACCAGAAGATAGATTCTAGATAGATTGACTATGAAGCCGATTAGATGCAGTAGATATTTTAGGAATTCGTTTATTCTAGAGTGAGGATTCATGAGCACTTGTCATAGTGATCATGAATCCTCCGGAAGAGTTGTCATACTCTTACGGATTCACCGCTGGTTTTGGTTACACTCTTATCCGCTCGTACTTTTCCAAATTTCTTTAAACTTCCAAGTATGATATAGTAGTAGTAATGGAGACGAATTCGAAGCCTGGGAAGTAGGCTTTCTAGGACAAGGAATTTGTATGTAGACTATGAATTGACAAGTTGTGCGACTGCAGTCGACTTTGATAGGAACTATACCGATATTCATCTGGAGTTTGTGAAAGGAAATTGCAGAAAACCGTCACACGCATAGTCATACGAACAATAGTTTGGTCAATTAACCGCCTCATTAAATTTATTAATTAAGTTAATTGACAACTGTCAGTATTGAGAATTGAATCAGAATCTTCTAGTTCCAAGCAGAGCGCTTTTAACTGCTGGACCACACGGACCAGTTCCACGTATGATAAATCATTTAGTGATTACATATCAATTTCACATTACAATGTTGAACCCTAAATATATTTATAAATAAATAATAGCAATTTAAAAAAAATTAAAATTTTTTTTTCCATTCCAAACAAAATACAAAAAAAATTACAATAATAAAGAAAGATAAAAAATTACCCTAAAACTGTATGATGACAATAGTAAAACAAAAAAAAAACAAATACAATAACAGCAACAACAACAACACACAATTGAATGCTTACTGCTACTACAACAAACCAACACACACACACACTACTATAGCATGGAATATATGGACACAAAAAAATGTAATTAAAAAACAAAACACAATTAACAAATGAAATAAATTAAACAAACATAGAAATGAATGGATGAAAAAAAAAAACAATTTTATCTTCTGTTGTAGTTACGATTATCACAGCAATAAAAACATCTTCACTTGTGTTTCGCATTTATATATGCGAGAATATGTGTACATAAATGTATATACATCTGCCTGCCTGTCTGTCTGTCAGTTTGTTTGACTATTACTAATATAACACCAACGACGTTTTACTATACACATGAAGCCATCCATGCTACTGTTCTGGATACACTATTATAGGATACTAGCCAACAGCGTAAGTGGTTTTTAATCCCAAGCCTCTGTTATTGGTAAATGCTCCTTTTAAATCTCCAATTAATCTCATGATAAATTCAAAACACTGATTTTGCTTCAATATTATATGTGTGTATGTATGTATGTATGTGTGTATATTATATTATCAGTAATTCTGTTTGTTTTATCATTTTCCATTCTATGAATGAATGGATTGTGTATTTATTTCTTTGTGACCAGAGGTTTTATATTCTTTTTTTTTACCTCTGTATAGAGACTACAACTCAGTACGTCATATAAAGGCAGTCCTTTATGAAATCTATCTTATAAAAAGTAGACTTTTGTAGTACCTGTAATAGTAGCGGAGGGGTAGCCAAGCAAGTTAGCCTTTCTAGGGATTTTTTTATCGACCCCTATAGGTGAATTTTGTATGTAGTCTAGGAAGTGGTAGGTTGTGCGACTTCAGCTTACTTTGATAGGAACTATGCCGATATTCATATGGAGTTTGAGAAGAAAACTGCCGAAAACCGTCACATGTATAACCGGTTATTTTTGTTCTTTTCCGTAGGCCAACATTTTAGTCAATTAAGCGCCCCATTATTTTTAAAAAAAATATTTTAGTTAAAAATTGCAGCCGTTGTGAACGAACCATCAAACTCTGAATATGACTTCTGTCTGAATATAGAGGCTTGTGGCTATGTTCGCACCAGATTTTTTATGAATGTGTTTTTCTGTTTTTGTTTACTTCGAATTTGTTTTATTATTATCATTAACCATATATATATATATATATATATATATATATATATATATAGATATATATATATATATATATATATATATATATATATATATATATATATATATATCATTAAATGTTCTATGTTGAAAATTCGTTAATTGTACTATAGTTTCGAAAACGTGTAATTTATTTAAATTGTGATTTTTGTTCTGTTATACGGCAAAGTTTTAGCCGAATAGGAAAAAAAACAATATTATATAAATATCCTATATATATATGGTGGTGATGGTTTTTTTCTGATCCTCCTGGATGGTAATTTCGAGAAGGTAGATGAGCTCTTAAACGACAAATACATACTTCAAACAAACAGGCGTTGACTCCATCACAAAAATTATATAGCCAGACTATTTTAGGATTCAATTGCGAAAGGCATTTGTTTAGAGTTGATCAAGAAATAGATTATTTATTTTACCTCTTTTGAAAATGATTTGGAACTGTTGATTTTGTAAATGGGAACGGTGGCGATGGACTGGAAACCTAGTGATTTTTTGTTACGCTAAAGTCATCCTCTATGTGAATGGAAACACAAAGAGAAAGGAAATTTGATTCATCTTGACTTGATTGATTCAGCTTTTTATTTTACCTTGATGAAGTCACCGTTTGTTTGTTTGAAGGATGCATTCGTAGTTTTAAAGCTCAGCTTCGTTTTCTAAATTACCCTCTAAGACCACCAGAAGAATGTATGTTCAAAAAACAAAATAATATAATCAACAATCGAATTAATTAAATAAAAAATTTCTTATTCTTTTGCCTTATTAGTTTAAAAAATAATCATTCTGCAGTTTTCGGGTTAAAAAAAATTTTTAAGTTGCCACTATGGAGGGTAGAGGATAGGAGAATCATCTTATATGGGAATCAAGTAACAATTTTAAAGCACTAAATAGCAGTTCAGTAAATGACCAAAATGGCGCTAGTTATAGGGTTTATTATAGGGTTTGATATGAACTTATTAAAAAGAAGATGAAAATATCTAACATTTATTTACATTAACATGAAATAAATTCATCATGTGTTTTGATTTACTTATAAAAATTCCTTTGTTTATTTCTAACCTACTCTTATAACTTTTAGCGCTTATTTTAAAGTTTTTACTTTTTGGTACAGTGGCGCAATCATTATTTATGGCTTTTTTACAGACACTTTTGATATAAGGAGTCGGTGCTGCTCCCCTCTAGTCCCCATAGTTGCCACTCCAAATAATTTTGTTATATACCTGCGTCAAGTGTTGAATGACAGTTGTATAAGACTCAATCATTCGGTCAATTTGGCAATTTATTCAAGTGTAAAGCCATGTAAATTAAGCCATTGTTAAATTAAATTAAATTATCAATTAATTTAATTTAATTTAACAATTTCACATAATACCTCTAGATACATTGGAAGTTATTGATCCACTAAACTATATTTCCAATGCAAAGGATCATCGAAAATAGTCGGTATTCATTGCTTCGATTATAGAAGTCAAAAGGACTCAATAATTCCAAAATTATTCCGTGACAGTAGCGGAGATACGTAAAACTATTTATTATATGTTTGTTACGATATATGTATTTAATTATGGTATTTTTTTGATATATTAAAAAGAGTAAAAAACAATCTTTCTTTAATTATAACTGCATAGAGAAAATATATTTGATATAAACACAAATATAAAATAATACACTACTCATAAAACATTAAATTGTATAACAAGATGAAACGAGCCATGAAATTAGACACCAAATAAGCGCAACACTGTTGTTCTATGTACAATATTCAACTTTGTACATAGTATACCATCAAAATTCTCGTACGTAGAGTACATCGCATCCCAGTCAGAATAAACAGTAGTAGTACAACAAACCATTATAATTTATATATTTGTGTAACAAAACAACAAAAGCCATCTATTCCATATTATATATTCCCCAATCCCTAGTCCCTTACAATAAGTACATATATTTATACAAAGTGTGTCAGCGAAAAGTACGTTATAATATTATTAAATTTTGAATGATATCATATTTTTAGAGAAAACGGTTGTTATAGATACAAATTTGATCAGAACTATTTTACATCCGTTAGGTGAAGTGAAATCCTGTTAGTCTTTACATTAATTACATTTCAAATTTTGCCTCAATTCCTAGAACATTAATTTTTTTTATTTATAAATACGTATTTAGACTACAATGTAGTCATCATCAGTATGAATTAGCTAATCGTAACTATCTCTGGGATATGGATTCAGAGATATGTTGCTTGTTGCTAATTTGATGCGTGTCTCATTGACTGTCTCACTGACTCATACTCATGATGACTACATTGTAGTCGAAATACGTATTTATAAAAAATACAAGCAAATGTTCTAGGAATTGGGGCAAAATTAGAAATGTAATTTCAAAAAACCTAGAGTTCTCTTTGATTATTTTAATAATCTTTATTAGTCTTTAAATTGTTTTGAAGCGAAACGATGATAGACTAATTGGTCTCAAATCCTTTTCCGTGGAGTGACTAAGTCTCCCCGGTTTTGGCATAAAGGTCACTTTTACTGGTTTCTATACCTTAGGGATATAGCCTGTAGCTAGGCTTGCTCTGAAGACGTGATCTAACAGAATATGCTCTGCTCTGCTCCTTTAAAATATGCTCTGCTCCTTTTTGTTAAAGTACTAGGAATATCCCGTCTAGCCCATGTCCTTTATAGGGATCGACTGAGCTTATTACCTATTCGATCTTTGGGCGATTGAAGGAAGCCTGGTATCTGACATCTCCGGTAAAAAGTATTAAATAATAATATTTATAGACTTTAAAGCAAACTTTCTTTCTGCCGATCTTTTTAATAATGGTTAAAAGGTTTGTGGGGGATTTCGAAGAGTATGCTGGCGACTACTAAAGGCGACTAGATAATGAAGTCCAAATCTAGTGCGAGCACACTACAAATACATTCATTTTCCGAAAACAGTAGGACGTAGAGTAAAATTTTAAATTGGAGTAATCGGATCATAGAAGAAGGCATATCTTTCATACATTTTCTAATTTTTTTCAGTTTATTTGGCACTTTTTTTGCAAAAGTAGATAAATTGATAGAACTTGAACTTATTGATATTCTTTGTTTGTTGTTCTGCTCTTTCTGTGGCGCAGGTTAATAATAGGCCAGTTTCGCAACTTACTGGAATACATATTGTTCCAATTAGATATTGAAACCACAACATCCAAATCAAGAATATTGAAAAAAACCTGCTAACATCATCTATGCGATTTCAATATCACGGTGTTGTATTTTATTGTATAAATTCTTTCACGAGTTCCGAAACTCGTCCGAGTAGGTAGGTTGAATTAAATATATTTAATCGTCAGTTTCTCTTAACGAGTCAATATTATTTGAAATATATTTTTCAATTTGGAATCAAATAGCAATGTGATGATGGTATTTCTTGAAATATATAAAGAAAATTTAAAAAGGGTTATTTAACCTGTTCGTTGCAGGTTTGAAGTTACATTTTCTACGTTATAATCTTTGATGTAAAATGGTTTGTTTGTTTATCGTAATTTGATAATTAAGTTTTTGTTACATAGTGTATATAATATAGTGAGTGCATATTCTCGTATGAGTGAAGTACAACGGTGTTTTGTGAGTTGTATATTTATGTAAAAAGAGGGGATATTTGGTAATACTATATTTCCACCTTCAGTTGTAGTTAAATAATATATAAATGTTAAAAAGTTTAGTTATATATATATATATATATATATATATATATGTAAGATGTTCCATTTTAATTTCCCCAGGCCAATATCTCCAGAACTAAGTAAGCTAAATGATAATAATATGTATGATGTAAGACAATGTGATAAATGTTTCAGGCAAAAGTTTTAAGGTTTCTAGGAGGTCAAACAACTGTGATATTGCCTTTGACCTAGAAACTAATTATCAACTTAGTTCTCTTAGTTCTTTGAGAAATTAAATGGAACCCACGGTATATATATATATATATATATATATATATATATATATATATATATATATATATATATATATATATATATATATATGTAATAATTTCTAAAGAGATGTTTGCCTAATTAATAATTCCTTTTATAAAATTTCGTGACTTAAAATCAACATCATCATCATACTACTATTTAAACCAACAAGCAACAAATCTATTCATCCAAAAATGTTATTTAATCCCATATTTATATCTAATATTCCCGGTGTTTATACTAGAAACTGAACGTTTTCAAATTAAATATTTTAAATAAATCCTTTGAGAAAAGGAAAAATATGTGTATTATTTTATGTTTTTTAAGCAATTCGCCATTTTTATACTCCGTATATACATACTATATATAAGGAGCCTTAGTTCAAAGCGGTTCGAAATATTAATTCGTAAATTGTGTAATTATATTTAAAATACTCGAAAACTATAATTGATAATTAGCTAAAAATTTTCTAAAACGTGTTCTAGATTTGAGTAGTTTTCTACAATTTAAGCTGTAATCTCGGTAGAGATTTACTTCTAGATTGCAAGAGCAGCCATCTAAATATACATAGTATTATGGTCAATAAAACACAAGTATTGTTTTATACAGTTATGCGTATGTAAGAGATAAATAAACAGTCCATACACCGACAAAGAATTAACAACATTTCAAACTTAATATGACAAGCATATATGTCGAATTTTGAATAATACTAAAATGAAAGAATTTCACATCTATCGGGATTCACACAGCGGACCACTTGCGTACGTGGCAAGCGCCTGCTAATTCGGTCACGATTCTTGCTATTGTGGTGTTGCATGTTAAAGGATATGCGCGAAATGTTTACAATATCATTATGCATGTTAAAAATATCAACTTTCATTGCGAATATCCCACTTCGTAATTCGTAGATTGCAACCAACTTTCACAAAAATATCATCGATATACATATTAACACGTAGTAAAAATTTTATTTCATACTATCGAAACATCAGTATACTTAGATAGATAGATACATAGATCTTGGGGTATAAAAAGTATAGCACTTCGACCTTATGGTCCATTATGCTCCTCCTAGAACGATGCTTATACAGATACAGGATATTCGAAGGGGATAATGCCCGGTAATGAATCAGTATACTTGCTTAAGAAGAAAAATTTCTGAAAGAAATCTACATTCATAACTCGAAATGCCCTCGAAATCACATCATGCATACTGTTGTTGTAGCCATTGAAAAAACAAATCAAATTAATTTATTTACTTTGTTCCTACAATTGTCGAAAATATTTTTGGGCTTCCCAATCTCCACTTGTAAAAAAAAAAATTTTCTCGAAAGTGGTAGGTCCAAATAACCTCAAAATAATTTATCTAACTTTCATTCTACAATTTTCGTTAATAATTTTGGCATTCTATTTGTATTTTTATTAGTGACATGTTTCAGCTAATATAGCTATTTTCGAACTGTATTAATTTAAATGGAAATATTCATTTGAAACATAATTTCTTTGCATCTCACACTTTGTGTTTAAAGAAACTGAATGTAAAATATCATTTTACCACCCCCCTCATAATAAAATAAAAATATACTTCACAAAATTTTATAGAACAATTAAAAATAAAAGGTGATGATAATTAATAAAAAATTAAAATTTTTATTTGATGCACATCATATTATTATTATATTTTGAACTAATAATAAAACACTTAAAAAATTAAATGTTATAAAATATAAAATACTTATAAAAAAATAAAATTAATAAAATACGAAGATAAATATGAATATAAAATTTTCATAGTACCAATCGTATATTTTATAATTTTAATCTTCTTCAAAATGTTTTTTATGTTTATAATTTTGTTTTCCGAGAGCTTAACCAGTTTTTTGAAAAACTTAGTCCAAATCAAATGGAGGATAGAAATGATTTACAAATTATCGAAGAATTAGCGGGTTACCGATGAAGAGATTTCGCAAAAATCGTGGTTTAAACAGTTTAATAGTGGTACAATGGAAAAACTTAAGATGGTTCAATTTTTAGAGAGAAGTAAAAAAAATAAAAGTGCGAAATTTTAATGTTACTTTAAATCAATAATAAATACTCATAAATTAATTTTTTTACTAAATGCTATGGAAATGCCGGATAAATCGCACACATATTATAGAATTATACCAAAACGATTAACATACAAATAAAACCTTGAAATTAAGTATTTATAAAATTTTGCAGATTATGTTTAAAATACAAATAAAATTTGCAGTTTTGTAGATATTTTGATAAAAACAATGAAACAATTGGAAAAATATCTGATTTAATAATTTTATTATCAAATCTTTCAGTTACAAAATTGAACATATCAATTTCAAAACATTTTTTAAACTATTATTAAAGAAAATTGCTCTATTTATTTTGCTTTATTATGTACTGTCCGTATAACCGTCACAAGAGTAAAGTTGTAGGAAATTAAATAGCATTCTTAGTGTTTTTTAACTCCGAACAAATCAAATGAAGGAGAGATATAAGTAGAATTGCTTTTAGCGAATATTAAAGAACTAACGTTGTACCGATGAAATGGTTTTGCTATTTAGTAGATGTTCGACTATGATAGAAACTATGCCGATATTCATCTGTAGTTCGTGAAGGAAACTGCAGAAAACCTTTTCAAGCATAGCCGGTTACTTCTTTCTTGTCCATACGCCGACAATTTACTTAATTAACCGCCCCTTTTTTTTCTTAATAATTGACAAACTGCCGATGTCGGGATTCGAACCCATAACCTCCCAGTTTCCAAGTAGGCATACTGCGCAGACATAACGACTTAGACCGCTCGGCCACTTGCACTGGTTAGTGCCTCTTGGTAATATTTGTGATATCATCAGAGTGTATTTTGACACAAATTAAAATTAAATTTTTTACTATAGACTATAAAAGCTTTGGAAGCCATTTGTTGAAAGAAACTTTTGAGTATAGGTAATACATGCCCCGATCATTCATTAACGGTGATTTGGAAAATGTAACACTGAACAGGTGTTTTAAACAGTCTACGGAATTTTTAACTTTGTAAAGTGTTTGTCAAAATATTTTTAGGGTTCAATTTTCTGTATTATTACTTTAATTGCCTTTATATTCTCGTAACTAGAAATATAAGTAAAACTAACTTCTAACGAATTCAAAATAATTTCTTTGAAAAATTTGTGCACTGAACAAATAATGTTTACGACTTTTTGTATTATATTTGAAAATAGTATAATTACCAAATTAATTTATAAAATAATATAATGTGTTTACATTAAACACATTTACAATAACTTTTTATTATTATTATATTTTTAAACGACTTAATTTTTCTTAATTATGTATCATGATATAAATATAATATCTTTATTCTGTTACACGTTTCAAATAAGTTGTTATATTCTTTGTTATGCGGTGATACAGGTGATAATTAAATGCAGAATGATAATTCATTTTAGTTTTTTGTACAAACAGTATGTTTTTCATTTTGTTTGTGGCTTAACCAATTAGGTAATTAGTACGATTAAGAAGGTTAGGAATGTTTACCACACGTCTTAATTCAGAGTTGACACTCAAAAAAACTATCTACAGGAAAAACTACAAATTTATATGCCAACGACGCCGAAGAGTTAATGCCGATAATAAATACTTCATGGTATTATCCAACTGGATAAGTTAAAATTCGGAAGTTTCTTACATTCGATTCGTCAAAAAAATTTAGTTTAGCCGAGTAAAACCTTCTCACTTGAAAATTTATCAAAAATAATACCAAATGGCCGAAAAGTCATCGATGTGTCAGTGTAGCACCATTAAAAAGCACTTTATTATCAACCACGCGGTATTTGTAAGCCATGACAAATTTTTTTAACTCTTGCGTTTAATAAATATGAGCTACAAAATACACTTTTTTAATAACAAAGTTTTATTTTATTTTGCTATTCCACGTTTTTTATTATTTTGTATGTTACAAAATTATATTGAGCTGACATGTTTCGATTGTTACTTCATCTTCAGAACTCCATGTCCGATGATGGAACAATCGAAACATGTCAACTCATAATATAATTTTGTAACATAAAAAATAATAAAAAATGTGGAATCGCAAAATACAATAAAACTTTGTTATTAATATGGAATTCCACAAAATAACGCTCACGTCAATAAATAAACTTTTTTATTTTGAATTGACTTCAAAGAAGGAAGAGGTTCTCAATTCAACTTAGTTGTGTGTGTGTGTGATCGATTTTACTAGGTTTTCAAAAAGGATTTTCGTTCCCTCCAGGATGGTTCCACACTAATTTGGTTAAGATCAGATTATCGTACTCCTTGACGAACATACTCAATGGATGACAGCACATGCATCTTGATTGCGTTATTGTATTAAAGATTGTTTAGAAGACCTACCCATATTTAAAATACAAACCATAACCCTTAACCGATTGTTTAACAAGTTTATATTAAAGTTGCCTTCGCTGACTTCAAAAATAATTGGTTATGGTAAATATTTTATCATGAATTAAAATATTAAATATAGTCCTTGTAAATTTCTTATTATTTATTTTATATTATTTTAGGCATCTCTTTGTCAAAAAAGTAAATCGTTTAGGTAATTATGGTAGTACCCTGAATATATACAAGGTGTAAAAATTATTTTAGTATTTAATTTAAATGTTTTGTATAAAAATATGGTGGCATCGAATCAATCAATTCAAATAACTTGAATAGAATCTAATTAACACATTGTATATAATGGAAAGATGGTATTTAATATTTCAGCTTTATTATTTGTTTCCTTCTTATTATGTGAACCATTTAATATGTAATTACCATAAAAGAAGCCTGTATTATTTCTACACGATTCCATTCAATGTTAAAGGAAACAAAACATTACCTATCCACCGTAAGAATTTAGTGGTTAAGGGTTCCCAGATGGAGTATAGCAAGATAATTAATTTTAAATTCAGTAGTTTAACAAATATGCTATTAAAGACAAAAAAACTTCTCATAAAAATGACAACATAATTTATCGAAACTCAAGTTTCTAGACACATACTGGACGCAACAAATGAGAAGAAACCATGTTTTAAACTGAAAACAGTAAAGGAGTTAGTTAAAATTCCTATTCTGTTTCTTTTTTCCGAATTTAGCTTACGAAGCTCTGGCATTGATGCTAGTAAATTTTTTAAACTACGGGTAAAACCTACTATAATAATTGAGGTAAAGGGAATCCTGTTTTTCTGTCATATTGGTTCATCGATTATTTTCTTATTACTACTGAGCAATTAGTGTAGAGAAACAGTTTTTAAAGAAAAAATATTTCTAATGATGTAAGGAACAACTTTATCCCTTCACGTTTTTCAAATTATTGTCTTTACGAAATATCAATTTAAATATATTTTAAAATTTGCGTTTCAGTTCCATAAAAATAAGTGAAAGGAAACCCTAGTATTTGGTGTAGGAATACTTAAAAGCGAATATATACGATGTAGTACCTATATATAAACTTTGCCATATGTGTTTATGGGTAACAAACTTGCTCGATATAGTAATGAATATAACAACCTTAAATTTAGAACCAAATAATAGAATAAACTTTCTTTACACAAACACAATCTGGTACAAAATGTTTCAGTAAATATTTGGGATCACAAGGAATTTACAAAGTAACAGAAGAATGTACCGATTTAACAAAGTGCACATATACAGGGTGAATTGAACCTGCCGCATATTAGCACACGCCTCCACTTCCTTCAACGATCTACCCATTCTTTAACAACATCCAATAGAAAAGGTAAATAAAGAGATGGTAAATAACAAAATAATGAGCGCATAAATAATCAAATCTGGGAACCAGAGCACCGATGGACAACAAATATACGGTGTAGTATATCAGGGGAACATGTATATTTCATTAATAAAATAATATTGATGTTAAATTATAATTTTAGAGTTCAGTTAATCCAGCCCCACATAGATTTTGTTGTTGCTATTTTTGACTTTTTATCATTTTTAATTAATTGTTCGTCGTTCGAGTCCATCAGTAGACTGGTTAATCTCCCTACGACACCAAGCTGCGTGAAGGGAACGGAGAATGCAGGAGCAGTGCAGTAGATCCATGGTCGCAGTACTTTCGAGATGCATGGCCCGACCTGGGTAGTTTGTACTTATATAAGTCTACATGCTCTTAAATTGTTCGTTCCTTAACCAATCATTTTACTAAAAGCGACTTCGGATATTAGTATAAATGTGGCGTAAAAATTACCTAACTCTCATATTCAGAGTAAAATGCTAGACTGTATAATATAATCATAGCTTTCAAACCAAACTTTTAGCGATTATATTATCGAATATTAGCGAATTATCTTTTATAAGCAAATTAGTCTTTAGACTTTTTGCCAATTAAGCACAAGCATATGACGTGCTTGCAGTATTTGAAAGGCTTGTTAATGAACAAAATCGGTCAGAATCGCTAATGGACAAAAAAAAGGGACCTTACAGGGAGATGAACCATAAAATATGTAATATCTCTCCTAATATCATTTAAATGGAAAAATATACGTAATATTTGTAATTTTAATGTTCTAACTTGATTTGATAATCATCATAATTTGTTTCTTTCAGAAATCTTGCAAGTCGACGGTGCTACTTGACGAATTTGTTGAGAATAAAGTATAGTTTTTGAAATAGCTTAAATGAAAGTAAAATAGTTCTAAGAATTATTTCAAAAGCTGAAAATATGTATATATCTTTATCTATTTAGGAAAAAACAAAATCATAGTTTTTGAAGCATTGTGTACATTAAGCAAAATATGACGTTGTTGGTTTTTAAGGTTAATTACAAGGTTGCGTGTTTAGGATCTAACCTCGTTCTTCCTATATACGACCAAATTATTATAATATACACGGTTAGAATATACAAAACTTGTATGCTTTTTATTTCAATTATGCCTATAAAAATATTATTCTTGATATAATACATATTTTCCGTATATAACCATAATATTTCCGTGTATAGATAGATATTGGGTACGTTTAGTCGAGTAAGTATACATTTTTTTTTGACATTGCAATTACTTTTTATCATGTATAAAAATAATAATTAAAAATTTCTTTGATTTATTTATATTCATTAAATATTATGTTTATGAAATGTAATGACAAAGTGGGTGTTCCATTGTCAATAGGGAATATGCATGATTAAAAAAAAAAATGTTTTTCAATGTCATATTAAAAAAAGCCTTTTGCCTGTCCACAGGGCAGAGAAAAAGTAGTGCTCATTTTTTAAATTTTATAAATGATTTGTTCCTTATTTTTACGGTTTTCGAAAAAATACTTCGGCTGAATGTTGTTCATTATAAATGTACTAATAAATTTTATTAGAAACATTGTTACAAAAACCGAATGAATAAAATACAAATCAACTAACAAATTTTGTAAATTGAGGACTGTTTTTGTGGTTCATAATACAACAAAGCTGTTTTGTCTGTACAAATGTACGCAGTTTTACAAAACACCCGCAACTTTAGTAGTATGCTTCAAAGGAAAAAGTTCAAAAAAAGGAAACACTAATATAGCCAGCCATTCTGCATTCGTGTTATGGCAGTTATTTAATTTGTAACTTTTACAGACAGATATTACATATGTAAAATCTGTGCTGAGGATTTTATCCAAAAAGAAAACTTGCTTTTGATATAAAATAAATTCAAACTATTTCAACAATTCACAATTTAATATGAAAAATGAAAAAAATTAGAATCTCTTAATTTGAAGTTGCCAAAGTTCACATTGATAGTCGGATATTGATGTTTTAATACAAATACATTTTTTTCGTCGTAACTGTATTTCAGAAGACACGTCTAATTTTCAAGTTAACTGAATGATTAATATATAATTATAATATTATTTAAAATTGTATTTTACACTATTAAGGGTTAAGGTTCACATACATAAAAATTTTGGCATTTTATTCATGTTGTTAGGAGTTTAATACAATCAAATTCCTAAACACGTGTCTAATTATTCAACTTCAAACAAATCGATAGGAGAATGTGTTTGTAGGTAATACTCGGAAATTTAATTCTCGAACAAATATAACAAAACAATATTCGTTATTATAAATAGCTTATCATAGTTGTTTAAATAAACTCTAGAAGGCATAGAATTTCGAGGTAGAAGATTTAGATAATTCAAATGTATATATATATATATATATATATATATATATATATATATATATATATATATATATATATATATATATATATATATATATATATATATATATATATATATACATAAAATGTAAACCTTATACACACATTAACGCATATTTGACATGCTGTGGTTTTTTCTTAACTTGGTTTATTGATTTGAAATATTAATTAAATTCCTATCTAGATTATTTATTTCTTTCTATAAACAATAAATGTATCAAAAACTTGACAATAATAATTGACAAATTATTGGGACTATTATTATTGACCACCGGAATTTATTCACTTTTAAAGATAAGTTTGAGGAAATCTTTCTCAGCGATAACCGAAAGTTTTTATCAAACCAACCGCTTCGATGTGCAATTTTCCAGATATCGACTGCATTCATGTTTGAAAAGTTGATATCTCTGAAACTACTACTCTGATCATAAAATGAGTTGGATTTTTTGAATTTTTGGACTAAACTTACCTGGTAAGATGATTTTGATCCAAATCGAAGAACATAAATTTTTATGATTTTTTTCGATATTTTCTAAGGGGTGTACCTTAAAAAATATGCATAAAATCGACTAATATTTTTTGTTCTCGATTTGGATGAAAGTCACTATACAAGGTAAATTGGACCCAAAAAACCCGTAAAACGTATTCATTTGCCCATTTGATGAGCGGTTTTCGAGATATCGACTGCATTCATGTTCGAAAAGTTGATATCTCTGAAACTACTTCTCTGATCGTAAAATGAGTTGGATTTTTTGAATTTTTGGACTAAACTAACCTGGTAAGGGGATTTTGATCCAAATCGAAGAACATAAATTTTTCTGATTTTTTGGATATTTTCTAAGGGGTGTACCTTAAAAAATATGCATAAAATCGACAAATATTTTTTGTTCCCGATTTTGATGAAAGTCACTATACAAGGTAATTTGGACCCAATAAACCCGTAAATTGTGTTCATTTTCCCATTTGACGAGCGGTTTTCGAGATATCGACTGCATTCATGTTCGAAAAGTTGATATCTCTGAAACTACTTCTCTGATCGTAAAATGAGTTGGATTTTTTGAATTCTTCGACTAAACTTACCTGGTAAAGTGATTTTGATCCAAATCGAAGAACATAAATTTTTATGATTTTTTTCGATATTTTCTAAGGGGTGTACCTTAAAAAATATGCATAAAATCGACTAATATTTTTTTTTCCCAATTTTGATGAAAGTCACTATACAAGGTAAGTTTGACCCAAAAAACCGGAAAAGTATATTAATTTTCCCATTCGATGAGCGGTTTTCGAGATATCGTTAAATGAGCTCTATTTAGCTTGTATGGAAATTATCAAAAATTTTCTTATATTTGAGAAACCAGAATATATTTTAGGCATTGCTATGCCTGTAATTTCTCCAAAAATTCAGAAACACGAACAAATAAAACAAATTTAATTAGGCATAGGAAACAAATTCGTAATTTGATGAAAAAAATTAATTGAAACAGATAATAAATTTTATAATGGTCCAATGACTTTTGGACCATCATGTGTACCTCTACAGTACTAACTCTATTACAACAGTATGGAAACTTCACAAGTTTTTGAAAATATAATTTTTTTATATCATCTGATTAATTCTTGTTCAAACTATTTACGAACAACTATCAAACATAAATTTCGTTCACTAGCGAGTCAGCTCGTCATCATAATGTTTGACATATTATGATGATGCATGATTTAAAATATTTATATAAAACTTTAAAATTATATTGACATCTGATTTAACGACAAGTTACATATCATTATCATCTTTCCTGTTTGTGTACCAACTACGAAGTTACAAACTTACAAAAAAAAAAAACTTATTAAAACTAATATCTAGTTTATAACCATCAACCGAGACTACCAACATTAGAGATAAATGATTAAAGTTTTTTTTTATACTAAACTATGTACATATATTATAAAAAAATTTTCAATTTTCAAAATGAATAATTTAATGTCAAATGATTTGTGCTTTTAAATAATGTTTTAATTATGGATATGATCGATTATAAATACGAGTTTATATATCCGGTATGTTTATATTAATATGACCTACTTAGGGTTTCTGGTTTCTCAACCTTTTTTATTTCTCGAGACACGAGTTGAAGTTTTACTTGAAGTTCAAATAATTCATTTTCGAGTTTGAGGTCCTCTTCATTATCTTGGTTTCTATGAATTATTTGAACTTCAACTAAAAAAGGCCATTCAGACAGCTGAAACTTTAGACGAAACCAGTAGCAGAAACCCTACTGAGGCTACTTAGTTCACTTCCGCAAATCCATTCGTCTGTCTGTCAGCTTGTCTTTTTAGCTCTAGAACGTTTAGTGTTCTAGAACTAAAAAGTAAGAAGGAAAATTCGGTATACGCATTCCCGCTGAAATGGGAGAAAATCTTTCCTCGTAAAACCGTAAGAGATAGAAGAAAAACTTAAAAACAAAAAATGTTCTTTTTTTATAGTAAAGAACTGTTATGAGTGTATTTGATCAGAGTGTATTTTCAACATGTAACAAATTGCTGATATAACACTCGACTGATATAACATTCGTTCGCTCGATGTAACACTGATTTCTATTCTGCTCTATTGCACAATGTTTGGGAGACAGTTACTAAACAATTATCGTACAGTACAATTGACAAAATTTATACATACATACATTATATTGTTAAGCGAAACAGACAAAAGTCTGACTGTCACATAAGCAGTGTGACAACATTCTGTATTGGACAATAGTTTTGTTAATGTGTGATATGATTTTTTGATATTGAAAAACAAGACAATATTATACACTCTAAAATGATCGTTATTTCGGTAAATAGTTACACCGCCAAGTCTTATAATATTCAAAATAGACTATACAGTTAGGTACAAGAATGTTTTCATCATTATTACTCCATGTTTCTGACAACAGAAGAATATTAGAATTAGGAGCCACATTATCAATATATATATATATATATATATATATATATGTATATATATATATATATATGTATATATATATATATATATATATATATATATATATATATATATATATATATATATATATATATATATATATATAGATACTTCGTATATTAAATACAGTAGTTTAAACCTCTATAAATTAACATTTGTTTTTTATTTCCTTTCCCTCAGAACACAAAACCTTTTTCACTAAAAAAATACGAAACTTAAACGAATAATTTGGGTATTAGACCTCTGTAGCCAATAAAATAGCATGGATGACTGCAGAACTTTGTAAAAAATAAAAGCTTATAAAAACAAACAAATGGCTTCTGCATAAAACCTCAATAAGTACAATTATGCACCATTAAAACCTCGCCAATTATGCACCATTAAAACTCAAACCCTTAGTAAGTTAAAAACTCGAAAACTTAAATTATTTAACATTTCTCTTGGTCTTTAAGTTATCGAGGTTCTACTTTATACATATTGATGAACCACGCCTGGTTTTGATATATTTCACTTTTGATAAATTTCTCATTCTAATGTAAATAATAGATTTAATGACAGTCTTTCAAATTCTAATTTTAACGGAAGAACTGGTTACCACTGGTTCGGTTCTTACGTGCGAACATTAGTGCACACATACACTCTTTTTACTATAGTTTTGGAAACACATTTCCTTTATCAGAAAAAATGATTAGGATTGCAATTTTTAACTGATAAACTGTGTTTCCGAAAATGTTTGTTTACGAAAAATACAATTATTTGTTTAATTCAATAATTTGTAGTGTATCCATAATCTTGATCAGCATATCTTAACGAACGTGTACAAATAATAATAATATTAATAATATTGGGGTTTTACCTCCGATTCTGAGGCTCATGGTCTATATGGAGGTTCACTCACATCATTATCTTTTAGCTTTTATTAATTATTAACGGTACAATAATGATGGGAATGGAGGAAAAGGGATTTGTATGCAGACAAGGAATTGGTAGGTAGTGCGAATGCAGCTGACTTTGATTGGAGATATGCCGATATTTATGTGGAGTTCGTGAAGGGAAACTGTAGAAAATCACATACATAGCCGGTTACTTCGTTTTTGTCCATGCGCCGATATTCTAATCAATTAACATCCTCTAATATCCCCTATTAGATAAACAAACAAAAATTCAAAAACTAATGATATGGTTTCTATATATTCTTTTTTATTATTAAAAACATGTCTTGTATACGGAAAGATATTGAATGCAGCATAGCATTTACTTATAGATTTAGGTATTGTATTAAAGGATTTGTCAAATGGATCACAGGCAGTAGTATAAATACCGCTTTTTTATAACTTACAAACAAACATTATATTTTATATATATATATATATATATATATATATATATATATATATATATATATATATATATATATATATATATATATATATATATATATATATATATAAGGTGGGTCAAAAGAAATGTCATAATGTGCGTAGACTGCCATTTTGTTATAGATTTAAAAAAATTGGATCAGTTTTCAAGAAAAGTTTATTAGAAGGTGTAAAATTGATGACATTAAGTTGAAAAAACGATATCGGTGAAATCACCACCTACTGGGTTAATGCAATCTTGGGCTCGTTTTATGTCGTTTTGAATTGTTGCTCGCAAAACATATGGCTCCAAATTGGTGATTTTTCCTTGAATGTTTTCTTTCAAGACTTGCAAGATTTGTGGTTTGTTGTGGTAAACATGATCTGGCCGGCCAATTCAAATCACCAAAACGGGAGATCACGCAGTTTGGAAATTGGTGTTTCAAAATCTCCAATCTTGCTCGACCTGTGTGAGCAGTTGCTCCGTCCTGTTGGAACCAACAATGCTGGACCCAGTTTGCACGAGACGTTCAGCTAACCGCTTGATTGTTCGCGTACAAGGTGCACAACGACCAGGATAACGGCGACGAAATTCACGCTGTGTTAAAACAACAGACAGAAAATTGGTCAAATAAGCAGTTACAATAATTCCGCGTTATTCAGGAGTGTATCGCTCCATTGCTTGTTGTCAACTAATTCTCTATCTGCAACATAAAAGTCGCACAGTGGCAAATATATGTCAATTACAAAAGTTATGGCCCAATCACATTATGACATTACTTTTGGACCACCTTGTATATATACATATATATATATATATATATATATATATATATATATATTAATAAGTTAAAGAAAATATTTATCCATGAATATGAAAGAATACGATGAGAGAAGGGAACAACCGTATAGCGACTTTACTGTGTTTGGGGGGAGTAAAATAAGGAAGAAGAATATTCATGTTGTTATGTTATTAAATTTGCGTTTTTATGAATACATATTAAATCAAAGACGAATGAATCAGTCGAGCATTGAATATTTGATAACACATTTTAGATTTTAGTAGAGTGGAAGTAATATTACTGCTTTTTTTTATGTGTATTTATTATTGGAAAATCCTTTAAATATTCGAAAGAAATAAAATATTTAAATATGTGATTTAAATACATCAAATCTGATTTATTTATTTATTATCTTATAATGAATGATAAGACTGTTTGTAAAACTGATTTGATTAGTTCAGTAGCGTTTATAGGATCCCAAACCTCCATACAAATATTTAATTTACTCTACACTTTTAAAAATGGAAAATGAGCCAAGTTTAAATTTTTAAACGAACCAAATTATACTATGTTGAATTTCGATTACATTTTATATGATATATCCTGCACCTGATAAACTTACATAACAAATATATACCAATTATTTTCCCACTTTTGTTAAAAAACTTGACCCTTACATAGATTTCACTACTATTGAATGCGAACACTTTTGTTTTTGTTGGATTATCACTACTTTTGTATGCGAAGACTTGGCCCCCTCTTATTTATTTTTTGATTGTATAATAATTGTATTGTCTCGTGACGTATACATGTGAGTAAAATGTCAAAGCTCTTGCTGAATTGGATCTAGCCAGAATTTTCCTCAACTTGGGGAAATATTCCACGGTCTTTCAAACAGAAGTCAACGCCATACTGGCTTGCGTACGTGAGAACCTACGTAGACGCTACATAAAACAGAACGTATGTATTCTTTTGGACAGTCAAGCTGCTTTAAAAGCCTTGTCTGGAACTGAGGTCACCTCAAGGGTAGTCAAGGATTGTCTGGAGGAGCTTCTGAAACTGGCAAAACGGAACAATGTTAAATTGATCTGGGTGCCGGGTCACAGTAGTTTCGAAGGAATCGAGAAAGCAGATACCATAGCAAAGAAGGGTGTCGAAATACCTTTCATTGGCTCAGAGCCTATTTTAGGAATTCCAAGGACTACATGTAAACAGGTGATCAACGAGTGGTCAAATGCTAAACACCGTTATCACTAGGAAAAAGTATCGCGGCAGGAGCTCGGGAAGGTACTTCTTCAGAGTGCAACAAAGAGGCTACCTCTCGACGCACTGAGGCTGAACAGGATGCAACTGAGGAGGGTTACCGGATTCATTACCGGGCATTATCCCCTGCGGAAGCATCTGCACACAATGGGACTCCATAACGGGTGCATTATGTGCAGATTGTGTGGCGAGAAGAAACATCCAGCCACATTAGGCTCCAGGCTATTGCCTACATATGGGAGAAGCGAATCTCGTCAAACGGAGGTAGAAGAGGGAGCATAATGGACCATAAGGTCAAAGTACAATACTTTTTAGACACCAAGATGTATCTATCTATCTAGCCAGAATTTCGATTGTCAAATTTAACTAAATCGAAGAAGCCTGTAAAAATACTAAAATTGTAGAAACAATGGAAGAGACCCTCACGAGCATAGATGATATATAATAACTAATTTTACATTATAATGTACGAAATATTCAAATCTTAAATCGGTGCCAGAGAAATGGAGAAACAATTTGAGGAAGAAAAA
This sequence comes from Nineta flava, assembly GCA_963920215.1. Lineage (NCBI taxonomy): Eukaryota > Metazoa > Arthropoda > Insecta > Neuroptera > Chrysopidae > Nineta > Nineta flava. Next base: position 107,184,813 of record OY986041.1, on the reverse strand, counting down.
ACAATAAAACTAATTCGTTTTTGATGAAAACTTTTAGCAAAGAGACAATGTTTGAGGAGAGTACTATTTTGTATACTTTTCTTTGTTGTTTGTTGTTCCAAATACACACAACGCCTTTACAAGCGCAGCTACTTGCCTGGAATTTATTGCAGTTACTTTTATGTGAATTAAAAATATTAGTGTATCATGTAACATATTAATTGATTCGAATTGAAAAGTGAACAAAATCCAACAACTTTAAGAAAACTATGAAACTAAAACTAAACAATATTCTGCAATTGATATAGGATAAGAAAAAAAATTACAACTTATTAGATATAAGCTCAATTCTAGATATCATCCATTAGATTTGAAAGCATTGTCATTACACCAACCAATGATCTAATTTCGTCCTATGAATCGATCGATTTGATTCAATATTTATGTAATGTATGTACTAATATTAAGGTTAAATATAAATGATTTAAAGGTTACATGCTATGAATAAAAAATAATTTCCCAAAGACTCTCAAGTGAAGGGGGAACACAGATTTTCAACACATACACCAATGCACACACCATTTCAATGTATGTATGTTCCATATATATAGAGATAGAACTTAGTGAAGCTAGAACACAAACCTCAAGCTAAAATATATGAACGACGTTTATGTGTAGATAAAATGGGAAGATGAAATACACAGAATATAAATGATCTCATTACTGTAGAAAATCTATAATAATCTATAAGAATAATAATAGTAATATACTGACTGGTGTGGCATTTATTGATATTATTTAATTTTTAACTGTGATTTAAATAGATTTATTAGCTTTCAAATGAAATTGAAAGTGATCTTATATAAACGAAATTCTTTTTGATTTGTACAAATCTAAATTAAAACCTTAAGCAAATATATTATTAAACAGAAATTACTATGAATAATCCTGGCAATCATAATCCTTTCCAAACATTAATATGGAAAAAGTATATCATTTTTTTACAATTTGTAGAACGCGACTCTGAAACCAACATACTACTAATGCCCGTTTTCACCGAATCATTTGAGTAAGTAAAGAAATATTCTAAGAATTACTTTTATTTTCATTTTGGATCAAACTTTGTTTAATCAGTTAATCATAAATCTTTAAAATAATTTGTAGTCCAATATAATGTTTTGTTTTGGGTATATAATAGAATTTGTAGTCGGATATTAAAGCATCATTTATAAAATAATATTTTGAGTGATGTTTTAATGAGCTGGCTTATTTATGATAGATATTATACAGTTCTGTATCAGACAACTTATAAAATGTCAGAATGTATATTTTAAACCTGCACATTGTACTGAGTGTAGAAAAGAGTGGTCCTGAACTATTTTTGACTGAAAATTATTTATTATTTTATAAATAATTTGGATTTTAATATTAATTATTTATTATGTTTATGTTAAGACATTTATGCTACTTAAAACACGTGAATATGTATAATCAATGTCAATAGTCGAGCTATCATTTAAAAGTTGTACATGGAAGCGGTAAAGTGTGTAGCGTAAGATTTCCTGTTCCATCACATTTATCTTTTATTTATTATCAGAAATGACAAGAAATGAGTACATTTTCTGAAGAAATAAACATACGTGCCATTGAACCGACATTGATTTCCTGTGTTTTGAGATTATTCTCTTATAAAGAATGTGACTATTTTTATTTCAAAATTGTAAAAATAAAGCAAAAGTATAATATCATTCTAAATCTTACAACATACAACGGCATTACATCGATATTTCTGACAATCGATATATCGAATATTCCCGGATATCTTATACAGCTGAAATTTCACAAACAGCGTTTTGTTTTGATGCCAAGGAAATAATTTGGACCCATCTTGATGAATTGATGACGAATTAGAAAATATTCTCAGAACTAAAAACTTGCTGGAAGTGTTGATTATTATTTTGGAAGAAGTGGAAGCGGTGGGAAGTTTTAATTGAGTTTTATAGTCTTAAAATAAAAATTAATTAATTTAAAACAGATATTTAATATAATAGACTTAAAAAGTAGATCATATAATATACATAAGATTTTATTTAAGGAACTATAGAATAGAAAAAACAATTGGTTTTCCCGAGTCACCAATGGCTAAAATATAAACTAAAGCTTTCGGCGCTCAGGTTTAAAATGCTTAAGAAATTATGATTTATTGTTTTATATTAATTGTTAAAAGAATCAAAATATTTCAATCCTGACCATCCCAAGCTTTTTATTTATGATCATATATTGCTGATTCAGGAAAATATTTAATTCTTACCTTCTAGTTCATTAAATAAAAGGTTCTTTTTTGAAATTTTTTTATGTATATTATTTTGTTGTAAGAAAACGAAAAAAGACTTTTCAAACATGATTTCCCAAAAATTGTATTCTAGTATACATAAAACGATTTTGTGACCAAATATGATCAGATACGTGTTCACAGACATAGCGTCTATATTTCTATATTACGTGTTTGGTTTGTGGATAGAGGCAATAGATAGAAATTTCTATCAATTTCTAATTGTCAAAGAGTAAATCATGACTAGCTTATTTATACTGATGATGACGACTTTGTAATCGAAATACGTGTTTATAATACAAAAACTGATCTGGGTATTGGGGCGCATTTGAAATTTTATTTCAAAAACCTAGAGTTCTCATTATCATTTGATAATCTAATATTGAAGTACTAAATGTTAAGACTAGGACAAATAAAAAAACTGATTGTAAAACTCCTCGATGGAAAAAATCCAAACAGTCGTGTTATTGCACAGTTAACTTTTTCTCAAACTGCTTTAAACTTATAAGAATAATAAAATATATTTCCATTACACAATTGGTAAAATGATAAAACGTGACACAATTAAAACATCGTAAATCAAATTTTATTGAATCCATGAATTCAGGAATCTAAAGAATATGGGTTAAATTAAACTTATTCTATGCTGTAAGGTAACAGGCAGAAGTGAGGGTAGCCCGTATATTTATATGAGAAAAAAAAAGGCCGACTCATGTAAATTATGGTTAGTTTTGTCACTTGTAACGGTTGTGGTGATTAGGTGAACGATGAAAACGAATCTATCCGTATACAACGACGGACACACAGATATATTGGTTTTAAACCTTGTATATTTATATAAAATATACAAATGTGAAAATCTATAGACATATATACTCGTATATATATATATATATATATATATATATATATAGGGAAGGCGAGATGTTATTAATCGATTGAAATGGTGGTTTTACCGATTATTTATAGCGACAGGTGTTTTCAACATGACTTCGTTTAAAATATGAGTACCACCTTTAATGAATTGCTATGTGCTCCTCTATTCTCTACCTACACCAGTGGTTCGTTCTGTTCGCTTTTATACTTATAGACCGTACGTACATATCGTATCTATACCTGCCTCTCGACTATAATGTCATATGCTCTATCTTTGTGATCGTTTCACAACAACGTTATCCATTGAACCACGTTAAGTTATTTCACGTATAGTGTACAGAGCTATTCATTTAATTATTGAAAACTTTACATAATACAGATTAAAGATTATTAAAATAATCATTTGTTTGTATTTTATAAATACGTATTTCGACTACAATGTAGTCATCATCAGTATGAATTAGCTACTCGTAACTATCTCTGGGATATGGATTCAGAGATTTGTTGCTTTTTGCTAATTTGGTGCGTGTCTCTCAATGACATTAAAGAAGTTCTGTCATTTTATACGATGACTGAGCGTGTAATCTGACCTGAGAATTATTTTAGATGAATAAAAATAAAAATATAATACCTGAATGTCAAGGTTAGCGTCGATACCCTCACTTTAGTGACAAAACAAACGCCGCATAGTCACCAAAGAATAGCCAATAAATAGGTGGGGCTGTCCACACACCTAATCCGTTAGTCTGTCAACTTAAATAATCAGGTCAGATTATACCTTCATTCAAATCGTATAAAAGGACAGAACTTTTTGAATGACATTGTGTGACACGCACCAAATTAGCAACAAGCAACATATCTCTGAATCCATATCCCAGAGATAGTTACGATTAGCTAATTAATACTGATGATGACTACATTGTAGTCGAAATACGTATTCATAAAATACAAACAAATGTTCTAAGAATTGGGGCAAAATTTGAAATGTAATTCTTGAAGATGTTTAATATTTTTTCTGAGTGCTTGTAATACCTTAAATCTTCTTAGATAACTATAACTTTTAGGAGACATTGATGCAATCTGGCCCAAGCGCTTAAATAACTGTACTATATATTTTTGATACTATATGAATAACCCTGTATATAATCAAATGAGAGAAAAACACCACCTACTATGATCGTCAACGGGTGCTAACCAACACAGTCAATATCGATATCATTTCCAATACAATACAGTAGAAGGTAGTTAGTTTGATACTTACACACCTTCCACACTCTAAACTAAACATATAACCAAACCGATTCAAAAGTACAAATATATACTTTTCCATTCATTATTCTTAATACAAATTTATATATTATCGTCTAATATACAGAGTGTTCTCTTTCAAAACGATTAAATTCGTAATGTGGTATTCCATAGAACCTATACTCTGATTGAGGAGGAGGTTCTTGTAATTCAATTCAGGTCGCAGTATTACCTTACAAAACAAATGAAATAATTTTGTGTCTATCGTCTACATCGTAATAATTAATATTAATAAGTAATTAGGTCATTTCCGGATGTCCCTCTATCCGTCTATCCGCCTGCCTATCTGCCAGTATTGCCTGCCTGTTCGTCTGACTGTGAACACAATTACTCAGTTCTCGCATCTCCCCGCAATAGCATCTCCTCGCAGTAAAATAACCGTCCAAGTAGCCGAGCGGTCTAACGAGATCTGTCTACTGGGAGGTTATGGGTTCGAATCCCGACATCGACAGTTTGTCAATTATTTAAAAAAAAAGGGGCGTTTGATTGACTAAACTGTTGGCGTATGGATAAGAAAGAAGAAACCGGCTATGCTTGTGAAGGTTTTCTGCAGTTTCCTTCACAAACTCCAGATGAATATATCGGTATAGTTCCTATCAAAGTCAAGCGCTGATAAAGAACTCAGTATATACAGGATATTAAAGAATTCACTCGGTTGGTTGTCATTTTCATTTGTTTTAAATAACTGTCACAATATAATATTCATTAGTACATATCGTAACTGGTCAAAATTTGAAAACCGTTTCAAAAGTGTACATTTATTTGAAATATTTAAAAATATGAAATGTAACCTATCCAAAATTTTATCCTTAATTAATTCTTCTAGTAAGGTTTTAGAATCGAATATATCAAGATCTCTTGATTTGAAAAAAATTATTTAGAACAAAGTTTATTCAAAAACCATATGGGTTTTGCATAAATCGTTTGCAAAAACTTTGAAAAAGGAACACCACAATTCCAGTTGTGTTTACATACTTAGTCGTAGTCAACTTGCAATGGCCATAGTAATTCTACAAATAAGTAAAATTTTACGATATTTTCTTACCAATGAAAATCAATGTTGGGAAATATTTTAAATCAGACATAGTTCATTCTCAGCAAGAGTTTTTTTCTCCTAAATTATTTCACTGGACTGGAATCCGAGTGGTAAAAGAAAAAATGCCCGAAATTTGACTGTCCAAAGAAATAGTTATTTTTACAAAGTATTCATAAAATACATTATCTGCGATTAAAAATTTTGTGCCCCTAAACCCTGTGGTAGAATATAAAAGATTTTCACGCAAAGGGTATTATATTTTTTATAACTAATCAATTACTGCTATCAAGCTTATAATAAAATTACTACTTTATTTCCTCACCCGCCTTCCGACTCTAATCTGTTAACATACACCTTGTTTAAATTGTAATAAATTTTCTATTTTAAAGATTATTTAAAATGATTACATCAAATATTTGTCGAATAAGAATGTTTGCATTAGAAACACGTTTATCATTTACCGTTTTCTTTTGCTATACAAACAAATTTGCATTTTCGACTAAATTCGAATGTGGTTGGTGTATTTTTTTCATATAATTAATTTAAAGACTAATATATTTAGAATTTGACTTCTGAAAAAGGTATTATATTTTTCGACATCTTTATTTTGGTGCTCTAAGCATATCTTTATTTGCATATTGTGAATTTTTTAGGGGATGAATTATGGTTTTTGGCCAATATCTCCAAATTTTTCGAAATTTTTCGATGAAAAGAGTTTTAACAAAAATTTTAGTTTATAATTTTCTATAAAACAAGTTCCTTAGACTTTTTCCAATATAATTAATTGTTTGAAAGTTATAGACTAAATGTCTGAACAGAAATTATTTTCAAAAATTCTTTAATTGATACTGGTTGTAAAGTTGGCGACGATTTAGCAATCGCAATTGAAAATACGACTATCTTAGAAGATTTGGTTGCTACGTGCCTTCACTAATACTATCGTAATATTCCCCGTTCTAACCAGGCCAAGTAGCCGCGCTTATAAAGACGTTGTGTTTACTTGGAACTGGGAGGTTATGGGTTCGAATCCCGACATCGGCAGTTTGTCAATTATTGAAATAAAGGGGGGCGGTTAATTAACTATACTGTCGGCGTATGGACAAGAACGAAGTAACCGGCTACGCTTGTGAAGGTTTTCTGCAGTTTCCTTCACGCTGAAGTTCGTGAAGGAAACTTCCTACCAATTTCTAGCCTACACACAAAATTCCTTGCACTCCACTCACATCCTCACATCCTTAGGCATCACAATGGACCTTATGGTCGAAATATGTCCCATCCAGGACAGCTTCTACAATCTATCTACCGATCTTCCCCGTTCTAAAGAAACAAGATGTAGCCCGACCTCTCGACCATAGTCTTATTTCAGTAACAAAAGATATTTTTTTAATATTTTACAGAATTATGGCTACTAGTTTATATTTAACGAATTAAGGAATGCATAAGCGGAATAAACTTTAAGATCGTTAACAAATAAAACAAAATTGACGGAAAAGTTGGAAAAAACAGTTCTTATATCAGGTAAGGAAGCTATTTGACCTATTATTTGTCTTGTTGACACAGTATATGAAATTAACTTAAGAAATGCGGAAATTTGTAAAATATGTACAATATAATAGAAATGTAAAATATGTTCAAAAGTAAGATTTAAATGCAAGAAAACGTAAGAAAAGGCTCCATACATTTTTGGATGTTTGATTTTATCCCCAAAGATTATTTAAATTTGTGGTAGCCATTCCACATAAAAAATCACACCATTTGAATTATTCGCTTTGCACAACATTAACAAAATTTGTTTAGGAGATTAATATTTTGTGATCCAAGATTCTATATTCTCGATTCTCACACCGTTTAAAAGATTTAAGGTAAGCCAACTGAACGTGATGCGGGAACAAACAGACAGGCTGGCACAAATTTTTGAAATAATTGAATTGATTTGAATTTGAATTTGAAAAGGACATATATCTGCGTCCATTAGCCTGTACGTGTCCATATTTATGTATGTATGAGAACTACAGGTCTCAATTCTTGCCCTATTTTAATGTTTGTTCTATCAATACGTGATATATCAGATCAGACTTCTCATAATTTTCAAAATAATTCATCGAATAGATAAATTTTTTCCAACAATTTTCTCCAAAAAAAAAGTTTAACGTACAGTAGCGTATAGTTTTATTAGAAATATAGTAAAATGACGGATGTACGTCACTAAAACAAGTCACACGAAAATTATAATAGTAGAAAGAAAGAGGAAGTAATATTTACCCAGGTACACAATTATGATGCAAACAATTTTGATTGGACGTAGTCTCGAATAATAATACAAAAAACAAGAATGTATTACGTAAATTGTTCGTCAAGGACGTCATGAACGAGAGACTTGATTGAATGAACGTAGGTGAATATTAGTGAGTGGCCGTGATCGTTATTTGCAGAATGAACATGAAAGAGGTGGAAAATAAGCATTATATATATATATATATATATATATATATATATATATATATATATATATATATATATACAGGATGTTCTGAAATTCATTCAAGAAAACTATACCACGGTGTAGAGCTACAAAAAATTAACAAAAACCATTAATTAAATTTTTCGATTTGACGCTTATTTTTTAAGATATCAATTAAATACAATCAATTAAATATTGATTAATTCAACCAATCACAGAGCGCATGTAAGGAGATGGGGCGTCTCATTACACTCTCGTACCGCCTGTGAGCTCTTTAAAAGTAAAGCACCACGCTCTACTGCTGAGGCCACGCCTCGTGACACTGTGCGCTCTGTGTGATTAGCTGAATTTATCAATGTTTAATTGATATCTTAAAAAATAAGCGTCAAATCGAAAAACTTTATTAAACTTTTTTGTTTGTTTTTATGCAGCTCTACAGGGTGGTAAAGTTTTCTTGAATTTCAGAACATCCTGTAAATATATTAAATATATACATATAGTTGTACAGAAAATAGTAGATAAACGATGGATTATTTAATGTGCGGTTTATGTTGGCTAACTGGGTTAGTTATACACAGATGATTTCATTGAAACACTCAGTTTCAGTATTTTACTGAATTTTCAACTATGTTTCAGTACGTCTATTGTGCCACTTGCGAAAGTATGATGTACCAGGATGTTTAAAATTTATTCGTTACCGAGATACAGACTTCGAAGTGTGGTACGAAAGCATCCAAGATACCAGGTCACAGTGGTTTCGCAGGAAACGAAATAACAGATACCTAAGCAAAGAAGGGAATCAGAATACCCTTCATAGGCCCAGGGCCTAGTTTAGCAATTCCAAAGACAGCATGTAAACAGGTGATCAACGAGTAGATGCATGTTAAACGCCATGATCACTGGGAAAATATACCGCAGTAAAAGCTCATCTGAAGATTACCTAATTCATCACCAGGCATTATCAACTGTACAAAAATATCTGCACACAATAGGACTCCATAACAGATCCACTATGTGCAGATTGTTTGGCGAGGAGGAGCAAACATCCAGCCACATAATCGTTTACTGCGAATCTCTCGGTTACAGCAGATATAAGATATTCGGTGCATCTCGCCCCGAATATATGAACCTTTAGAAAACCCAGAAAGCAAGCTTCTGGCTATTGTAAAAATATGGGAGAAGCGAATTTCGTCGGACTGAAGGAGAAGAGGGAGCACAATGCGCTATAAGATCGAAGTGCAATACATCTTTATACCACAAGATATATCTATATATCTATCTATGGTTGATATTCATCAAAATTCTTTAACCTTTTAACTAACACAAACTCATTAATGTGTTTGACTTTGACAGTTCTCTGAGTGCTGCAATCACGTGAGTATGATCGACACATTCTTGTCTCCAATGAGACCATGACGGGAATGCACGCCTTCATGTGAGTCTCCATTCGAGGATAAGGGTGAGCTAAGCTGGGAATGTTACTTAATTTCTTAGCTACTAGATTTTAAAATGATTATTAAGCAGCTAAAGGTTTTATTAAGGCAGATACTCACCACATATGAAAAATACCTCAAATGAACAAAACTGTCCCCATTATATAAAGGCCAAAATTAAACTTTATTATTATTATTTAAATAATTACTATAATCAGTTATTATTGCAGTAAAAAAAGGGGCGGTTAATTGAGTAAATTGTCGGCCTATGGAAAAGAACGAAGTAATCGGCTATGCTTGAGAAGGTTTTCTGCAGTTTCTTTCACGAACTCCAGATGAATATCGACATAGTTCCTATTATTATTCATATTATTTCGTTATAAATATGACTAGAACGAATGGAAACAATATAAATAACAACAAGAACAAAGATAACAATAAAAACTAAAAATAAATATTTAAAAAAAATCAAACATACAATCGAAATGATGAATAACAAAAATGATAGCAGTAAACAACAATTTGCATACGAATGTAATGAGACTTGTATTAATTCAGATTTTATGTTCCAAGTTATCAAAAGAACCAATCAAATTGCATCACGTGCTATTATCACACAATTTCGTTTGTTTATATGACTGGACACTGTAGCTTTAGTATACTATAGGACCCTGTACATGTATGTTTGCATCCTTTCAACAATTTCTGTCAAATTGTTTTTAATATTACTATTAAAATTATTATTTATTTATGATAAAAGTTTTTACTATACATTTTATTACAATAATAATAATAATAATGATATGCTACGCTATACGGTTTGATACAATATGTATACATAGACTATAGATGATGATGTTAACTATCATATTTTAATAAAGATGTGTCAAGGTTTTTTGTTTGTGTTATATTTTCTAAAACATAATTAATATACATAAATAATAATTAATATGTTTTATATATGATTAAAATAAACAAAGAGAGTTTACTGTTATTGATGGATTAAAATTTACATACAATATATATATTTAGGAGCGTTGCAGAAATGTTCTAATGCTTTTCAAGATGGATGTATCTAAGTAGTGTGTCATTTGTGTCAAATGTTGCTTTTAAGTATTCATAACATTTTAATCAACATAATAAAAGCTGCTTGCTTCAAATTAGTGAATATTTCTGAGGTTAATTCGAATACTTTGATAACCGAATTGCATAAATTCGTTGAGCTTAGTCTAAAAATATTCATCAGCCATGATTAATTTGATTGTTTTCAACACAGTCAACAAAATAAACCGGATTTTACCTTTATTGGAGAATAGCTGTAATACTAAGTAATTAGGATTAACGCAGTTATCGCAGAAATGTTTTGACGCCTTTCAAGATATCTCTAAGAATTGAAGTCTTCATCGAACATACTTTAAATGTAAGAAGTAGAAGTCGTATATATATATATATATATACATACATATGTATATATATATATATTTATATATATATATATATATAGATATATATATGTATATACATATGTATATATATATATATTTATATAAATATATATATATTTATATAAATATATATAAATATATATATATATATATATATATATATATATATATATATATATATATATATATATATATATATAAATATATATATATATATATATATATATATATATATATATATATATATATATATATATATATGTTTCTTCCCAACAATTGCCCTGCAACAAATCATATAAATTTCTGAAAATAGGCACTACCTTAAAACAAAGATACAACTACCCTAAATTTTCTGAATTTTTTTCTGTTTGAAATATGTTTATGGAAACATTCTGCAAGGAAACAAACATTACCACTATAATACATAGACAATAAATATTTAGTATTGTTTACTTCACCTAACAACACCCTACAATATAAAGTACATATGATGGTGTAAATGATGATAATATGAATGTAAACTAACAACAATGAACCAACAACCAACTAGCAATTCTCATCTCATCTTTCAATATTCATAAACAACACGTTAAACATATCTTCACAATATTTGACGAAATATTTATACCTATCCTATATGGTGTTGTACACTTCAATTAAAAAGAACTTCAAAACAAAAGAGCTGTCTCAATATGAAAATTTGCCCATTTTCCCCTTTGCCAGAGTGCCAGTCTATTAAATTCAATACGTAAGAGCTACGTTGGATCAGGGGATTTTCTCAGAGGAGAGCATTATAATAAACTAGCCGTATGCCAGATGAGATTTCGCCAGCAACCATCCGACTATTTTCTAATGTAAAAAGCCCACATACCACGTTCCACGGTTCTAAGTTCAAAAAGAGTGTAATTCCTATACAAACTTTTGTCCCTTATTTTACCCCCTTTGGGTATAAATTTCCAAAAACATTGATACATTTAACTTTTATTTATAATTAGAAGCCTTATCACTAATTTCCATATATCTTATTTCAAAAATGAGGAAATTACATCCACTATTTAACCCTTTTGGAGGATACATTTAAAAAAATTCTTGCTTAGTGCTCACCGACGTACATAAGGAGTCCCCAAGTAGACATAACGCTTTAGACCGCTCGACTACTTGGCTGGTTATTTGCTGCATTTGCTGTAACTGAATATTAACAGAAATATTTACAACTTTCAAAGTTGTAAATTCTCATTATCACATTAGTATTTAGAAAAAAGTGAATTATTTATTATCAATTGAATTTTCATTTTCGCAATAAAAAGAAAACAGTCATGAAAATTTCATATTATTCTTTGTGTATACTCAAGCGTCACAATACAATACTTGTCAAATTCCATTAAGATTACGTAAAAGCAAGTATGAGAGAACTGGCGTCACAATACAATACTTGTCAAACTCATACGTAAGAGCAAGTATGAGATCTGACGTATTGGGAGTTTCAATTCGTAATTTCATCCAGGGATTCTATTAAATGTCAGTTTCCAGAATACATCCCGGTATTTTTTTGTGTTCACACGTCGAATAAATTTAGCAAAGATAGTTCTCTAAACTATTCCTTTCATATTTAGTTTGCAAGCTTTTTTTTTTAGTGTGAGTGTGTACTTATTCACTAACAAAAGTGTATACGTTCAGTCAGTCAGTGTGGAAAGCTAGTGTTATGTGAATAAACAAGCAAACAGAATACAAGAAGCACTAATACACAACAAAATATATACATTATATATGTACACACTGCACAGCAAAAAAAGCGGCGCACTTTAAAAAATTCATTTAAATTATTTTCTCTGAAATTTTTTTGCATATTAACTACATTTTTATAAACTTATATTTGTTTTTGATATGGGGGTAAAATTGTAAAAAACAAACATTATAATTTATGGAGAAAAAGACAAATTTTCATAAATTTTAAAATAAAAATCATTTTATTTGGAGCATACTGGAAGGAATTAAACTTTTAACAGTGAATTACCTCTTCTTGGTCTATTGACTGCCTCAAGTCTTGTAGGCACACCTTGAATTAAGTTACGACATCTTGGGTGATTATCTTTTATTTTGGCACTAAAGCTATTATGAGCTCCTGTGAGCTATCTGTAGGGTTAATTCTTCTTCTTATATGCCGGTCTATTGGAATTTACTCTGACCTACGTGGTGGCCATTTTAAAATTTCGATCGTTTTATTTTAATGTACACTCCCCCTAATCGTTTTTCTACTGCTTCTCAGATTGCCCAAACGGTTTGTATGGATCCTACTGTTGCAACTAATAGAAAAAAGACTTGCTGAAATGAGCTCACAACCCAGAAGGCCATTCGTAGCACCAGTGCTCTCTGTAAATCATCGAAGAGCCCGCTTAAGCTGTCTAGTTGATGTACAGTGGACTCAGGTGCTACAAATGGGTTTCTAGGTTGAACGTACATTTCAACAAGTCTTCTTCTAACAGTTTTTGCACTAATAGCAAGACTAGGTTCCATTAGGAGCCTTTAGGCAGTCACAAAACCAGTAGAAAAACGATTTTAAAGGGTGTACCTTATAATAAAACAATCGGAATTATGATTTTCAGATAACCACCACATAGCTCAGAGTGAAAACCCATAGAGCATCTTTGGGATGAACTAGTCGGACCCTTCTGGTAGCTCAAAAGTGCGCCGCTTTTTTTTTGCTGTACAGTGTATACATACATCATCACTACCTCATACACGCTCTCACAAGTACGTGTGCTGTGCACGTTTTTAAAAAGTATTCCTTTTTAAATAACAATGCAAATATCTTAATAGTCTTTTTATACTCTCCTTTTTTTCAAGGATATTTTAGAAACAAATATGCACTTGATGTATATAACAGCATCAGATACATATGGTGTGCATAACTATTTTGTAGTACAGTTAGTTTAACAAAATACTTTTCAATAATATATATTTTCACAATTTAAAAAAAAGAAAACAGTTAAACAAGTGAAAGTAACTAGCAGGCTTATTTCACGCCAACTTGACAAACGTATAAACGATGCCCGGTACGACACGACACAGGGGTTTGAAAAGTAGTGACTGTTTTTACAAATGGGTCGTTTTATCTCTACCCGACAACGTTACGTTTGTACACTAGTCTGCACTTTGCCTTTAGTGAAAAAAATATTCAGGCGGGTTACATTCCCTGAATTATTTGTTCTGGCGGTGAATAGTGTTTTCGATCCGTGCTAGAAATTTATCTTCATATTTTCTCAACTCCTCAAAAAGAACATTGAATGCACCCAACTCATATCTTTTCATAAACTTTGTATGAACCCATTGGTATTTTTATTTTTTAAATGTCCGTAACACAAGATTCAAATTAGTACTGACTCCTCCCCCCCTCCATGTTCATAAGCCACTGAAGAAACATTGACAAAATGTGGATATTTTCGAGTCGAACTCACATGCCGCACTGCTAGTCGGGTAAATGTGAATAGATCTACACTTTGTGTTAATTATCAAGCGTGAACTTTTTATTTTCCTTTTTACACACACACAATTATATGTAGAAAGGTACTTTAGAGTAAACACTGAGTAAATTTTTGGGCCGAAATTGTGGTAAAACTATTAAATTTATGAAAAAAATTTCAAACAAAGCTTGTTTAGTTATTTTTTCGAGAATAGAATCGTTTTACTCATTCGGATATCGAAAAAATACTTTAAACAAAAGATTAATTTAAATATACTAGCAACTTCTATTTTCCCAAACATTTTCCCAAAATCCGAATAAATGAGGCAAAAATCAACCATGAAATTTTGATATGAGAACGCCACTTTTGTGGTGACAATAGTACTAATTATATTGTATGTATTATCCGTGCGACAAATAGAAGAATTCTTGAGACAAAAACACATTTTCGAGATAAAAATTCTTTAACTATGGCTTTTCTGTCTCTCTTTGCAAAATGGAAACTCTGAAGCAAAATGCGCTTGTTAAAAGCCAAGATCCTTCCAAATTTCCTCAGAATTGAAAATCTTTTATGTCTCAAGAAATAGAAAGCAAAACTAACTGCAAGAATGCTTATTTATGAGGGTACACTCCCGTTTTCAATTTTTCTTTGGGGACTTGAATATCTGTCGTTCAAAATATTTTTATTTATAATAGTTATGTCAAAAATATTTATTTGTGTATGCTTTCAACATTTTTCAAGAGACATACATAATTTACGAAGACAAAATGTTAACCTAACTTTTTTGTAATCTATACAGGGTTTAAAAAATTTCTAGCATATATCTCGTATATACAAATTTATTTTGACGATGGTCCTATTTAACATCTATTAGGTAGGATCGATGAACATTTGAATTTAGTTTTGCAAAATTCTATCGGTGCAAAAACAATAGCTGCATTTGCAAAATTTGCTAAAAATAAACATTGTGACAATCCAAAAGTACTAAAACTTTACTTCAATGGTCTTTTATCGAAATAATTAAACATATGATTATACGCTAAAGTTAAGGTCAAATGTTTATTTAGCATCAAACATTAAATACAGTTAAGAAGGGTTGAAAGTTTTCTATTAAATATACGGACCTAAACAAAAATGGTAGTAATTGGAAATTAAATAAATACGTTTATTTCGATATACATCTATTTGCTACCTTTTCAGAGGTGTTGCTATTCTCTTAAAAGGTGTGTATATCAATTGAAAAGGTTGTATATTAATAAAATAAAAACGCTCACATCAAAGAAAAAAAGAGTTTATACATAATATTTTCAAAATTTAATCACTTGTACTTTTAATGATTATTAATATCAGATGTAAACGCTTATAAAATCTAATTTTATAACAATAATATTAAATTTGCAAATGTTATGTTTATTTCGGAATTTCAAAAAACGCTTACGTTAAATTAAAAAAAAATTAATTCTTTCAACGTTACGAGAACTAAAATTAGAAGGAACTTGACATTAATAGATTGTTATTTTATATGTACGATAAAATTTAAATTTTACAGGAAGACTTGGCAATTTGTAAGCCACTTAAACAGTGAGCTTTGGACATATATCTTCGAAAAGTTTGACCATATTCATTTGATTCATGGATCATGTGATTAGACATAGCCAAGAAATTAATTAAAAACTGTGGAGCAGGAAGTTTTTTTTTTGAATACTATGTGTTACTATACGTGCTCCAGAGGCACCTATTTTAGTGGGGTGAGGAAAGATGCAAGAGGCCAAAAATAAAATCAAAACACATCTAAATTGCCTAATAATATACAAAAAAAAAACATTAAATATACGTGTGGTGAAGCGGTATTTTGGAGAAGTTATTGGTCCATAAGTATAAAACAAAATTGTAGATTAAAATATTTTGTATAACATTACTTTACATAAAAGTATACTTTTAATATTCTATAGAATGTACAAACTATATGGTAAAGATAAATTAAAACTTCAATCTAAAAATATATTTTCAGTTGAACTGATGAAATATGCATTAAAATAATGGGGTTAATTGGAAACTAAATAACACTTCTTCCGCTATACATAACAGAGATCACCTACATCATTTAATACGAAAAAATTCTACAATCGTAATTCTATCTATCTTGAATAATTTTCAAAAAATATTAGGTAGCAGAAACTGCTATACGAATAACGTAGGGAAAAACTAAGGAGAATAGAAGAATAGATTTAGACTAAGCTGTGTAGAATTATGAATACTTTGATTAAGTTATTTCATTCATTTGGGATGGGCAGGTCTCTAACCAGATGAAATCAATGATGGATCGCCAAAAGATATTCTAGATAATGATGTCGCGAAAGACAAGATAAACGAGATTCTATATAAATATACGAGAGACAGACGATAGTCTCTCTTTCAATCTCCATAGATTTTTAACTTGTAAAAATGTACTAATCACAAAAAGAGAAAATAATTTTGCGTGGTGATGATTTAATTTTTTCGATAGTCTTTATTGTATTATTTAATTTACAAAAAAAAATTAAAAAAATTAGAAAAATATGCGTTTTATATGAATAGAAAAATAATTTTAACATAAGTACAAAAAAAAAAAAAATACAGACGAATTGAGAACCATCCTCTTTTTTGGAAGTCGGGTTAAAAAATGATTTTTGTACAATGAAAAACTTTTACAAGTCAATACAAACAAGAGACATGCAACTGCTGTCTCGTTTTATCTAGCGGAATCATTAATCCTAAACACCTTTGATGGAAAGGAGGTACCTACAGTAGACCAAATTGGTTTCAGTACAAAAGCTCTTTAAAAATTCACTCCTAAAGGCCCAATTACACCTACCGAGTACTCGGCTGAGACAGCGCACTCGGCGAGTAAGCCGCAATGTAATGATTTTGGGCGAGTCAGTGAATAGAACCATGTTCTATTTTCTCGGCCGTGTAGGGAAACCCCCCCCCCCCCACCACTCATCTACTCGGTCGTTTATTTGTAAGCCACTCGCCCTCTCAGTCAGTCGGTGTAATCACGTTTGCGGCTGGCGAGTGCCCGTGTTCTGTTGCAACTTTTTTATCATTATCCATTATCAGTCAATTATTGTCTCTCTTTCTTTCTATTTGTTTTGTTTTTGTTGACAACTGTCTCGCTCTGACCAGCTGGTATGTAATCACCTACTCGGAAGGTGTAATTGGGCCTTAATTCGAATCTAATGTATTTTTATCATAAATATTTATATTATTCGATTATTTTAAAAAGAATTTAATTTGTTTGTCGATGCCGATGTTTGTCGAAATTAATGCCG
This sequence comes from Nineta flava, assembly GCA_963920215.1. NCBI lineage: Eukaryota > Metazoa > Arthropoda > Insecta > Neuroptera > Chrysopidae > Nineta > Nineta flava. The sequence goes on along the minus strand of OY986041.1, from coordinate 107,167,171 downwards.
ATGAAATTGTATGACATAGTTATGTATCAAAACTCTTTTATTGACACCTATATATAATCCTTATTATGACTAAAAAAATATTCTATGTATAAAAATAAACAACTGATTTAAAAACGAAAAGAAAAGTATACTAAATTTAGAGTAGTAAATAGATTTTTGTTCTATTTCTTAGTATTTAATTGATTAACTTCTACAATTATTCTTCTAACATTGATAGAATTCATTCATTTGCAAAGATAATGATGTCAGACCAAATGTGAAATGTGTAGAATAAACAATGTAAGTGATACTGAGAATTTCGAAATTATTACTCGCGTTTTCCTATACTCCAGCAAAAACCGGATTCGTAAAACGGAAACGACGCTGGATGCAATATAGTCAAATAAGTTATGTCACACGTAGATTGATCCAACAGCAGATAGTGGGACTCGACAAGTCAGATATTGGTTTGATCTCCGTTCTGATGATTTCAATCTTATGTAGCGCTAAGTTTTGACATTGAACGACTTTTTGCCGGTATCGCAGGGGTGTTATCAATTAATACCATCTATTTAATACACTAATGAGAAGTTTTGGTAGGATAGTTCTTCTTGATAAAAGTAATATTTAGTTTTATTATTTGTTAATATTACGTCGAACAGAGAAAATCACTTGTAACAGACGTATGGAGAGACATCGAAATGATTCAGAAGTGCTCCGTTTTCCGAATTTTGGCACGGAAAATTTTTTTGTCAAACGAATAGTGTTCCATCTATTTTCTAAAAGAAAACGGACGCGTTTAATTATCAACATAATATTTATATTCAAATTATTTTCTACAAAGCCAAGGAGGTGGAACGATAATCACGTTGAATGTAATTCATGACCACTAAAATTTTTCAATAACAAGTGAAAATAACAACTAACTGAGTTAGTTGCTTAGATACGCGGTATATCCTGAATTTATGTAAAAAAATTTATGACAAAAGTTGTTTATTTTTAAAAAAGGAACATATTTTGTCTTTACATGTTTGTTCTATCTCTTACGGTTAAAAAGATGGGTAGTTTTGCCCATTTTGCCAAAACATGGCCCGATTTTTCCCATTCACGAACTTATTCTTTATTTCTAGCACACACACAATTTTAGCTCGATATCTCTTTTCGATATTGAGTTATTGTGTCCACAAATGGACGGGCATGCGGTAATGGCCGAATTCAGCTATTTTATGACCACCTATTTCAAACATTAGTATGCGGTCAATATTTTCAATCGTACTACAAAAACGGGTATAAAAACTGTATGTTTCGATGATATGAGTTTATGTTGTTTGACTAAATGTACAGAATGCGTTACAAAAATGGGTATAAAAACTAATTTCTTCTAAATTTGTAGTATGTTTCGTAGATACGATTTTATGTTGTTTGACTAAATGTACAGAATGCGAACTAAGTCTGCTCTCGAATAATTTTTGTTAAAAAATATTTATTAGCAAACATTTCAGTGAATATTAGATTGGTTTTATTGAAACACTTTGTATACATATATATCCGTTATCTCTCTGGAGTGAGTTTATGGAAACATTTAAAAAGCTGAACTACTGACGAGCTGAATACTAATTAGATTCGGACAGAAAATGTATGTATCCATTTTCAGCAATCATACGTAGGTACCGTACATACATGTTACATTATCGAACCGTGAACTATGAGTGGTAGTTGGCCAGCGTTAAGTGTGTGGTGGATGTTCGTTTTGTTGTTGTCATGTGTTTTCTAGGAGCATTTCTAGGTAGATCGATAACATAAACGAAAACCATATGATTGTAGAAGAACTTCCGAATGTGTTATTTAATAAAACTATTGTTGGGTATGCAATTGATTACTTCTCTATTATATGAATGATTTAAATTTATTATATTACACTAAATTATTTAAGTCAAGTTTTAATGTTTTGAGTAGTGCTTTTTAAGTCTTTATACCGAATTCAAGTTAAGGAATCTTGAATTTGCAATACATGCTTTTTTTGTCCATCCAAGAATACCCGAATTTTTTTACCATTTAATAGTTTCCAAAGAGAGAGAGAGAGAGAGAGTAAGATAAGATAAATATTTTACATCAAGGATGCCAACTTTATATGAGATCTACTTTTTTATCTTAAAATATATCGCGATCTACTGGTACTATTTGTTTGAAGCTACATATGAAAAATTTGTTACAAAAATGCACAGTATGACTGATAATTTGATTTAAAGATTTCACTTTAGCGATTTTTTTTTTTTGGGTCATGAAAATTTATCATGGAAGGATGATGTAAGATTTTTAGACTTGTTTTTTGCTAATCTCTTAATAGCTCGCGGGAGTGCACCACGACGTACTGAAATATCCACCTACGTAAAAAACAACATAATTATTTAACGGGGCAAAATTAATTTAAATTAGCTACAGATAAAGACAGATTTAGAATTTATATTATTGCCTTAACATTAATGGAAAGACCGAGTTTGCATGTCTCTAACTAAGGAATCATAATTAGGTGATTCCTTAGTTAGAATTTCTTAGACAGGATTATATCCTGATAAAGATAATAATAATGAGTCTTCAGTATGTATGGGAATTAGTCAGGATAGAACGGTTGTTTAACTTTTAAGTATGAAAATGCCGATTCACACAGGTATGTAAATCCGAAACAAGAATACAAATATTCGCTACATTTGGCAATGTTGGGATATTTTTCTCGCCTGACGTATTTTCGAAAATGTTCTTCAAATTTTCTGGTTTACAAGATTAAATCAGTTTGTAAAATTATAATTTCATTTTTTAATGCATTTTAATCCATATGAAATATGTTTGCAATTTTTGGCTAATGCGTTTCACACATAATCTTTCTTGAAAGAGATGTAATTCCACACTTTCTTTATTTTTTCTAAAACTTGAAATCTTACCTAAACTTCTTCAATTACGTTTTGCCAAGACATCGCAAACCTATCGACCAAAATTGTTATCCGTATACATAACTAAACGATATTATACAAATGATAAATGCTATTATATAAAAATATTGTGAAGTCATAATTGTATATCATAGAATGATATTTTAACATTTTCGCACCAACGTTGCTATAAGATCTTATAGGGGTCCAATCGTACTTTTTTTTTAATTATTTACTAACTAAAGTAATTAGAAAAAGTAATTAGATCATATTTGTACATATTTATTGTAGTTTACTCACAAATATTTCTTCAAATCTGTAGCTCCAAGAATGAAATCATGACTTGGCTTACCTGTAACAAAGTAATAAATAATTTAATATAAATGTATGTATTTATTAAATAAATATTATATAAAAAAATTAAATGGTTAAGAAAACAAATATTTCAAAAAACAAGTGAAAATAACAACTGACTTAATTACTTATATAGTCTGTATATACTGAGTTCATTATCAATGCGGGAACTGTATGTTATACTTTTTACACACGCTCATGTGTAACGTACATAAAGTATAAGGGTGCTTTATTGTATACTCATAAGATTATTTTGGAATTATACAGCAATTACACACATATGAGCTAAAATTGTGACAAATGTGTTCAGTCCAAAAACAAGATCAAAAGTTGCTTATGTAAAAACACAATTTTTTTGTATACATTTTTTACGGTTTTAAAAAAAAAGGTAGTGGAGAGATGAATCGATTTTGACCATTCCGAAATTGAAATCACAAGTTTGTGGCTCTAGGAGACATAAACCAAAAATTTCAACATATATATATATATATATATATATATATATATATATATATATATATATATATATATATATATATATATATATATAAATATTCAGGCTAATTGTTTAAAATGAATAATGGCGATCTGATGTCTTTGAATAATATGGATTTTATAAGTGAATCTTCTGTGTAAATAAAATATTAGATAGCTATCTGTCAGATAAACCAGTTTCCTAAATTTAATGCATACAGATACGATATTAACCATAAGAATACTATCATGAAAACAGAACCCTACTTGTAGAATTGAAAGTGTATTGGTCCTGCGTCTACCTAATATTTTTTTACGACAGTTAATTCGTAACACTATTCATAATTTCTGTACTTGTCTTTTAGTTTTCTATTGCAAAGCTACTTTAATCGAATAAGAGACAAATTAAAAATCACATATAAATATATAAATAAAATTGAATCGCTTTTCCTTTTCTATTCACACATATATCATTTTCTCACACTAATCAATTTTACCTATTATTTCCGTTTAATTTTAATGCATGCATCACCGTACGTGTATATAGTTTTACTCCTACATTATTATAACATACACATTCAAGCCTATATATAATATATGCGAAGGAAACAATTCAATATTGAAATTCATTTCAAGTAAATTATACTTAATTAATTGTTTGTTGCATATTCCAGTATACATATATTTGTTTACATTCTGTTTATTAGATGATTATAAAGTTTCCATAAAGAAAATGAGAAATATTTATCATGAAACAAATCAGAATTTAAACGCACGCGTGCACAATGTAACACGAAAATAGGTTTAGCCGCTGAATAGTTTATTGTTTTTAGTAATAGATGGAACTGCCATGCAAAATAAAATAGTTTATATTTTCAGTAACAGATGGGATTAATAGCGTATTTTCAGTAATGATTATTTTAAAAATTATATTAAATGAATTGTTCTAATTCTTAAAAATAATTGTTAATGATGTAAATTAATTTTAAGTGTTTTATATATACTTTATACCTTAAATTCTCTTTTGAAATTATGGGTAACATATCCTGTCCTCTACTCATTATATGTACCTCCAACTGTTGTATATGCATTTGGTGTACGTTTTAATAATCAAATAACATCGTCTAATTTTTTATTGAAATATATTTTATTGTCTCAGTTTTATGTGACAACAAATATTTTAATACTTTTTAAACTACATAAATATGAATTATGTTCTTTAATCAAACTTTTATTAATAGTATTTAATGACTTTCTTCGATATTTATATCGTTTTTCCGACTTTCATAAATTATTTGCATTCGTAAAAAATTTGTTTTAGTCACACCAAAGTAGTAAAGCTTCTACAACGAGTATGTTAGGTTATGTGTTAAAATGATATTTCCGATAGATAATAAATTTAAGGATAAATAGTTTTAAGAATAAAAATGGTTTCAGAGAGTTTGGGAAATTTTTATGAAATATATATCAAAAATACTCGTAGAGTCAAAAATAATTGAACATATTATAAACATCTACTTGTACACCTGTAATCGCCTTATGAACATTTTAACAATTAAAACTATTAAAACAAATCTATTCAAATATTTTCGATGAGTTATAAAACTAAGTAAAAACTTTTTAAATAATTAATTATATTTATATCAACAATTTTCATTTCATACTTTTGTAACATTATAAATAGTTTCAATGCTTTTATAAATTGAAAATCCGATAGAAATAACATTTTCTAAAGTAATAGAATATTTTTGGTTGAACGGTGGTGTACACTAACAAAGTGAAATTTGTTGTAGGTGCATAGAAAATTGGTAATATTTATTGAATGGACTTCTCTAATTAGCTATGAAGCTAACAACTTTCAACATAATCATCTTTGAAGATATACACGCGTAGAAATAGATTATTCATCATACACTTTGAAACGTTCAGATAATAAATTCTGATCATCATACAACGTTATATTAAAGTATTAAATTTAAGCGTACATGATTAACGCTACGAATAAGAGTACCTATGAGAGAATTTTATCTGGAAGCTCATGTATTTGGTAACTTGGTAGATTGAATAATTTTCTATCAAAAAAACATTTTTAAAAACAAGCTTTTTATACGAAAACTAATTTCTACAACTTTACTTCTTATGTGTTTTTCGATTTTTTCAATATTATGAGAGTTATACCAAATTTTGTGTTTCCCCTTCCCTCTAAACCCCCCTTTCTCCTTATCGATTCTTGTCATGCTTACCATAAAAATGCATTGTCATCAGAACTGAACCAACATGTAAAAATTCAACTCCGTAGGAAAAGAGGAAGTGGTTCTAATTCAGCTTGCAAGATTTGACCCGACAATACATACATACATAAACACATACATACATAAACACATACATACAAACATACATACATACATACATACAAATACAAGTTAAATAAAAGCTTGTAAATAGTTTACAACAGTGGAAATGTATTAAATAAAAGTAATACCAATCCATCCTCTGGGAAGAAAAGTTTCGACATGTTTGTGGTAAAGAAACGTTTGTAATAGCTCGTAATTTTTAATTTCGTTCTCTATTGTGTAAGTTTTGTCCTATAATTATGCTAATAATTTAATTACTTAATAACCAATAATTGTTTCATAGAGTCTTTCTAATTATACTAATACCAAATTGAACTCATGAAATGGTCTATCAATTAAATATCACTGTTCCAGTTGTCTTGTGCGTAAAGTTTTACAATCTTGTTGACAAAAGATGGTCGTTTAAATTCCGATGAGCCAATGAAAAAAAAAACATGTCCAAATTATTCTTCCTAGAGTTTGTACATGAGATAGATCTTAGCTGAAAAATGATTGAATGGATTGAATCGATAAGTATAAGTTTATGATCTAATTATTGAAATAGAAATTGAATACATTTAATTTTCATGACATAAAATCAAACAACCATTAATAACCAATAACTAAAATCAATAATTACAGTTGTCATACTCATAATAATATTTACTAATATTGTATATCAATAATTAGTTGAAATTGAATTTTCATAAGCAGGTGGTATCCATTATAATACATACATTAATTATGCGTTCTAATAAATAATACTTTGATTCAATGTGTTCACAGTAAATTAACCTAATCTGCATGTATAACTGTAAACAAGGTTCTGCCTTATACCTACCTAGTAAGTATATACCTCAATAACTCTAACTACATATTATAGATGCAAATGTTTCAGTTTAGATAAAATATAACAAACACTATTTAGTTTTCATTTGAAATAATAATAAATATATATATTATGTATTTGTCGAAAACGGTAGATTATAAATTGTTAAATATCATTTAAGCTTCACTTGATTTATTGACAGCTGGAAATAATTATTTATGAAATTGGCAATTATTATATATATATATATATAAATATATATTTATATATATATATTGTTGTAATGAAAATTATTGAGATTAATTTTTTTTGATCCAACACACATTTTAATAGAAAAATATTAAGTAAAATATTATGCAAAATATTTAACAAAACAATATTTTTCTCCTTGCAAAAAGAAGGAGTTTTTTTTTGAAAGTACAAAAAGAAAATAATATAGCTCGATTTATTTTTTTTCTTAAACTAAGTTTTTTTTTAAGTCGAAAAATGATAATAAGATGCTTTTGATTTAAAGTTTTCTATTTTTGAAAAAAATCAAAAATTGAAAAAAAATTATTACATATAATTTAATTTAAAAAAATTCAAAATCATACAAATTGAATGTTTTTAAAAAAAACATAAATAGATCACAAATAAATAATGTTGTAAAAACAAGATAATTCAAGTAAACAGAAGTAAGCTAGCTTACAGTAATGTATCATAAAATTTGTATATAGATTTTGAGTTGACACTGGCCGTGTCCATTAAGTCTCTTCTTAAATATCAACCAAGCGGGGTATGACTATGGGTCAAACCCAAGTAGAGGTATAATTTTTAATTAATTTTATAAATAGTCTGAACACTCCGACTACGTCCATGGGTGTTGATATACTAAAATATTCTAGAAGCCTCCATGCGAAAATATATTGTCAAAAACAAAATATTTATTCAAAAACACAATCATATTCTAGGACGACCCATAGCGGGTATATAAACCGTGACCAGTGTCGATTCAAATCAGTTTTTAAATCGTGTCTGATCAGTTTTAAATTCGACCATTGTGCGATTAGTATCAAAGTTTAATATCAAAGTTGAAATCAAGTATTGTCTGATTAGTTCAAAGTATATAATTGTTGTTCAATCCAGATCAAGTTAAAGTTGGAATTTGTACAAGTAATTGGATCAAGTAATTCAAAGTTTGACATTGTGTGAAAAAAAATTAAAATAATTGTTGAAAAAGAAATTGGATAATAATTTTTTTTTTTTAAGCAATAAAATCAGGTTTTTTTTTTGTTTCGTAAAAACTTGTGTTTAATTTAATTTTTTTTTCTTTTCTTTAAACATAAACGTGCGTGTTGTTTCAATTACAAAATATTTAGTAATATCGCTTACTAATATATTTTTTTTTGTTTTTGTCGAGTATCGGAATCATTGCAGGTTCGGGCAGCGCTCCTTTGAGGATAAAGAGAGATAGGATACCGCGACAATATATATATATATATATATATGGTATGTATAATTTAGAAATTTTGGTGTTTATATTATATTATTACGAGGCAACCTAAATTTTGCTAATATGCCTCGCTAATAATGTACGTATATTAACGAATGTCCTCTAAAAAGAAATTGAAATTTGTTTATTAGAAATATAGTAGATAACAACTTTAATTCGAAATTTTTACAAAAATATAACGAATAAGGAAAAAATTATCTATAAAATAAATAAAAAATTTAACTTTAGTGGCCTTTTGTTAATAGCAAGACTAGCTTGTTCGGATCTAGTTATTTACAAGATCATGTTCGCCCCTTGTTACTTACAAGACTACATTAGACCAAAATCAGACTAGGGAAAGTTCTCCCTCTTAATATGGCCACAATATGAAAACAAACATAATACATATTTTGGATGTCGAAAATCAATGTGCGATTTTCACTCACTTCTAATTATCGTATCGATTTGAAACTAGGCAAACAATTTCCATTACGCAAGCAAAACAATATGATAAGAATGGGAAACTATGTTTTCAAAAAAGGAATTTCTTAAATGTAGCAAGTAAATAAGCAGTGTAGCCACACTGCTTATGCGATAGACAGACTTTTGTCTAAGACTTTAAGCATGTAATGTATGTATATATAAGTATTGTCTATATACTGTATGACACATATTTTTAACTTTACGTCTCTCAAACACTGTGCAATAGAGCAGACTAGAAATCAGTATTACATCGATCGAGCGAGTGCTACATCAGTCGAGTGTTATATCAGCGATTCGTTACATGCTGAAAATACACTCTGATCTGATTCTCATAACGCACCAAAATAAGTATAACTTCAAAAAGGAACATTTTTTGTTTTTAATTTTTATCTTTCTCTTACGGTTTTAAAAATTGATATTTTGCCTAGTCGTGTCATTTGATATACACCAAAAATTTTGTATACTTAGGGTATACTAAGCTTAGCCCCGACTTTTTAACGAGTGAAAATATTGATCGCAAAACATAATTTTTGGTATAGGTGTGTATCAAATGACGCGACGGTATTTTTATATACACCGGATATAAAAACACACTTTAATTAGTAATCAGTGTGTAGTTACTAGGCAAAACTTGTTATTGTAAGAGTGTGAATTGCTTTGTGTTATCAAATCCTTGAGTCGGATGTCTAAATAATCACCTGATTTAGTGTAGAAATTCGTAAATACAAGATTGGATATTAAAGTCATTTAATCAATATCAGCAATCTGACATCGTTTCTTTAATACCCAGTTGACCTATCTCCATTGTATGTGTATCATTCATTTAAAAAAAAATAGCTGTGACTAATTTAACAACAACAAAAACTCAGTTTATTTAGGGATTTGTTCAATTACAATTAACAAAACATAAAGGAATGTTTTTATAACAATTATGAAATGTATAAAAAGCCTAAATATCAGTTCAGAAGGTACATCCGTACATTTGGGATTTGTTTAATACATTAAAAGAGTTGATGATGTAATTGTTTTATTTTATTGATAATTTTCAATTCTCGATGGAGCTATTAGACAAAGACAAAAATATTCCAAAAAAAAAGGTTGTATGGTTTTTTATATATACTAATCAGTGCATAAAAAAAGCGTTATATTACAGTTTATGAAAATATTTAAACGTGTTATTTCAATGTTTTCTTTCGTTCCAGTTGTACTTTAGTGCGAAACATTTTGTTTGAAAATCGGTTTTGTAAACTGTATGTACACAAGCCCACGAAGGTAGCGTTCTTTTTACAAAATTTCATACATGATTTGTGTCTTATTAAATTATCACATTTTGTACTTGTCTTGTATATGTTTTGTACTTGTTTTGTATACATCCGTGTTATAACTTGTATTTTAAACGGTGCAAGATAGAGAAAATTTTTATATCGTAAATAATTATATCATAAAAACAATATTTACATAAAAACAATTTTTCATTGAAACTTTTTTCAAACATCCCATAGTTTTGCCGTAAATGTGATGTAAATTCCGTATTTACACCAAAACTATGGAATGCATGGAAAAGAATTTCAAACAAAAGTTGTTTGTTTTTTATGATGTTAATGCTTTTCAATCCTTTGTATAAAAAAAATACGGTATGTGCAATGCTTAAATTTACTTACTAATAGGATCAATTGGATTTTAAAAACACTCCTTATTGAATATCTTTGTGTAAATTATTAATTGTCGGCAAAATGTAATCAAATAATTCTGTATGTACAACCTAACTAAAATCAACTTACTAATTGTATAGTTTTAAAGTTTGTCCCATTTTTATTGCATTTCATTCATAAAAAATTTTATATTTTGTATACCTGTTTGTTAAATTTTTAGAATTTTTCAAAATGTTTATAGTTTAAGGCTTTCCCAATGTAATTAGATCTAATTCATAAAACGTTATATTAAGTACCTGAAAATGGTTTCTTTTTTGGTAAAGTTTGTAAGAATTGTTCATTTCATTTTTTTATTTCTGAGGAAGGAGCTGTGTTTCGAAACTAGTCAAATAAAGTGATTTTACGAAAACTTCAAAAATTGTGAGACATGCACCAAATTAGCAACGAGCAACATATCTCTGACTCCATATCCCAGAGATAGTTACTATTAGCTAATTCATACTGATGATGACTACCTTGTAGTCGAAATACGTATTTATAAAATACAAATAATAGTTCTAGGAATTGGGGTATACAGTAATGTTAAAAACTTATCCTGACTTCAGTGACGTTTTCACTCATCCTGTTAGGATTTCAAACATTAAGATGATTTCAAACTTTGCTACAAGCAAAAACTATACAAGACCAAAAAATACAAAATACAAGTGAAATAAATAACATTTATTATTGTCATTATTAAATTTTGTGTATCAGTTATTTCGTAGAAAATTGTATGATACTTTCATATTGTATTGAGAATGAATCAAATTGCAATAAAAATATGTGACTATATACATGTTTGTGTGTGAGTGTGTGCTATGTATACAGTTTGTTTTTATAAATATAAGTATATCCTATTTTTACACAAAAATACATAACCGAGCATTCAAAAATAAGATCTCTTAAAACAAAAAACGTAATAATAATGACAGGCTCGGATAAAAAGATAAGAGGTTGAATTTAGCCACAATTAGTACAATCAGTCACATTCATAAGTTCTATATCCGGTATATAATATATCCCCGAGTGTATTAAGTTTATTTCCGAGTTTGTCACAGAAAAAATTTTTGGTATAATTTTGGTAATGATCTAATTTCATATGTGCGTTTTAGAGCTAGGTTAAGTTCGTGGCAAAATCTAACCATCTTTAAGAAAAATAGGAAAAACTGCCTATCTTTAACAAAAATGTTTAAAAATAAACAATATTTTTTTCATAAATTCAGTATATATATATATATATATATATATATATATATATATATATATATATATATATATATATATATATATCGGGTATGTAAGCAATTAACTCAGTTAGTTGTTATTTTCACTTGTTTATTATAATTTTCTGTTTTCGGTGGAATATAAAAATTTCATTAAATATGAACTGCAAAAAAAAGTGCTATCTCATTACAAAGAAGCGGGCCATTAATATAATGGCATAAATTTTTACAAAAAAAAAACAAAAACCGCCTGTAAAAATTAACCAACATTTGCACTAAAAAGTTCAAAATAACATTTTAATTGCTCAGAAGAAAGGAAAATATATTTAACATTATTATTATTTAAATTTCAAAACAAAAATTGTTATTAATAATTAAATTTGTAAAAGTATATGAAAATATTTTATGAAATATTTTACAGTTGAAAGCTAACCGAGCAAGAATATATTATATATTAAAAAATGCAGATTTTATCTATAAACACTTCGAACTATTGATCGTATTGATCATATGTCAATTTGTGGTCGGTGGAAGCCAAGGAAAGTTGTTAAACAACGGAAGCTAGGTTAAATTTGCCTTGGCTGCCACCGACTCTAATGATAGAGACCCGCTTCTACCGAAACAATCGTTATAAGTTAATTAGCGTAAAAATCTTTGTTTATATTTCAAAAAAGTTGTCATCGAAATTTTGGTGTATGCGGTATTTATACATATGACACAGACCAATTTTTAAATTTATCTTCATGTGATATACACATACGTATATAAATATTGACATAACCGGTAAGTCAGAACACGTTCAATGTGAACAATTCAATACTTTACATCATCAAGTTAACTTTTCCACATAATATAGGATGTTTATATTTATATTATATTTTAAAAAAAAATAAAAGTTATATTTGCAAAAAACTTTAAATATACGTTTTATTTGCAGGCAACTGGTACTAAAACCCAAAGAATGGGTACTTTGTGCTGATAATTTGTGCTGAGAAGACTAAATTTGATTAAATTTCACCTATAACATAACATTTTGATAATTGTTTGTCTTTTGGTGCATTACCTACAAGTAAAAGTGCTTAGTTTTATTTTTTTTTACGTAAAATTGCAATTTTGCAGTTTTGGCCAATTTCAGAGATAAAAAAAAATTGTTACAAAAAAGGTATATTTGGGCTTCTTGATCAATGAAAACCAGCGGGAAACCGACATTATCAATATTGAAAAACTGTTCAAAAAAGATCGATATCATCATTGTATTATTTTTTATATTATGATATCATGCAGCGTATAAGAGCCAATTCCAAAAGGTATTAGTTTATAGAGAAGCCTCCCTCTAACAGGATTGTTTATTAAATTTTTTCGCCTGTTTAGCGTATTTTTGAAGTTGGTTAGGTTGTTTGTTCAATGCTTGTGCTTTTAACATATTATTTATATCAAAATAAAAAATTCACTCTGGACATGAAATAATATAAACACTCTGTATATATGATTGCTAGTCTATTGCTTGTGCCAGTAGGACTATCTAGTGTGAAGATAGGATACAGAATTGAACGAGGAACATCTGCTGACAATTCCCATGCGATATTAACATTGCCTCACTTACTAAAACTAGATGGTATATTATTATTTTTAAAATCGATTTGTACTTTTGGTATATATATATATAAAAGTAAAGCAAAAACAATAAAAAAAATATCCTATTTCTTATATAACCCAACAACCATTTTACCACTGAAAATAAAATATAATAAATAAATATACGACTTTCAGCATTTACAACACCTATGCATTATAGGTGTAAAAAGTTTTCGATCAATAGTTCGATATGTTTATAGATAAAATCTGCATTTTTTAATATATAATATATTCTTGTTCGGTTCGCTTTCAACTGTAAAATATTTCATAAAATATTTTCATATACTTTTCTGATTAAACAAATTTAACTATTAATAACAATTTTTGTTTTGAAATTTGAAATAAGTCGAGAGCAATAATCTTTTTTATATTATCGAAAATATTTCTTAATTTATTTATATTGTCGAATTATTATTATTTTTTTATTTCTTTTTATATTAAATCATCCTTTTCATGATGCCAAAACAAGTCTTACATTTTTACTACTAACTTATTATGGTATTTTTTAATAAGGATAAGATCATTCCTAATAAATGAACAAGGCTTTGATTGCAAACGCCTTTGGTATGAAATTGGATGAGCGAGTATCTATAGTACCTATATAAGAACAAAATAACCGGCTATGCTTGAGAAGGTTTTCTGCAGTTTTCTTCACAAACTCCAGATGAATACCGGCATAGTTCCTATCATTGTCGGCAGCAGCCGCATATCCTACCAATTCCTAGACTATACACAAAAATTCCTTCCACTCAACTCACATCCTCCCATCATTAGGCATCACAATGGATCTTATGGACGACGTGTAGCCCGTTCTACAATCTATTTATCTATATAGTTGATTGTTTAAAACTTTAATTTCAAATTTATCAATGTATCGCTCAAACTTGAATGCCTTCTACAAAGGATTATGGGTCACACAAGTTATGTCCATTTTTCAAAATTGAATAATCGTGCCTTATTCATTCAGCTTTAGAGAAAATGTATCGAATAAAAGTTGTTAGTATATTTATAATGAACAACTTTTACTCAAACCAAAAACGTATAAGGCACAAAATAACTAGACAATTTTGAAAAAAGGACACGGCTTCAGTGGACCATAGTAGTTTCCTAAAATAAATAAATTATTACTCTTATTATTTACGTACTTGATATAAAGCCTATTTGTCGAACGCAACAAAATCTTTTTTAGTCTCTCATAATATATTTCGGAAATTTTCCAGCAAAATTTCGGATGTATACAAGGAAATCGAAATAAAACTCCCGAATATATAATTTATAGTTAAGCAATTCATCATGAATCTAACGAATTATGTAAAGACAAAAATAAAATACACAAAACAGGTACAACAATTTAATAAATTTACAAAATAAAATAATGATTAAATGGGGAGGGAGTGTGATACCATGAGGATAACTTGTTAATGTAATCCATATTTTTTGGTATCGTGTATCGTACAATCTTCTATCACGAATACTATATACCAATAAATCAGTGATTCGTCAATCCGGTACACTTAATACGTAGATAGATCTATCGTATGTGATGATATCGTATATCTATCTATATTGTGTGTTGGAAAAGTATACATGTGAAAGGTCATTCTAATTAAATAAATGGAGTGATACAGTAAATATACATCTAATAAAATTATATGGTACATAAAATTGTTGAGACGATTAGTAATCTCATCTATAACACATTTTCATTATATTATCTTCATAAAATTATATTGTACGGTGTGTTCATTATAAATATTACAGTAAAAGTTTAATTAATTGTGTAAACACTATTATTTAAAACAAGTAATGTAACAACTAACTGAGTTAATTGTTAGAATACCCAGTATATACTGAGTTGTAAATAAATGTTTGAATTGTTAATAATTTTTGAATTGTCCCAGAATTTAAAAAAAATATTTTATGGTTTTAAAGATCGGCATATTTTTTGCTTTCCGAGGAACTTTAAACACAACCTATGGGAAAACTATTAAAAGTTGTTTATTTTATAGACAAGAAGATTTTTGTTTTTAAACTTTTGTTATATCTCTTGCGGTTTCAAATATAGGCAGTTTTTGACCATTTTGCCCAAACATAGTCCGATTTTGCCCATTAACGAACTTAATCTTACTTTTTGACTCTAGAATAAAAAAACAAAATTTAAGCTCGATATCTCTTTTTGTTTTTGACGGACGGACAGACGGACGTGCGAAAATGGCCGAATTAGGCAGTAAGAGTTCCATATAGCTCTTTCAAACGTCATAAAACCAAACTTAGTGAAGGAATGTTTTTATCAAAAAGGCATTTTTCTCTTTCATTAAGTAACACTTAAGGATCTCAGGTACTGGATTACCAATATTGTGAAGTACTGAGTTTGAACATGTATCAATCAGATTCATATCAGCCAGTATTTGGGAACGCATTGTAGATGTAAATAGAGTTTTACTAGTGGTCCATATAAATTGATGTGTTCATAGTTAAACTTCATGCCTGTACTATGGACCACAAAAGTAGGGCCCTTTTTTCAATTTTTTTTAGTTTATTTCTTTATTATTAATTTGGTTTTCGAGAAATTGTTTCGAATACAAGTTTTTCGTATATTTATAATAAACAACTTTAATCTGAATAATTTTGTCGGAAAACGAATCATTGAGGTACAAATCAATTATAAAATTTAGAAAAAAGAACGCTACTTTTGCGGCAATTTGTACTTCATATACCATAAAAATAACATCTTTTTCATAGGATTTGGTATATTAAAATAAACTATTTTAATCTTTAAAACACATAACATTTGGCACGGTAGTGCGTCTGACCAAGTTTAAGCATATACGTCTACCGTACTGTTTCACAGCAAAGATGAGTCACGATTTTTAGGTCAATTGCATCTCATGAACCACAATAGCTAAGAAGCTCAAATTTCAATGCCATAGTTTTAATAGTTTCTACATTTTGGTGACTGACTCCAGTTGTCTTAGAAAGTTAATATTGGATGGGAATATAGGTCTTAGACATATTACTTAAATGTCAAATAAAGTAAACGCTGGTCGCTTCCGTTGGTATAATATAACCGAAAGGCAACCATACTAACAATGGAAATAAATAGACGTTAGTTTACAAAAAGCAATTTAAAAATATATTAATAGTAAATAAATAAAATTAATAATACAATGACACCAAAAATGAGGTAGCTCAGTTGGTAGAGCATTGGTCTAGAATGCCAGATGTCGTGGGTTCAACCCCCATTCCTAGGTGTGTATGATTTTTCATACCAAGCATTTGAGGTCAAAAAATGGAAAAATATACGTTTTTTTTTTTAATTTTCCGTTTTTAAAAAGTAACTTAAACATAATGTTTTGCATGAATAAAGTAGCGAAGACCAGACATAGGATTTGAGCATTTTGATACACTTTAACATAACATAAATAAATAAAATACACCCCCGTATGAAACGGAGTAAATATCGATATGGATTATCACACTATATACACGTGTGTATTTGTTATCAGTGACATTTTAATAACATATACATACTACATACATGGCATTGTATTTATGTATTTAATGTGGATTGTGAGCGTTGTTTAAACTTTGTGCTTCTGAAAATTATCGTTAAATCTATCAAACGTTTCACTGAACACAATTGTTATACAGGTTTATCTCTCAACGAAGGTGAAGTAGATATTTTATCATTTACAAATCCAATGAATGAATTGTTCGATTCTTCCCCCCATTTAAACAAAACTGACACGGTGGTCGTGTACGGCTCTAAAAACGTTTTTTTTTTTTTTGCTCCAAAAACTTCCATCAAAGAGAAGACTTTCACATTTTACGTCACACAAAGTTACAACTTATTATTATCATATCAGCACTTTTCATACCATTGGCATTAAAACCATGAAAATCTTGACTATTGAAAATAAATTATCATTGCTTTTCTCATCCCTTCAAATTCAGCCATTCCAGTTTCACCTTTTCTCTGGATATTTACTAACACGACTACTTAGATGCAGCAACCAGTCCAAGTGGCCGAGCGGTCTAAGTTGTTACGTCTGCGCAGTATGCGTACTTGGAATCGAATCCCGACATCGGCAGTTTGTCAATTATTAGAAAAAAGGGACGGTTAATTGTCTAAACGTATGGACAAGAACGAAGTAACCGGCTATGCTTAAGAAGATTTTCTCCAGTTTTCTTCACAAACTCCAGATGAATATCGGCATAGTTCCTATCATAGTAGGCTGCAGCCGCATATCCTATGAATTTCTAGTCTATACACAAAAATTCCTTCCACTCACATCCTCACATCATTAGGCGTCACAATGGACCTTATGGTCGAAGTGTAGCCCGTCTAGGGCAGCCTCTACAATCTATCTATCTATCTAAATGAAGCAGCTATAAAACGTCCGGGGAGAATCGAACAGTCTCACCAGCTTGTTTGTCAATGCTCTTTATGTTTTATGTTAAAATAACAAATGAAATATAAAATTTGAGAATAGATCTGCTTTCTCATCTCAGGGATGTTCAGGGATTGCCTAGAGTAACTACCGGAGCTGACAAAACGGAACAATGTTAAATTGATCTGGATACAAGGTCACACTGGTTGCGAAGAAAATGAAAAAATAGATACTTTAGAAAAGAAGGGCGTCGTAGTACCTTTCATATGCCCAGAACATATTTTAGGGATTGCAAAGACAGATCGCAAACAAGTGATCAACGAGTGGATAGACGTGCCACCGTAATCTCTGGGAAAATATACAGCAACAAAAACTCGGAAAAATACTGTTTCGGAATGAATCCACAAGGGTGTCTCTCGGTGCTGCTTCGATACAGCTTCCAAAGTAACCGAATTCATCACCGGATATTATCACCTGCAAAAGCATCTGGAAAAATTGATCCATTATGTGTAGACAGTGCGGCGAAGAGGAAGAAACATTAGCCACATCATCTTTAACTGCGAGTCTCTCGGCTACAGCAGATACTCGGTGAATTTCACCCTCAATATATATAAACCTTCACAAAAACCTGTCGAGCTAAAATTTAAAAATTGTATCATTCATTTGTGCCTTATTTATTCGGTCGAAAAAATGTTTCGAATAATATTGTTCCTTATAACTATACAACTTTTATTTGAAACATTTTTCCGAAATTCGTATAAATAAAGCCCAAATCAATTATAAAAATTTTATATTTAATCTCGAGTTTTGGCGTTGTATGTACATCACATAGCATATCAGTAGCAAAGTTTGTCCAAAGTACTGGACCGAAAAACCAGAGATCGTGGATTCGATTCCCATCCAACATGTGATTTTTCATATCAAACATTGATGTCGTAATAATTATGTGAAAATAATAATTTTTATTAAAATCCCATAATGGATTATTTGAAGAAGTAAATAATTTTTAATATACAAATTTATTGATTTATTTCAAAGAATGCATCGTTAAATGTGAATATTATTCGTTAAATCTATACTAAAAAGAATTGTTTTACATGGTAAATGTTTGTAGAAAATAGTCTCCGTGTATGCGTGTATTGTATATTTGACATTTTTTTTTTAATTAACAAAGTTCAGATTCTGTTTTTTTTTCTATACTTGGCCTTTTAAAAAAAAGACAGAACTTAAAGACGACGATTTTCTTGATAAAAATTTATAAGTACAGTAAAATTTAATTAATGTTAAAGTAGTAAAAGTTTTTAATTCTTATATGAAAATTTACTTGAAGTGAAGTCGAGTGAAGTATAATACAAACTTTATATATACGAAATCTATGTTTGTCACTACACTGATTTGAATAGAGTATAAACTTGAGACTGTTATTCTTTCGCCTAGTTCATGTTTAGTTCAATTTTTTAACATTTTGTAATATATAGATAGAGCCCGAAATGAGCTGATATTTTTATTTTTGACACATTTTTAACACGCTTTTATTAGCTTGACTTTACTAACTAAAAAACAATGTAATAAAATCTTCGGTGTCAATTTTAACCTACTTCTAAATTGTCGTATCGAAATGAATTGGTATCTAAAAAAAATAAATAAAATAAAAAGTAAAAATAAAAATATGTAGTTTAAAAAGACTAAAAAACACGCTTTTATCCCACATTAAAAATTATAAAATAATTAAATTGACTTGTATTAGTAACAATTATTGATGTGCCGGTTATCCGTATAAGCGGATATCCGAGGGACGAGAAAGATCTGTATCCGAATCTTTAACGGATCTTGTATATTATTAAATTTCATTACATATACGAAATTCTGAATATACATGGAGGCTATATAAAGGAGATATAAGTCATACGGGAAAATTGACAAAATATGGCAACGAAATGGGAGAAGTTATATTTACTTTTTATGCCGCTAGGGTCGCAAGTTTTTGATAGATACTCATCCTTACCAAAGTGAATATAGTATAATAAATAGAAGTGAAGTAAGCCAAGTAACTATTTTTATTTTGAAGTGATCATTTTGAAGTACACGATTTGGTTAAAAAAATTTATTAAATAAAAAACTGTTTAAAAAACATTTAAAATGGGAAAAGTATGTGCAGTAGACAATTGTAAAAGTGGTAGTGCTTGTGACAATAAGCAACGGGATCAATTGGGTTTAAAAAACCAGGACTTTTAAAGTACCAAAAGCTAGTATAAATATTCCAAAATTAATTAAATTGTATGACATTATACTAAATATTAATTTTCAGCATTATTATTAATAAATAAAAGTTTAATTTAATATCTGATTCAATAATTTCTTTCATTTTTACAATTCCAACATTACAGGTTACTATTTAATTATTTGATGTTTTTTTTTTTATTTTTATGTAATTATTTTGCGAATTTTAACTATCACTTCAACTTCAACTAAATCCTTATTGAAAAATTGAAATTATTTATCATTTATTTAAAAAAAAATATTTTATTGAAAAAATACTTTGGCTGGAAATAATTTTTATAATACTATAAATACGTAATGTTATTCAATTAAAACTCGCGCCTTATACTCTCTGTTTTGTTTCCGGTGCCGAAGGAACGCTACTGACATCTTATTTTAGCCAATTATTTGTTTACATGGAGTTATGTGTCCTTGTTTAGGGTCTATGATAGGTGGATTAGGTAGCAATGAAATACTATTAAATTCCATTAAAAATTTTTTTATTTCTTCAAACACATATTTGGCGCATTCATATAGCAAAAATAAAATGTTTAAACATTAATTGTGGTGAGTTACCAATAGCTCCTCAAAAGTATTAATCAAACTACCATTATAATGAGATCAATCACAAATCTTTGTCATTAAAATAATGAAATATTTAAACATTTATTCACAATAGTCACGTGCACCGACACCGACTGAGTCAGGAAGTTAAGGTCCGTATCCGTATCCGTATTCGCGGATCTAGACACCAATGATCCGTATTCATATCCGTATCCTTGGATTTGTTTTTTTAACGATCCGGCACATCACTAGTAACGATATATTAAAATGTCTATGAATTTTTTCTATAAAGATATTAATGGTATTAAAAGAGTATTTATTTGTAAATCATATTCACTATGAGGCAAATTTCGTCGCGATCTCTAAATGAACATTCGTATTTTTTTTATTTAATGAAAAAAATTGACGTGAAGTTAAAAATAAAGAACTGGAAAAATTACAGTCAGCAGAAAACCACCTGTTTAGGTCGGGCACACAAGAGCGTTAAAGAAACGTCCGCTACAAGGCTCGTAGAAATATATTGTTCAAGATTGACTTGTTCATATAACAACGTGCATTGAGAACACGCATTATTTTTCTTCGTTGAACTGCTGGAACGCATTAAATTATATATAATATAATATAATAAATATTTATTAAGTTATATATAACTGTACAGATGAGAGTCTGCATAACGTCCGTGAATTAATAAGAGTTATTAGATAACTGGAGTTTTTGTAAATAATTAAAAGCAGTTCCACCTGATATTTAATGTGATTATTTACCGTTCAGTTCAAGTGACATCATACTACTGGTGGAAAACGTTTTGTGTGTCCTAATATCTGCACGCGTTAAAATCAACCTAGAGATAGAGAGGTAGATTGTAAAGGCTGCCCTGGACGGGCTACACTTCGTCCATAAGGTCCATTGTGATGTCTTAGGATGTGAGGATGTGAGTGGAGTGGAAGGAATTTGTGAGTAGACTAGGAATTGGTAGGATATGTGGCTGCAGCCGACTGTGATGGGAACTATGCCGATATTCATCTGGAGTTCGTGAAGGAAACTGCAGGAAACCTTCTCAAGCATAGTCGGTTAATTCGTTCTTGTCCATACGCCGACAGTTTAGTCAATTAACCGCCCCTTTTTTTTATTCTTATAATTGACAAACTGCCGATGTCGGGATTCGAATCCATAACCTCCCAGTTTCCAAGTACTGCATACTGCACAGACATAACGCCTTAGACCGCTCGGCTATTGGACTAAAAAAATCAACCTATGTTTCGATGTTAAATAATTTATTTTTCTGTCCTGCACTCTGTCCTGCACTATAATTTATTTTTTTCTGCAGTCAAAATTTCTCAACGACGTATTGTTCAGAATATCGATCAATTCATTTAAACGTATGATAAGTGAACTTTTAATTTTTATTATTCATTTTACATGTATTCAAATGAGTGTATAATGTTGTAGACCACCATTTAAACGGTTTATTTGAGAGATTGACTAAAGTGGATAAACTTAAAATATAGATTGTAGAAACGCTTAGACACTCTCTATAGTAACACTTTAATTGGTCACTTTACAGTTACTTTATAAAGTGAATAGATATATAAAGTTCAATTTTCTCTCTAAAAGCATTCAAGATTTTAAACAAACCGACCGTCCAGTACCCTCTTTGACAAACAAATTACATGTTATGTTTTGCTACATAAAAGATAACATATTACTTTAAATGAATTCACATATTACTATTTAAGCACGTCTCTTAGTCTTATACATTGGTTATATTGCCAAATGAGGGTACTATGACAGGGTCGTAAAATTATAAGTTTACGTTTTAAATTTGTTTGATGATAAATGATAATATTGACAAAATAATGAAAAGCAACGAATGTTAATTTAAAGACATGTTTGACTTTTTTTTTTAGTAATCAGACATAATAAGTTCATAAAAATTAACCGTGGTGTAATTGGTTAGAATACTGTCCCGGATGGAGGAAGGCCTATAATTCGAGTCCTAGTGGTTTCATAATCTTTTTACCCGACTGTTTCAGAGTGAGGGTTATGTTTTTTGAGTGTATGTTTGTATGTGTGTCTTTTTCTTTGGCAAGCTCTGTATGAACTTTTATTCAACATAATTTTTGAGCCCAAACCACTCCGATTTTAATTATCGTCAACCAGGAATCGAACCTCGGCCCTCTGGATATCTTGTCCAGCGTGCTTACCGCTACACCAAAGACGACTCTGACGTAAGAGTCAACGTTTTAATATCATTAAAAGTATTACTTCTGTTGTCAAATATACTTCGATTTTATTCCATTTAACGTTATCTTCTATTACTCGCTCTGCTTGCAAGAGGCTCTCGCCCCTGTGACCCCTGAGGCGGCCTTTGGCTTGGGCTCTACATCATTGAAATAATGCAAAACCACTCCCTTCTAGCATGCATAGAAGTAAAAAAGATACTTTTGGATAGTTTTTTCCCATTTTCGAGGGTGTTGGAGGTTTTGTTGGTAAAATTACAGTTTTACGATTTTTATACAGCCACAAAGTGCTGTATATGTTATAGAATTTTGCCGGTATACTCTTATAAACTTAACGGAGCAGAGCTGTTGGCCTGGATGATGTATTTAAATCATTAAATATAAATTTAAAGCAAGTGGAATTATGATTCATTACTAAATATCAAAGCTGAGGCACTTTTGCTTTTAATGATTTACGAAATTGCTTTATTATTACAGGCAGAGAAGAGGGCTACAGTTACATCAATCTTATTGGTAAGAAAAATGTTCAATGAAAAACACAGAACTGAGATCTTAACTATTGCAATCATTACATGAGTGAGTCGTGCCTGTCTATAATCTAACATCTAATAATAATATGCTGTGTTAATGGCGTGACTTTATTTATAAAGTGTCAAAGTGAATTGAGCGGAAGCAGATGACAATGTACATGTATGGTGCTGGAAGCCATACATGTATAGTAACAATCTATGTGTATACAGAATGTTTCTCAATATATGCGATAAAATTTAAGATGTTATTCATTTCTACTATGTTTATTTTTACTATGGATTAGCTCCTATATTTGTTTGGTTTTCTAGATGTGTAGCTGTATTCAATTAAATATACAGCCGACTCCAGGAGGTGTTTTCCCACGGAATTATGTATAGACTATTTTTTTAATAAAAATTATGTTTGATTGTTTTTTCAATTTTTGTTTCATTGCCATTTAAACACGATAATTTTGAAACAAATTTGGGTCTTAATGTGTTCTGATTAAAATAATTTTTAATTATTAGTTTGACGTTAGATTTGAACTTTTCGCGCCTCAAAATCTCACTAATTTAATAACCTAATTTGATTTAATTTAAGTTGATCATGTTGTTTACAAATTAACTGTCAATAATTAAATATGAATTTAATATTTAAAACCATATTATATTTTAAATAATGTTCAATTATTAACAATATACATAAAACAATAATTACCACCATTTTTTTACAAATATTAGATGAAACATATAACAATAATTATTTACGAAATTCGATTGTAGCATTTTTAAAGTATTCTTCGAATCCGTAACAATTTTTAACACGTCGTTGTGTGCTGAAGAGAGAGGTGTTGAGCCATTATTTACCAGGAAGAAACCTCTGTTGTTGTTGTTGAATATCATTTAGTTGTTGTTTTGGTTGGACAATGGAGATAATAAACATATTTTCGGAAACCGCCACTAGACATTATTCCGAAATATCTCGTGCCGTAATGCAACTGTAATTCAATTATTTTTACTAAAACCTGTTGAGATTAATCAACATTCAGTAACAGTTTTGATCTACACAAAAAAAGGAGATTCAATTGTGTTCCATTTCCTATCAGGTCGGACATGAGTCAAAAAGGATATTAATTATGATTTGTGACGATTTAATATCTTTACAATTTTTTTCGAGAAAAATGGTGAAAAAGTGTATATTTTAACCCGCTGGAGCCTATTTTGTGTGGTAACTGTTGTTATCAATGAGATATCGAAAATGTTATAATAACATAAAATTGGAGATTAAATTATCTACATCTTTGGAACTGTATGTTTTTGCTCCAAAACAACGGACGTAATGTGGAAAAACCAACCAACTATCTAAATTTAAGATGGCAGACAAATTCAATTGGTTACAATTTGTGACATTTAGCATCCCAGAGGAGAGAGGAACAAAACTTCGCCAAAAACTTAACGTTTGAGAAAAATTACTATGCTAGCATGTGTGTATAAACTTTGTAAGTTTGCCAAGAAAAGAAGAGGGGTGAGGGGTACGGGAAGGGGATTTTCGAACTTGAAGCAGATTTATTCGATTTAACTTCTGCCTATGAAACAGAATATGGCTTTTTTTCATGATTGATCATATTTAGGCGAAAAATTTTGCGCCTTTTTTGTATACCGGTTGTTTAGTTTACATCTTCGCATAGTAGATCTCCCACGAGTATGAGAGAGTACATATGTATACATTAAGCAATGTGTATGAGAGAAGGAGGTCTTATAGGTTTGTTTTGTTATTATTATTACATGTTATAGCATACTGAAGTCTGAACAACAGAACAAATCATAACAACTGATCTGTTCACTTAAAAAACCCCATACATCACACAACAGTTTAACTTTAAGTAAAAAAACAAACCTATAAGACCTCCTTCTCATACACATTGCTTAATGTATACATATGTACTCTCTCATACTCGTGGGAGATCTACTATGCGAAGATGTAAACTAAACAACCCGTAGATTAACATAATCCACAAGCTTTGTACAAACTGTTTCTACACGAAATTGAACGTCTATTTTGGTTGGATAATGCAACACGGGGATTTTTTATACAGCATATAGAAAATTTGTTCATATTTTAAAAACTTAAGAAAAATATACACGTTTTGTTCGACACATTATAAGAGAAACCTATGGAATATTTTCTTAAAGTTTGTCGCATGTATTTCGAAACACTTTATATAATAATGTATGATGATAGAATATATACATTCTTTGAGTATGGAACTCACTACAACAGTTTGGTGGTGTGCATTGAAACGATATGATAGGATTCACTTATATTACTTCTAACAATGATGATTATATCATTTTGATTGACGCTGACCAACTAGATGAGATCGTTCAGTTGAAGAGTTGACTTTGAATGTGTTTGATGGTCAAATCTCTACTCTATAAACTGATCATTTCGTGCATAAAATTTAATGTATTTAAAGCCTTGTTTGTAATACATTGGACAGACACAATATAGCTAACAGTTTACTATTATTTTAATAGTTCGTTTTATCGTTTTCGATTCAGTTTTGTGTTCATTATATTTTATTTGCAGGATTTAAACTATGTTACTGGAAACTAAGTTACTCAAACTTTTTTTAGGCAAATGTAAATATTATAACTTATATACTGTATAGTAGATATGACATGAATAGATCTTGGCTGCATATCGAATACCGAATATTCAGCGACAAAAAAGATGCGCGCATTTCGAGCGTAACTTGTTACGATCTGTCTCATTGCGGTATATGCAAGGACAACGTGACAGGCATATTTGGTACAAATACGAGTAGATGGCGTCACGATATGCAATAATTATTGGAAGAGATTACAAAAATGACCAGCTAAGGTGTTTTCTGAATCTCTGAAGTGATTCCACATATTGTCACATTGTTGAAATACCTGGAAAAAGACACTGCAGATAGAATACCATAATTATTGAGATTTAGATCTTTACTACAAGTTGAGCTGGAAAAACGATTTAACTTTGATGAGAATGACAAATATCTGGTAGCCACTTTTCTTTACCCGCGATTCAATATTAGTGTCATGGGATTAGTTTAAACGGAAAAAGCAAGACAAAAAAAATTCTTTTGGAAGCTCTGAAAATTAGTTGGGATAGATCTAGTGGTAACGATGATTTTTCTCCTCCTCGTAAGAAGCGAAACACCAATGAAAATGATACAACCATTGAAATACATGGCAGTTTCTGGAACTGTTTTGAGGAAATCGCTACAGACAATATGCAGAATGAGGTTATGAAGAAAAGTGCTATTGCAAAATGAAATTGATTTTTCTTTAAAAACTATTTGTCTAGATCCGACGGCAGACGCTTACAAGAGGTCGCCAATAAACGCAAAACATTATCCGAGCCAGACCAAACTTGCTAAGATTCATCTATCGTCTCCTGGCAGCAGTGTATAAGAGGCTATTGTCAGAAGTAGGTATCTTTGAAGAAAAACGCAGCAGTTTGCTACCAAAAAATGCTGAAAAAATTGTTTTTATTCATCAAAACTTAACCACTGATAGATTTTAAGTATTGAAGTAATAATTTGTTATTAAAATTAATAACAAATATAATATGTTCGTTTTTTTTTCATAATAAAGAATTCGGTATTCGGAGGAATATTACACGATATTCGGCCGTATATTATGTTTTACATATTCAACCGAATGGCGAATATGAGAAAAATGCCGAATATGAATTAGAGTACCGAATTATATGTGTTTCGTCTTTTGGAACTTTCTGCTAACTGTTTATATTTTATGCTGAATTTGAATTAAACGCAACGCAAAGTTTGCGCCTTAATATTAAACTCTGTTATTCGTGTGACACTCTGTATACTTTCATCTGTTTGATATAACTTTGAAAATTGACTTAACTAATAATAAAATTTCGTATATTTAACTTAATATAAAGTATTACCAACAATTTTCTCCCAAATTTAAGATGTTATGAGATAATATAGATATTATAAATACTTTTTAAAACCAATTACCGAACCATTCAATATAACTTTCACATTATCACATTAACGAATTTTTCGATACAAATTTTAAATCCAACTATAGCATATACCTAAAAAATGCAATTTTACTTTAGTTTATAATTCTCTGTATAACACTTTTGAAAAGTTTTAAGCCCGTTCATGTGCTAGATGTAGTATCTTCATAAACTTTCACAAAATAATAAAATACATTCCAAATTATAGAAAATTTACAATAAAGTTTATAATGTGTTGTCGTGAATTAAAATTAATTATCCTACTAAATATGCTTGTTTCAATAGATTTTTATGACTGTATTTTTTTAGCGCGAACAAAAAATGTTTAAATTATGGTTATTAAAATAATTAAATCTTTCGATAATAATATTTTTTTATGTTAATTAAAAATACAGTCGAATTCATAATATTTATCACAGTGTCTAGTTTATTAGCATAGTTTTTACAATTTATAAATTTAATTAAAAAATTAAAAAACAATACTTTGCAAATTCCACTTATTCTTTATTTATTTTCATTAATTAACAATACAAATAAAACAAGTGTGACAGGTTTCGTTCCTGTATGGTCATTGTTCAAACACTGATAAAAGTATTGATAACCTAGCAAAATAAAATGTTCGCTTTCAAAAGTTGTGAAATCTATGTCTGAGGACCAAGTTCTTTAACATTAGTGAGAAAATGATTGGTATATATTTATTATAATTATTTATTAAGTTTTTCAAGTGCAGGGTATTTCATATTTTACTTCGCAAGTATATGTATATTAAGTGTTATAAAATCTGACCACTTTATTGAAACTTGTTTACATCGCATAGTTTTGGTGTAATAAAATACGGAGCGGAAATATGGCGTAAATTTTGTATTTACGCCAGAAATATTAATAAAAAATATGCAAACGATAATATTTTGTCTTTATGGGATAAGCGTTTTTGTAGTTAAGGATTTTCTCTATGTTTCACCGTTTAAAAGTTTATTTATACCACGCGGATACGCCAAACTATAATTACTGCAATATGTTATGGCTTTTAAACAGTATTTGCACGGGATTTGCTAACTTTTGTTTAAAAAAATTTTTTCTAAAATGTATATTTCAAAAAATATTTAAGCGGGTACTTTTCAAATGAACATATGGTATAATTATATTTGTACAGAGTATATAAAAAAAAGGTACGGGCTCCATATACAAGTAATTTAAAAAAATCATCTTACCATCAACCTAGCGATATATACAAATCGTTATTCAAAACTTTTGTAATTTGAGTAATCGTTCTTACCTGAAACAAAAAGAAAACACAATTATACATTGATTAAAACGATTCTGATGTGAACATATTGTAAGTTGCACCTTATTGATAGAATATTTGCAAGACTAAGTAATTACAATTGAGGAAGCAAACAGAAACTATTTATTTAGGCTATATATACACATCTATACCTACAGGCTATATTTGTGTCTATATATACAGGCTGTCCAAAAAGTATGGACACGACATAATAAATCGTATAAGATGGTTCTAATTAAAAATTTTCAAACGGTAACCCTTAGTAATTTTTCCCTGAGGAATCGAATACGGTAATCAGATTTCGGGTCCAGTGGACCCACAAGAACCAGAGGGTGAAACTTTGAAATTTTATATGGAAACCTATATTTCTTATTGCATATTCGTATTCAAATACGTATCTTTTGTTGGAAAACTTTTCCTTAAACGTGCTTTGTCTCTCGCTAGAGGGCGTGTATTTCGGAGAATTTTTGGAGAAACATGAATGAAAAATAATAGAATTTATTGAATAGTGAATTTCGATTCATAATAAACTTTATGTAATACTTCGATTTTAATTAATTTATTATTATAAATAATAATAAATTTATTATAATTAAAATTTATTATTATAAATAATAATAAATTTATTATAAATAAAATTTATTATTATAAATAATAATAAATTTATTATAATTAAAATTTAATATTATAAATAATAATACATTTTGTTATTAATCGTAAATAATTAATTTAAAAAGCCCTCTAGCAAGAGAACAAAGCACTTTGAAGAAAAAATTTTCCTGCAAAAGATACGTATTTTTTTCCGTAGAATACGAATATTCAATTAAAAATATGAATTTCCATTTAAAGTTTCAAAATTAGACACTGGTCGCCCTTATGGGTTCATCGAACTCGAAATCTGATCAGTGCATTCGATTCCTCAAGAAAAATTACTAGGGGTTACCGTTTGAAAATTTTTAATTGTAGCCACCTTAAACGATGTATTATGCCCTATCCATACTTTTTGGACACCCGATATATAGATACATACATTCAGATGCATTATAAATTAGAAATGGTTACAATGAGATGATATCGAAGTACCTAATATTATCGTACGAGTTCGGTATATTATTTACAGTTAGTTGTGTAACAAGAACCACTATTACCCATATAACAAACCAAAACCAAAGATACATTATTTGTGGTACAAATGGACACAAATGCGGTTTACCTGCATTTCCCTTATTTGTCACTTGTTGTTACATGCAGAAATACACGACGATTATGTATTATTCTCAGTCAAAACCATAATATTATCTGTAATTTCGAATTTACATCATCATCATCATCATCTCCGAGGTAAATATTAGGTAAATGTCAATATAAGATAAATAATTGTTTAAACTGGGTCATGCAAGATTATATTATCTATATCTATATCTACATCTTATGTTCGTTCTATGGACATTATAATCAACTTCAACAAAATGAAATGTATTCAATGAAAATAATGTTTTAATTTTAAACAAATATAA
Source organism: Nineta flava (assembly GCA_963920215.1). Taxonomy (NCBI): domain Eukaryota; kingdom Metazoa; phylum Arthropoda; class Insecta; order Neuroptera; family Chrysopidae; genus Nineta; species Nineta flava. The sequence goes on along the minus strand of OY986041.1, from coordinate 107,136,968 downwards.
ATACAATTTAAATTATAATTTGATGTATTTACATAAGGTTCTATATATTAAATTTTAATATATTCGAAATATTCAAACAGATTGTTTTGTTAATAATATTTTTACCTCTATAAATTTGATAATAGCATTATTATCATATTTGACTATATCTCTGCAACCCTTTGTGGGTTTTGGCTAATTTACAATACAGTTCCATTTGGTACGATCATCAACAAGTTAGATAGATAGATAGATTGTAGAGGCTGCCCTGGACGGGCACTTCGACCATAAGGTTCATTATGATGCCTAATGATGTGAGGATGTGAGTGGAGTGGAAGGAATTTTTGTGTAGACTAGGAATTGGTAGGATATGCGGCTGAAGCCGACTATGATAGAAAATATGCCGATATTCATCTGGAGTTCGTGAAGAAAACTGCAGAAAACCTTCTCAAGCATAGCCGGTTACTTCGTTCTTGTCCATACGCCGACAGTTAAGTTAATTAACCGCCCCCTTTTTTTTCTAAATAATTGACAAACTGCCGATGTCGGGATTCGAACCCATAACCTCCCAGTTTCCAAATAGGCATACTGCGCGGACATAACGCCTTAGAACGCTCGGCGACATGGACTGGTTTGCTCCAACAAGTTCGTTCCAATTAACATTATTTAATATCAAATACTTTATCTGAAAAATGATACACATCTAGGATGTGAATCGAGACCATCGTTCTGCCGCTGAGCTATCTGAGATGTTATGGTAGTGGAATGCAGATGATCTTTCACTATCTTTTGATGTTGATGTGTTATTAAAATGTTTATTTACTATTTACATATTTTTTTATTGTTCATTTTTTTTAAACGTCTATTAATCCATTGTTAGTATTGTTGCCTTTTGGTTATATTATAACAACGGACGTAACTAGCGTTTTGTTAATATGTCTGAACATTAATAAGTTCCAATTAATTTAAAAAAAATATAAAAAAATTAACTCATCCGCCAACTATCGAAACATGGATGTCTGGATTTTGGACCCAGCGTGCTACTGTTAAACCACATAGCTTCAGGAGTCAATTTTCAAATCTATATCGAGTGGATTTTGAGCGTGTAAGTTTCGCGCGTCGATGTGGTATAGATTTTCATACTGCTCTGTTGCTTTACAATATGCCCTTTAAAATTGATAATTTTCAATACAGTATATACTTTTGGATCTAACTCTTCACAAAAAGAAACACCTAAACTTGAAATATTTCGAAAACCGGTGCCTGAGGTATCGAAAAAATAATCGAAAATTCTTTCATTTTGTGCCAAAACAGACCATAGGACCTATGTATCACATCTCATAAAAATTGGTGAAGTCTTGTAAATTTTATAGGCCTGGCAAGTTAACGCTGTATTTTACAAACATTCTGACCATCTTACTATTTGCGATTTTATTATATTGTTTCCATTTTCTGATTTTTTTGTTGTTCATTCAGATACGCCATTGATCTTCTTTTCTTACAGTTTCAAAAATTCTGAGGAATATTCTTTTATCAAATCTTCTTAACACGTTTGGATCTCCTGCTGAGATGGTCCAGGTGCTATTACAGTTCATAACCAGGTAGGTACCCTTGTTAAGGCGCACTACTTCGAAATGGAAGGTTGCGAAGTAAAATCCCGGCGGTGAAAGGTATTCTGCAGTTTCTCTTCACAAACTCCAGATAAATATCGGAATAGTTCCTATTAAATTCGGCTGCAGCCGCACAACTTACCAATTCCTAGTCTGTATAAAAATTCTTTGTATTCCATCCACATCGTGTTTGGTCGTTTATAAATTAACAAAGATTAAAAAAACGATGTGGGTGGCCTATGTTATAGACCGTGAAGTCTCAGAAACGGAGGTAATACCCCATTATTATTATGATTATATACAAAACCATTAGTGCAATTATAGTTCTGCATTCTTCTCTAATTATAGTTCTAAGTAATTAATTATGAGAAGTAATTAATTATTAAATATTTGGATTGGATATATATCGACCATTAATTTATTGTAGTTATATTTTTTATTCGAGTAATAAGTGTGACATTATCTGTCATAAATATACTATGTGTTTATTAATGGAAAACTGAAATCTCCGTGTATTTTCATTTAAATTTCAAATAGAAAACTCATTTGACTAATAAGCTTTATCACTTGATTAAATTGATGTGATAATAATTTCATAAACAAATAAAACGTAAGATTAAAACAACATAAATAAACAGTACACGTCAATGTAAACAAAAGTATAGGTACAAGATATATACAGTGTGGCTACTTAAGTTGGCTCCATATGGAAAACTTTTTTATTATAAGGTTTACGAAAAACAGTTATTCTTTATAAAAATCTCTGCTTTCGAAAATATTAACATTCAGCTGTTCACTTTTGACATTGAATGTACAGGGTGTCCACAAAGTGAAAAAGTACGATAGGAATGTTTTGACCACTTCAATTTTAAATTAAATTTTGCAAATCCTACTTATAAAACACGTTATCAGTTATCCCAATTAACCAGTCATCGTGCTTCAAATGTTTATTCGCTGATTTGAAACATTTAATGAATGATATGTAACAAAATAGTTAATACAGAACATTTATTTTTCATACATTACATTACAAATACAATTATTATTGTTGACGTAATTAACAACAGTTATCTTCAGTTCGTTTTTGCTTCAACGTATCCACCTTCGCGTTCCATACATGTAATTGTTCTTTTACAAAATTATTTAAATACACTCCTACATATCTCGGGAGTGATTTCTTGAACCGTTCCTCTTATTATCTGTTCTAAATGGTCTACATTTAGAACAAAAATATACAAAATTTAATTTAAAACTGAAGTGGTCAAAACTTTCCTGTCGAACTTTTTCAATTTGTGGACACCCTATATATTTGATGTCAAAAGTGAATAGCTGCATGTTAATATTTTCGAAAGCAGAGATTTTTATAAAGAATAACTTTTTTTCGTTAACCTTAGAATAAAAAAGTTTTCCATATGGAGCCAACTTAAATAGACACACTGTATATGTATGTGTGTTTATATGAAACATGTTCTTTACAACTTATACAAAGAATCATTATATATTCAACCATGTATATAACATAACCTTAGTCTGAATTATATAGTTATACCTACTCTCTGTGAAAATGAATTATTTAGGACCATTACAACTTTATGTTAGTTAAGAAGAAATAAGAAAGGTGGTATATATATATATATATATATATATATATATATATATATATATATATATATATATATATATATATATATATATATATATATATATATATATGTTTGTAATATTATAGAATTATGGAAGAGGATTCGTTGGTATGAAGAAACTACCTCGCTACTTCTATAAATAAAACAAACAAGAGTATTATAATTTTATAATGATAAATAATAAATAATTTTTTTAGAACAACAAAATTTTGTAATAAAAAATTTATACATATTTCATAATTTATATAATACAGTGGATTTCATTAAGCTAATCGTTCATCAAATAATTAGACAAAAGAAAATTAATCGGGCCATGGTGTGGTTTTGACTCACTCTTCTAAGTGAAACTCATTAGATCCACCATACGACCAGCATAATATAAATTGGTCTCAAGTTATAAACTGAAATTTTTATGATTAAAGGAGTAAACTGTAGCAAAGTACTTTAAAAAAAAACGAATTCTTAATAGTAATAATCGTTCCCTTATTAGCTGATTCATGATTCTTTTTGTACCCGGTATATATAATATACACAAGGGTATATTAAGTATAGTCCTGACTTTGTAGCGGTTGACATTGATCGCAGAAAAAAATGTATGATTTAGGTGTTTTCATAAAATCACATTATCAGTTAATTTCCGCATGTCCGTCTATCCACCTGTCTGCCTGTCTACCAGTCTGTAAACACAATAACTAAAAAACGAAAAGAGATAACGATCTGAAATTTTGTGATAGGTAAAATTGGATCATGCTTCGCCTTTGATGCTTTTTTTTTTAAATAAACAATTATTGTTTTATACTTTTAAACTCAGTATATACCGGATATTTAAGCAATTAACTCAGTTAGTTATTATTTTCACTTAGTTGTTACTATCATATATAAATATTAAATTAACACTCAGTGTACAATTTTCGATATTTAGAAGAAAAAAATCTTTAGAAAATAAATTAGACAAGAAAATCTAAAACATCTCGGCAATGATTTTGTTTAAACAAAAAAGTCGACACTTATGACTGCAGACTATCGCGTTTTCACGGAGACAGGAATCGTAATGAGTGTTTTATGATCAATGATTAGTAACTTTTAATTGAACTTTAATTGATAAATAGTTTACTAATATTAGGAGAAATATTTCAAATATTTTATTTCCACCCCTTGCATAGGCGTCCTACTTTCACAGCCGATGTTTAAACACTTCGTACAAGTGCCAATTCGTGAGATTTTGTTAAGGAAAAATAATATTTATTCTATTTGCGAAACACAATGTTTGTTGACAAAAATTAGTAATCTAAATAGCAGATGGCAATCCACTAGCCAATAAAGTATGTGGTGTGAATAGGCAGATACCTTAGCAATAAATTACGAAATTCATTGTACATCTATAATTACATAAAGATAACATGTTTCATAAAAATATACCGTTCAAGTTAGGCAATGATCCAACATATATGTGTACACTATGTATGTGTAGGCAGCAGAGTACACTAAGTAAGAAGGCAATTCTCTCAATTTAAATAATAAATAGTCATAATAAATTCGTAGTAGCAACAGCAGAACAAACTGACAAAGTTCAACTGATGTGTATCTTTCCAGGTTAATTAATTCCCTGCTTTATATATTAAAAGTTTTACTGAAAATAACTACCTGTATAGATTCATATAATATCATAAGGGTTACGCGGTTGGTATACTTGGCTACAAAAGTTGATATGATTTTTTAAAATTTTCTAGTTGATTTGTGCCTTATTCAATCGGTTTTCGAAAAAAATTTTCGAAGAAAAGTTGTTACTACATTTATACTAAACAACTTTTATCCAAAGTATTTTTTTCGAAAACCGAATCAATAAGGCACAAATCAATTATAAAATTTTAAAAACTGATATCAACTTTTGTGGTCCATAGTACCTACTACCTAGTAACAGCTTAGGGATAATATAATAACAAATACAATGATTTCAAAACTAGCTTTTTATATAAATTTATACAGACTAAGAAGTGATGTTATTTTGTTTCGATTTTAGCCGAAACTTTAACGGCGTAAAGAGTAAAATTGTTCTACAATTTATTATCTAATTAATTATTCTGAAACTCGAATATTTACAGAAAACTTTACGACTTTTACGTTGCAATACTTTATATTTCATATAATATTTTGGTATAGCAACTTTATGTCATTTAGATGCTTTCCTCTGAGAAAATTCATTCAATCTACATAGCACCTATTTTAACGAGAAATTTTTTGAACAAATAGTAAAAATAAGTTTGTATTATCTATTTAGATTGTAGGAATATACTAAGTATCCTGGTATATATATATATATATATACAGTTTGTTAATTTTAAACGAATTTTTATTTTTGCTTGAATCAGTCTCTATAAAAATAAATGTCTACTTGTTTATTTGTTTGTTTGTTTCTTCGAGCATCACGCAAAAACTACTATAGGCCTACTTTGATAAAATGGTAAAGCTTATGATTAGGCCTAAAAACTGGTATGTATTTTATTTCGCTACGAGAGATAAAATTTGAAAATATCCGCTGAAAAAAAAGTTTAGTGGAAGTCCCGATAAATATTTGAAGTAGTGGAGGCGATGGGTACCATAAATATTTAGTGGAAGCGGTCGGAAATTACATTGAGGTCTTTAGTCTTAAAATGATGTGAGATATAACAATAAGACGCGAGCGAAGCCGCGGTTATAAGCTTGTATTTAATAATAATATATGATTTTGTTGGTAGTTAAAAGGTAAATATTTAAAAAATCGAAGATTTAGAATCGAGTACATAACTAGATCATTAAAATAAATACGATTTGTTGATCAAAATCCGTTTTTGAACGCAACTCTCTCCATTATTGCATAAAATTTTCACTATATACATTCGTATTTAAAAGAGGCTCGAAACCATTTTCTGAAATATTACGCATTATTTACACAGTGTTCAACACATAACGATCATCTCCTTCGTTTAGGAAATATTAATAATGTTAAAGTTACATTTTGTAAATAGTTAAAGCACATTTTTTAAATGGTGTCGGACCTCCGTAGGTCTCACCGTATTGACGTTCATGCGTGAGACTTGATATAACATGTAATTTTCAATCTTTAATGTTGAATCATAACATAATGTTTTTGCCAACATAATGTTTAATGTTGGCAAATTGAATCACGTAATTATATTTTCTCAAAAATTCAAATTCTCTTATCAAATTATTAGCATAAACCATTATGAAAAAATATATTTTTTTAAATTTTAACAAATATTAAACACTGTGATAACTATTAATTTAAAATATTCTTTGAATTATATACAATATTTTAAGCAGTATAATTGAAACTACATTGTTTTATGGCGGTAAAAATTATTCACAGTTATTACATTTCAAATTACATTTCAAATTTTGCCCCTATTCCTAGAACATTTGTTTGTCTTTTATAAATACAAACTTATTATTATTATTTTAATAATCTTTATATTCACAGTTATATCTAGAAACAATGAATTTTTTTTAAATTTATTTATGACAAAACAAAAAAAAAACAAATAACTAAGTAACTTACATAAATACCCCGTATATACTAAGTTTATGAAAAAAATTTTAAACAAAAGTTGTTTATTTCATTTTATGAACACCTATACCACCATAAAAGACCAATATTTTCATCCGATACAAACTCGGGATTAAACATACTATAGCTTTGTACATACATATTATATATACCAATTTGGTTGAATTTATGAATATACTATATTGGATTTTGTAGAATTTTATGAATATACTATGTCTAGCGGTTGAATGTCCTGAAATCAATTTGGTTTTATAAAGTAAAAATGATACAAAAGGGTGCCGTTTACTATAAAAATCATAGATAGTAAAAATTAAAATTTCATGATTATTAATTGTCAACCTCAAAACAAAGTTACTACTATATCAATATTATTTATATTATACATACATACATACATACATACATACATACATTCATGCACATACGCTTGAGTACGGTGAGCGTGTGTGTGTGTGTAGGGTGATAAAATTATAAGGGGTTTATTAAATATTCACATTTAATATGTAATTTAGTTTGAATATTCTAAAAGAAAAAGTTGTTACATGAAAATATTTTAATTTATTATAAAATCATTTTCATTCATGTGCAGGTACTAGGTAGCATGTAAATTTTATGTATGTGTACGTATGTATGTCTATATTGAAGGGGTTCTTTACCTCTTAATATTATTTTAATAGAGGTTATATAGTCGTATAAAAGTCGTAGGTGAATTAAATTATTTTTCATCAACATAATAAATATTTTGCAAAATTTTTTAGATTTTTTTCATTATACTGTGTATACATGTATTAAGTTTTGGCTCCAAGTTTGATTGATTGGTAAAAGCAAAATTTATATAGGTATTCATGAAATTATCTAATTAGTGCATGGTTTTGGTATAGTTCCCCATCCACCCGTCTGTCGGTAAACACTATAGCTCAAACACAAAGAGATAACGAACTGGAAGTTTGTAAAATGGGGAGGCAAGATGAATGGTCAAAATCAGACCGCAAATCCCTCTATCAAGGGGAGTAGGCATTCCTATATTTAAAACTGAAAGAGAGGAAAATTCTACGAGTTAACTATCATAATAAAATCGAACATTTGTACGAGATTACTATTAATTATAGTTTAGTAATTGCAGACATTAATTAAATTATTCTTGGTGGTGAAAAACTTCATCGACGTTTGAAAAAACGATTTGGTAAGCAGCACCATATTTAGCCATATGGGCCCGGGCACATGGGCCTCTACAAAAAAGGCATCCACAAAATTCAACTCTTCCCAAAATTTCTTAAACTTCTGCGGAAATCAACAATAATTCAAAGTAAAAAAATCGTAAAAATTTTATTTTATTTACAAAACTGTAAAGTTAACTGTAATTTTTTTATGGTATTGTTTTTTTGTAATATAACGAGACCAATAACCCTTGCCATGACAAATAACAACGGAGAGGAGGTCGAAGCCTGACAAGTAGGCCTTTCTTGGTCTTGAAATATAACCAGAGTAAAGCCTAAACAATAACTGCAAGACCAATAACCCTTGCCAAGACAAATAATATGGATGAAAGCTACCCCGTGTAGTACTAGTAATATCGGAGAGGAGTTCGAAGCCTGGCAAATAGGCCTTTCTTGGTCTATTTTTAACGACTCCTAAAGGACAAGGAATTTTGAATGTATTTTAGGAATTGGTCGGATGTGCGGCTGCAGCCGAATTTGATAGGATCTATGCCTATATCCATCTGGAGTTTGTGCAAGAAAACTTTTTCAAGCGTACCCGGTTACTTTCGTTCTTGTCCATACGCCAAAAGTTTAGTCAATTAACCACCCCATTAGAGGTTTTTAAATTAATTTAATTGATAAACTGCCACCGATGGGAATCGAACCAGCAACCTACCGGTTCCGAGTAGAGTGCCTTAAACAACTGGACCACTCGGACTGGTTGTCCCCTGTTAAACTAATGACAGAAGAGTAAAGGGTACACATTAAAATAATAAATTTAGATATTTATGAAAAATGCCTATAAAGATACAAAATTTTGTTGTTGTGTCTTTTGCATTTTTTATCAAAATTAAAAATGATAAAGCATATATACCTACACAAACTAATTAAAATAAATAAATAAATAAATAAAAATTACCTGTGTATGTATGTATGTATGTGTGTACTATGGTGTGGTGTGTTATATTAAACGAAGATATAAAAATGAAAATAATAAATGTATAAAGCAATAAAAAATTGCACCATAAAAAAATTTTTGTTGAATAAAGTTTGAACCAAAAATAATAGTTCCCTTGATGCGTATACCACATTACACCACACAGCCCATATACAGAGATACGATATATATATATATATATATATATATATATATATATATATATATATATATATATATATATATACAGGATGTCGCAGAAGTAGTCGAGTTCCATAAGAGTGTGGGTAGAGGGTACAATTTAGGGTACAACGAAAAGTCCTGAGACATTTTTTTCTTAGACGCACCTTAACTAACTAATTATTAAATAATTAGGGAAACTAGGCGAAACCAGAGTTGCAAAAATGTATTTTTGATTTAATAATGCATTTTTGATAATGCATTTTTGATTTAATTATCAATTTTTGGAAAAATTTATTGCTTAAAGTTTTCAAATTATAAATTCTTTGAAAAGTGCATTAATTAAATTTTTTTATTTTTTGAAAAATGTAATAAATAAATTGTTTTAATAATAAATTTTAATAATAAATTATGTGCATTAGTAAAATTAATTTATTGAAAAATTTAATTATTGCATAATTAAAAAAATTAATCAATAAAATAATTTAATTAATGCACTTTTGAGAAAACTTTTATAATTTACGAATTTAATTTGCGCATTTTTTTTTTAAATTTATTATTAAAACAATTAATTTATAACATTTTTCAAAAAATAAAAAAATTTAATTAATGCACTTTTCAAGGAACTAATAATTTGAAAAATTTAAGCAATATATTTTACCAAAAATTGATAATAAAATAAAAAATGAGTTGCTCTTTTTGCAACTCTGGTTTCAACCTAATTTCCTTAATTAATAATTAATTAACGGTGCGGTTCCTTAATTAATGGTGCGTCTAATGTCTCAGGACTTTTCGTTCCAAAATCGTAACCTCTACCTACCCTCTTATGGAACTCGACTACTTCTGGGACACCCTATATATATATATATATATATATATATATATATATATATATATATATATATATATATATACTGCGGTAAGAGACTTAAAACATGGACGTTCATTATGGGTGATAGTAGTGGTGGGTACTATCACCACCGGCGACACCAACATCTTCCACAACGACGACAACATGCATAATACAAACAAACGGTGTATGTGTGTGTGTGTGTGTTGGTGTTAACAATATGAGAAACTTCTAAGTTATATAAAGAGAGTTAAAATGAAATCAAGTGGGAGACACACGAACACGAGCGCGGTAAATCAAGATAACAATTAAATAAAATTACTGTATATTCAAAAAATGTTTCCCTCTTAAAAATTTGTACATTTGTGTGTGTGTGTGTGAGTCATTTGTATTTTCAAACTAATCTAATTTTTTTTATTTTCATGAAATAAAATATATTTTTTATTGTGTCATCTTTTTAGTGTTCCGTGTACAAATTGGCAACACGGAACTCTTATGGAATCAATACCGTCTATGTGGTCGAACGGTCTAAGGCGTATGTCTTAGGCGTTATGTTTACTGCGAGGTTATGGTTCGAATCCCGACATCGGCAGTTTGCCTATTATTAAAAAAAATTAAGGGGCGGTTAATTGACTGTCGGCGTATGGATAACAACGAAGTAATCGGTAATGCTTGTGAAGGTTTTTCGCATTTTCCTTCACGAACTCCACATGAATATCGGCATAATTCCTATCAGAGTCGGCTGCAGCCGCATATCCTACCGATTCCTAGTCTATACACAAAAATTCTTTCCACTCCACTCACATCCTTACATCCGTAGGCATCACAATGAACCAAATGGTCGAAGTGTAGCCCGTCCAGTGATCTATCTATCTATGGAATCAAACTTGGATGCTTGTCCGTCTGTCACTAGCGATTTTCATCTAAACTATCTGACGTAATAATTTGAAATTTTAAGACCCCCAATTATAGGCGTAAAGTGTATTAAGTTTTCTATGGAATCGCGTGTAGGGATTTAATTTGTCAAATTAAAGCTAATTGAAGCAGGTACTGAACAATATATTATAATATGTTGTATTATTTTAGCGGCTAAAGCTTAACGTTTTGGTAAAAATTGTTCTCTCCCACCTGTATGACCAAAATGATCGTTCAGAAAAATCATGTGTAGGAAAAATTACAGCGTGATGAATTTTTATAAGCAATTGTTTAAACCATTACTTTTTGAGAAATATTTTTGAGCCAGAAATATTCCATTCGATATAAGAAGGAACTTTACGTCACGATTGCGCTTGATCGATTGTTTTCTCTTGAAATGTATAATATTTTTAAATACCATATCTGTACCTACTCACCACGGCGATTTTCAAAAATTTCAGAATTTATTTGGAAAGAATTTTAACTACTTTCCCTATTCCTTAGGTCAAAAATTTAGTAAGTGTTTAAGTGTTTTAATAAGTAGTAGTCATTTATAATCTCAAGAAAAATTATATTTAAAGAAAAATATTTCAAGTTCACAATTCATTCGATCGGGGTGGTGATGCAACCTAAAAATTATTTTGCAAGTTCTGTGGCATATGTTTATATCCTTTTCTGTCCTTATAAGATACTTATTGATGCGTAATGATAGATACGACAACTAATTATGTAATTTGAATGTTCTGGTTATTTTCTATCGATAATTCGAAATTTCAACGCTGTAGCTCTTTTCGTTCAGAAGATATTTCGGGGTCAAACCAACTCCTAAAATTTCCTGTAGTAATAGCACTGTAGCGAGAAGTCCAAATGTGTCCCTTAAACTCGACCTTGCGCACTACCGTGCTCTAGATAAGTTCTTGTAAACCAGACCAAGTGGACGTTTGTAAATTAAATTTAATGGGGCGGCTAATTGACCAGACTATAGGCGTATGGACAAGAACGAAATAACCGGCTTATTAAGGTTTGAGCTTGTGAAGGTTTTCTGCATTTTTCCTTCACAAACTCAGATGAATATTGGCAAAGTCGGTGCAGCTGTACAACCAATTCCTAGCGTGCATACAAATTCCTTGTGCACACACATCATTTATGTATTGTTAAAATAATTAATATTAAATGTTAAAAAGTAATGACCTCTGTTATAACCCATGGAGTCTCAGAAACGGAAATATAACCCCATGACTATTTTTATTATTATTATAATTATTGAGTAGTTCATTATCACCTCCTTGAAAGTCACTTAGGGAGTTTTTATACTAATGGTATTGTGTATTCGGAAAGAATATTTCCATAAGTTGGCAATGTGTACGAAGGGGTAAGATTCAGACGAAGAACAAACACACGGCGTGTGTTGGTGATAATAATATGAAAACAAGGGTGGATTTACCACCTGGTGTTACATTTCAAGTGCAACTCATGAGGTCCACACGATTAACTTTCCAGTATATGTTTTTTTTATGATAATACTTTTCGAAAGTTTTTAACAGTGGGACATTAAGATAACTATACAAAAATTTGTATTTTGGTAAAACACCGCCAATAGTTACCGCTTCTGTAAGTAACTTAAGAAAAAGATTTTGCTTAAAATTGTTTTTCTTTTAATGCACAGGTTTCTGTTATTTGTTACTTGTTTTACTTAAGGCAGTTCCAGCATTGTCTTGTAAAATCAGGACAAAAGACCGGTTTGCTTTTATTATAGATCAAATACAAATACACATATATACTCATATACATATATTTAAACTCACATTAATGTTATTTGGAAGAAAAAATAATTTTAAATTATTATATTTCGAAAACAAAACGGTAAAACGTGACTTTATTAAAAAAAAATTTATTTAAGAAATATTTATATTTACTCTCCTCGTTTTTTTTTTTTTAAATACTGTCGAGTTTCTTTTTCAATACATCAGATAATAGTTGGGCGGGCATGAAGGTTTACATGCTTCTAATGAGAGGTTACAATTAAAATTTGCGAACTTTGTTATTAATTATCTCACGTTCTAAACGGTCTAAAATTCTGAGACATCGGGATTTATTAGAAAACGTTATTTGAAAAAAAAATTAGCAAAATCTACCGAAAAGTGATTTCATGCTGGAACTACCTTAATTTAAAAATAAAATAATTATAACATAATTAATAATAGCCATATTTATTCGTATAATAGGCGAATTGATGTTTTCTCCGTCCCTCTATGCCCCACCTTGTCCTTGACTAAATTTAATTACTGAAATTATTTTCAGATTATATTAGAGGCAGACGTTAATACACCTCCACGAAGTCGATAACTTTTTTAGTTCTTGAGATTTCGTGCACGAAAAAATGTCTACGACTTACAAATGTGCATACACAAATATCTTCTTAACAAGTGAAAATATCAACTAACTGAGTTAATTGCTTAAATACCCAGTATTTACTGGGTTTATCAAAAAAGTTTCAAACAAGTTGTTTATTTTTAAAAATAAGGACAGACGAACATGCATAAATGAACTAATGTCGCCATATTACAAGATCGAGACTAAACTTATAATACCCTTAATACAAAGGTATAAAAATGATGTTAATAGACTCTTGTGGTGATATGTTGAAAATATTAGTTATTTCGTTATTCGGATCGATTACTATTACTACCCTATGTGGTGGGAAGTACTAGTAATCGATTGATATTTCCAAAAAAAAAAAATGTAAAACCCGACTCAATAAATTTTTGGTAATTGAAAAAAAAGTAGAACAGCAATCAAACATGGAAATTTATTTTAATTAGATAAACGAAAAAAAAAATTCAATCATTTGTAATCAAATTGCACAAAATATTGTGTAATAGAAAATTTTTCTGAATATAACAACATTTTCAATTTAAAGTATTCATTTAGTGACATATAATTGTGCCGACTAAAACATACGTTAGTATGTGTGAGTGTGTAACGAACAAACGTTACTATACATATATGTGATATTATATATGGTACTTCTGGACTAGAGTACATTGTGTAAGTGCCCTATTTTAGAGTCATCCATGATAACAATTTGTATGTAATTTGTACTCTCATGTGTATACATATTTTAATTTTATGGAGGTATGGATGTATCACCGATCGACAGTATTATGTTGAAATCATAAGCAATTAGACTAGACTTTTGACTACACCAAAAATGTTTTGTATACAATGATATTTTAGTACTTCCCGTCTTTCTTTCTCCTCGTTTGTACATTCTTTGTACAGGGTGTAATCACTCAGACCAGCAATTGGAATAGGAAATTTGCAACACTATATAAAAGAGTTTAACTAAAACATACATTTATTTGTTAAAAGAAAAAGTGACAGACATAAATATATATTATTTATGATTTTAAAGCTCCCCATACACGATAAAGCAATTTGCGCAACAACCGTTGTTGCACAATTAATTTGATGGTGTATTGCTTGGATTGAATTGTCACATAATGGTTTGAAGCTTTTCGATTGGAAGACATCCCCATACAGGATCAAGCAATTTGTACAATAACCAGTTTACGCATACAATTTGATAGTTTATACAATAGACTGAGTTGTTGCACAACGGTTTAAACAACATCGGTCTGGATCGATTTTTATTGCGCAAAATTTCCGCTCTTGGCAAGTTATTGGACATTTTTGGTAGTGTTTGACACCACAAAATTAAATGAGAATGGCACAAACATGATGTTGCACAAATAGGGTTATTGCGCAAATTGTTTGATCGTCTATAGTTATTGCGCAACACGCTTGACAAGCGGTATGAACGTATTGGGAATGTTTGATAGTTCTTGAACGTGTGACCTTGAAACTAAGTTTACAGAACTTGTTGATCGTGTATGAGGATTTTAATTATGCAAACATGGTGATGCATAAATATTGCACAAATGGCTGTTGCGCAAATGGTTTGCTCGTGCGTGGGGGTCTTCATAAATCTTAGCAATATATTGATGCGCAATTTCGTTCTTAGTAAAAATAGTGACACTCTACGGACGTGCATCCTACTAATTTTAGACATAGTAATTAAAGTGCTACCAATGTTTTGACATACAAAAGGTTTAGTCTCGGCTTTTGGTACAGATGTTCTCAAAGCAAAAAGAGATCGCGAGCTGAAATGTGTATGTATTCTAGAGCTAAAAAGGGACTTATAATTCGTGAATGGGCTGGATCAGATAATGAACACTCCGGGAAAATATCTACTATTAAAATTATAAGAGATTGAAGAAAAATTTCAATACAAAAGCTGTTCCATTTTTCAAACATTTGCTTCCTCTCAGCCTAAGTCAATACGTTTCCTAATTGTGTATATGAAAGTAGTGTGAGTTTTTTTTCGATTTTTTGTGTTCACTATATTCAACATACACAACTATGTAGTCATGAATACATTAACAAAATTGTGAAATTGTTATAAGCGGTTGGTACAAAATGTTAAAAAATGTCTACTTTTGAAAGGCTTACTTCAATTTCAA
Organism: Nineta flava; assembly: GCA_963920215.1. Classification (NCBI taxonomy): domain Eukaryota; kingdom Metazoa; phylum Arthropoda; class Insecta; order Neuroptera; family Chrysopidae; genus Nineta; species Nineta flava. Next base: position 107,121,567 of record OY986041.1, on the reverse strand, counting down.
TTAATTGAAATTTTATAGATTTTTTAAAATGTAGTTTTGAAACGTTAAAATCATGAATTGTTTTTTAATTATTTACTTTTCGTGAAGACGAAGTAATAAGGTTATGCCAATTTAGTCCCAACTATGTATATGCCAGAAATATGAATTGGTACAGATGTTCATAAAATGTTTTATTACCGTGTCTGTTCGTCAGCAGGGTAAAAAGAGAATTTAAAAAAAATTCCACGCTGAAAATATATTATCTTATTATTGTCGGTTTATGATTACACAACCCTGTGCGTATTTATTATCGATTAGTATCGACCAAAATTGACACCAAACAAAAAACACTTCATAATACATAACATTAAAAGAAAGGCATTGCAACAGAATCATAACAAATACATGTTTCTCAGGAGAAGAAAAATTCACGCTTGAGCTTATGTAAGTTTTTAGAAAATTGACATTAGATAAACGGCTGAAATGAGCGCCACACAACCTTTATATACATATTGTTACTTATTGCGGTAATTAAAGCTGCATTTTTTCGGTGTAAATTTATCTAGGAACAAAATTATAAATATAAATTGTGTTCGCAATAAAAACTAGACCCAATGACCATCGCAATTAGTTTAAATATTAAAATTTTAATAATTTTCTCATAATAAATACATTAATTTTCATTTGGAAATGTAACTTAAACTCTTTTTACTACACAATTTTATCAAGGAGAAAGGAGGGCTTAAGTAGAATACACAGAAAATAAAATATGGTCAGATAATTTATTGTAGTAAAATTTATTTACTACAACTTTACTTATTATAAATTTCTCATTTGACTAATATTTAAATAGAAATTCAAGAATTTATGTTTCCCCTTGTCAAACTTGGTATTTGATGTTGGTGAACATTTGAAGAAATTTTTCCAAACAATCTTCATCGGTGCAAAACCAAAAGTTATATTTTCTTAAAAAATTCATAAAAAGAAGATTAGTGAGAAATTTTTGAAAAAATGCAACAGGTTAAATTCCACAAATCCCCAGTAAACTTTAGGTTTTTGTGACACACCACAATGAGTTGGGGTGCGGTGTATATATCTTCTTAATGACATCGAAGACATTATCGTTTATTATATACACATGTCCACAATAATTCATCTCATTTTTGAAAATTTTATAGTTAATTTGTGCCTTATTCGTTCAGTTTCCAAAAAAATGCTTCGAATAAAAATTTTTAGTATATTTATAATGAACAACTTTTATCCGAAGAATTTTGTCGAAAACCGAATTAATAAGGCACAAATCAATTATTAATTTTTAACACCATAGTTTGTTGTAGTCCATGATACACAGGTAAAAAATAATTAGTATCTTACATTTGTGTGTTTCTGGTTAACAAATTATCATAAAACTATATTGGATTATTAAATAATTAAAATTTTTATAATATTATTTTGCATAATAAAAACAATTTTTCGAATAAATTATTGAACCACAATTATTGTTTTTGCTGAAATAATCGTTATTTTTATATACCATTGTTTAATATTATTATTATTATTGTATTGGCTTTGTTTTTGGTTGTTGTAGATATTGCAGATGACTCCATCAAATGTCACGTCCATAGATAACCAAGCAACTAACTATTCTATAGACAGACAGACGGATAGACAGACAAAAAACGCACGTACACAATTACATCGTACTGCTGTTGTTACAACAGTAACTAAACATTTGGTATTGTGTAAGAGCTTCATGGTCGGTCATTTTTATTATTTTTTTCATTTTGAGCGTACTCTCTCGTACCAAACATATTTTTTCCAATTTTTGTTTTGATTTTGTTGTTATTATAATGGCTACTGCTTGTTGGTCACCGTAGTTTTTGCAATATTTTTATTTGTCATATAATTTAATAAAAAAAAGTTTCTGAATTAATGTAAAAATGAAATATTTCCAAGTATTGTTTTACGTGATTTTCGTCTAATAATTTTGGAAGTAATTGTTAGGGTTATAAAGAATTACTATAATATATTGTAAGTATTTCTAGTTCTGAGAAAGCAATTTCGTACACATAGTTTTAAGGATACTACTTTAAAAAAATCGAATCAATTTTTCTCTCCGATTTTTTTGACATTCATATTTTCATACTATTTTCATCCATAAATTATGACAATCTGCTCGAAAATTTTATTCAAAATTTGATTTTTGAAATATGGCTACCTTTGTATGCTTTGGAATCGAAAGTTTTGAATCCAAAATGACTTATACAAGCAATATGGTACAAACAACATATTAAGCATCAGACTGAATTTTCGTTTTTTTTTGGTTCAAAATGGTTTAGAAAACATAATTTTCAATAAAATTGGAAACTACGGTGGCTACGAATCTAAACAACAAGGAGCCAAGTACTTGATTTAAATATTTCTGATTTGATTTGAAAGACCCAATTCCGTTTTAAACAAATATAAATAATATTTTATATTTTATTCGGCAATCAAAATATCGGTTGCAATCTGATTGCTTATCCCACTGGCCTTGCAGAAATTTCATTGGTTGCAATTCTCTTGCACAACCTGGTTGCTTAAAAACCGTCTAGTAAATAGGTCCTTATAATTTTTTTAAATCTTTTTGATTATGTGTTATTATCCATCAAACAAACCATGGTGATCCGTGAAAATTGCAGTATTCTGGAATTCTGAAGTGTTTTATCACAGAAAAAGGGGGCGGTTAATTAACTAAACTGTCGGCGTATAGACACGAACGAAGTAACCGGCTATGCTTGTGAAGGTTTTCTGCAGTTTCCTTCATAAACTCTAGATGAATATCAGCATAGTTCCCACCAGAGTCGGCTGCAGCCGCACATCCTACCAATTTCTAGGCTACATACAAAAATTTCTTCCACTCATATCCTCACATTCTTAGGCATCACAATGGACCTTATGGTCGAAGTGTTGCCCGTCCAGGGCTACAATCGATCTATTTATGTGACATTATCCATCCAACTAAACATGTTGAACCATAAAAATTGCAGGATTATGAAATTCTAAAGTGTTTTATCACAGAAAAAGTTTAAGAACCCCTGCTAGAACAAGATAGTAACAATAGATCCATGAATGATAGAAAATTTTATTTTGATAATTAATAATAATATTGTTAGTATAGTAATAATAATAATGAAGTCAACAAATTGAAATATATATTAGAAGAAAATCGAATATGCGTGATAATGGTTTTTTTTTTTTTGTTCATTTGATTCGATGTGTGGTGTTGTTGTGTTTTGTTGTGCTGCATGCCACATTTTATAAATGGAAAAGGGAATGCGTGTTTCCGTCACACGCTATTCATTCTATGTATACGTTGAAATTGTACACATACATAGTATCTCTCTACCTCTCTCTCTCTCTCTCTCTCTCTCCATCTCCTTTTCTACTTGTCAATAAAAAAACTTGTGTATGTTTGTATGAGCTATGTGTTATGAAAGAAATAAATGATTAACTCGTTTAAAATTGGAAGCTTTTCCTTTTTACATTATAATTTCTTTTGTTTTGTTAAAACAGGGAGTATTATAATATACTAGTTAACACGGTGCGCTTTCGTCCGCGAAAAAATGTAATTGTTAAGATCTTAATGAAATTTATATATAAATTTATATAAGACCTTACAACCGAGTAACATGGTCTTATTTCCGTCAAGAAAATCTCTTTAACTTCAAAAAACCGAACTTTTATACAAACTCTTACCACATGTTTCACCCCCTCAAGGGTTCTTTTTTCAAAAACTTGAAAACACGTGTTTTATGGCATATAATTTTGCAATTTTTATGTTTTTAAAATGTTATTCATTAAATGCTGACACAACTGACTTGTAATTATAAACAGAAGCCTACACAACAACTTTCACGTTTCGAACCTCAAAATTGATGCACTTTCCATACAAAATTTCGTCCGTTATTTTACCTGCTTAGGGGATGAATTTTTAAAAACACTGAAATAACTGGCTTTTATTTCTTAACAGAAGCCTAAACATCAATGTCCATATTTTTAACTAAAAAATGACGAACTTCCATACAAAAATTCATTCCATATTTAACCCCGTTCGAGGATGAACTGTCAAAACTCCCTTCTTAGTGCGTTATCCCTTCTTAGTGCGTTATATGTTGAAATCAGAAAGAATTTGTAAAAATCATTTTCAAATTCTTGCTGTCTCTAAAGAATGTAATTGATCATGGAGAGAAAACACATTGATAGTGGTTATTATGCAATGTATTACTATTCATCTTGTTGCAGCTTTAGCTTGGTAAAATGGAAGATGTCTTTTGGACGCTAAAAAATTGTAGAAATATTATATGTAGAATTAATATATTTGTTATATACGTGGCCACAAAAGTGGTTCCCTTTTTTAAAATTTCAGAGTATAATACAAAAAACTGATCTAGGTAAAGGGGGCGAATTTGAAATTTTATAGACTAGTTTGGTTAACTTAACTCGGTTTGGTTTGGTTTGTTTATATGAATGTGTGTGAATAGTATGATAACGTGACATTGGCGGTGATGATGGTGGTGGTAGTGGTGGTGTTGTGTACGATTTCTAATGGTTGTATGTGTGTGGTGAGGATAATATGTTGGCATGGGTGAGGTCAGGAAAACCCCACTCTAATTATAATTGCTATACTTCCGTGATTTATGTATATATTTGTTGTGCAGAGTAGTGTTGTTGTTTTATTTGCTGCTGTTGTGTTGTGTATACTCAACAAACGTTCACAACTAACAATGATGAAGAGGGCATACAACCAGAGATTCTAGAGAGTAAATTCAAAAAAGCGAAGCTGCTACCCCAACACTATGCCAACCAGCCAGCCAGCGTTAGTTCTATAAACGTATACTACTCGTGTTATGTTTTCTTTATAAATTATTCTATTCATGTTATTTTTTTAAACTCATTCCAATTGTTGCGAACAAAAACAAAACAAAAAATTTTTGTTTGTGTACTAATGTATTTTGTATTGAAGAAAAAAATTACAGTTGGTACATTATTAAATATTGAATTGGTTGTACAGTTTTAAAATTTAACGGAAGGATTCGATAGAATGTTTAATAATGTCCATAATATATTTTTGATTGGGCAATAGAAGTTGTTCGAAGAAAACGATTTGTAAATCCTAACAGTAATTACTCGTAAGTTGTCGGTTGCTGAAGTGTATGGCATAAACAGATGCGCATTCGAGTACCTTCAGCAAAACTACAGAGAGTAGAGTAATATATATTTTATACGATAGTCCGGTAGCGATTAAAGCTCACCTGAAATAACCTCCAGAATTGTCCAGCAGCGTATCGGCTGGAAAATTAAAGTAAACACAACAAAATTACTAGGTGTCGAGAAGGCTGATGAATGGGTGCTAGTACTCCACTAAACGGCCGAGAATCAATTTTTGGAGTGACGAAAAGCACAATAAAATATATAATAAAAGAGTGGGGGTACACGAGTCCAACTATTCACTAACTTCTTCGGTAAATACTCATGGCCAAGCGAACTCTATTATAAAGAGCTTGTCATGGAAAAAATCCTCTGAGCGTTTACAACTACGAAAAAAACAATTGAGGATCTCCAGCCAGATGAAATCCATATAGGACTCCTGAAAGATCTTTAACGGAAAGGAGGTTCAATAGATCAAGTTGGTCGCGGTACAAAAGCTTTTTATAAGACTTCATCCTGATCCAAATCAAGTGTTTAAGTGTTTAAGTTTTACAATAAGTATTTAAGCAACTTCAAAAGAACGCATTTGTTTGTACTCATCCTCTACACTGTTGTAAGGATATGAATTCGAAGAAGAGAATTTTCAAAAGATAAAAAATCATTTCATCATTCCATGTTTGGTATACTGAAAAAAAACCATTTTCTAGAAACCAATGACCTCATTTATTTTTAAAAATGTCAATGATGAAAAACACAAACATAAAATAATAATATATGGTAGTAGTGTAAATAGTAAATTTTATTCTATAAGATTATTGTACTTCTAAAGAAAATAAATACTATATCCACTAAAGTCACAAAAGTCACTTTATGTAGGTACATAAAGGAAGCTTTTTAATAAAACTAAAACGCAGAAGAGCTACCAATAAAATTACAAACAAAAAACAAAAAGTTTAATTTTAATGGTTTTGTATATTTTAAGTAAAATACTCATTACAATTTATGATACCAATTAGATGTATAAAAAATGTAATTACAGTAGATATATATATATATATATATATATATATATATATATATATATATATATATATATATATATATATATATATGGCTAGTGGGGTATTTATTTCTGATTCAAAAATATGGGGCTTATGATCATCAAAAACAAGGCACAATGACGACGGTACAGATCTGGACATGTTGCAAATTGGGATCATATACAATCAATGTGATGATGATTACAAAAAAGTACAAAAATAGTTGGCAAAATACACATTCCAATTAGTGCCACATTATTCAGGATATATAGTGCATGAATATATAAAGAAACAGGATGCCTATAAGCAACTTTTTTTTTTAATAACCAGCACTAAAGATCAGTAAAAATGAGCTAATTGGTTTGTTCGGTACTCTTTGGCGGACTAGAATACAACATTTGATTCTAGTATTATTATAAGACTCGCTCTGCTCTGCTCTCACAGAGATGCCCCCTTTGATCGACGAGGCTGCCTTCGGCCTTAGCTCCGCGTCATAGAAAATAACATTGCATGAATTGTAAAAAAAGTTTTTGGGGGTGTTTTTCCGATTTTTCGGGATTTACAATTAAAAAATTGAAGTTTTCCGATTTTTCCCGTCGGTTTCAAGCAATTTCGCGTCAAATACAAAAAAACGCATCTTTCTAGCATGTTTAGAAGCGCATCCTAGAATTTGTGTACATGGTAGAGTTTGTCAGTCAGCTTCACTTAGGGCTATATATTATATGTAGATTCTTACTATTCCATGATTTAAAAAATATACTTGAAAGCGTTTCTTAACAAGGATTGATCATGAATCCGCAAACTGTATATTAAATAAACTATCCCATTTTAAAATACTACGAAAATATTCAAAAACAATATTTTTCAATTATTTCAATAATCAAATAAACTTTTGTGTTGTAATGGTAAATAAATATATTTTTAATATTCATGTAAAACTAATAAATGTATAGGTAGTTATTATTGAACACACAAACATCATATAATAAAAAAAATATTAGCCGAAGAAAAAACAAATATTGAAAACGCCTTGTCTCGTTAAATTAATATTGCCTAAAATATAAAAATTAATAATAAAACAAAATAAATAAATAAATAAAAATAGTCAGTAAAAAAAAACAACAACAACAACACAGAAAACATACAGAAATTTATTCACAAATTTATAGAAACATGATAACTAATAAATTTTATACGATATTTAGTACTGTTTTATTATGAATTTTAGTAAGCGAAACATTGTTTGGTGTTTCTGAGGGTAGAAGAGGATCGTATAACACATACAAACATACAAACATACCTACATAGTGGCTCACATTATGTCCTACATATAGTTCTGTTAAAATATATACAGATGAACCTTGTGGAATTTTCTTCTTATTTTTATTTAATCAGAATTATTTCTTCTTTAATCACACAATAATAATAATAATAATGTCCTGTCAAGAGCCCCACCACCCTTCTCAACTGCATTCTATTGAGTTTCAACCGAGCACATTCGAACGGTCTAGTTGTGCTTATGCACAACTTGGTCTGTAGCATGCCCTGCGCAAGGACCCAGTAATCGAGATGAGCTTGTCGCAGCCACCCCTTGATTCACACAATAATTTTCTTTAGTATTTTAAACATATTTATTAAAAAAAATTAATTCGTCACGTAGAAGCTACGTAGACTAAGCGAAATATTTTTGTAAATATTAGAATTACAAAAAAATTGATTTAGTAAAAAATTGTAGTAAAATTTATTTTCTATAAGCTAAACCTAATGGTCAATCTTTTTATTTTACTAATATTAACAGCGAAATTCAAGATTTTATATTCCCCCCTCCATCTATGCCCTGCTTTTCTCCTGTCGAACTTGACCTTTCCAATATAGAAAGCACGTTACATAACTAATTTCATTTACCGCAGACTAAAATTTTGGTTTTCGGAGCACGTAAAAAAATATCGGTGGTCATTTTTGACATCTACTAGATATGTTCGATGGAATTTTTTTCGAAATCTCTTCTACCCATGAAGAAATTGAAGAAAATTTTTCCGAAATATTATCATATCCTATTATTTTTCATTTGAATGTATAGAATAATTATTCATGAAAAATTGATTCTTACGACGAAAATAGGATGAATTTTTATGGAAATATTTAACAAGAGCTTCCCTTATTTGTATGCATGCTACTCCACGCGTATGCTTTATGCTTCCTTGCTAAATTGTTCGAAACTATCGTCATTTTATCATCTACGAATTCGACTATAACGTTTTACATCAACCATAATGTATAATATTGTATTGTATAATTGTATGCATATATTACAAAGCACAACATAAATGACATTCTATTTTCAAAGTTTTACAATGGATTTATGCCGAACTCAATCGATATTCGAAAAAATGTTACCAATAAAAGTTGTTTGTATATTTATAATGAACAACAATTTATTCGTAGCATTTTTTGGAAAACCAAATGGATAGATCATAAATCAATTATAAAATTTTGTAAAAAAGAACGCCACTATTGCTGGTGATAGTACAAAGACCCGCAAGTTTTATACCGACTTGTGTATAGATGGGCTACATAATATAATATCGCTCCGTTATACAACACATAGTCATATAAAACACGAATGGACCAAATATTCTAACAATTTATAGTATATATAGTAAGTTTATCACCATAAAATTTCATCATATCAATTTTATCTCGAATATATTTTCTACATACGTACACACGTTTGTATGTATGTATTATATGTGTATATATATATTGAAGGCAGTATAATAAATTTATTCATATACAATATCAATATGAAATAAAATATGAAATGTTTCATATTAAGGATATTTTTGAGTAATTCTCTCATGGTATAGTTTATTTTTTATATTTGTCGCATTCAAAAACTTTTGAATCAAAATTAAAAAAATCTTGTTGCAGTCCAAGCGATTTTGCTCATAGAAAGGAATTATAATGAAAAAGAAGTAAGTCAAATTGAAACAAATGTCTCTCTTGGAAAGGCTTCTGAAAATGAACAGTTTTTTCACTACGGCTGTTTATAAAAATAACGTGGCGTTATATTTAAGATTCTGAAAAGTGAAAATAAATGCAATGTATAGGGTGGCGCTTAAGTAACGGTTTAATAGATGTGAAGAGTGAATACATATAATACATGTAATAGTGAATACATTTTTTGTTTAAGAATTTTTTTCCTTTTTTTCAGAATTAGCTTTGAAAAACTTAAAAAAATTAATGATGGAAAGACTCAGCACAGAACAAAGAACTAAAGTTGTTCAATTTTATTTTGAAAGTCAGCATTCGATTATTCATATTTGTTTCATGTTCGAAATGCACCTAGCGCTCCAGAAATTTACCGATTGGTTCAACGCTTTTGGCAACATTCAGCTGTCTGTGATCTTCCGCGTGCTGGAAGACCTCGTACAGTTCGAAATGATGTGAACATTGCTCGGGTGCAAGCAAGTGTTGAGGAAAACCCCGGAACTTCCACCAAGCGACGTTCACAGACAGCTGAATGTTGCCAAAAGCGTTGAACCAATCGGTAAATTTCTGGAGCGCTAGGTGCATTTCGAACATGAAACAAATATGAATAATCGAATGCTGACTTTCAAAATAAAATTGAACAACTTTAGTTCTTTGTTCTGTGCTGAGTCTTTCCATCATTAATTTTTTTAAGTTTTTCAAAGCTAATTCTGAAAAAAAGGAAAAAAATTCTTAAACAAAAAATGTATTCACTATTACATGTATTATATGTATTCACTCTTCACATCTATTAAACCGTTACTTAAGCGCCACCCTATACATTGCATTTATTTTCACTTTTCAGAATCTTAAATATAACGCCACGTTATTTTTATAAACAGCCGTAGTGAAAAAACTGTTCATTTTCAGAAGCCTTTCCAAGAGAGACATTTGTTTCAATTTGACTTACTTCTTTTTCATTATTAGTTCACGAGTTAAAACCAAATGATGCACAAATACGCATTCAATATAGTCAATCATAACGTTACTTATGCGCCATCCCCTATATATATACATATATATAATAAACTGTATTTATATGCATACGTTGGAATTGAACTTTTTTAAATTTCATTCTTTTATGTAACAAATAAATTTCATGGTTCAGGTGTACGAATACGAGTTTGTTACTGCTTAATTGATTGAGGGTGTTCCTTCACATAACGAAATGTATTGTGACTTTTTAAGTGTACACAAATAATAAATTGATGTTGACTTCAAATCATGCTGTCAAAGATATGACAAAATTGTCTCATCAATTGATATTATCCGTAAAAAATATTTCCTATGAAAAATATACAAGAGAATATTAAGTAATAAAATTAGCTGGCATGTTAGTCTATAGAGCATACGCTCGTTCGTTCATACTTATGTCTTCATAATCGTAATGAAAATTAACTTTAGTGTAGTATTGTGAAGTATACACAAATAATTAATGCTTCGTTCTTTTATGGATACAGTTCTACAGTTATTATTTGGAAGGACTTATTTAAATTTCTACATTAATTTATTAGAGATTTCTTCGTATATTAAAGTAATTTTTCTCGTTTCATTTTATATCCTCTATGCAAAGTGCAAGAAACAATCAAGGATTTATGTAAATGTTGTGTCAATGTGGGTAATGGAATGATTTTTGAGCATTGTTAAAAATGCTTGGTATTTAAATATGTAAGTTATGCGTTTACCTGTAATCGTAAAATCATAAATTATCTCTGATGGATTGTGAAAATAGATCAATGATTTTCTAAATTCCTGAAAAAGATCTTCCTTTTGCACTTCATTACGTAATTTGTTTTTCAACATATACAACAATAAAAAATCTTTTTCATATTACCAAAATAAATCGTGGTTTACTTCATTTATCATCTTCAGATTCTTAAGTGCACCACCATCAAGATGTTTTTAATGGAAGCAACAAATCATACAAAATATTGTCAATTTTCTATGGTGTAAATTTGTACACACCAGTAATATATATATAAAGAATATAATGTCGAAATAAATATTGAAACGTAAGTGAAATTATTTCATGTAAAAAAGTTGAACGATAAATAAAATAAAATGAATCAGTTTTTAGTTTTTTACTTTAAGTAGATCGCAATCAAAATTTATATATGTATGTAGATCGGACTACTCCAGTTATGTAAATATTCAGGCAAAACGAACGTTTGGTTGAAAGAAATTTACCAGTTGTTGTCCAGTTGTTAAAGTTACTCTATGCGGAACTGGGTCAGCGTATGGAGAACTAAAGAATGTCCGGCTATGCTTGTGAAGGTTTTCTGCAGTTTCCTTTCACAAACTTCAGATGAATATTGGCATAGCTCCTATCAAAGTCAACAACAGTCGCCCAACCTACTAATTCCTAGTATACATACAAGTTTCTTGCCTTATAGGGGTCGGTAAAAAAGGCTTAGATAGACCTAATTGCAAAGCTTCGACCTCCCCACCGCTACTACTAGTACTATTAAGTCCAAATACTGAAGAAATCTAATCTCAATACAATCTAGACATAAGGGGCCCATTATTAAACATAAGAGGCCTATTCTCTAAGCGATATTAAAGCAAACAGGTTCCGCAACTAAGTTGCTAGCGATGCAATTTTTCAAATATGATCTAGTCAATGGGGTTAGCAATCATATTGGAAACGATAGTTGGAATGTCGAAGCAATGTTTTGGTTGACCATCTAGACATGCGCATATGCCAGCATGTGTTTATGCTCTGAACACTTGCCTGAAATATTTTTCTACTCTTTTGGTTGATTGTCTATTTTAATAGTATCTGAATGAAATGAAATAACAGAGTGAAAAAGTAATGTTTAAATTTATTTATTTTTAACAATTTTAGATACAAAACCAGTCCAAGTGGCCGGGCGGTCTAAGGCGTTATGTCTGCGAAGTATACCTACTTGGAGGTTATGGGTTCGAATCCCGGCAGTTTGTCAATTATTAAGAAAAAGAAAAGGCGGTTAATTGACTAATATGTCGGCGTATGGACAAGAACGAAGTAACCGGCTAAGCTTGAGAAGGTCAGTTTCCTTCACAAACTCCAGATGAATATCGGCATAGTTCCTATTATAGTCGGCTGCAGCCGCACATCCTACCATTTCCTAGTCTATACACGAACATTCCTTCCACTTCACTCACATCCTCACATCCTTAGGCATCACAATGGACCTTATGGTCGAAGAGTAGCCCGTCTAGGGCAACCTCTACAATCTATCTATCTATCTTGATACAAAGGTACACAAATGTACAAAAATCTACTTTCAACTAACTAAATAAAACCATGAACAAGATAGTGGAGAATCGACGGTTGACAACCAAATTGCTCAAATATCGCCTCGTAGATATGCATCACCCAGAGAAACCAAATTGCCTAGCTATGCTACAGTAATCAGATTGCTCAACTCGGTTGCTAGAATATAACCTAGTGAATGGAACCCTAAGCATAGTTACAGTAAACAATGTTACAATATGTTGTCATTCTGTAATTGCATAAATGTATCATACTACCTTAAACGTGTCAGAATGATATGGTTTATTTCATTTATTTCTTCATGTACAATATATTGTTATGTTCAAGAATATTAAGTAGTTTAAAATTTTTACGGTCCTATACTACATATAACTCATCTAAAAGTGTTTTGACTCATAAAAATCGATAGCAATATAGCAGAAGCTCTATACAACCGATGCTTTGGTTCATTTTTCACATGTTTACGCACAGGAGTGCATTAGTGTTAAGGTAGTACACTCGGTTATAGAATTACTGTTCAGAATTTAATGAAACTTGGCATACTAGTACATTATAATAAGATAATGACCTAGTTAAATTTTTATAGGGCTGCCGAGAGCCAGAAAAAAGATATTAATATAAGAAAATTTTTGCCTTTACTTTTTAGATTTTATTTTATTTCACAAAAAGTACCGTTCAGATTACAATGAAATTGGTATCAACAAAAAGGAAAGAATATTTTCGAAGATTTTGGTTACTCATAAATCGAGGTTCAGAGAGTATGATAAGAGTTAATTAGAAAATAATTACGAAAAATGTTAATTACATGTGGCAACGCCATCAAAGAGGTTATGACGCGCGCAAAATTCAAACATATCTAGAATGTACGGTATGTGGGGATATCAATGCTATATACATTTTTTTATTATAAAACATGTAAAGTAATTTTTATTAATACAGTTACATTTATCACATAAAGTCTTTCCAATGAAATATTAATAATTTTGACTCAGATATTTTAGTAAACACACATGTAACTCTTTGAGTTACATGCGTGTTCTTGCGCAAAAGTGTTATTTCTATCTCTGTTACTTTTACACGGCGTTGCCAAATATAAATACTTCTGAAGTCAAATCACACATTTGACCCTTGTGGTATCTGTGGTACTACCATAATTCGTTATACTTTATACATATATATATAAATTGATGTGTGTATGTATTCCCTATGGACTCAAAAATGGCTGGGCCAATTTTGATGAAATTTTCAGGCAACCTTCAGATTAGCCCAGCGGGTGATCCTATAAAGTTTGGTAGAGATCGGAAATCCCGGAAGATTTGAAGATTTTTTTGGCAATTTTGTGTCATCTGGCTATATATAATTAGTGCTACCCGTGCGAAGCCGGGACGGGTCGTTAGTAGTTTATATGTGCGTTATTCATTCGGTTTTGGGGAAACAAATAATAATTGTGTTATAATGAACAACATTTAAAATTTAGAAAAAAAACGTTTCTTTTATAGCCATGTCTATAGCTGCCGAAAAAGTAAATGCCTTACTTGGCGAACACATAAACATCACTCTTTCTTTAGCAAGGCAGTTTTAGGTCATATAACGCCATATAAGTTGGTTTTAGTAATCAGCATAACACATAAAACATGATAATTGTTTTCACTACTCCATTTCAATAACAAAATTTTAATGCTTCTAATAAGCAAGCTGCCAGTATTTATAGAAATTTAGTTGTTGTAAAAATGAATAAAAATGCAAGAAAATATTATCTGGTCAAATATTTATGTTATTCATGTTTGTAGATTGGTAGAATCTTATATATATATATATATATATATATATATATATATATATATATATATATATATATATATATATATATATATATATATATATATATATATATATATATATATATTTATATATATATACTCGCATGTCGCGCATAGAATATTTTATTGTGGTTATTGTGGGATTGGATGAGATGCATTTCGTGGTCGACACTGCAAGTTTATGAATTTGAATTTTATATTTTAATTGTTTTGTGTTGAATATAAATATATACTAACACATATACACACACATATATATATATATATATATATATATATATATATATATATATATATATATATATATATATATGTACATATATATATATATATATATATATATATATATATATATATGTATATACAAACAAAATAGTTGGTTATATGTGAGATCATTGTGTAGGATTCTGAGGATTCTGTACGCAATAGGTTTTTGCACTACAGTTAAAGTAAAGGGCTCAGAAGATAGATAGATAGATTGTCGATGTCGGGATTCCAACCCATAACCTACCAGTTTCCAAGAAGGCATACTGCGCAGACATAACGCTTTTGACCGCTCGGTCCCTTGGACCGGCTAAAGGACTCAGAAAATCGTTGTCTTAAATTCATCAAAATATATATTAGAAAATATATATATATATTTGAATCTTTAGATTTTAAAATGGTAGACATTAGCATTGTCACGTGTAACAATGAAAAAAATAACGTTGTAGGATCGATGGACATTTGAAGAAATTTTTCCAAAATTTTGAAGTCGGTACGATACCAATAGCTCTATTTCCTTTTATATATATATATATATATATATATGTACATATATATATATATATAAAAGGAAATTCGCTAATGAAAAAAAATTTTAGAACTGGAAAGTTTAGAACTAGTAAATGTAATAATTTTAGAACGGAATCCTTGTTATATTTATACGTAGTCGCCACCAGAGAATTAATTGTATTCCTGGTTAGAGAGTGGTGTTATCACACTACTGACAAACCAACATCCACCACATAATTCATTCTTTCTTTATGCATACAATTAATTTTGTTCTCTTGTTTTTTTGTTTTTTTTTTTTTTATTAAAAAAATTATAGTCTTGTGTGATATTTTTATTACATTTTTTTTATCATGTTCATATTTCTTTGAATTGTAATAAGCCCTTTTAAGTGAATTGTTGTTATGTGGTATGGTTTATTGCTGTACGCTTTTTTTCCCTATTTAATGTATCGTGTTATTTTCGAGATACATAAGACAAAAATTAAGAAGATTTAGATAAATGATTTATTTGCTTGAATGTGAATATTTTAATAACAAAAAAAAAACAAACAAACAGCAAAGCTCATTTTTTCTTTTAAATTGTTGCTAGACCATGAAATGCTACACCAATTTAAAAGTATTGTAGACATTTTTCTTTGTAAAAAGCTTTATGACCATACCTGTTAAAAATAAAGGTTTCGTAGTATTTTACGGTATCTGTACAATTTTTAATGCAAAGTATTTATTTGCAGCGAGTTTAATTTCTAAAAAAGTTATTCGGGAATGTCAAATAAAATCTTCATAATAAAGTAATTATAAAGGTCCATAAAACACAAAAGCCTGTGTTGTGAACTCTGTTGTATGTAGCATTTCAGATATATTTGACGTGCAGGTGCTATACTTCATTTCAAAAGATAGTCCTGTTAGGCAATGATATCACTGAGTTGGAATGTTTCAAGGACAAATGAAATAATAATAAGGCTGTAAATTAAAAGTATATTACAAGAGTACTGTTTCACGAGGCACGACGCGAAGCTAGATTATTGTATCACCTCGACCCGCCTCGCTTTTTTAAATATCACTTTTTTAAATATCAATGTTGACTAGCCTCGCCTCCTCGGTTGAGTTAGATATAATCCTCGCCTCGACCGAGGTAAAATTTTTACAAACTTTGGTTTATTTTGCATGAATGTACATAATATGGTGAAATTCAAAAAAAAAAAAATTGGCGTAAAAAATAAGGTAAAAAACTTCGTTCCTGACGGGGTCCCCCGACCGAACAATTTTTTTTCTTCTCTAAAATACGAATATGCAGTCGAACATCAAAATAAAAATAATACACTTACTTTTCTCTATAAAATTTGCAAATCGGCGATGAACAAATTTAGGATTATTATTATAAAAAGTAATCATGGCATAAAATTTCTTTTTCCTTTAAAATGCATCTATTGCTTCATGTTTTTTGTAAAAATACATGTTACTATATTATTATATATAAAAAAATTTACTTTTTGTAAATTTGTCTCGGCCGAGCCGAGGTTTTTGGAACAATATAGAATATATAAACTCGTAGTCTCGGTGAAACACTATAGAAGAGTGTTCTTATTAACTAAATCGTCCTAAAACAATATCGACCACTAGTTTCTATTAATCAATGGACTATACCACAATTAATTTGAAATTACAGGTGTTATATTTATATAATACTAGCCGTGTGCATGATGAAATTTTCCATCGGCAACATCTCAGCAACCATCCGAAAATTAAAAAAATCCTTCATTTATACGTCCTTCATTTATACGTTTAGAGGTGAGTTTCCAAGACGCTGATACAACTTACTTGTTTTATAAACAGAAGCCAAAAAATCAATTTCCATATTTGTCACTTCAAAAATAACGAACATCCATACAAAATTTCATCCTCTATATAACATCCCCCGCTCCCCCCCCCCCCAAAGGGGATGAATTTCTAGATCCACCAATTTAGACTGTGCGTTCTCTGTCATGTCAGTCAGTGTCAGTGTTTTATTAAGTAGATTAATGGTTTATATTTCTGCATAGGAAAATTCTCTTCAGGTAAACCATAGGCTCAAACTATGTACAAACTATAATTACATTGCTAAACTATCAAGTTTCTGCCTACTTATCCATTATAGATTTATTTATCCATAATAATTTCAGATACGTTAGTTATCTAACATTATATTTTCAAATTGTAAAACAGTTCCAATTTCAACTTTTTTGCTCGTAAGATTCGGTTGTATCCAAGGTAGAGAAACCAGATTTATTTGAAAATAGTTATTATTATATATACAGTTAAAGTTAATAATTCGCCCCAATAACCAACTATCATCATACGTTGGGCCATTTAATATCTATCTGAATACTATACATGTACAGTGCCATTCACTTGAAATGAATTGTTTACAAAGTTTAGTACATTAATGAATAAAAATCAAATTTCGAACTCGAGAGTGTAAATTTTTTCCACAATTTTTACAAATCGGTATAAGATAACAAACTGATGGTACACATATTAACATCTTTTAGAGGAAGAAGAGGAAAGCAAAAACTTAAATATGTATATAAAATAATGTAAAAGTTTAAGAAATTCTAACCCGACTACGAAAAAAGTATATTACACATTTTCGGAATCTGTGAATTAAAACCTTTCATTTGATATAAAACTCACATTTGTGAAGTTTTTCGCTAGCGTATTATGCAATTTATTTCCACCACGTTGGATTTAATATGACGTCACATAATCTGTGACACGCGGAACGCTAAGACAATCCGAAAGACACCTCATTCATCAAAATCGGATGAGTAGTTTAGGGGCTACGGCGGAACATACATAAATAAAAACAAACATACATAGACTGCCAAAAACATAACCCTTCTATTTGGCTTTTCCGTAGTCGGGTTGTTATAGATATAAAAGTGATTAAATAATATTTATACATATTTATTGTACAGTGACTTACAAATATTCCTTAAAATTCGTAACTCCAACCATAAAATCACGCTTTGACTTACCTGTAATAAAGTAATAAAAAAATTAATATAAATGTAATGTATTCATAAAAAAATCAAAGAAAATTTCATATTATTCATCAAAGAAAATTTAATGGTTCACAAACAAAATATCTAAAACAAGTTAAAATGTGAAACTACTCTGAGTAAATTGTTTAATTAACCTGCATATACTGAGTTATTTATCGGTACATGAACTATTTATATTACTTACACACGCAATACTAAATACATATGTTGTAAACACATGCTGGATATCATCTAAAGTTATTGCAGATATTTTAGTTGTATTTAGGGCAAAACTGTTTATGAAAAAAAGTTCCAAGCAAAAGTGGTTTGAAAAAAGAACATTTGCAGTTCGAAAAAAAAATTAAGTTTGATCTGGCAGATATTAGCATAATTGTATGCATCTGTTGTATCTATCTTTCAAATCGATACGACGATTAGAAGTGGGTAAATTTAATTTAGTACATTCAATCTAAAATGTACTTGACTATCGATCTTAAAGAGTTGAATAACCCAGTAGAATCATATTAAATGGTGTATGATATACGAACGCGTCGACCAAACGACATGCTATTTCTGATGTGGCATCGATATGGGACACAAGTAAGAACCGCACAGACATTGTTCCGTATAATCCCATATCGTCGACGGGAAATTGAAAACGTAAAATAAACTATAATATAATGATTTGTTATGACAGATATATTATGGTATATGGTGCATACCTATATATACTAAAGTATAGTTTTTGGGTCCACCATGATGGCGACAAATTCTCGAAATACTCTCCTAGTGGAAGCTAACTTTTGTTATTATCATTACAATGTTACTACGATATGTGTATTGTTTTATCTTTTATCTACATAATGATATATACATATATATTTTTATATTACCTAACTGACATTTTATCTATTTTATACGAATATTGCAAAGAGAGAACGAGAGAGCTGAAGTTTTGTTTCACCTTTGTTAATCTTAACAAACATATATATGTCCATTTTGGTAGGAAAAAAGATTTAATGCAAATTTTACAAAGGCAAATCGTGTTCGTTTGGATTTAAAAACAAATTCGTCACGTAGGAGCTACTTAGACTAACGAAAGGAATCATAATGAATATATATTATTATTTGTGTATACTTTGGGGTCACAATAAAATAATAATGTCCCTATAATAAGGTTACGAAGACATAGTATTAAAGAACTAGCGTATTGTACAGATAAACATCCCATTGGATACCTCATCAAGTTACGTTAGTGACAATAGTAGTATCAATAAAGTATTACAACATTAAGATTGCAAATATTTCTGTAAATATTGGAATTGCAGAAAATTTTCTTAGATAGTATATTGCAATAAATTTTATTTTCTGCAACTTTACCTGTGATAAATTTTTCTATTTAAATATTATTCGGTATTTTCTACATTTTGTTTCCCTGTCTTTCTAAGAAAATACCAAAAGCACGTCACTTAATTACTTAATACTTAATACTTCATTTCGTTCCGTTTGACAGAATTAACTCCAATCGAATCCAAATCAAAATATGTGAACGAATTAAAAATATAATTTCAAAGATTTTTCAAAACCTCTGTAAATGACTCACCTAAAATTCTATTCTACCGCAATCTGCCCAGTTATATTATTGTAGTGGAAAAGGAGGAAAAGACGAAAAATATGCCACATATTTCTAATATTGTATTTGGTCGTCATAAACTAATTAATTCAGACTATAGGTAATTTTTGAATTGGATAAAATCGTCTACAATGTTTTCCTAGTTCATACACAAGCACTTGTAAAATTGCACGATACCTCAAGACAAACCGCCTCCGAATAGTTATTGAGTTATTATTGCTTTTCAGCTTAAGTTAAGACGCTTGTTTAGAAAAAAAAAACAATTAAAAAATATGTAAATAGTAAATATAAAAATTAATAATACATTGACATCAGTAAGAGATCATATACATTCCACTACTATAACATCCCAGGTATATCGGAGACAAAGAGTACCAGAGGTCGTGAGTTCGATTCCCATACTAGATGTGTATGATTTTTCATACAGCACCCGATGGTCACCACGAGGGACTCACTAATTCTAAGAAAGGGCCGCACAATCAAGCTGATAATTTGTTCCAAAATTAAAATGTTTATTTGTAAATTTTGTAAAAGTTACTTCCGATATAATTATTACAAGTAAACGATGTTATGAATTTAAAAAAAAAGCATAACAAAATAGTTCAAAAAAGATTCTTGTAAATGTTGATTTTTTCACGCCTCTTGAAACCCATTAGAAATCTGGAATGGGACACTGCAGTGTATTTGAATGATTTTTCATAAGAATGTATCACAAAGTATATGTTTTCAATTCTCATTCGAATAATATAATATTGAGTGATTGAAAGACCTACATTTGTAAAATATTGAAAAATTATCATAATACATATTTTTTGTAGACACGCAATAATATTAATTTATATAACAGATCATGTCGATTTATCGTTAACGCACGCGTTATTTTTATGATATACGATTGCGGCTGATGATAATAATTATTCCAACAATTAATCACAACGTAGTATTTTTTTTATACATTAATTGTGTATGTAATTGACATATTCGAAACTGTTACTGTTTAAATTGTATTGAATTTTTTATTTGGGTATGCTCGATGTTTGAAATTGTATTCATTTATCAAACATCAGAAATAATATTATTGATTTTTTATATGGTTTGAAATGGTGATTAAAAACTTTTTTGTTTAAAATGAAAGTCTGACAAATAATTTAAGAATTTGTTGTGAAGATTACATGCCATTGATATACAATGATATACATGTCATTGTTGAATGAATATCTTTATACAGATTATATTTTTAATCATTGAATATATGAATTGGCAGGAACGCAACCCGGCTCTGCAAGCATCCGATCTAATATTGTGGTGTGATTTATAGATTTAATAAATTACTACTTAAAGTTCTCTTAAGTTTCCGGTAGTTATTAAAATTATATAGAAACTAACACGTGCGAACCCATAGCTAAAAATAATTTCTTTGTGAAGGATGATATAGATTTTTTCTCATGAGACAACCACAAAAGATTTGGTGAGAAGTCATACGCGAAAGAGCTATATATAATTTACCATGTGAAAAGCACTCAAGGCTCAAATCTATTCCTGCATCATTGAATGTTTGACCCTAAACTTTATTTGTTGTCATCGAAAATACCAGTTTTACTTGGAATTGAATTCGTTAAAATTGAAACGCAAGATTGATTTTAATGAAATCCGCGGACTCAAAACGCCTTTTCCAGATACACATCCGATCATAATTGTGCACTTAATATGATCGGATTGTGCAGTATTATTTGCTTAATATATATTCTTCCAAACAAATTACGATTACTTAACTTTTGTGACAATAGATGGTGCAATTTAAACCTGTTGTAACAGATCGCTAAATAGTAATACTAAAATCACCGAAGGTTTTTCCAAATTTTCTTTTTGTATTTTACTCCGTTCCACTAACAAAAAGTGAGAAATACCAAAATGTGTACATCAATAATTGATGCACACATTTTGGTCTTTCTCAGTTTGAACTGTAATTCAGAACATTGCGGATACCGTATTCGAAAAAAATTGGGAAAAACTAAAAGCACTGAAGTAAATTCCTACAAAGAGAATAAATTAACACAAATTTTTATTTAAAAAAAAGATTTGTACAGAGAAATTAAGTATTTGAAATGAAAAAACTTTATACTCGAGTTATTTTATAGTCGAAATATTTTATCCGATTACAAAGAACAAACAGAAGCTTTTTAGGTAAATAAATTTAATCAATAATTTATTAGATTTTCATAATAAAATAGAACCTTTTCATTAAGTTTTATACAGCAATTAATAATAAATAAATTTTTAAGATTATCTATTTAATATAATATTTCATAAATAATTTCTCTAATCTTAATTAAAAATATCCTTATGTTGGTACAGATGGAGAAAAGTCTAACGGTTGCTATTAATAAATTATCTTGCTTAAAGAACAAAACGAATAAGAAAGAATCAAACTGAATCATCATATAACTTTCATAGGTACATGTTACGTGTTAACATTCATTTTTTGGGATAAAGTGACTATAGAAAAAATTATAAATGTTAATTATGCAGAGATATATCCCACCAAAAACAAAAAATTAAAAGAGGACCAAGTTTTCGCATATTTGTGTATTCGCATGTTTGTAATATATAGAAAATGAAGGTCAAAGTTAGTAATCGATTCAAATGGCTTAAGAATAATAGTTACGGATGAGCGAGTCTCGGTATCACAATACATATTCATTCTAGTTATTTAATATTCTCGCCTGCCACTACAACCTAACGGCAAACTAACCCATGACAAGGTTCTCGTTAGTAGGTATTTAATATTTACTTGACCAGTTTAATAGAACTTGTAAAATTTGGTATGCACCGTCAAATGGTGTGTCTTACGCTACGTTTCAAATTATATTTGTTTGTTTGTTTCAGAGATACACGGACCTAAAAACCCTTCCTAATCCATCCAGTAAAACATAAAACGGTGTATATCAAGGTAGCATTTACGTACATATAGGCAATTGTGTATACAGTAATGCTAAAACTTGACTAGACGCAAAATTTGAGAGCAAGTTAACTAGTTTCTATGAAAAACAGACAAGGGTGATCACTAGGCAATTTGAATTATTCCTTTACATTTTCCACACTCCTTCGCGGAACGGATAATGTCAATATTGGACATGTGTTTAAACATTTTAGGAACCTTAACCTTCGTCCTACCATGGACCCTGCAATTTTGCCATTAGCAGTATATCTGATGCTCTAATTCATTTTTTTTTAATAACGTAGCCTAAAGAAT
Source organism: Nineta flava (assembly GCA_963920215.1). Lineage (NCBI taxonomy): Eukaryota > Metazoa > Arthropoda > Insecta > Neuroptera > Chrysopidae > Nineta > Nineta flava. The sequence continues at coordinate 107,098,573 of OY986041.1, read as the reverse complement.
TAAGTTGTCTAGTTATTATAGTCTTTAATTTCTACCAGCTGATTCCGGCTTGCTCTTAAATTCTATCATTAGTGACATATTGCGTCCACGATACGTTGAACTATTTGAATTTAACAAATCCAGTTTTCGATAAAGCTACCCGTCTTTTAATTTCTCCACTGCACTTTGTTTTATGTTTAAGGTTAATTTTTGGATATTAATTTTTTTTTTAATGACTATACATTTTCTAATAAACAACATGAATGTTCCATAACAGAATTTACAAAGGATAAAGTTATGATAGTCGTATGAGGTGCACAAAGGATGGTCAGATAACAAGAGAAAACAAGTGGTAGTATACAGGTTGAATTCTAAGCTCGGTGAGTAACTTTGAGAGATAATGAAAAAAGGCTTCTCGTTAACAAAGTTCAGAGGAATGCTGCGTCGCAAATTGTTTTCTAATTTTTGAATGAATACTACAGTTTCTAAACATCTATTATTCTTTAATTATTAAATTAAACAAATATTCGAGATTGTTGTAACAATAGTTTTATTTTGACTTTTATATACCAAATTCTAATTCAAATCTCAAAATCTTCCTTACGATGAAGAAACTTATTTTCATACATTCAATATTTCTGGATACATAATTTACGCCACATTTACTCCGTTATTTACACCAAAACAATGGGAGGTATGAAAAGTTTGAAACAAAAGTTGTTTCTTTTCATGAGGTTAACATGTCATGAGGTGTTAAAAGATGTTCTTAATTTGGGATTTTTGTGCAGACGTCTTTGTTTTAAAAATATTCAGCTGATCAAGTTAAAATGGGTCACCTCGTATATTCTAGAATCATTGAAAGACAAACAGAAATATAATACGAAGAATTGAAGAAAAGGCTTTGTAATCATAAAACTATAATAAATAAATATATGTGTATATTGGAAAAGAGGGGTTGATCCTATTTCATACTACATATTTCTTTTATAAACGAGCAGATATAGACAATTGATAAAAGCAATATCATATGAAATCTGTTCGGTACGTATAATATGATACCAACCAACGGCACGTCACGGCACAGACATTCATGTTATTTTAATTCAAGATCAGCATAGGCCTTTCATGTGTTTCTAATTGAAAGATCTATTACAAACCTTATTGAAAAAGGCTTTTTGTTGACTATCTTGATTAAAGTATATAGTAAATCTCGGAACTGGAAAATATTTTCGTTTTAGCGAATTTCCTGAAAGGAAATAGATAAATCCGTCTCGTACCGACTTGAAAATTTTGCAAAAATTTCTTCAAATTTCCATCGACCCTACCTAGTAGATGTCGAAAAATACCATCTGTAAAATTTATATATATATATATATATATATATATATCTATGGACATAAATACACACATATATATATATATATATATATATATATATATATCTATGGACATAAATACACATATATATATATATATATATATATATATATATATATATATATATATATATATATATATATATATATATATATATATATATATATATATATAATATTGCAGACACATACATATATATGTGTCTGTGATCGCTCTAGCGGTCACAATTTTAATCTGATTGGAATGGAATTTGAGGCGCTTTTGGTATACAAAAGGTCAAGTTCGTTAATACATATCTCCCTTAATATTCGAAAAATTTATAAGAAGTAAAGTTGTAGGTACTTATTTTTACTGTAATTTTGTTTCTTATCATTTTTTCTGTTACACTAATATTTACAGAAATATTGACGGTTTAAGATTGAAAATTAAATTCCTTAATATCTCTGTACACATTAGACTTTGAGCAAAAATGCTAAGGTGATGAATTGTAGCAAACATGATTTTCTACAACTTTATTTCCTACAAATTTTTCGATTGTTCTAATATTAAGATTGATATTTTATATTTTGTGTTTTGTTCTTCCTTTATGCTCCCCTTTCACCATGACGAATGTCATTTATACATATGACATTTATTTAATTAAACTGGCCATGCAAATACTAAAATCATATACGACATTTCATTTTGATCAGACTAAAATTGTTACCGCTAGAAAGTGATTTTTGTATTCTAAGGAAATTCGGTAAGTTGAAGCAGCTCCTGCCTAAATAATTTTTTTTTTATCCAAAGAGAATTAGCTCATGATGCCATCTTCCATCCTTGTTATGATCCTAGTTATCAGGAGCTAATCTTCTTACATTACCGTGAATAGCTACAGTTTACCTGGTCTACATCATATTCCATTGTTCCATTGTTCCATCACATCTAGTCTACATCATATTCTATTACTTTTTTCTATCCTATAAGTAATACATTACATTCCGTAACTCCTTTCTTGTCTGTGTTTTAACTTTAAGGGTTCAACTTATTGCAGAATATTTTAAAAACAATAAGATCTACTATAAATATCATATTTTTAGATGTTACACCTTAATTGTTTTTTAAACAGATAAATACGCATTGATTGAATGACCTCACTGATAATGAAGGATATACTAGGATATTTAAACAATTAACTCAATTGCTTGTTACATTACACTTCTTAAACCAGATTTTGACATCTCTGGCAGTTTGACTGACATATTTATTATATTATTTGAAAGAAGCCATAGCGTTACAAAAAAAAAAAAGGATAAACAACATATTTGAAGAAAAAACCAAATGCTACTACTACGGAATTACGTCAGTGTATTGTTCACATTACAAAAAAAAATACTAATTCATTTTCCATAATAGACCACACACAGTTTATTATTATTACCAAAGAGAATTTTGAACAACTCCTCATGTGTTTTTTTTACTTACCTTAGATTTCCACATAAATAGTAAATTGTATATGGTTTGAAATTGGTCCGATGACCACAACACTAATACACATATATATATATATATATATATATATATATATATATATATATATATATATATATATATATATATATATATATGTATCAAACAAGTAAACCTTTAGTTGTCAGCGAACAGAATACAGAGATGGATTGAACGTGATCGCAATTGTCGATGTACCTACCACCTTTGCACTCTCAACTGTGTTTTTGAAAGAAAATAATAAAATATTTTTGTATGTAGGTTGGCAGTCGGTACTTCTGTTTCATTTGGATGAGATGATCTATTGTAACAGACGGAAATGGGAACACCATTCAAAATGAACTGATCGAACTAAACTAAACAAATAATTGTTGGAGCGGAAGCCCATTCTATATGAAAAAATTATTGAATCAAAGGTATCATTACATTAGGGTGAACCAGTCCAAGTGTCCATAACGTACAGAATTGAAGGGTAGGCAATGCCGCCTCAACAAGTCAAGGTACTAAATAATGATTCAGTGCCTTTGCTTGACTAAAAGCTTTATATGTGTAGCATCAGTCCAAGTAGCCGAGTGTTCTAAGGCGTTATGTCTGCGCAGTATGCCTACTTGGAAACTGGGAGGTTATAGGTTCGAATCCCGACATCGGCAGTTTGTCAATTATTAGTAAAAAAAAAGAGGCGGTTAATTGACTAAACTGTCGTTGTATGGACAAGAACGAAGTAACCGGCTATGCTTGAGAAGGTTTTCTGCAGTTTCCTTCACAAACTCCAGATGAATATCGGCAAAGTTCCTATCATAGTCGGCTGCAGCCGCATATCCTACCAATTGCTAGTCTATTCACAAAAATTCCTTCCACTCCACTCACATCCTCATATCATTAGGCATCACAATGTTAATAAAATTCGGGTAAGTTTAGTAGGGTTTAAAAAATTATCTGAATAATAATCAAAATGAGAACGTTCTAATTCGAAACATTACAGGATTCTTTAATCCTAGGTCCTTACGTACCTCCATTCACGATAAATCTAAGGAGATAGAACGCAACCAACCGTGGCTTTTATGGAAAATCCAGAGTATTTGAGGCTCGCCAAAAGACATTGGTTCCCAAACATAAAAACCAACATTCTCCAAGCACTTTAAGCATTCCGTTTCCGTTTCCGTTTCTGTTTTGAATTGTTTATTTACTGGGAAATATTAAAATGCAAACAAAAGTGACATACAGACATTCATCATTATCGTCTAAGAATCAAGGGAATCAATTTCATGGATTAAATTAAATAACTTCAATTTAGAATCGTAATTGTTCCGTTAAATTGAATTTTGCTTGAATAGTTTTCCCATACTTTGATCGATCAACTTCTCTTTATATGTGATTGGTTGTGAAAGATTCAATGAATGATCAAGCTTTAACAACAATTTTCCAAACCCATCCCTCCCTTTCACATAATAAATATGTGGTATATGGAACTATTATTATTTCAGTGGTTTGAACATTAGTCGTAATACAATTTTATTTTTGTATTTCTAACCAATGTTTTTTTTCTTATTCAACGGAAAAATTTATTAAGACCTATTATTATTACTTTCAATAATTATATAAAAGATTTACTATTTTTTCTAAAACAAATTTCTTACTACCAGAAAGTATGAGACTTTCTATTTGAACACATGTAATGTTTTAAAATGAGGAAACGTTTACCAAATGAATTAAAGGGAAAAATAGAGCAATGGGAATTTACAATTAATTTGTTGTAATTATAATTATTTTATTGTTGAAAGAAAATAACAATTTAAAGAATATATTCAAAAAATGTTTCAAACTAAACTTGTTTGAACTAAAGGTTCGTTCAGACTACCACACTATACACCGTACACTCAGTGTATACACCGAGTGTCTATGTGTGCACACGAGTGTCTCTAGTTATGAAATTTATTGCGCTTTATTAATTATATTGAGCATAATTTGTTAGTTAAGTTTATTATGATTCAATTTAGGAACGAATATATAATTGCTAAATAATTATTTTTCCTAAATTGACTTCACTATAATACATTTTTGTGTTGTACTTAATCGATTGATTAAAACTCAGGTTTTCCATTATATTTACTAACAAATTGCTTTTAATCAGCTATACGGAAATAATATATGATGTCTCAAATAATATCTGATCTCTCTTGCATACTTTAAATGGAAGATGGAAATCACAAGAAGATTCTATGCAACGAACTTTACTGGTTATCTATCACAAAGTGAATACGGAGATGACAAATTTGACATCTACGAAAACAACACTGACTATCTAACAAAAGAATCGTAGTTTCTTTTTACAATGATATTAAATATCAAATAACTGAACCCTAAAATATATCAAGAAATTATATTGGTATAATATGGTGTACTCAACAAAGTGGGCATAACATCAAAAAGAATTCAAATACTTTTTATATCAAAATAAAATTTATTCATAAAAATCTACCTAGTTATACGCGGAGAAATTTTCTTGTAAAAATTACGGTAGATTATTAAAAGTAGAGTATGTATCCATACTATAACTATATAAGATTTGAAATAATTTTGCGATAATACTATCCAAAAATTTCATGTAAGTTTTAACCTTCTTCAAAAATGAGGTTCTGTGTTTCCTCGGTATATACGTGTAGATATGGATTTGTTGTACCAGTCCAAGTGGCCGAGCGGTCTGAGGCGTTATGTCTACGCAAAATCATATTTGGAAACTGGGAGGTTATAGGTTCGAATCCCGACATCGGCAGTTTATCGATTATTAAGAAAAAAATGGGGTGGTTAATCGACTAAACTTGGCGTATGGACACGAACGAAGAAACCGGCAATGCTTGTGAAGGTTTTCTGCAGTTTCCTTCACAAACTCCAGATTAATGTCGACATAGTTCCTATCATAGTCGGCTGCAGCCGCATATCCTATCAATTCCTATACACAAAAATTCATTCCACTCCACTGACATCCTCACATCCTTAGGCATCACAATGGACCTTATGGTCGAAGTGTAGCCCGTCCAGGGCAGCCTTTACAATTTATCTATCTATCTATGGATGTTCGCAATTATGTCACACACTACTGAAACGACTTTTATGATTGTTTCAATAATATATTTCTGAGAAAGTTAAAGACAATGCAAAGAAAATATCTTACAATGTAGTTACCTTTTGAAGTAAAAAATCAGTAACATTATGAAGTCAACGACAAACACATTTTTCTCTTTGGGTTATAAAGAAATCCTTGATAGGAGTGTTTCATTATCCATTAATTTATTATTTTTCAGTTCATTTATTTGTAAGTATCAACATCGTCAGTTTTCTGTAAGCTAATGAAAGACACTCATGACTTCTATGCCTAGATAGATGACTTACATGGCAAAACACTTCTGGGCCAAAAGACAATAAAAATTTGCATAACGTTATTTGCTTTTAGGACAAAAATGACATGCATAATTGTACAATAAAGTGTGTGTTAAATTCAGGCTAGATCCTTGGGATTCAACTATGCAGAATTGTGAGCAACCGAACCATCGAAATACTTGAAAAATTGTGCGGTTATTATTATTATTATTATTATTATTATTTATTTCACCAAAAGATGCATAAGTACAAATGGTCTAAGATCCGGCATTAGAAAACCTTCCCTCATTTGTTAATTGAATGAAATAATTTTTAAAAGGCAGATAACAATATTATAAATGTAGGTGTGCAATGTCTGCCACCGTAGTCCTGCTGCCTATATCATATTAATTAATTAATTAATTAATATGATATAGTGTCTTTGTTTGTTGCTCGAACAAATATATTTGTATCTCTCTCTGCGTAGAACACATTTTTTGAAAATTTTATTACTTAAAAAATTTTTTTTATAGGCTGCAAATAATTTAATTATATATTTATTATATAAAATATATTTTATAATATCACAGTAATAAAATTTTCAAAAAATGTGTTCTACGCAGAGAGAGAGACAAATATATTTGTTCGAGCAACAAACAAAGACACTATATCATATTAATTAATTAATTAATTAATATGATATAGCCAGCAGGACTACGGTGGCAGACATTGCACTCCTACATTTATAATATTGTTATCTGCCTTTTAAAAATTATTTCATTCAATTAACAGATGAGGGAAGGTTTTCACTAATGCCGGATCTTAGACCAAAAGGTATCGTCAATATAAAAAAAATTAATAATTTAAGCTGTATGGGCAGTTCATTACAATGTGCTTTTTCAGCTCACGTTTAAATTTCGGCATGCTTTCTATGTTTTTTAACTCTCCAGGAAGATTATTGTACAATTCACTTCCAATAATTTCCGGAGAGTTTTTTAATTTTTGCAATCTATAGTCTGTAATATGCAAATCCTTATTTTGTCGAGTGTTATAATCATGAATTTTATTTCTTAGTAATTTTTGATAATTTTTTTTAATGAATATAAAAAGCTCATAGTAATATATGCCATAAAATGTTAGTAAATTATTCCGTTTAAAATGGTTAACACATGATTCTCGATACCCAAGATTAAACATGAGCCGAATTATTCTTTTTTGTAGAATAAATATTCGTGAACAAGCGATAGATGCGACATATATTATATGACTTGCTTTGAACGGCATCGAAATACCGAAGTGATGAATCTTTTAGACAAGAATGACTGATTTACACAAAATAGTATAATAATTATAATATTATACTAAAATGGTGTTTTACCTCCGTTATGAGACTCCACGATCTATAAAAGAGGCCACCCACATCGTTTTTTTTAACTATTATTAATTTGTAACCATACATTAATGATGTGGGTGGAGGACAAAGAATTTGTATGTAGGCTAGGAATCGATAGGCTGCAGCCGACTTTGAAGTTTGCAGATATTAATCTGGAGTTGGTGAAGGGAAATTGCAGAAAACTTTCAGAGGCATTGCCAGGTACTTCGTTTTTGTCCATACGCCGACAGTTTTTGTCGAATACATGACCGATATAAAATAGAGGCGCTTACCGTATAATTTATTTTATGGTTATGTAACTGTTCAAGACATTCTAGTTATTATATTTATTTATAGTTATTTGAGAAACTTTGAAGAATAGAAAAAGAGAGTCTATTCTAATTTTTCTTCAAATTAAATTTCATTTATTCAAATAAAATTTGCATTGTAGATTTAATTGTTATTAAAAGTATTTCATTTGGCAAAACAATTGACCGTACTTTCAGTACGTAATTTGTATATTATAAATAATTTTATACTGTGCCGAAAAACTGTCCAACCCAAACTGTAAAACCCAGCCTAAATCCCAATACCAATCTTTTGAACATAGTAATAAAGTGGGTTGAAACTATTACTGAGAATTATTGCTATTGATTAATTATTGCTGAAAATAAAATAAAATGTTATAATCTGCGGGATCTGTTGGCCATAACCAAAATTGATATTTTGAATAGAAAAATGTTCGTGGAAATAATTCCCCGTGTACACAAATATACTAACATAATTGTATTTGATAATGAAAAACATTTTTTTATGTTGTTCATTTATAATCGATTTATCATTACTATACACAATCATCATTATCACCATGGTTTATGTATGGTGAGATATATTCATCTTCTTTTTATTATTACAACCCTCCATTAAGAGCTCATATATATATATATATATATATATATATATATATATATATATATATATATATATATATATATATATATATATATATATATATATATATATCCATACTACTACATAAATGTGAAAGTAACTCTGTTTGTTTGCTACCTCTTCACGGCTAAACGGCTAAACGGATCGTAACGAAATTTGGCAAGGAGATAGATTATATTTTGGGGAAGGACATAGGCTATTATCTCAAATAATCTTGAAAGGGGTGAACATTAAAAAAATACTTACAGTCGAACATAGAATCTCCTAATTTTTTTAGAGTCGATTAACATTTTTGTTGATTTTATCATTTCCACAAAAACTATACTATACTAAAAAATAACTATAAAATTATTTTATTAAAATTTTGTTTCAATTTTGAAATGTCAACTTTCATTGTCGTTTTCAAAGTAACAATTAACTGTATATCGAACAACATATACAGTAGGGTCTCATTAATCCGTCACTATAAAAAATTAAAGGATGCCGGATTAGTGAGACTATTGTATATATAGACAAATAAAAATATAAAAAGCATCTATATACATATATAATATACGTACCCCTTGGAATGTGAAAAAAGTGAAGAAAATTTTTGTTCTCCACTTTAATAATAATCATTTTCTAATCTAATTTTTACCCAACAGTACGAAAACCCAAACAGTAATTCATTTTAACGTCCGACCAACAGGTTTCCAAATTTTGCTTTCTCACTTCATACAGTTTACCGTTAATCGTATCGTATTTTAACCATAGCCATTGTTTTCGCTAGGTCCAAATTAGCTTTAAACCAAGTTTTTATCAAAATCGGGGACATAAAATTTTACTCCAATTTTAGCGATTTTTTTAAGGGGCACCCCATGGAAAAAATGTGAAAAAAGTGAAGAAAATTTTTTTTATCAATTTTAGTAATAATCGTTTTCTAGGCTAATTTTGACCCAAACAGTACGAAAATTTGATTCGCTTTATAAAATTAACATAAAAATATACATAAACACTAAAAATATACATAAAAGTATACATGAGAACTAGGTCAAGAATTTCGTCACAAACATTGCTGGAACATTGTGTATAGTATATTATATACATTATAAAGGTAATACTGATTCATGGTGGATGGAATCGCTTTGATATTTCCACATAACCCAGCAACTCATACTAATATTTTCTTTTTTTACATTGATTGATTTATTAAAGCTTTAAAAAATATTGTAATATATATATATATATATATATATATATATATATATATATATATATATATATATATATATATATATATATATATATATATATATATATGTATGAATAGAGACGACACATAATTAATAGTTTGAATAAAAAACACATTTGTATACTGTCTATGTAGGTATTGAAAACCATACATTTTGCATCAAATTCTTGATTGATTCTTCTACACAATATATTATAGACGTCCATGGAATAAATTATATTTATCAAATATTATAATGTATAATAATATAGGTTATTGATTGTTTGCTACCTTGTACATCAATTTAATATTGGTTTAAATATATCTCTTAATTATTAAATTAAATACATTCAATTTATAGTAGAAAATTAGTATCTAAATATATAAAAGAACATGCCCTAATTAACTAATTCATCAATGCCGATCCAAAACTATTGAAATTTGAAACATGAAATATAAAAGATATGTTCCTTAGAAAGTGTAGAAGTGAAAGGATTTTTCGAAAATTAACCGTAAGTGACGATGCAATTTTGTATTGGAATTCCGTTTTTTTTTCTTTTAACTTACGACACATGAAAATTAGTAGTTAAGCCCTTTATTATTAAGGGCGTAACAAACAGAATAGACGAATAAATTAGATTTAGTTATTGTAAATGAAATGTGATTTATTTTTGAAACAATAAAACGAAAAATGAAAGTTTGTGAAGGACTATTTACAACTCTGAGATCGGGTCATTAACATTTTCAAAGGCTGCTAATCTAATACACAAGCAATAATTCTCATTTTATGAGAGTACGAATAAACTAAAATCCTTTAAATATCATCTTCCAAATTATAGTTTCACGTTTTATTGCACATAAATTTATGTCGTTACACATGTGAATTTACAGGATGTATCTTTATAAAGATACTATAGCAAAACATGAGGAAATAATTGTAAGAATGACTTAACTTCTTAATTGAACATTTTACTTTTTTCTATTTGATGGTTAATATATCAGGCCGAGTGGTCCAGTTGTTTAAGGCACTTTGCTAGGAAGTGGGAGGTTACTGGGTCGATTTCCAACGGTGGTAGTTTGTCAATTAAATCAATAAAAATAGAAATGAGGCGGTTAATTGATTAAACTGTCGCCATATGGATAAGAACGAAAGTCACCGGCTATACTTGTGAAGGTTTTCTGAAGTTTCCTTTCACAAACTCCAATTCCTAGTCTACATAAAAACTCCTTGTCCTTCACAAATCACAGGTCGGTAAAATCACCTAGAAAGGCAAACTTGCCAGGCTTCCCACGCACTTTGTCATATCAAATGATAAAAGTGCGTTCATTTTTAAAAAATTTGTACAATCGATTTGAAATCGAATAGTACATAATCATTTACAACTCGTTTATAATGCTTAGAAATAAAACAAAATTAAAAACGTAGGATCTACGTAGGCTCAGAGGAAAAATTTATATTTATATATACGACATTAAGTTACATTTTTAAAATTCAACATTAAAATCATAACATTTTTGTAAATATTCGAGTTAAAGACAAAAAGGTCAGGGGATAGATATATTGCGGTAAAATTTATTTCCTACATATTTACGCCTGGTAAAATTTTTATCATTCCCATTTTACTATTAATAAGAGAGCCAATTATACTTTGTGTTTCCTACTGTAAGTTCTTAGTCTCCTTGGTACAATATTAGTAGCCGAAGTTTTTTATGAAACAATCTTCATTAAAACCCGGAAAGGCACTATAATATACAAAAAGCTATAGAACAATCCGAAATCAGAGAAATCATGTATATGGTTCATTTTGATAAGTTTGTCGTGTAAAAGTGTATTCGCTCTTAAATCTCAATTTACTTTCATGTTTAGATACCTTTGCGGACATATTATATACCTAATTTCCGATTTTACACGATAACGACTAACAAACTGTTATTCAATCATTATTTATCAGGCAAAATAAACGTTTGGTTTCAATTCCAAAAATATTGTCTATTTAATTATTACTTGATCAGGTTTCAGATCCCATCCTAATGACGGTGATCTTATTACCTAATGCAGCCACCAAAAGATTCATTTTACGTAAAAGCCACTCAGTATACATTATATATATACACACCTAATGTATTTACCACCGATAATTACACATATTAAAGATATATAATAAAGTTTATTGTCATAATATACTATAAGTAAGTGCTAAATTTTGGAAAGAAAACATATCCACCTCTATACATACGCTGATGATAAAACTAATAATAATAATAATAATAATATATTATTTGGTTGTTAAATAATGATCACAAGCTGTGTTTTTATTACATTTAAGATAAAAAACAAAATTATTTCAAAATTTTATTCGATATTTTATGTTTTGTTAATAAATTACAGTTGTTATTCATTTATATGTATGTTTATATTTATTACAAAACTTTTTTTTGTTTACAAATTTTATACCTGTATATAACTTTATCCAAATACACAGGATGATTCTAGTTACACGCGAATACAAGCTCCACACATCTTAAACACGTGACTACAAGCTCCAAAGATTTTTTTGGGTAATTTAATTGGGAATCTGCAGCTCTTTGTTGACGTATAGTTTTTTCGTTATTTCAAATTATATTAGACGAGTAATTCACTTTACACATTAGTCGTCAACTTGAGCCAAAAGTTCAATATAATCATTCTTATGTGTTTGGTTAACTAATCTTCTGTTATACAGACTGTGTTGGAAAGCTTTTCTAGTAAAGAATCAATGTTAAATATTATTTATTACAGGCTGGCCATGTGGTTACTGTGTGGAGTCAGTCATATATATGTAATGAGAGTCATCTCATACATACAAACATCTAGATAGTGTATATTGTATGCGTATGGTAGTTTGTTTTTCATTTAAGAGTGGGGAATTTGTGAGGCACATACTAAAGTTAAGAATTCAATGAACATATTTAACCAACTCTCATTACATGTGTACTGACTGACTCCACACAGTAACCACACGGCCAGCCAGTAATAAACACTATCAGTGGGTAAATCACGGTTCAAATCATTCAGATCTATTTATAGTTCTTTTTAGTACTGATAATAGAATAAAACGGAAACCAAAAACAAAAAATTAAGTTTTAACAGATAGGCGATAATATTAACAAAGCTTCGATCAATATAGGTGCCGATGTGAGGTACATTATAAGCGACGATTGGAGGTATATTTAAAAAAAATTGCTATTACTTTAACTTAATACCGCCCCATTTATTATTCATAAGCCTATATAAATATGACGTCGGTTATAATTGATATAAACTGAATCCTTTATTATGTATTGATAACTCATGGCCTATACATATTATATAATAATTTGTGTGTGTATGCACATTCCCCAAAAATTAACTAAAATCTGTATGCAACATTCGTGTTACGTGTGTTACATAAATAAATAAAACAATTGTGTAATGCGATACAAATTTGTTAATCACATATTCTCGATTGAATACCAAATGCCATATTACATGTGAAAATGAGAGAAAGTTTGTAATTTATGAATTTCATTTGAACGGTATATATATTATGTATATATATATATATATATATATATATATATATATATATATATATATATATATATATATATATATATATATATATATATATATATATATATATATATATATAGCATGTAAAACAAATTATTGTGAGAGGTAATTAATATGTATCTCAAAGTTTCCCGCTATTTATTTGCTAGTTAAAACTGGCAAAAAACGAGTGCTACTATAGATTAGCGCGTGATGAAATGTAGCAAGATCATTTTTTTGCTCCCGAAAACCTTTCTGAAACATTTATCGAAATAATTAGAGCGGTTTTCAAGACCGCGATAACAAACAAGCATTGAATAAATCTGGAGAATGATATCAAAAAAATTATTTCCCTTCTCTGTTGATTGAATTATAAGTAAATATCTTCCTTAGTTTTGAAAATCATACCAAAATCTGGCCCTTTCTCACAGTTTAAATAAGATTTACAATTTTAAAATAAAATAAGATTCGTGACGTAAGAGCTACGTAGGCTAAGCGCAATATCTTATAGGAATTGTAAGGAATTTCAAATCAAGTATAAGAATATCAAAATTTCAAATATTTCTGTAAATATTTGATTTATCGAAAACATGATTAGGAAACAAATTATAGTAAAATTTATTTTCTATAACTTTAGTCGTGATAATATTTCTCATTTTGCTAATATAAAGACAAATATTCAAGATTTTATGTTTATCCCTTCCTTTAAGACTTTTTTTCTCGTTGGCAAAATTTGTACATTAACAAACTTGGTCTTTCAAATGCAGAAAGCACTTCAAAAACCAAATTACATAACGATCAGACCAAAATTGTAGCCTTCACATGATGCAAAGGTCACAGGAAATATCGATAGTATAGATTTTCTAGTGGTTATTGTAACATTTGATCACCACCCGTTATAAACTATCGCTTTATCGGGATTAGATTCGAATCTACTGAAAGTGTTTTCTCATAAGATTTGTGTGGGGTCCTTTTTATTTTATTATTTATTATATATCTATTAAATATTTTTGAATTCTATGATGAATTAATTCGTTTATACATCTGCAAAAATTTCAATTTGATACAGAACGAAGGTGTGAGAAATTTCAATTACTAAATTTGACCCACACAGACACGATGCCGAACATTTAGAAAACTATTTAAGAACTCAACAGTTTGGAACGCAAATAATCGAATTAACAAATACAAAATTGGATCGTTAGCACATACCTCCATGTTGTTTATTATTCATAACAAATTGCATGTGTTATGTATCAAGCAAATACCTTTCATCGATATATCCATTAATAATTATTATAATTCATAAATATTATAATAAATTTGAATGTTTAAACGAATACGTTCCAGGTTAAATACAATATAACATCAACAACAATAACAACAACAATTACAACAATAATATTCCTATTTTGTCATTATGATATTACGTTAGTGTATCATTCCTTCGGATGATTTGGAAAATTTGAAATTCAAATATTCATTGAACATTTATTGTGTATAAAAGATATGTTAGCTATACATATAATATGTTGTCTATCTCATTTACTCTCATGTTCTATCTATCTACTAACTAAATGGTATAGGTATAATAATAATATTGGCAAATATATTGATAGGCGGTGAGATTTAGAATGAATTTATAATATGAGAGGTTACCTACACAAGCAGTCAGCTTCATTTCACCATCAATATTATTAGCCTTAAAGTAGAACAGCAAACGTGATAGGTATGTTACCCTAACTAATAATATCATGTATGTATTATATATATATATATATATATATATATATATATATATATATATATATATATATATATATATATATATATATATATATATATATATATGTATATATATATATATATATATATATGATTTCCTATGTATATATTATATATATATATATATATATATATATATAGGGTGAGTTAAAAGTCATGGAGTTTTTTGAAAGGATGGATAGGGAATGAAATTCTTAGATGAAAATTTCTTGGATATTTTTGCACCTGATCCACCGTTAATTAAATATTAATTAAATAAAGTAACCAATTAGCGCGTTAACAGAATAAGAAATGGTGGAGAATGAACGCAGGGACAGCAGATATACGTGAGGAGAGTCGGTATACGGTATACGGTAGAACGAGTCAACCTTATGTGTTTCATGTTTTTTATTTCAGTCCGATTATCGAAAACTGAGTTTTTATAAGATCTTGAATTTTTGAGGTTCTAAAAAAATTTCCTGATTATTTTTATGATAATCCCAAAAATGAAATTTTCAAAAAAATATTTTTTAAAGATCTCTTACACTACTGTACCGGTCGATTCCAAAACCTAATCAGCTTTTAAGTTTAAAAAAACAACGTCCAATGCCGCCGTAAAATTTCATCGTAAAAAATCTAATAAAAACTGAATAATTTAGTTAATTAGATTTTTCAAAACTATAGAAACTGTACCGGATTTGAAACGCATAAGATTGACTCGCTCTACGGTAGTGGTGGGGAGAGCTCGCTCCGTTCACGTATATCTTCTGCTGCTGCGTTCATTCCTTACCATTTCTTATTTCGTTAAAGCGTCTCTCTAATTGTTACTTTATTTAATTAATATCTAATTAACGGTGAGTCAGGTACAAAAATGTCCAAGGACTTTTCATCTTAAGATTTCATATCCAACCTTTCAAAAAACTCCATGACTTTTAACTCAACCTGTATATGTATTGAACCTACTTATAGAAAAGATACAATGAGAGTTTGAAAATTATATTTCTCTTCTTTTTTAAAAGCCTCGTTACAGCACTCTGGAACATTCTCTCTGACATATAATAACCAGATCCCCAGCATGGTAAAATTGCAAATACAAGAGGTATTTGCTGTCAATCTAGCATACGTTCTCGCAATCACAACGAATTACATTATCCCATGCTTTAGCTGCTTCAGAGATTTTTGTCCACTATGGAACATATAGGTTATCATTCAATTTATTGCAATCCCAACTTGACACGAGAGTTAGTACATAATTTGGAATCAGTCCTTTGGCAGTAGTGCTCAAGTGTATCAAGAGAGTCATACATCTGGGTTGCTACATCTTTGGTCAGACAATGATCCGAAATACTGTACTACCTGTGATAAGTTCGGGATCAAACGAAATTCTCAGACAAAATTCAATTCCTTGATGATTTGGCAAAATTAACATAATAATTATCCAAATTCGGATAATTATTATGCTAAAATATGCTTTGCCAAATCATCAAGGAATTGAATTTTGTTCGAGAATTTCTGCTGAATGTAGAAAATTATTATTATAGGAAAACGGGTTAACATAGTAATTACATTTTGAATTTTATTTTGTAGATTAGGCGGACTATGAGAAAAATATCAACACAATTTCTACTTCAATTGTTGAATGTACTTCATGGTGTTCAGTGCTTTATTTTTAATTTCCCATAAATTTTTCTGAGAAATAAGTTGCTACTTTCATAAATATATGAAGTGTTCTACAATTGAAATAGAAACTGTGTTGAAATTTTTCTCATAGTCTACATAATATACAACATAAAATTCAAAATGTTTTCCAATAACAATTCTACTTTCAGCAGTAAAAAATTTCAACACAATTTCTATTTTAATTGTAGAAAATACTTCACATAGAACTTCACATATTTATGATATTAGCAACAACGTATTACTGAAAAAAATTTAGTGGAAATTAAAAATGAAGCACTGAACAACATGAAATATCATATCTTTTTAAACACATTGTAAAATGAATAAAGCTTATAGGTATATATATTCTCCTATATTGTATATACCGAGTTATATACATACATAAATATAGATGAGATATGTATGTATAGCCTATCTATCGATGTATGGTCTATATGTATATGATTGGGTTATATTGGATACTGATTAATACTCTTATCATGGATATAGATCATGTATTTTCGTGTGTATGCATATAGCGTGTATGAGATAGACGAAAATCGTCTGGAATGATGATCGAACAAAACGAACATTTATATAATATGATACAACATTTAAGGATTGTTTTTATTCTATGTACAATTTTATCGGCACAAATATTTTTTAAAAGCTATTTATATTCCCAAAATTATTAGATAAATCTCGATATTTTGTAATCAAGCCGTAAAAAGGCGTTTACGCTGACTTATACATGACTGATATACTTCAAATAAATGTATTACAGAATTGTAGATATTGACAAGGCGTACAGAAAAGGATGATCCACGGATCCATTTTTAGCTTTCAGATTGGTTAAAAAATAGTGAGTTATTTTGCAAAGATATTTTTTTAACCAAAATAGTATCAATTCTTATCCAATTGAATATGTTCGTCATCTTAGACATATAATTTTAAAACAAATTTGGGTAATTTATTATGTAAAAAATGCTTCCTTACAATTATCATTTTTAGAATCCTTCGACTACGGAGAGATAAGTATGTTCATCTGTTCCCATATTGCTCCTAGGCTATTTATTATATTTTGATAAATGATGTGTCGTTAACTTTGTCTTAGAGTTCCACGTGTCATAGACTATGTGACGTCTTATTAAATTCAACATGGCGGATCTGACTTTTATAATACCCTTAGCAAGAAAAAATTCAACAAATGTATCGAGTTTGATATTAAATGAATGGATTGAATTCATAGAATCCGAAAATGTACAATTTATATATATATAAATAAATAAAAAGTCTTATAAGTTTAAACAACTATAACGCGACTATGAAAAAAGTACGAAATAAGTTTGAAGAGACTTGTAAATATTTCTCGTAGTCAAAGTTTTTTGCATCGCAGTTTGACCTTCGACAACGAGAAATATTTCCAAGGCTTTTCAAACTTGTTCCATGCTTATTTCATAGTCGGATTTGTTTCAACTTATTTATGTGTTATATAAAATATTTCAATCATCTGACTATCCGACGAATATCCTAAATTAATCGTCCAACTAACGATTTAATATTATTTGTCTGATTAGCGGACAATTAGGTACAATATTTTCTGAAGATAAAACAGACCATATTTATGTAGATAATAATATCTACACGGATTCATTTGCTGTCCATTTTCCACTTTCTATAACTATATGTTTCGGTTTTACCTAAATTTATTAGATTTTATTATATGCAGCCTATTTACTCATTCAATGCTTTCATATTAGCGTTAACTATACTATGCCTACAATGTTATATACAATTTTTATATTGGTCAACACCATGCCACAGTTTATAGTTAATTGTGGTCTCTTTTGTCTTTACATGTTTTATCAAATTATAATTAAAGCTGGGCAAATATCTAAATAAAATTATAATTTATTAAATACTTATAGTTTATAAATAAAGATTATTAAAATAATCAAAGAGAACTCTAGGTTTTTTTGAAATTATATTTCAAATTTTGCCCCTATTCCTAGAACATTTGTTTGTATTTTATAAATACGTATTTCGACTACAATGTAGTCATCATCAGTATGAATTAGCTAATCGTAACTATCTCTGGGACATGGATTCAGAGATATGTTGCTTGTTGCTAATTTGGTGTCTGTGTCACAATGATATTAAAAAATTTTGTCCTTTTATACGATTTGGCTGAGGGTATAATCTGACTTGAGGATTATTTAAGTTGCCTGACTACTGGATTAGGTGTGTGGAAAGCCCCACCTATTTATTGGCGGTATTCTTAAGTGACTATGCGGCGTTTGTTTTGTCACTAAAGTGAGTGTATCTACGTTAACCTTGACATTCAGGTATTGGATTTTGATTTTGATTTTTGAAAATGGTTTAATTTTATTAAATTAGAATTTGGAATTGGGCCATTGTCTAAATTCATTATCTGTTTTCTCAATTTGTATATGTAGATGCTTTTTGTAAGAGAAACAAAAAACAAATCTTCCTTTTTTTAAAATTTTGTATAAAATTTTTTTTTTAAACTGATTCATTTCGCTGAAGTTTCATTTCAACCATCTATCATTAATCTTACCGGGTATATAAGCTATATTAACTCGGTTAGTTGTTATTTTCACTTTTTCTTCAAGTTACTTTTATGACAATGCCAATGATTGTCAAGATAATCTGTTTCGATTTAAATGAAAGTAAGATACAAAAACATTAGTTTTTTTTCTTTTTAACAAAAACATCAATAAATCAAAATAAAAACATAGATTATCTAAATGGGGTAATGGGGATTTTGTATGCCTCGGTTTGCTGCCCCTCTTCCTACACCAGCTTAACTTTAGTTTCTAAACCATAAAAGTTGGATGGATGTGATAAACTCCATCTAGGCTGTTAAATCAATCTGATAATATGATACATACATGAAATTTTATGGAACGTATAAACTTTTTTATATTATGAGGTTTTTTGAAAATTCATTCATATTTCCTCGCCGTTGAATCCAAGGTACACGCCATTAATTGGATATCCATGGCAATGATTAATCATGCTTACGACATTTATGATCAGAAAATTCCGCACAATTCGAGGGGAACTTAAAAATATTATTATCAAATTTTAAGAATCGATTTTAATTCAAATACAAAGTTTCTGCCCAGATAGTGTTTGCGTGTGTGTGTGAGTATGTGTGTGTATTGCATACTCAAAGTACTGTAATATTTATCGAACACTTTATGTATAATTAGTTATTTTGTGTTCATATGTAAAGGATTTACATGTAATTATAATTTCAAACCATATTTCAAACGTGCAAAATTATACTGTATATGCTGTATGTTCAGTTATTATATATTACTTGATGAATCGAATGTAGCCTGCAGATACAAATTGAAAATAAGAGAAAAATATGCCTAAATCGATGTAATAAAATTTAGAGTTTAAAAAAACAAAAATGCTTTTATTGGAATATGAACTAAAAAATGCAAAATAATTTAAAATAGAAATAGAATAGAGAGATTGATAACAAAATTAACTTTAATGTAAACAAAAGCACACGCAGACGAAATGACGGGCAGATGGTCATGCAGAAATGGACTAATTAGGTCATTTTATGAACACCTATCCCAAACATCAAACAAAGTCGGCCTTAACTTAATATATAACCTGGAATGTATTATATACCGGGTATAAAAACTCAAGTCAGTAATCTTATTACTGACTTAGATAAGTTATAATGATAGCCTATCCAAAAGAGTTGATCATATATCAGAAAAAACAGGTAAAAAATAGAAGACAAACATATTTGGTTTGGATTCCTCTACGTTATTATATAAAGCTTATCAAAACAAATCAGTAAAATACCAAAATATTTTTCTTAAATACTTCTCGTTTCTATTTATTATCAGAATATCCTTTTAGTTTTAATGAAAAAATAATAAATATTATTAAGACTATCAAAATTTATTATTAAACAATTTAGTCGCACATGAGTGTTGTGTTCAGGTAATTAAATGTGATAATAAAAAACCAAGTAAGGTTTTTCTTATATACCTAATAATATATGGATAAGGAAAATCAATGTGTGTTGTTTCAGTATGGTTATGTGTGGCCCCATTCGAATGTCATTTATTTCATATTTTATGATCATGTTCTTCTCGCCTCGTATTTTCAATATTATTATTTCATTATATATATATATATATATATATATATATATATATATATACATATATATGTATATATATATATATATATATATATATATATATATATATATATATATATATATATATATATATATATATATTCATGTGTATGTGTGTATTATATATAGTTTTAATCAATGATCTTTCTCTTTTCTTTGTAAAGAGAAATAAACGAAATATTATTCTATTATTCTTTAGTTTTATATGTATACCCTTAGAGGTAAGTTTTAATATCGACAACATATTTAATAGATTATACACGAAATGATATTATAGCATAATATTTTCATTTTTATGTGATGTTTATGAGGTAAATGTGTATATATACCTATATATATATTTAGTATAGTGATTTCTTAAGTGTAATATTCACAGTATATTATATAACGTTACCTACTCAACTTTGATTCCTTGTGTTTCGGTGTTCTTTGGTTTAAATAAAATTTAATGAAGATAAAGAATGTAAAAACAGAAAAGAAAATTAAAACTTTTTTTTAAAACAATGGTGGTTTTCTTTTAAACCACATTGTACCAAAAATTAAACTAATGTTTTTTTGTGGTTTCATACCGATTTAGAAATAATTTATAATGATTTCTGAAAAAAAATAAAACTTTCTAAATATTAGATTATCAAATGATAATTAATGAGAACTCTAGAACTTAAACTATATTTTTAGACTTACAAAAATTTTATTTTTATGGGACGATTTTAGCAGTGTCCTCCGTGTTAGTTTACCCAGGTCAATATCTCGAGAACTAAGTAAGATAATGATACATGTTGCAGGCAAATGTTTTAAGGTTTCTAGTGGGTAAAATGACTGTGATCTTGAAACCAATTTTCAATTAAGGGTCTTAGGGTTTAAAAACTTAAAAATAGTCAATCTTTTTAATGATTTTTTAATCATATTAAGTGAACTCCGATGAAAAAATTTTTTCAGCCATTTTTAGGGCTATAATTTGCACACCCTAGTGACAATCTCCTAATGGTGCACATTCGGTTACACTACTACAAGTGCATAGAAAAAGGACTAGGCAAAAGTGCTTTTTAAATCACTTCACGTTTTTGAAATCGATTGATCAATTTAAATCCTTCATTGACCACGATCGATTTAAAACTGATATTTTTATTAGCTTTTACTCGGCCTTGCGCACTTCCGTGCTTTAGATTTAGTTTCACCTGTCCCGGTGTCTGTAATGGAATCTTGCGTTAAATTGAATCCACTTCCTCTTATCCTACGATGTTGAATTTTTACATTTTGGTTCAGTTTTGATGACAATGGATTTTTATGGTAAGCATGACCGTAATAGACAAGAGGAAAGGCGATTTAGAGGGAGGGATAAACACATAATTTGATATATCTCTCTTTATATTGAAAAAATTGAAAAATACATAATGCGTAAACATTACAGAAAATTAATTTTACTATAATTAAGCTTCTTATCATTTTTTCTGTTTCTCTAATATTTACAGAGATATTGACTATGATATGGGAATCAAATGAAAAGGGTTGATGAGCGAAACACAGTAATTAAATAACGTCGTTCTAAATCCAAAATGACGGACGCCGCAAAATGGAGATTTATAATTTCCACATTAACCCCTATGATATGGGTGACAAATGAAAGGGCTTGATGAGCGAAACACAGTAAGTAAAGTGGCGTCATTCTAAATCTAACATAGCTGCCGCCGGAAACTTATAAAAGCTTATTTAAAAAACTTTTTTTTTTCGTTTATCTCGTTTTTGTATAAGGACACCCTCGAAACATAAAAATATCAGATGAATTTACAATATTGAAATCAATACTCTCGTGTGTATCGTGTGTCTGGTTTGGTAGTAACCAGACACACGAGATCTATCTCATTTACTTTTTTAATTTGAATTTAATTTGTAAGTTCAAATATATATTTCATATTTCTACTGATAAAAATACTATATTGTATAGATGTTGTTTTACCCAACAGTAACAAGCGAACGAACGAACAGTAACAGTTGTGATATTATCGATGCGATGGTTTTGGTTGGTATACACAATAAAGTAACGATAGAGAAGAGACAAAATATTAATATTTTATACGGACACGATACACAAACATCTAGTCTATCTTTTTGAATTTATATTAAAATTTACAATTAAATTTATAGCATGTCATAATAAATTATTTTATATCAAATAATTAATAAATATTAAAGATCATATATTTTATGTCTGTAAAATATCATACATATGGACTGTTTCTTAACCCATAATGATTTGCGATTCTAGAAAGTATAAAATGCTTTTTATAGTACATATTATGGCCAATAAAGTAACGCCCATTTTTCAAAATTTTTGGAGTTTACTCCATAAGAATCGATTTTATTTCGATAACAAAAAGCGTTATGTTTTTTTCTACAAGCTAACACTTGAATTTATACTTAACACTATACGCTATGATATTCAATTTGAATTTTTGATGTTTTACAATATCTTTTCAGATTGAATTTACATTAACTTTTCCTTTCCGTTGGTCAATAATTTATTTTGAGAAAAAAAATTTAAAATAAATTTTTTGTAAAAATTTAAATACTATTTTGACTTGAAATGTTAGCTTTAAAAAAATAACTATAAAAGTATTATAAATGAATTAATGTTAGGGCCATCTAAGCAGAATATTTCAAAATTATATAACTGTTCGTAGCATAGTAATACGTTCATGACAATAGATGACAGCACATGTATTGTTCTGTTAGGGCCATCTAAGCAAAATATTTCAGAATTAAATAACTTATAAGAGTAAACTGCAGACACGAGTCGAAGCTGACACGCCCAATTTTTTAATTTAATTGTGCCTTAGTTATTCGATTTTCTACAAAATGACTATACTAACAACTTTTATTCGGAACATTTTTTCGAAATTCGAATAAATAAGGCACAAATAAATAACGCCATAAATATAGGTGATCATAAAATGAACTAATTAGTTCATTTCCGCAAAGTTGTTTTCCCGCTCGTCCATAAACAAGATAAGTCAAAAATGAAAAAAGATAGCAAACTGAGTTTGTACCTGTGTTTTAGAGATAAAAAGTTAAAGGTCAAGTTAGTGAATGAGCGAAATCGAATCATGTTTGTGCAACTTTTGTTTTAAACTTGTTTAAATAAATCCAGCATATACCAATTAGTAATTAACTCAGTTAGCTGTTATTGTCACTTGTTAATCATAAAATCTAAGCATATTAACGATTTCTAGTTGGTTATAAGGTGAAATTCAAAGGTTTTATGATGACTTACGATAATTAACATACAGAATCAAATCATCAAATCACAATAAGGAGTTGATCATTCAAACAAACAAAAACCAAACACTTTACCTACTAAAAGCAAAAAAGAGAAGCTTTTGCTTCTATGATAATCCAAATAGAAATGTTATCATGTAAAATTAACTGTAGCCTAACAAAATCGACCCTTACTATTTTGGCATAATAAATGATTACCGGGCAGAGAACATCAGAAACTCAATGTGCACACAGTAGTGCTTCACAACACACCGGGGAACCACACATTCATAGTTTTTCAGGACAGGCGGCGTGACGATTATTTTAAATTTTAAATAAATATACCTACAGTTAAACTGTGTAAACTTTTGATTATTTATGACAAAAATATATATAAAAAGTTTGTATATATACGTAAAAGCTCAGTAAAATCTGGGCAAAATAGCTTCGGAAGCTAATGAAATGGTATTCAACTCGACAAACGTTGCTTTTTAACTTATCCAAAACAAAAGCCAACCATGGGAAAGTATCTAGAACCACAATTCAAACTCAGTAGCCTTTTTTCTCGAATATGAAAAATTGACAACATATTTTGATCCCTGAGTTTTCTTAAAAACCTTAGTTTGTGAGGTATATGGGGTTGAAATTTCGTAAAATTTTAGTCAAAAACGGCTTAATTAGTTTTTCCTTATTTCCTAATACCTTTACATGACGTCAAAGTAGTCTAGAATTAAATTTTAACCCTGAAAATACCATTTAGGTTTTTTTTATAATAAATTTTGTGAAAATTTAACCAGAAATTCAGGTTGTTTGAAGTTGCGCGCATGTCCGACCGGTTGGAGATGATTTAACTACCCATTAAGAGCAATTGCAAAGATTATAGAAATTATAATTTATAGAGCTCTGAATCTCAGGAAATTAAAAAAAGAAAAGGTTTTTATCTATTTTTTCTAGCGTAACAATGAAGGAGTAGCTTAAAAGATCTTTAAATTTGAACTCAAGTCGAGGTTTAATAGCAAAATCAAACTATTATTTCACAGAAACTAACATTTAAGGGAAACAGATTTTTTGCTTAAAATAAGCTCTTTCGATCCCAGGTATCCATTTTTCATTTTCCTAGAAGGGGTGGTAATGAATTTTAATTTGATTTTTAAATACTTTCCCATGGTTGGATGTTTGTTGCCGAATTTTTGATGTGTTAAAAGGTAACACTTTTTGTTAAATACCGCTTCAATCAAGTTTATGGGTCATTTTCCTTAGTTTGGCTAGACTAATACAAAAAACCAGTTATTTATTGTGTAAACCATTAATGGGTAGATTAACAGATACAAATTCAAAATAATATAAAAACTTATCAATCTATCAAGGTCAAAATTCTCAGATTTGGATTAAACTATATAAGATATAACAGAGAACTTTACTGGAGACTAACATTATAAGAATCAGACAAAACTGTTTCTACCACACCAAACCACTAAACTCTACGAATTCAAGTATCTGGCCATAAAATACCAACTAGTTTGCATATCGTTCAATATTTACAAGTTCAAGTTGGATTAGGGATATTCTCTAAGTAGTGTAACCTTTTAATCGAAGGATTTTCTCTTTATGTTGAAATTTACACAGTTTTACTGTGATATACATAACGGAGGCATTGTACACATTGAAAAATGAGGTGGTCGAAAAGTAACTTCTGAAGAAAGAGTATTCTGCTCTCACCATTACCACTTTGAAAGTCAGAAAACTATGAATATTTTAACATTGTCTTCTTCTTCCATGTAGATACATCTCTTTTTTCTATTTTTTTTTTCACATTGCCTGGTCGTCTCATATGTAAAATAAACTTGGCAAAAATATATAAACATTCATCTTATTTTTGTGATAGTGTTGTTGGTAAATGCCAGTGGCGGCATTTGACCTTATCTTTATTTTTATTTTTTTAGTAGGTACAGTAACAATATATACATGGTGTGTGTGTGTGTGTTATAAACTCCACCCCCTCAAGTCAATATAACACTTCCACATACTGTTTTATTGCTAGATTGTATATATACCAAAAAATATTAATTCATAATTTGATTTATGTAATATTTACATTTTTGAATATGCATTTAATTTATATGTTTTTATTTTCTTGTAGAAGCTAGGAGGATATATAATCAGACATTTTAATAAATAAAATAATAATAACAAAAATTAAAAAGTTATTACAGACAACAGTTTATGTAATAATGTCTAGGGGATCGAGCTCTGGTCTGCTCGGGACACATGTGAAACGTTCAAATATTGCTCGTTTACCAATATAGAATACAACGTCAAGTATGTAGGTACATTTAGTCGAGTTAACAGATCACATCAATGACGTACGAGTTACCTACTTAAGGACGTTCATACATGAGGCTTGATACAAGATAAATAATACCTCAATTATGTAGTTTTTCTCCCTCAAAATTTTTAAACCTGCTGTCGGTCATTTCAAAGAGTAATTATCGATTAAAAATCAAACTTAACACAGCATCTTATGGAGAAAAGAAATTTTTTGTACTTAAAATTATAACAACTATATTATTAAAGTAGACACCATAATAAATAATGTTTGTAAATATTCTGTGAAATATGCAGTTTATATAATTACATTAAAAAAATGGTGTTGGCGAACGTTTGAATTAATTATTTAACTGTTTTGTTAGATTTGTTTTTGCCACCATATTTTGAAAACGGCGACAGCGCATATTAACAAAATTTAGACATATATATATATATATAAATATATACATATACTCGTGAATGTCATAATAACTGTCAAATAAAATCAAATCAATTTCTAATTTATATTTACTGATATTTTACAATACTTTTGAAATATTTAGGATAAATAAAAAATGGTTATAAATCGTTGTAAGATTATTGATATACTTTAAAACTTTTTGAAAATCTCTATAAATTTTATTAAAGATCATAAACTCATTTGACGTCCTTAAGATAGATGGATTAAAAAAACATTCCAGTTATTTCATATTTATTAATATGTACCAGGGTATATTAAGTTTAGATCCGAATATGAAACGTCTGTCGGTCTGTGGACACGATAACTCAAAAACAAGAATAGATAGAGAGATATAAAGTCAAGTCAAGTTTGTGAAGGGGCAAAATGGACAAAACTGTTTATCTTTGAAACCGAGATAGAACAAGAATTTAAGGGCAAAAACTGTTCCTTTTTTAAAAATAAACAACTTGTGTTTGAAATTTTTTCCCCATAAATTCAGTATAAATGGAGTATTTAAGCAATTAACTCAGTTAGTAGTTATTTTCACTTGTTTTTTTCATAAATAAATATATATTAATTTTTATATCGTCAATATCAGTGTTAAGAAAAATTCGGACTCGATCGATTTTTCAGTAAAAATGGGGTATTTATGCAATTAACTCAGTTAATTGTTATTTTCACTTGTTTTTTCATAAATACATATATATTAATTTTTATATCGTCAATATCAGTATTAAGAAAAATTCGTACTCGATCGAGTTTTCAGTATAAATGGGGAATTTATGCAATTAACTCAGTTAATTGTTATTTTCACTTTTTTTTTCATAAATACATATATATTAATATTTATATCGTCATTATCAGTATTAAGAAAAATTCGGACTTGATCGATTTTTCAGTATAAATGGGGCATTTAAGCAATTAACTCAGTTAATTGATAATTTCACTTGTTTTTTTCATGAATACATATATATTAATTTTTATATCGTCATTATCAGTATTAAGAAAAATTCGGACTTGATCGATTTTTCAGTATAAATGAGGTATTTATGCAATTAACTCAGTTAGTTGTTATTTTCACTTGTTTTTTTCATAAATACATATATATTAATTTTTATATCGTCATTATCAGTATTAAGAAAAATTCGGACTCGATCGATTTCTGATAATATTTATAGATTTCGATAAATATTAATATTAATAACCATTTGTTTGTTAAGAAAATAGAAAAATCTGAATGACAAACGATTATATAATGCTGGAAAGTATGCTGATTAGTAGCAAATATGCCATGACTAGGATATACATATTTATAATAGTATACTGGGTTTGTAGTGGTAATGGGAGAGGTTGTCATGCGAAAATGTCTTAGTTGAGTAGATGATATGACGTCAATGTTAGCAAACTACACTATAAATAATGTTTTTATTCGATGTGAAAAAAACTGGGCCAATGACTCTGTGCCAACAGATAAATACAGAGAGGATACTATATTAAGGGTACCGGATATAAATGAACCAATTATTTGGAAAACTTTTAAATAATTTGGTAAACCAATTTTGTTCGGATGGTATCATTATTAATAACATATTTATGGACCATTAATGTTTAAAAAATTTACTGATTTTGTGAAAAAGGATAAACAACAATTGTAAACGTCCTTTTTTTGAGTTAAGACCCAAGTAGTTTAGTTTACGTCTACACATAAAGTAAAATGTGTATTGAAGAATAGGAACAACAAACTATATTCCAAACTGTATAACGGTTGAAAATATTCATTGGAGAAAAAATTTTTTTGTATAGTTAGTTGTTCATAAAATAACCTAAAGTAGTCCCACCATATCTGCTTGGCCCTCCAAAAAAACAGATATGAGAAAAACTTTAAAATAAATTCATGTATTTTGATATAAAAAAAAAATAGAAATAACTTTATTTAAAGCAGTAAAAGTTTTGTACCAAAAATAAATAAATTGTATATAAAAATAAATTGTTACAAACTAACTCTATAATGGTTTTATTATTATTTTTTTCACTTTTTGAAGTATATTTATTATATTTAATGAAATATAAAACCTATTATATCACTTTTACATTAAATAATTAGTATATTGAGTGAATTACAATATCCTGCTACACAATAAATCATCTTGTTACAGACGTGACTCCGATTACATGGGAACATAACCAACCAACGTGAACGATGAATAAGGACATATAACGCAAAATATAAGAGTCTTCAACGACTAGAAAAAGAAGCAAATAGTAAAGATAATATATATATATATATATATATATATATATATATATATATATATATATATATATATATATATATATATATATATATAAACATTGCATGAATGAAGAAGTACACTCTAAAGTACATACTAAACGAGAGGAGCATTGAGTGCACAGCAAAATACTGACTAGACAACTTAAGTCCAAACTGTCGTAGATTTTCACTGTCTTTTCTCTGTAAGGCAGGTGGTATCTTATGATAATTAATAAATAATAATAATAATAATTTTATCACTTTCGATGTTCTGCCAGCTTTGCTCTCAGATCAGTTGGTTGTATGAAAAAATGTTGTATACAAAATTATTTTAATTGAATAAACATTTCTTATGCCGGCTGTATACACTTGGCGAGGCAACACGATATATACCGAGCCCGAGTGTGGACTCTCAACGCTCGGTCTGCCTTGTGTCGAGTCGCCTCGCCTCGCCATCGATCCAGTAAAAGTCGGTTTTTTTAACACGAGTCAAAGAAAGCGAGCGGTGAATACATTTGACACGATCATGAAGGACACTCTCGTCTACATTCGATTCAACGTTCAACCGCTATTTTTAAATATTCAACTATCAACCGCTTTAATTGTACCCATTAATCTGAATGGTGTACCACGAAAATAAATAAAAACTGTATAAATTTATGAATACTTTTTTTATTCTTTTAGTGTCGTTCAATACTCATTTGAACAATTATTGTTTTGAATAGTTTAATCAAAAAATCACTACTCCGTAGTTATTAATTTAATAATGTCATTTTTCAGGTTTACCAACGTAATTTCGTTGACTAAATGGCGAGAACTGTATTGCCGGCCGAACACTCGGCGAGAGTGTACACAGCTCCACTTGTGGCTCCTCGACTTACGAATGTCTCGCCGAGACATTCACCGAGTGTGTACAGCCAGCTTTACGATTACAGTTTATCTCGCACCTGCCACACAGACATGTAACGAAAACCAAATGAATATTGGTTCAACTATTTTAACGGAACAATTAAGCAAGCAAGTATATAGAATTTTAAATTAGTTTTTTGGCATCTATTTAAATTATATTAACCAAATTGAGTAATATGTTGAAAAGATTTCCCCATGTACCGAAATGATTCTGTATCCAGTTTTGTTATACGTACAGTTGTACAATTTCATTTCAACTATTCTAAATTAACCTCCACAAGAAGTATGATAAAGGTATGTCATTCTTATGCCATTCCTGTCGAGTTTATTAGTCCAGTGATGTCGCTGACAAATCGTTCAGTACGGAATGAAGCATGAAACTTGAAGCATTTTTGTAGATTTAATGTGCGTGCTTTCTCTATTGGACGATGTGATTCATATTATTTTACAGGGTAAAAATTATTCTTCCTAATAAACTCTCAGATAAATTTCGATTTTTTGCCCCAATTTCCTAGATCAAAATTGGGGCAAAAAATCTAAATTTATTTCGAAAAATCCTACAGTTAGTAAGGTACTTTTCGATATGGATTTTCGTAACTTTTTTTAAAGAACTCTGAAGATCTGACTAAAATTTTTTTATCAGTGGACCTTAAAATGGCTTTCCGATGTCAAGCACTATATTCAAGTGAATCCCCGCTAAAATTTATTAACTTCTCTGAGTTTTCTCAACCCATCAGAGCTTCCAACGATCACCATTGCTGTTTTTAATTACTCTTGACTGCTACTTGAGACTTGAGTAAATAAAAGTAAATACAAAACAAAGTCAGTTGTTTGGCTTAAAATGAGAATTTTCAAATCAAACATAAAGTCCAAGCTTCGAAAATTACTGGATCGTATTGGAAGACGGAAGTTGAAGACTGTGTCCTGAAACACAGTAAGATGGTATGCATATATGCATATGTATTTATTACAACAAATTAATTTTTAGGATTATATTTAGTATTTGGCAAAAATTCATGATGCGAGAAATATAACAATTTTTATATGTTTGAAAAGCCGAATAAGATAACCATCTTCTATACAATTCGATTCTTAAATCGTCAAACTATCAAATTTTTTATACCACAAGCATAGAAACTGTATTTTTATGAATCAATGCAATATTTAAGACTTAAAACTATCAAAAAAAAAAAAAAAATTGCACTAAAAGCTTTTTATTAGAAGAATCGAGTCTCACATGTATTATACTATACCCTACTTACATGTATATATACATATATACATAGGATATAACGTATACTGCATGATATATTACAGTTTCCCTTGAACATATTTAGATACAAAATTTAGGACCTTAAAAAAATTTAATAAAAGATAGGGTATTGAATTGACTATAAAATAGGTACATTAAATTTATATGATTGTGAAAACGTTATTTTATGTCAGTATATAACATATTCAATGACTTTTTTCCTTCCTCACTGATGTAATGGATGACCAAACAGTCAACAAAACATTTGTGAACATTTTATTTGAATATGGTCTCTTTAATTAGATAAAACAATTTTTTTTGTATGGTGTTGGTTTTATTTTGTATTGAATGTGTTGTTACTTCCCGAAAATCCTCGTTGCAGTCTCTGCAGTATCTGTGGTTGTGTTTTTCAATTTTTGAAGGTTCACCCTGACTTCTTAGTTTCTAACAGGATACAATGCATTCATTCAGCTGTTTAAAAGCCTGGAACACACATTCAATATCCGCACACTTTCAAATCTAGAACAAATAGAACTAACAAAGTAACAGTAACATTTACAATAGACCAATCCAAGTAGCCAAGCAGTCAAAGGCGTTATGTCTGCGCAGTATGCATACTTGGAAACTGGGAGGTTATGGGTTCGAATCCCGACATCGGCAGTCTGTTAATTATTTTTAAAAAAAGGGTGGTTAATTGACTAAATTGTCGGCGTATGGACGAAAACAAAGTAATCGGCTATGCTTGAGAAGGTTTTCTGCAGTTTCCTTCACGAACTCCAGATGAATATCGGCATAGTTTCTATCATAGTCGGATATGCAGCCGCATATCCTACCAATTCCGAGTCTACTCACAAATTCCTTCCACTCCACTCACATCCTCACATCCTCACATCCTTAGGCAACACAATGGACCTTATGGTCGAAGTGTAGCCCGTCCAGGGCACCCTCCACATTCTATCTATCTACAATAAAAAAGAGCCATTGTATGCTTAATTGAATGTATAGCAAAACCAATGGCAAATAAATAAATAATCCATTATTTAATTTTATATGAGAATATATTATCGAGTATCAATTATTAATAACAATTACAGCCAAATAAACAAGAAGCTGCATTTAAAATACACAATAAATATATTTTCAAAATAAAAATAATGTTATCCAATTATCAGTATACTCCAGTACAACAATAATAAGTTGTTACATAGGAAAACACTTCAAAGGCGACTGCAGGCATATTATAACTGCAATAGATTAAGTTTATTTATTGGTCAACCCTACTATGTTGTACTGGTGTAGAATAATAGTTATGTGTTGTTTAAAAGGTGGTGGAATAGAAACCGCGCCGCGACAGCGAGGATTGCTTTATGACCGACCCATAATACAACCGATGCAGAGGGAGTTGAATAATACAGGATTGTACATATTATTATATAGCACACACCGAATATAGTTTAGATGTAAGTATTTGTGTGAATGTATGTGTGTGTGTAGAGAGGCTGGCTGGTCTGGGGATACTCTCTGGATGTTGAATTATGGCATGGAACAAGTTTTTTCCGCGGAAAAGTACGTTGTAAATTATTAGATTTATATGTGTGTCTATTTATTTTATTTCTAGTTTGTTGAATTGGGTATACATATTATATATGTATATAGTCGGCGATTGGTCTATATTGGCCATTTTCAATAAATACAGAATGTTTCAAAATTATGTAACTAACCTTGTAGCTTTGATTAATATTAGCGAATTTCCTGAAAATTTCTTCCAATGTCCATCGATCCTATCTATTAGATGTTCAAAATAACCATCGTTAAAATAGTTATATATATATATATATATATATATATATATATATATATATATATATATATATATATATAAATATACGTTTATGTGTCTGTGGACTCTCTAGCGGTCATAGTTTTAATCTGGTTGGAATGAAATTTGGTATTTGAGGCGCTTTTGTCTTTTGCGCTTTGGTCGTTAATGAGTAAAATCAGACGAGGGAAAAGGAGGGGGGTTAAGAGGATGGAAACACAAAAATTGGCATATATCCTTTAATATTCAAAATATTGAAAAATTTATTAGAAGTATAGCTGTAGAAAATTAGTTTTAATATTATTTTGATTCTTATCATTTTTCCTGCTATACTATTACAGAATTTACACTATTTATTACAACTTAAGATTGAAAGTTATAATTCTAAATATCTCTCTCTGTACATATTAGAGTGTGATAAAAATGACAAGGTAATGAATTGTAGCAAACTTAATTTTATACAACTTTACTTTTCATACATTGGTGTAATATAAATAGAGATATTTTATATTTTGTGTTTTCTTCTTTCTCTTTGTCCCCTTTCCACATGATCTATGCCATTTATTAATAAAATTGGCCTTGCAAAGACCAAAAGCATGCCACATACGATATTTCAATTTGATTACACTATAATTGTGGCTGCTAAAGCGTAATTTATGTATTCAAGGAGATTTGCTAAGTTGACGCGTAACGAATTTTTGTTTTATGAAAACTATTGATCCGAGACATTCAAAGCAGTTTTATTTTTCACGAACGAAATATTTAGTCTCTGGTGCGAGTCTCTTTCGAAAATAACGCATTTCTGGACAACTATTCTCAGATCCTTTTTTAAATTGTTTTTAATCAACTCTTTAAGTTGAAACAAACCGTTTTTCTTTAACCATTTACGCTTAGATAAAACAATTAGCATTTTACTGCAGTAATGAGTGAAAACACTACACCTGCCGTTTTATTTCATGATAAATAAAGAAAAATTTTAAGAAAAAACTGCCCAAATTATCGATAAATGATTTCCAGTGGGAACTATACAATAGACTACAAAAGTCGATGCCATTGTTTTTTAATTATAATGGATTTGTGCCTTATTGATTCGGTTTTCGAAAAAATGCTTTGGATACAAGTTATTAATTATAAATATAGAAACAACTTTTATTAGAAAAGTTTTTTTCGAAAACCGAATGAATAAGGCACAAATCTATACATATAAATTGTTTTGTCATGAATGACTGACTGACGGATCAACGCACAGCCTAAATCACTGATCGTAGAGACCAGAAACTGAGACCGGATTTCCCGAAATTCTACCTCTAAGGGGGTGAAAAACGGGAGCAAAGTTTGTATGGGACAACGTGATTCCTTGGTCCAATCTACTTCAAATTTTGCATAAACATTCAGTATATTTACTTAAATACTAAGTATTAAAAGTACTAAGTAATAAGTAATATCGTACTTAAATACTAAGTAATGTAAAATTACAATTTTCGTGGGCGAAGCTGCGACGGGCAGTACTAGTCAACTATAAAATTTAAAAAAATGACATCAACTTGGTATATAGCCATATGTACCAATATAATATTAAAATAGGAATGGCAAGAAAATGAAAAACCCTACCCCAGCGAGATTAAATGTGGCTATGTTATGTATAAATTAATTAAAAAAAAATTAAATTCATTCATAAAATTATAATTATACCTGAGACAAAAATGTTCAAAAAGTCAATTAAAACACCCGGTATATCTATGTGTGTTTGGTGGATACTCTCTATTGGGTATGTGTTATGTCCCGGTCAAGCTACTCCACACAATTTTAAGATTTATACGGTAAATAAAATATGTTGTAAAAATAAATACACACGCGACTAATATTTTGTGTATGTACAACGTGTATCATCACACACAAAAGTTAGAAATCAATGAGAACATAAAATTTTATGAATCCTAAATCTTACATAAAATAAATCATCTCGGATTTTTATTTACAATTTGATACGATAAGAAGATTGAATTCTTTTTAATTCAAAAATGATTTTAAATATTTAGAGTTTTTGTTTCAAACGTTTCAATTCAATTTAAAGTAAAATATATTTTACTTTAATGATACAGTAACTTTTGCTAAGAACATTTTATTATATTTTTATAATATTTGTATAAAATAAACTAAAGTGAGCCGATTGGACTCCAGATAGATAAAATCTGGAGTCAGAAAATTTTAGGATATTTAAGAAAATTCAAGATAACGCAGGTTGTCTCAGTGTCAGACTGGGCTTAACCAGCGTGGGTGGCATTATGGCTATCAGGGCCCGACTCCTGCGAAACCAAATGATAATGATAATTAATTAGGTAAGTGTTTTTGTAAGTTTTTAATTTCAAAGACGTACAATCTGATGGAAAGATTTCCATTATTTTTATATCAAATGCAAAATATGAAAAATCATACATATCTAGATGTGTATGATTTTTCAAATCAAGCATTTAATGTAAAAAAAATGGTATCAATGTTCAGACATATTACTTAAATGTAAAATAAAGTAAACGCTAGCCGCTTCTGTTGATATAATATAACCGAAAGGCAACCATACTAACAATGGAAATAAATAGACGCTAGTTTACAAAAAAACAATTTAAAAAATTTCCAATTGACGCTAGGCAATTAAAATTTTTTTTAAGTTGAAAAATTTAAACTAGTTCATGATCCAGTAGAGAAAAGAGTTTCGTCTTAATGCGCTTCAAAAGCGCCCATCGCAACGAGATTGTCAGGATTGCGTGATAAACGACATATAAATTGGAATACAAAATAATGAGTTTATTAAATTTTGGTAGTAAAAGTTTACAAGCACATGGTATGCAACTTCGACAGGAATCCGAATCTTCCTCCTTCTACGTGTATAAACTATTTTGCGGGTAGGTATTAAGCATCGATGGCCCATGCCCGGGACCCGCGTTTGCCCGGGTGGCTAACGCCATCCAGACTGTATGGCCAGTCCGACACTCTAACAGTATACCATTGTAATTAACGTATTATTAAAAATTATCATACATTTTGTATAATTTGTTGAAACTGACTTTATAATACTATTAGTATACCGAGCAGTTTAAGGATGAAACCACTTTTCGACACGAGATAACTAATAGCAAAGTTATCATTCTCTCTCACTCTATCTCATTAGAAGCTTGTAAAACTTCATGCCCGCTCAACTATTATCTGTTGTATTGGAAACAATACTCGACAGAATTACAAAAAAAAACTACAATAGTAAAGAAATATATTTATTAAATACATTTTTTTTAAAATTGCATTTTACCGTTTTGTTGTCGAAATATAAAAGTTTAAAATTATTATTTTTCTTCAAAATAACATTATTTTGTATGTATGAACAGTTAATTTGTCTATGTGTTGTATATGTGTGTATTTGTACGTATTTGTTCTATAATAAAATCAAACTGGTTTTTTCTCCTGATTATATAACAGTGCTGGAACGTCCTTAACCTTACAAAAAATAAAAAATAAACAACAATGGAACGCAATTAACAAAATAGTAATTAGTTGCATACATAAATAACATACATACCTAAATACGACAGCGGAAACACTTGTGAAAGATTTTGTAAATCCGTTATTAGTATTATACATTCTGAATTTGGTTTGTAATTTAAAAATTGTATAATGGTATGAAAATTAATTAGAAAATTTTTTGTCTACACTTATTGCAGTATGAATTTTTAGATTTTAATCAAACGAATATAGTGGACATGAATTGTGAGAAAATTAGAAAATTGTACAAACTAACGGGGTAAGGATACAAAATTTATTTTCTGCAACTTATCTTATTAAAATTTTCCGATTTTACTAATATAAAGAGATATATTCCTAATTTTGTGTTTCCCCCTGACTATTAGCCCTCCTTTTCCCTCTACGGATTTTTCCAATTAATGAACATAACCTGAATAAATTGTGTTTTCACACAATGGCGATTTTTAACATCTTATGTAATAAAAAATGGTGTATTTGGAGCTGTAAAAAGTTGTATGAACTATTCTTTGGTAACTTAAACTGTCAATATGTGTACTGTTTATTATCGTCAATAACTTCTAGAAACATAAAAATATGTTCTTTTACAAGATTATTATACTAATTGATTCATTATTAAATAAAATGATTTATTGACATCGAGAGAATAGTTAATGTTTAAATATCCATTCATATACACGGAAATAAAA
Source organism: Nineta flava (assembly GCA_963920215.1). Taxonomy (NCBI): domain Eukaryota; kingdom Metazoa; phylum Arthropoda; class Insecta; order Neuroptera; family Chrysopidae; genus Nineta; species Nineta flava. Next base: position 107,061,159 of record OY986041.1, on the reverse strand, counting down.
TATCGTTCACAGCAAGCGGATGAAAATAAACACGACAAAATCAAATAAAAGATTATAATAAAAAAGGGAACATACAACAACGTGCATTCATTTCATATTAAATTAAATTTTGTAACGGCTTAAAACTTTATAATACAACAAGAAATTTAATCTCGTAATGTTAAATAAGAACATATTAAACAAAAATTACAGTTAATCTTAATTCAGTTCAAGGGTTCCGTTACCTTTATATCCTGTATAAAGAGTTGAGTACCAAGTTTGGAACGTTAAGAAATATGATTGGTACAAAAAAAATAAAATGTATGTAATAAATAAATAAAATAAATAAATATAATAAATATAAAAAAAATAAAACAGAATTTGTGTGTGTGGTCTAAAAAGCGACTTCACGCATTCTGAAAATCGGTTCACGCATCTCACCACAAACGGGAAAATATATTTACCTAAAACTGTAACATATGTAACCTTAACGTGTTTTCTCCCTAACTTGAAACTACGTAGATACGTAGATATTTAGTTCAGCCCCCGTCCTACTAGCTTAGTGTTACGTAAATAAAATTTTAAAAAAGGTCGACTACTACTTCCTCTCTTCTACGTTGTGTTACTCCACCAACGCGCTATTAGTGTGTTTAAGAAATATTTAACAGTCAAACACATTTCGTCAGGCTTTAAATTACGTCATTTTTGGTGTTTGAAAAGTTTTTTCATAAAATGAATAGTTTTGCCACCATTTTAACTGTAAACATAAATAGATTACAGAAACCTATGTATACTACATATCTATATAGTACCTTGGTATATGAATCATAAATCACCTGTGCATGTGTAGAATTGTTGTATTGAATTGCGATGTCTAACTATACGTACGTCAGTTATTGGCAGTCACACGAACTGCATGTGTGCTAGAACCTTATACTAAAAATTATTAAAATAATCAACGAGAACTCTAGATTTTTTGGAATTACATTTCAAGTTTTGCCCCTATTCCTAGAATATTTGTTTGTATTTTATAAATACGTATTTCGACTACAATGTAGTCATCATCAGTATGAATTAGCTAATCGTAACTATCTTTGGGATATGGATTCAGAGAAATGTACTTGTTGTTAATTTCGTGAGTGTCTCACAATGATATTGAAATAGTTCTGTCTTTTATACGATTTGACGGAGGGTATGATCTGACCTGAGGATTATTTGAGTTGACTGACTAACGGATTAGGTGTGTGAAGAGCTTCACCTATTTATCGAAGGAATTCCTTTATGAACACGCGGCGTTGATTTTGTCACTACAGTGAGGGTATCGAAGCTGACCTTCATATCCAGGTATTATATTTTTTGAAAATGGTTTAATTCATACTGAGCTAATTTAAACTGATGATGACTACATTGTAGTCGAAATACGTATTTATAAAATACAAACAAATGTTCTAGGAATAGGGGCAAAATTTAAAATGTAAGCACCTTATACCTTTGTGGTAAAAAACGATGGAAAACCATACGATTCTATATACTTCAAATCTTTACTCCACTGAAGGGTGTGCGGATGAATATCCTTACCGAGCAACGGTAGTACGATCACATTATTTTAAACGTGTGCAAGTTAAAATAGAAGGATCATTCGGAAAACAAATACAACTGCACCCCTAACGTGTGTATCACTCTCACTCTCACAATGTTTTTTTTATACATAAAATGAATGTAGAAAACGATATTAAATATTAAACAACGATATTTGTCATTAGATCATAAAATATTTTCAAATAAAAATAATAAAATAAAATGAAGAAAATTAATTTAACAATTTCATAAAATATACGTTTTATATTCTACATGGTAAGTTGGGTACACAAAACACCACAAACAACTAAAAATTAATAATAAAGTAATGGCAAGATGTTTCAAATGGCGATAGTAGAAGGTGGTACTGGGAAAAGGTATGTATTTTCGTTAATAATAACATACCATTTACGTACGTTGTGCGGGGTGGGTTGGATGGTGTATCAACTTATGGTAAAGTAATGAACAATTACAAGTATCTGAAACGTGTAAATCATTATATAAGTAAATAACAATACCATATTAAGACTATTAAGATAGTCAAAGAGAACAAACTCATGATAAAAAGATCAAATTCATTAGTTGTTTTCTGAAATTAATATGCATACTTTTCGTATGCATCTAATTCTGTGGGGTATTTATACAGGGTGTTCTGAAATTCATACTGATGATGACTACTTTATGGTCGAAATAAAATACAAACAATACCATGTTTCATTTTGTAACCAAAATAAGTAAAAAACTAACGATAAACATTTAAAAAAAATTGTTTTAATGCAATGTGTATACTGAGTACATAATCATTGCGTGAACTGTTATTTTTTATTTTTTATACACACACTGTATGAATAGGAATCATATACCAAGGTACTATATACACATGTCCAGAAAACTTCTCTGGAACAAACAGTAATAACACATGTTTGATTGAAACTCGGGGAGACTGTGTCGTTTTTGAAAAGAAATACTAAACAATAAATTCTTATTTTTCCAAATGAAATCAATGAGGTGTCACCTAGAGATATCCTAACGTTTATCAAGCATAGGACTATCCTACATTGAAGGAAAAGAGGTACAATATATCAAATTGGTCGCGGTACAAAAGCTCCTAATCTACTAGTGAATTTCATCGGGTAAACAGTTATGCAATTATTGATATAACAACGTTTTTAATGCTTTTTGTTTCCCATAAATTTCGATCGACATATTATTTATTATATGGTATAAATTGAATTGTCAAACTCATTTAATTAAAGAATCTATTAGTTCAGATAAAATGTAATTGTACTCAATATATATATATATATATATATATATATATATATATATATATATATATATATATATATATATATATATATATATATATATATATATATATATGTCTTACCTAACCTACCTTTTGAATATATTGAAATAATAAAAGATGAAAATAAGTTGATATTCGTGTAGTCATATCGTTCTAAGTGAGCAGTTAATATAAGTACCAACTAGCGCCAACCAAGCAAGTCAATGTGTATCTATCTACCTCTATCTAACGTTACCTATGTATGTATGTATGAATGTATGTTTGTATGTTTGTGCATGCAACAGTTTGTTAGGTAACAGACACCTGTTTCAGAGTCTGATATGTGTGACATTTCCAATAAAATGTTATGTTTTATTAGTAACATTTGACGTTTTACTTATATATATATATATATATATATATATATATTTATATATATATATATATATATATATATATATATATATATATTTATATATATATATATATATATATATATTTATATATATATATATATATATATATATATATATATATATATATATATATATATATATATATATATGAGTATACATAGTTTTATTGTGTAAAATTACAGTTGTGTTACAAGTTCATATTTAAAACATCTTCCAAAGTATCTTCTAATAATACAAACTTATGTGTCTAAAAAATTAAAGTAAATATTCATTTGGGTATTTCAATACTAAAAAAATTCGTTACGCAGGAGCTGCTTCAACTTAATAAACGACAAGGGGAAATGGGGGCATAAGGAAAGAAGAAAACACAAAATATAAAATATCTTTCTTAATATTAGAAAAATCGAAAAATGCGTAAGAAATAAAGTTGTAGAAAATCATGTTTGCTGCAATTCATCACCTTATCATTTTTGCTCAAACTCTAATGTGTACAGAGATATTGAGGGATTTAATTTTCAATCTTAAACCGTCAATATTTCTGTAAATATTAGGGTAACAGAAAAAATGATAAGAAACAAAATTACAAACTTAGTACCTAAAAATTAACTTAGTACCTACAACTTTACTTCTTATAAATTTTTCGATTTTTGAATATTAAGGGGATATGTCAAATTTAGTCTGTTTCTTTCGTCAATTCTAAGTATTATGATCCACAAAAATGGCGATGCTTTTTGAAAATTTTATAGTTGATTTATTCCTTACTTATTCGGTGTTTGGGAAAATGTTTCGAATAAAAGTTATAGGTATATTTATAATAAACAACTTTGAAATGAAGGATTTTTTCAAAAAACCGAATAAATAAGGCACAAATTAATTATTAAATTTTGGAAAAGAACGCTACTTCTGTGGCTCTGTGTACTAACAATATTATTTGCTCAAATTCTTGTCTAATTTCACATTATGCATCCTGGTTGAAGTACAATTTTTCGCTTTAATTAAACTTCATAAAAGCCTTTTAAATGTACGTTTCATTTTTTGTATATACAAACGTAGTACTTTATGCATCAAAGTATTTCCTGTTTTTAGGTAATAAAATGCTTCTGGGAGTTTGTTCTTTCTTTTTTTAAATGAAAAAAATTTTGTTTAATAATTTATAATAATTTAACTTATTAAAAAAGCCTTTTGTTCACTTATATTGTAACATTAATTACGTCTTCATCTTTAACTTAACGTTAGCGAGTGTCCAAAATGAATATGAAGAGTGTGTTTTTTTAGGCGTATTTATTTTATATAATTTTAGAAGGACTTTATTATTATTATTAGTGGTCCTAAATTTATTTTTATTAAACATTTATTCTTTATTGAAAATATCTCATATAAGAAGAAATTCAATCTTTGACTTTATTGAAAGTATTTTATTAAATTTGAAATAAATACTTACAGCTTTATTTAATAAATTCAATTGATGAAATTGGCTTACCTGTAACAAAAAATAAACTAAATAAATCGACATTTAATGATTAATTAAAACTTAAAATTAAATTGGAAGAGTGCATTGATACTCACGATTATAATAAAGATGAAATATGTAAACATATTTGGCGCCATTTGATTGATATGATTTTGGCATATTAGTGATGACGCGAGACGACACGAGACGAGAGTAGCATGTCCTTATATTGTATTGACTTGTAATACTTTCCAATAGTTTCGTTTCGTTTATAAAGTTGAAGATTTTTTTTTTTTGAAAATAAATAATAATAATTATGGTCGGTTTATATGTTTAATAAAAATTCGAAAATTTAGAAAAAAACTAAATCTTACCACCTGAAATGATAAAATGATTTGTTGTTTTGTGATTATCTCATTTTTACATATAAAAAATCTATAGAGATTGAAAGAGAATATGTATCGTCCGCCTGTCGAATATTTATATCAGAAAATCAGTACATACGGGGTATGTAATCAATCAGTTATTTGTTATTTTAACTTAGTTAAGAGAATGTTTAAATATATGATGATGATAAGTTAAGTTCCATATCTCCTAGGAGATGTTGGAGACCACTTTACGCCATTGATGTTTCTCTTTGGACGCATAATTCAATTGAGTGATGTTCATTTTTGTATATGATTTTATAGTATCTAGCCATGTTGTATTTTTTCTGCCACGAGATCTCTTCGAATCAAGCTTTCCCATTAGTACCAATTGTTGTATCCTATATTTGCTGCCTCTATTCAGATGTCCAAAATATGCTGCTTGTCGTCGTTTAATCAACGTTATCAATTGAAGTCGCTCATTCATTAGTTTTAGCACCTTATCGTTCGATACATAGTCTTTCCAATGGATATTTAGCATCCGTCTGTAGCACCAAAGTTCGAACGCTTGAAGCTTCTTTTGGACATCTATACTCAAAGTCCATGTCTCGCAACTGTATAAGACAATTGACCACACAAAACACTTTAGAAACCTCACTCGCACTTCTTTTTTTATTTTAAAGTTTAAATATATATATATATATATATATATATATATATATATATATATATATATATATATATACATATAAATGAAAATGTAAATATATACAGCTATCTGCTATCCGATTCTGTCAAAAAAGGATTGTTCCTTTGAAGGCCAAGTTGAAGGTGTGAGTCAAAGTTCGAGCCTTTTTTCCAAAATCCTTTCCTTGAAGAAATATTCCGGTGCAACGTTTAAAATAAAAACATCCTGTATGTAACATATACTCATATATTATAATATTTAGTGTAGTTTAAACACAAATATATCACGTTATGTTTTCCTTGAAATTCACCCTTCATTCCTTATTAAATATTATTAGAACACATTTATAAGTGGTAAAATGTTATAACTGTCACACTTGTGTTATAATTATTACATTCATATATACAACAATATCATTATTATTAATAATATTTCTCTTTACTTGAAATGAATAATAATATATATATAATTGTAAACTACAAATTTAAATAAATGATCTTACAACCGACGTAAAGATATACGTGAGTATCTCCTCTGCTAAGTTCGAATCATCGTTCTCCAGATTACATCTAAAAACATTTTTTTAATGATGTGATAAAAGTTACTAAATAAATATTTTTTAAATACTTTGTATATACTGAGGTGCGTGAACTGTGTATTTATAGACAGATTACTTATGCAACAATATTCAGTAATTACAGAATATAGAACTGAAATGTGGCAAAACTATTTAATAAAGTTTATAAAAAAAAGTTCCATAGAAAAAAAACGTTTTTTTACAATCAAATTAATTATTTTGTTGATGAACATTATTTTCTACTTTTTAGTTAGCTATTATTTATTTTAGCTTTTATAGTCTTGAAACGAACTTTAGGATTTAAATTTTCAATCTTAAACCGTCAATATCTCTGTTAATATTAGAGAAACAGAAAAAATGCTAAGAAACTTAATTATAGTAAAACCAATTTTCTACAACTTTACTACTTATGTGTTTTTCGATTTTTTTCAATATTAACAGAGATATACCAAATTTTGTGTTTCCCCCGCCCTTTAAACCCCCCTTTCCACTTGCCGATTCCGGTGATGCTTACGATAAAAATGCATTGTCATCCAAACTACATATACATTCAAAGTTTCATTTCGATACGACAATTATGGTCTAAGATCCGGCATTAGTGAAAACCTTCCCTCATCTGTTAATTGAATGAAGTAATTTTTAAAAGGCAGATAACAATATTATAAATGTAGGAGTGCAATGTCTGCCACCGTAGTCCTGCTGGCTATATCATATTAATTAATTAATTAATTAATATGATATAGTGTCTTTGTTTGTTGCTTGAACAAATATATTTGTCTCTTTCTCTGCGTAGAACACATTTTTTGAAAATTTTATTACTGTGATATTATAAAATATATTTTGTAGAATAAATATAAAATTAAATTATTTGCAGCCTATATAAAAAAATTTTTAAGTAATAAAATTTTCAAAAAATGTGTTCTACGCAGAGAGAGAGACAAATATATGTGTTCGAGCAACAAACAAAGACACTATATCATATTAATCAATTAATTAATTATTATGATATAGCCAGCAGGACTACGGTGGAATAATATTGTTATCTGCCTTTTAAAAATTATTTCATTCAATTAACAGATGAGGGAAGGTTTTTCTAATGCCGGATCTTAGACCATTAGAAGTAAAGGTTAAAATTGACTTAAAAGATTCTGTTACATACATTGATACATAGAAACAAACATACATATCAAGTTAAGATACACGTGTTAAAAATCATCATGAATATCAAGTTATCATGACGACTTTAGTAATATCAATTATTTTAAGAACAGTATTCGAACATTAAATATGCAAATATTGTTGTAATTCTTCAGAAATTAAATTTGTTGAAAGTACATTGCTGAAAAAGAGCTGCGTACGCTATTGAATAAATAACATAGAGTAAGTAGACAAAAGAAAATATCATAAAAATATTTATTTTTAGACATAGACATCTGTGTTATTATTTTAATGCCTTAAGTGAAAGAATAATGATTGTGTTCCATTGTGATGTTAGTTCATTATGAGACATGGATTATAACCAATGATTTGAAATTGAGTTTATCTAAACTAACCTAAGAAAGAAATATATCAATTATATATAGATTGGAGACGTGCCATGATTACACCTATCTAATACCATTATATAGAAATATCATAGTCTATTACTTAGAAAAGTGGACCTAACAGTTGTGAAGCAACTTTCTCATGTTAAAATAATTGTGTCATATAAACAAAGACCAAAAAATGGTTTGTTTTCGAGAACTATTTTTATAAGAAGAACTGGAAAAGACAATTTTCTCGGTGAAAAACTAGTCCTGATAAAAAATTTCATCTTGAAAACATAATAAATTCTTAGAATATATTATGTTTCGAGATGAATTTTGGCCCCATTCTTGTGAATTGTAAATTTAATGCTATTTTCCAATAGTTTTCTTATGTTTGACGTCGTGTCTCCATACATGGGTCAAATTTAGTAATTATAATTTGACCCACATCTACTAGACGTATGGTTTTTAAATTTTGCAGTTGTATGACATTATAATGACCATAAAATAATGTCGCACTGCCTAGAAAACATGGATTTCGTAATCATGCCCTAAAAAGAAATGTGGTCGGACCGTTAATAAATATTGGAAAGCAGAGAAAGTGTTGGGAAATTAAGTATATTTAATCTTAAAATAAAAAAAATTAAATATTTTTTTTTTTTTGTAAATATTATCATTTTGTAAGCGCTGAGAAATTTTGTTTCAACTTTGTAACGATTGGAAATATTAATAGGAGAAAAAAATATGTATATATATATTATATATATCTATATATATATATATATATATATATATATATATATATATATATATATATATATATATATAGAGATGAGGTAGATTGTAAAGGCTGCCCTGGACGGGCTACACTTCGACTATAAGGTCCATTGTGATGCCTTAGGATGTGAGGATGTGAGTGGAGTGGAAGGAATTTGTGAGTAGACTAGGAATTGGTAGGATATGCGGCTGAAGCCGACTATGATAGGAACTATGCCGATATTCATCTGGAGTTCGTGAAGGAAACTGCAGAAAACCTTCTCAAGCATAGCCGGTTACATCGTTCTTGTCCATACGCCGACAGTTTAGTCAATCAACCGCCCCTGTTTTTTTTTTATAATTGACAAACTGCCGATGTTGGGATTCGAGCTCATAACCTCCCAGTTTCCAAGTACTGCATACTGCGCACACATGACGCCTTAGACCGCAGTAACTTACCTAGATTGGATTTAAAATGTGATTTACAAATTTACAGGATAGCTGATCCAAAAATAATTACACTACAAAAAAGTCGTAAAATGTCCGTTTCTCTTTTTCAATAAAATCCTAAAAATAACTGAAGCTGTATCTACGCAAATGGCTTATTAAAACTGTATACCAAATAGCTTGAGGTGATCATTACATCGACAATGTTTTAATGAAATAAAAATGACAAAAAAAAATGTACACAAGTTTTCTAAGAAGCTAATTGGTCGGAATTCTCGACATAAATAATTATTAATAACCATATTATGAACAATTGAAATTTTTTATTAATTTTTTATTAAAACAGTATTTGGGGGAAAAGATTTGAAACGAAATCGTTTCATATTAATCTTTCAACTGCACCTGCATATTAAAAGTTTGATAATCATATGTATGATATCCTGTTGGTCATTGGCCATACCTTTTGGAAAAAATTACATTTTTTTATTCGAGTTATTTTCGTCCGCCATAATGTATTTGATAGACTATAAGCAAAATTTCATTTATTAAAGACAAAAAGAAAATAATGGAACGATTTCTCATAATAAAAGATAATTCACGTTTTGTGTTGGAAAATTGTGGCCAGTAGAACGCGTACGCGAAGTATCTTTTATGGACACATAAAATATAATATGTTTGTTCTCATCACAATGAAACTTATTATAAACATACTAACAAACTTCTATTCGAAACAGTTTTCAGAAAACCGGATTAATAAGGCACAAATCAATTATAAAATTTTGAAATGATAGCACGACTTTAACAGTCGAGTGTATATCGTACATAAATCTCAAATTCCAACATTAAGACAAAAAAAGACTTAACTGGAAAGATAAAATACTTAATTTAAAATCTTCTTCTTAAAAAATTTAAGAAGCCTTCTCGTAAATTTTAAAGCTTCTCGTAAAATCGGTAATGTTATCTTGTAACGGCCGAACTACAGTCCGACGAGATTAGCTTCTCCCATATATTGGCATTAGCCAGGAGCTTGCTTAACAGGTCTTCCTGAAGTTCCATATATTCGGGGTGAGATGCACCGAATATCCTGTATCTGCTATAACCTAGAGGTTCGCAGTCAAAGATAATGTGAATGGATGTTTCTTTCTCTGCGACACACACAATCTTCATACAATGGACCCGTTATGGAGTCCCATTGTGTGCAGATACTTCCCGCAGGGAATAATGCCCGCTAATGAGTCCGGTAAGCCTCCGCAGTTGCATCCAGTTTAGCCTCAGTGCATCGAGAGATAGCTTCTTGGTTGTACTCTGAAGAAGTACCTTCCCGAGTTCCTGCCGCGGTACTTTTCCCAAGTGATCACGGTTTTTAGCATTTGAGCACTCATTGATCACCTGTTTACATGCAGTCCTTGAAATTCATAAAATAGGCTCTGACGCTTGATCCGTCTGTATACCAGACGATTCCTTTCTTGAGATAGGATGGATCTCCTTCCGTCCATACGGCCCTAACACAGACTACAGAGAAAGGTTTTGACCGGGAGTATTTTGGGAAGCATATCTGTGCCCATTTCAAAAACGGCGTCTGAGATAATGTTCCCACGATCCTTGCATGACCAAGCTGATTTTTTTTTAAACCCAGTTATTATTTCAAGACAATCTATAGGGGCTGGATCTCGCTTTAGCTATTATTACAATGTTTAGCGAAAGCAACTCCAGTATAAGTTCCATGACTTCCAATTTAAATTCGTTTCTCGTAAATTCGGTAATGTTATAAATTGTAACGGCCGAACTACAATATTAAATGTATTGTAGATATTTGGTATTCACGCTATATAGACCAATCATAATGTAACTGTAGCTACATTTTAAATAAACCATTTTACATCATAAATAAACCATTATAGTATCATTTTACCTTGTTCATTGATATTTTTTTACAAAAACATTCCGCGTATATACCTTTAACCATGATCAATTAGTATGTATGCTAGTCCGGCGGGCATTTGTGATTATTATACGCAGTACTAGTAGCATACTACATCTGTAATTCATATATCTATATAAATTATTAAATACTAAATGGCCACAAAATTAAAAATCCATTAGCTTTCCACCTACATATGGAAAATATATATAAATGAATGAATGTAGATCCGCTTCAATTCGGTTGCAAATGACCTGTTTTTTATTTTTATGTGTACATTAGTTTACCCGTAGCGGCTGCGCACTTAAATTGTGTCACAGTGACATAATGAAACAAAAGTTATTTGAATTTATGAGGTAAATATTGGTTTTAATTAAAGATTATTCATATTTACCCAGGCAAATAATTGATTGATTTTAAATTGGGTCTAAAAAGTATTGCACTTCGATCTTATGGTTCATGTGCTCCCCATTCTACTTCAGTCCGACGAGATTTCATTCTCCCATATATTGGCAATCGAGCTCTTGCCGCGGTACTCAGGCAAATAATACTTTAACTTCTTAAAAAACCCAAAGTGGAGATTTTCCAACAAAATTTTCTTTGTTTTGACACTTGAAAACCATAGTAACAATATACAACATGAAATCCTGTTTGCAAAACAATCTATTCCAGGTCAAAGGTAGTGTAAAGCAACTTTTCTCGAGTACAGGTCATTTACGTTTTCAAGTTTTATATCGATGGAAGAATATTCATATTTTTAACACATATAGATTTTGATCCCTTTTGACATCCTCTTTGGGGTTGAATTTTGAAAAATCCTTTCTTAATGGTCGTAATCTCAAAAGACAACTGCTGTAGAAATTTCGCATTAAAAGTTTCAGTTACGCATATATATTATTCGGAACTTTTATTGTCGTTTACAGATATAGATAATATTTGTGTGTATACAGAATTACGATGTTACATTTCAAATTTTGTCCCAATCTCTAGAACATTTGTTTGTATTTTTATAAATACGTATTTCGACTACAATGTAGTCATCATCAGTATGAATTAGCTAATCGTAACTATCTCTGGGATATGTTGCTTGTTGCTAATTTGGCGCGTGTCTAAGAATGACATTAAAAATGTTCTGTCTTTTATACGATGTGACGGAGGGTATGATCTGACCTGAGGTTTATTCGAGTTAACTGACTAACAGAATAGGTGTATGAAAAGCCCCACCTATTTATCGTCGAATCCTTTTGTGGTCAATAAATGAATAAATGGTAAATAAATAAATAAACTTCAGGTCAGATCATACCCTCAGTCAAATCGTATAAAAGACAGAACTTTTTTAATATGATTGTGAGACATGCACCAAATTAGCAATAAGCAACATATCTCTGAATCCATATCTCAGAGATAGTTACCATTAGCTAATTCATACCGATGATGACTACATTGGAGTCAAACACGTATTTATAAAAATACAAACAAATGTTCTAGGAATTGGGGCAAAATTTTAAATGTAATTTCAAAAAACCTAGAGTTCTTGTTGATTATTTTAATAATCTTTAAGAATTACGATGGTTTCTAGGAATATGTTTTATATTCAGGTATCCTGAGAGATATGTTATTCATTTCATATTTGTTTAGAAATAGCTATTTATATTATAAATGTATTGTGTTTAGTATAATACCAAACATATCCAAACTAACTTAAATGTGAACTATCGAAGTACGGTTTCGATAAGTGACGAAATTACCCATAAAGAGACGCAATAGAAGTATTATTTTATGAACGAAAGATAACAATACGAAGCAAAAACATACATGCATAAGAAGTTTTAATATAAAAAATTGAATTTAAAACTTTTTATATGTTATATAAAAATAAATACTTTTAGTTGGTTTGAATTTATGTTTTACAATATTAAAAAAAAAGTATACATTCACAAACACAAACATGCACACACACACACACATATATATATATATATATATATATATATATATATATATATATATATATATATATATATATATATATATATATATATATATATATATACACTCACTGATATATAAAATTTTTAGGTTGGCATCTCAAATCTACTAAAATTTGGCGAAATGAAAAAAAATTATGTGAATTTAGACTATAAATATAAATATAGACAAGACAACATAAAGTTGGAATAGTAAAATTATTTTGATTAAATTTAACAACATAGGTACAACGTATACCGATTGTATATGTACACTCCCGTTCATAAATTTTGAGCCAGTCAGAAGCACTTTCTTAGCATATGTATATTACTAAATATATGTATAATATTACAATATAACACCATGAATATTTCAACTTGGTCAATTTTTTTGAGTATGAGTGTACATTGTGGTTTTTATTAATATACATAGGTTCGAAATAGAAAGCTCGTGGAAGAATCAATGGTACGCTTTTAATGATCAACATTTTTTGCAAGAACCAATTTTTATACCCAGTATATGTAAATACACAAGGTATATTAAGTTTATTCCCGACTTTGTAACGCTTGAAAACATTAATTCTGGACATAAATGCTTGGTAAAGGTGTTCATAAAATGACCTACTTCGGTGATTTTCGCATGTCCGTCCGCCTGTCTGTGAACCCGATAACTAAAATTTTTTTTTATGTGTTCTAGAGCAAAAAATTCAGGTCAAGTTCGTTAATGGCCATCTCGGAACGTGTTTTCTATGAGAGGGGAGGGGGGGTATACATCTTTGTAACCGTAAGAGATCTTAATAATAAGAAAATCTTCTTTTTAAAATAAACAAATTTTGTTTCAAATTTTTTTTCATAATCTTAATACTTTTCTCATAATTTGTGATTAAATGTTACTCGGAAAGCGAATTGTTCATAATTCGAATACGCAGAATTGTTAACAATTCAATCATTGATATACAACTCAGAAGATACTGGGTATACAAATAATTAACTCAGTGCAAGCTATACTTGCACAATTAGTTTCCCAGAAAAAATAGATATATAACAAATGAAAATCAGAACTCAGTTAATTGCTTAAATACCCGATATATACTGTTTGAAATTGTATACAGGGTGAATGTATAGTAAACTGCTAGGTACATATTGCATTCTGTTCAAACAAAAGTTGATAATTTATAAAAAAAGAATATTTTTTATCTTGAAATTTGTTTTTCTATCTCTTACCATTACAAAGATATTTTCCGTGCTAAAAGAATTCCGGTCCGATAATACTCCTTCACGAACTTGAATGAATGAGTCAAACATCCATCTATATCATCTGTGGTGTAACGATAGCACACTGCGCTAAAAATTCAGAGGTCCAGGGTTGATACCTGGTGGATGAGTGACTTTTTCATATCAATATTAATTCATAATACAATCACATGTTTGTCTGTATAGTATCCATTAGTTCTGTCATACTTTGTCTTCGCAACCTTAATAGATGCATGATAATAAATGATTATAAATTATTCAACCATGATAAATATAAAGAATATAAAATCCATCCTGTACATAGAATTTCCCTTTGGTATACGGTTAGCGCAAAATGATTATTTAAAATAAATAGATATGTACCGACTGGTATGTACAGAACAAGCAAAACCATAACAAAAATTTTGATAATATTTTACACACGCAAACAGAATGGTAAAAGTTCTTAAACCATTTATATATTTTTATTTTCTTTTTATTTTAGATACTGTAGCCACAAAGAAGAACCATTTAAAAGATGTTTTACTTACAGTGTAAAATAAGTCGTTTATACGTTTGAAACAATATAAATTATACAGAAAATTAAATAGCTGGAACTTCAATTCTAAAAACTGTTATGTAATAGACAATTTATTATTCAATAAACGAACTAATTAAGCACGGTAATTGGAATTTGTTTTAAGGTAAGTACCAAAAATTTTGTGTGTGTAATGCAAATGGCTGCAAAGTCGAGGCTAAACTTAATATATCCTTGTATACAGGTTGTTCTGAAATTCTAATGCAAGAAAACTATACCACGGTGTAAAGCTGCAAAAAACAAGAAAAAAGTTTAATAAAGTTTTTCGATTTGGCCCTAGTTTTTGAGATATAATTAACTAAACATTATTCATATATTCAACCAATCACATTTGCATTTGGGTATCGCTACACTTATTGAGAACTCTGATTGTCGCTACTCTGGCATGCTCTACTGTAGCCGTCCTACTCCACCAATCACAGAGCGCATAGTGTAAGGAGGTGGGGTCACACTAGTGGAGTAGGGCGTCCACAGGAGAGCATACTAGAGTAGCGAGTTATCAATAAGTGTAGTGACACCCGCAAAAATTTAAAAATGCAAATGTGATTGGTTGAATTTATTAATGTTTAATTAATTATATCTCAAAAACTAAGCGTCAAATCGAAAAACTTTATTAAACTTTTTTGTTTGTTTTTTGCAGCTTAACTCCGTGGTATAGTTTTCCTGAATGAATTTCATAACACCCTGTATATTATATTTAGCGGGTATAGTACATATAAATGTTATGTGTTTAAGCGTAAGAATCTTGTTGAGTAGGGTTGTACCACAAACTTAACAAAATTTTTACATATATTCAGATTTAGTACATAAACATGTATATTATATTCAGGGTACAGAAGGAAGGAATTTCTAGTTGAACATAAATTGCAGCGTGTTAGTTTCTATAGTGTTTGTATGTATGTATGTATGTATGTATGTACAATATTATTTATTATATCAGTTCATTCATGAGCTGCACAACATATATTTATACTTTCCTTACACACCTTACACAAGTTAGTACAAACACTGGCATAACAATATTGTTTTTTTGGTACATACTCTTTCGTTAAAGATTTCGTTGAAGATTTATAAAAGTAAAGCTCTTATTTTAAAAAAAAAACTAGCCATGTGTCCAATGGGATTTTCCTTCGACAACATCTCAGGAACAATCCGATTTTTCTTAAATGTAAAAAGCCTAAACACAACTTTCATGTTTCATATTTAGGGGATGAATTTTCACAATTTCCCTGATTTTGAAATGCGTCTTGACCCAACGGTTTAGGCTGTGCGTTGTTTGTTAGTCAGTCAGTAGATTTTTATTAAGTAGATTTTAAAAAAAATAACTCGACACCATGAATTAGTATTATCGACAAACATAGCGAACTATCGGTTAATTCGCTGGGAAACTATGAAGCCACAGACAAAGAGCCAATGGCTTTAAGCTTATATTTTGTCGGGATCGACGGAAAGTTATTTAATAGTATAATTGTATATAAAATTTATAACTACCCAGCGCTTCCACTATTTAAAAACTCGTACAACCGTAAAGAAAGATCTGATGATCTTCGAACGGCTGATTAAACTTTCATCAAACATAGCTTAGAACAATTCCAATTAAACCAGCCCTCAAATTGCATAAAAAACTCGTTACTCTGGAGATACGTAAACATATTTCAGAATAAATACAGAATACAGAATAAATTTTAATCCAGATTCAAATTGTGACCGCTAGAGTGGCTACAGACACATGCATATATATAACTAAATATATTTTCCATACATTTGTATAATCTCTAGAGATCGCAACTTTAGTCCGATATAAATGAAATTTTGTATCTAATGTGCTTTTGTTATTAGAAAGACCAAGTACGTTGATGAATATAATCGGTCAAAATGAAAATGGAGCATAGTGAAAGAAGCAAAATAGAGAAATACGAAACCAAATTATGGTAAAATTAATTTTCTATTACTTTATTTCTTATGAATATTTCGATTTTTCATACCAAATTTTGTGTTGGAGATATTGACATCGAACTGCATGCTGCTATTAGCGTCAATCAATGCACCGTTCTGCCGATAACATTCTTAAACAAAGCGGGTTATTGATTAGGTCTGACATGCATAATAATTAGGCAGGTGTCTTGAACTTTTGTTTTTCCGAAGAATGTTCGAAGAATGACTTGAAAGGGTTTGAAATTATCTGTCATTTCCGCCGTGCATATAAAAGAGCAAGACCATCTATGCAATTTTGGTGCAATGCTGACACTAAAAATACGACAACCAAATCAGACCAAAATTGTTTTATTACTCCCACTTATATAGGCATATAACTCGTCCTCCTCGAATTCGAAAAGTCATAATGATCTCCTTAGGTACTGGGAAAAAGTACCACGGCAGGAGCTCGGGAAAGTACTGCATCAGAGTGCAACAAAGAGGCTATCTCTCGGTGCAGTAAGGCTGAATAGGAAGCAACTGTGGAGGGTTACCGAATTCATTACCGGGCATTATCCCCTGCGGAAGCATCTGCAGTGGGACAGTGGGACTCCGTAATGGGTCCATTATGTGCAGATTGTGTAGCGAGGAGGAAGAAACATCCAGAAACATAGAAGAAACATTATTTTTGATTGCGAGCCTCTAGCAGATACAGGATATACGGTGCATATCACCCCGAATATATGAACCTTCGAGAGGACCTGATAAGCAAGCTCAAGGCTATTGCCAATATATGGGAGAAGCGAATCTCGTCGGACTGAGTTAGAAGAGGGAGCACAATGAACCATGAGGGCGAAGTACAATACTTTTTTAGACCACAAGATGAAACAATGAGCTCCTATTGTATGAAAAATTATCTAAGATAATGTGAATATATCAATCATGGCAAGTATATTAAATGCAATAAGCATATAAAAATTGACGGTTGTAACAATTTGCAAAGTTATTTATTCCGGAACTTACTATTCATTTGAGCATTCATTTCAATAATACCGAAATAATTTAATAATAAATAGCTCTATCTACAGGTACAACAATAAATTACACATTAGCTCTTATATTCATATTATAAGGTATTGACAAGTAAGATTATGATTGTTGAGACGGTACATCATTTACGTATATTGAATGGAGAAAATAAAGTTAAAGTTTTGTAAGTATACAAAATATTCGATATTTATTTAACAATACAATGTTTCTTTCGGAATGATTTTTGTTGTACATAACAGTATAAATCAGATAAGCCTGTCTATTTTCAATATCCGTCGAACGAGAATATACTAACCAAAACCACTTACCACCCTCTGACATACAATCAAATATAATATTCTGTCAGAATTTATAGAAATTCATAACATCCTCCTATTCAACATCTTCACTATATTTCTCCTAAAGTTATTCAAATAGGTTTTATAACGGGTGTTTTTTTTTCTCACTAAATTTTCATTCTCTGACATTGGCAGTTATGCCAAAAGGTTTAGTTTGATGAATAAAAGTGTTATAATTCGTTTTGCTTTTACAATTATTTTAAATAGCAAGCTGCTGTAAATCGTCCAAAGATTCAGATTATTAGTTAATTGATCGGAACTTTACCTATTTAACAGGTTAGAGGTCACATGTTAGAGGGAAACTACAGGTGTGATACACATATGACCAATTTCGACTTGGGGAAGAAAGCTAAAATGTTAATCCAATTCAACGCATTAACTTTGGACTTGAATGAGAGTTTTTCTGGAGTCGTAAAAAAAGTTTACCTTGGATCTTCTTTTATTAATATTTCGAATTATTATCTCGTATAGTTTTTTCCAAACCATTCAGACAAACATACACACAACATATTATATATATATATATATATATATATATATATATATAGAGAGAGAGAGAGAGAGAGAGAGAGGAAGAGAGACAGATATTTAAATCAAGATATTTAACCTTCGCAGATCCTGATTTTGTTGAAAATTATGTTTGGTTCAAAACCATTTTGAGCCAAAAAAAACTAAAATTCGGTCAGATTAAATGTCTAATTTGTTGGTTGTACCATATTGCTTGTATAAGCCATTCTGGATTCGAAACTTTGGATTCCAAAACATATGTAGGTACCCATATACAAAAAATCATAAGTCGAATTAAATTTTCGAATAGATTTTCATAATTGATGGATGAAAATGATAGAAAATTATAATTTTCAATAAAATCGGATACAAAAATTATTTTTCGAATTTTTCAATTTTTTTAAGGAAAAAATTTTATATACGATTTTATTAAAAATGATGATTTTTAACTATTTTTGCCCCAACAAAACCACATTTCAGTCAAATTGATTGTTAGATTTGTAGTTAATATGATATTGCATGTATAAGCCCTTCTGGAATCGAGACTTTGGATTCCAAGACACATATAGGTAGGTACTTCAAACATTATAACTTGAATCAAATTTTCGAATAGATTTTTTTTATTTATGGGTCAAAATGATCTGAAAACATGATTTTCGAAAAAATCGGCGTCATTAATTTTTTTTGGAATTATTCGATTTTTTTTTTGGGGAAGGAAAAAAATTTTGAAAAATTTTGAAAAATTTATTATCTCCGATTTTATTAAAATGTATCCAAATCATTTTGGCCTAAGAAAATGAAAATTCAGTCGAATCTGAATCCATGATTCGTAGTTTATAAGATATTGCTTTAGTGTTTTAAGGCAGTATTAAAGTATAAATACTTAAGTATTTTTACCCAAATATTATTTTATTACTACTGGAGTTACGAAGTCGCATAACAATTTCAGATAATACAACTGCTCGGAACGACGCATAAATATGCCCCGTTTATACAATGTAATACTTATTACATATATTTTTTAGGCCCATTACCTGTTTCTATACACTTTCAAGTTTCTGTCTTTTGCGATTTGGCATGTGCGGTAATATGTCTGGACATTGAATATATATATATATATATATATATATATATATATATATATATATATATATATATATATATATATATATATATATCTGAGAAAATAATGGCAAATGTAAAATATATGTTTGTAGAAGAAACTTATTTGTATTTTATTGCCAAGTATATTAAGAAAATTAAGAAAAACAAAAACTAATTGTTGACGTTTCGATAACGTTTAGTTTTCTTCATCAGAACGGGGGGAAAGAAACAATGTAGTTGCAATACAACAAAGAAATCAGAGATTCCACAAATCAAATAACCAACAAAAATTATAAGAAATTAAAAGAAAACAATCAGAAATTAACAAAAATTAAAGCTATACATAGTAACCAAATATGTATACACAGGGTATATGTACACACTTCCGACTCATTATGTATACACAGGGTATAAAAACATTAAATGAAATACAACTAGACACATATCTTCTTTTCAAAAAGCTAAAAAAATATTTGAGTCCTTAACAAAGAAAGAAAAAATGAATTAAAAGCAAAATAACCTATATAAAAGCATGATGAATGAAATTCTGTTACCCAACTTTTCTAAAAGGTTTCGAAATATTTTTCAAAAGAGTTCAAAAGGTCTAGTCAACTTTTCAGTTAGTTATTCATACTCAAGGGCTAGTTAGTATATGCTTTTACATACAATTTCAATTTTTTTAACCTATATTTGTTGGGTAAATCAAGTGAACTTTTATATTGTTCCTGAATATATACCAAGTTCTTGATTATAGTTACTTACGTTAAAATAAATTAACCAAATTAATTTCTGATCGTTGAAAGTTATTTAAATGTTTCAGACCTAAATGCAAATATTATTATTAATATATTGAAATACATGAATGTATTATTAAAGCTTTGAAAATTTAATCAAATTCTAACTGAAAATTTATTTATTATGTACATTTGCCTGCCTTTCTCCTCTGAACAACAATAACAACAACAATAATTATAACAACAGAAATCGTATAACATGAACTTTCGCACAACGGTATAAACATTAGTAGATGTAACTGAATGGGGGTTTATAATACATGAGATATTTAATTTATTATACGGTACAGGTTCATTGTTAAAATTTTATTTGATAATGTGTCTAGACCGATAAGAAGTAGAAAGTCGAAAATAATTTGTTTAAACAGGTTATAAGCTTTTCCTACTTTTAGCGAATTTTCTCCAAAGGAAATGCAACTATTGTTTTTGCACCAATGTTGGAATTTCGTAAAAATTTCTTCAAATGTCCATCGATCCTACCTATTAGATGTTAAACATCACTATCGCTAAAATTTGTATATATGTATATATATATATACAAATATATATATATAAATATATATGCCTTTGTATTCAAGAGTTATTACAGATGCTTGTGCTGTTATTATGGCAAAACTACTCAGTTTATGAAAAACAGTTCCAAACAAAAAAGTTTTTTTTTTTTTAAATACCATTTTTCCCCTCAGGGTGGGAGGATGCATGTTCCGATTTTGTCCATTATTATATTATGTAAAAAAATTATTTTGATCTAGTGGGATTTGAAGCACATCTTTCAATCAAATATCTCAAAAACAACGAGAGCTTTATCATTGCAAGCTGTTATTTTCATTTACATCTAAAATATATTAAAGTCGTAAATTAAATTTGTGACTAATACCAACTGTCCGGATATTTCTAAAGGAGCCTGAATAAATGGTTGCTTGTACTATAGATGTATTTAGGTATATATTTGTTTGTTTGTTTACAATGTTTGTAATAGTTTAGGGCTGGTTATTATTTTAGGGTGATTTAAATTAGATGATATTTTGTTTTGTTATTATACACCAGTAAACGTACACACTTTCCGATTTTATAAGGAAGTTATTATACAGTAGGATAGTTAGTTAGCAGTCATTCTAGCCGAAATTACTGTTTCCATAAAATTATACAATTATAATCGAAAATATATTAGGTTAAAATTATATTTCGGTTATAAATAATTTTTATTTGATTCGTAAGAGAAACATTGGATGGCTTACGTCGGGCGAAAAGACTTTCCAAAGATGTACGAAGGGACAAATTATTAATTCGCAAGAGAGGAACGAATTGTCAATCTGTAAGACGACACAGTTAAGCTACTTGTCCCTTTATTAAGTTTCAGAAAGAAATCATTATCGTAAAAATTATTTGAACACAATTTGAACAACATTTTTCGTCTAGATTTTCAGTGGGTACATCGAATACCTAAATTTTAAAATTTGTATCCCTTATTGATCTTTATTAGAGATAAAAAAAGTGGTTGGTTCACTTTGAACCACTTAAGTAGTAAAATTGAGTTTTGTCAAAAAGGTTCAACGATTTTTCAATTTTTGCAAAACACCATATACCGCCATCTAATGGTCGTGCGCAAGTTGAATAATTTGGAGGGATCAGGTCAGGTGATAAGTCTTTTTGTGAGTCACAGAAAAGTTCGTGAAAAGTTTTGTTACCATAAATTGTTTTTAGTCAATAAGTGATGCACCTTTCAATTGGCTCCATCTATTAGCACCTTGATGAAACCATGTAATTTTCACAAAACTGTTAATAGTTTAGTTTATTTTTGATGAAAAAATTGATCCTTAAGGATGAATTAATTATCCATGTGTCTTTTTTTATATAAATAACCGCTTGTCTCCAAAACTATCGTTAAGTTCAACATGCATTGGCGATCGAATTTCAGCTTTTGCGCGCAGTTGTTATATAGCTTACAGTCATGCGCCACTCTGCGGGCTCCATTTGCTTCCGGCCTTACCCTGCCGATATTGACTTGGAGCTTTGATTGTCTCCTTTTCCTCAACTATTAACTAAATATAATGAGTACCTATAACAACAGGAAACTATAAATTCACTTTCAATAGAATTTATCATATTTACACAATTTAATATTAATCCTGAACTATAATAATATAGTGGATTTGTATATAAAATACATTATATATACATATATATATATATATATATATATATATATATATATATATATATATATATATATATATATATATATATATATATATATATATATATATATGTATATATATATATATATGTATATATATATATATATATATGTATATATATATATATATATATATATATATATATATATATATAAAAGTTTAGCTTATGAATATTACCACCATGGAAAATTACATTTGTATGTTTATGTACATTAATGTAGTTCATGATGTTATTATGCGCGTGTTGTACATAAATATCTTTTAGTTGTAAATAGAAACGTAGATATCTCAGAATCTATTTGTAACAAAAATGCATACATGTTTCAGACAGGCACAAAAATCAGTACAAGTTGTACGAAAATATTAGAAAGTGAATTTTGTAGAACGAACTAAGTCAATTATGTATTTGTAAAATGGTAATTTAATAGCACTGTAGTGCGTTAGCCCAAGAGTTAGTGAGTATGTGTTATTCTCTATGTGTGTTTATTTGACTATTTTTTGCACAAAAAAAGTCTCAGCCCTTTGTAACTCTGAAACCAATATAAATACTTAAGTTGAGAGGAACAATTTACCGAAATATTCAAAATTCTTTCAAGAACCGTTTAGAACCGTTTGAAATAGTTTTAGTCTAGCTGATGTTGAATTACATTGGCTATGCGAAGCACGGAATAATTCCTTTGTAACTGCTATCAGAAATGTAAAATTAAAATTACTACTTATGGTAGGGGAGCCCACGATGCTAAATGGGGATTTAGTTCAAGCGTCGTAGGGACCTATTGGATTTTGAAGATTAGATGGTAGAAAGAAAAAAGGTTATATGATGTATACCCTTCCACCGGTGGGGGGGGGGGGTCTACAGGCTTTCAAAAATACAGTAGAAAAAACTTAATATTAAACCAAAAATTTTGAAATATTAAACAAAACGACTAGTGAGCATAAAAATATATTCAACTCATCCCTCTACGAAAATTATTTGCCAAATTCAATATAAACAAAAATGATTATATTCCCAGGAGTCATCTGTTGATTTTGTAACAAGCATTTCACTTTCCTGTTTTATGTTATTAATGAAACCGGAAAGTGAAATAAATGTTAACCAATCAACCATTTCAATCATGAGATCACTCAACCAACCTCAATAAGACAAATTTAATTTGAAATAAAATTCTGAAATACTCATTTTTTTATGAAGTTATGAAACAAACTGATGTATATACAGTGTGCAAATATTTTCACGTAATAGAACAGTTAGTCTGTTACATAAAATGATATAAAAGTCTATTTGGTTAGTTGGCCAGTAAAAATATATTTACTTATATACTTATTTATTTATTTAGTGCATTTATTTTTCGTTGCAGATTTTGCACGGGAATTTTATTGTATAATGTACGATTTTTTTCTATAGATAAGATTTTTTCTATTGCATTTTTCAATCGAATAGATTAAATATTTTGTTGATATATTTTTGGTGAAAATATGCAGTGCTATTCACAAGCATCCTTATTTATTTTTTTTAGTTTGAACTGATTAGCGTGGCGATGTTTAAAAGGAACACTAGCTGTAAACAGTATGTTTACAGCTAAAAAATAAAAAAATAAATCATGAAATCACGATATTGCCATTTACAGGCAAAGTTGTCGTTTTTGACATTTCTGTCAAAAAATTTCAGCGTTAACATTCTTTGACATCAAATGCTTGATACGAAAAATCATACACATCTAGGAAGGGAATCAAACCCACAACCTCTGATATTCTAGATCAACGTTCTGCCTCTGAGCTACCTGAGATATTATGGTAGAGGAATTCATATGATCTGTCACTATCTTGATGTCAATGTATAATTAATTTGTTTATTTACATATTTTCTTAGAATGTTGTCAAAATTAAGACATATTTCGTAAATGTCAAATTAAACATTTTCTAGTCACTTTCATAATATAACCGAAAAACAACCAAACGAACCATGGATAGCAACAAAAAATCATCGTTTTTTAGACTTGTGTTAAACACCATTTTTCGCAAGCTTTTCCGCAATGCTGGGCGCAAGTTGAGATGCAGTTTGGTGAGATGACCGTGAATTTAGTAACATACAGAAATGAAAACAACAGCGAATGATCCGATGCAGAAAGTATATATTATAGAAAAAGGAATCGTTGAGGTTGTTATCTTGTGAACCTATATAAATTTTACAAGAAATAAAAAAAAAGATGTCGAAAACATCATATTTTGGTGATTGTTGGTGATATAGTAAAGTAGGATTATTAT
The DNA here is from genome assembly GCA_963920215.1 of Nineta flava. Lineage (NCBI taxonomy): Eukaryota > Metazoa > Arthropoda > Insecta > Neuroptera > Chrysopidae > Nineta > Nineta flava. The sequence continues at coordinate 107,036,200 of OY986041.1, read as the reverse complement.
ATTCTTTTCATATTTTATATGCCATTATTTGAATTGTGCACCTGATGTATACATACGTGTACGGTAGTACGATGCTATCCAATATGTCTGTCGATCATATGCCATTTTATCAACTTTATTGAAAATAGTGATAGATGTGTTTTCGATGCAATTACTTAAGGCACCTATATAAACAATATGTTATATTATTATTATTATTATTATATGAATAAGAAAATATTTGTTCTTCTCTCACTGAAACAAACATTTCAATGGAGGTAAACTTTCAAAAGCGTATTCTTGATTGTGAAGCACAGAATCTATAAATAACATTTGATTAAATCTACAGTAATCGCACGCGGACTCTGAATCCATACAAATATTTACCGTTCTACTATTTAAAATTTCCTCACAGAAACAACTAGAGGCTTTTAGAACCTACATACAATTTTCGGGCTGGCCGGACTGTCGTAGTTAACAAATTGAACTACTCTATAAACGAATTTACATTTTTATAGTTTTGAAGTATTGTTTCTGTTTTATTTCAATGGATAAAACCTATTTTGACAAATGGAAACCCGACTTCAAAAATCAAATATTCTATAACAAAAAATGCACTAAAAAGTAAAAAAATAATTGCATATTCTTGTGCCAATTTTAGTTCACCTACGTAAAAATTTTTAAATATATATGTACAATTATTATTATTTTTGGAGTCGGTGTCAGCATAGAGAAATTCACATAACTTTTGGACACCGCCTCCAAAAATAACAATGTTGTGTTAATAACAATGTCAACCCTTTGGGTTGATAAATAAATTTTCGGGAAAGTATAATTTATAATAATTTTGTATCTACAGCCGATTCCGAAAAAAAAAATTTGTATAATATTTTGATGTAAAATTATTTTATATTTTATTTATTACTCGTTTGCATAATTACGACAATAGTTTTTACAATTGTAACATTATTTTTATTTCAGCTAACCCTTTATGTAATTTTTATATTGTTAAAGTTTTACCAATATTTCTTTATTTAAAAAAAAATAAATATTTTTATAAAACAGTATTGTTTTATTATGTAGTTTATTTATGTAGGAAACTAAATATGATAAACTTTTTGTTTGAATTTCTATATTTTTGTCATTATCATATATTTCTGATGAAGAAACTGTGTTTCGAAACTAGTCAAAAAAAAATTATTTTTACGAAAATCTCAAACATTTGTTTTATTTATAATTATGAATGAGACGATAAAAAAACAGAATACAAAGAAAGGAAACTGTTGCAATACATATATTTCAAATGAAATCAGTCAATTCCTAAGTTGTTCGTTCCAATATCAGTCATTGCTATTTGCTACAATTTACGTAATATGTCAGACATATTATATTATAGGGTGAATTATTGTTACAAAACAACACATAAACCATGTAAAGTATGTTTTATATACGAGATGAAATTGGAAAGGCCCTAATTCTCTCGGGGAATTAACATTACATCAAGGTATTTTTTCACTCTTACGTTTACACAAAACTTATTTAAATGTACTTATTATATATAAATATACAATATTCGTACAAAACAACGAACAAAAAAAACCAAACTTTTTCGTATTTTTTATTGTGCCATAAATGTGACATTTATGTTTAGTAAAAATTCCCAATATAGATGATATGAAGCAACCCTTATTTTGAATATCGTTTTGTTCTTAATAAACAATACAACGTACCCCCGTCGTATGTAGAGAAAATGTATGAAAATTTATTCTAGTAGAATATTACCGATTTGATGGTAATATTTTTGAATGGATTTTGTTTTTGTTTGGGAAAATAATAATCACGTGAAAATTTACATTGATGTTTTTTTGATAAACATCTAATAAGGGGAAATAGTTTTTAGTACTTTACATTGTTGAAAACTACTGAGTGTCTCAGTGAGAAATTGCGAATAACTATCGCACAGTAATAAAAACATAAAATATTAGGATACTACTCCAATTATTTCATTAATATTATGTCAACAATTGAATATACGGAAAACAACCTAAAAATTCGTTTTGAACATTGGTAGCCGTAATATAAATCTGGCATATCATTTGGTAAAAGACTACAAACTATAGAAATAATTTCTACATAGAGTAGGCAAGCCGAGTCAAAAGTTGTCCTGCAGATAGAAAGAGAAAAAGAATCGGTAAGGTATCGCTATCTCTTTTTAATGACTACTACATAATCATTATATATCATATATTGTTCACAGGCATACATGCTGACTGTGTTGGAGATCTTAAAACGTAGATTCAGTAAAATTTTTGAATTTCAACATCATTAATTTTATATTCTAGATATACAATAAAGGTCAGAAGATATGAAACAGAATAGAATATCCTATACATATATTTATCCACAAATAATTTCTTTAGAACGGTATTTTATTTTATTCAAATTATTATTAATAATTTATTGTCGATTTTCCCATGGTATTTAACTATTTAAATTTTATCTGCTATTATATAGACTATAGAGATTTATTTTGTATATATATATATATATATATATATATATATATATATATATATATATATATATTTATGTATATATATATATATATATATATATATATATAATAATATATATATATGTATATATATATATATATATATATATATATATATATATATATATATATATATATATATATAACAGAAATAAATTTGTGAACACTACTCCGTTTTAGCTTCATAATTGTTGAACAATAGTTTACAAAATAAATATACCAAAAAGATAATAATATTCTAAATTATAATAGTAATAACATTAGGTATTATACAAACAATTTAGTCATGAATCCAGCTCATTTTCATGGATACCTGGACAGTAAACAAAAATATACACTCGAGGGTAAACGGACATTATACCCTCGCAGAGTAATATTATTACAATACGTATCTTGGAGTGAGTGTATTATTACGAATGAATTTTGAATGAGAGATTTTACATCTTCAAGACTCTTTAAATATCACAAATTGCACTATTAATTGTGATACAAAATGCAAATACCATGGAGCATTAGAAAAATAAATATGGAAAAATTATTATTATTTTAATTTAATCTTCTTTCAAGAGAGGCTTAAAAATATTATCATTTATTTATTTACTTTATACTTATTTGTCATAGGCAAGTGGAACTAAGTAGAACTATTCAAAATTAATCAACAACTTGACTAGGATTATCTTGCTCTTGGAACCCGTAAAAGAAAAGCGCTAGGCAATGCAAATTTCAAAATTTTGTATCACTTATTTCTCTTGACATCGAAATATTTTTAATGAGTAAAGTTATAGATAACAAAATTTACTACAATTTATCATTCAACCTTTTTTATGTGATTAAAATCATTATTTCGATTTTAATATTATACCAAATATAAGGGTATATTAAGTTTAGTCTTGAATTTGTAACGGTTGAAACCATTGATCGCAGAAAAAAATTGTTGGCATACGTGTTCATATATAATGAAATACATATCCTATTTCTGCATGTCCGTCCGTTTGCTTTAGATACGATAATTCAAAGAAGAAAAGAGCTAAGGGGCTAAAATTTTGTGTGTTCGAAATCTAAAATTCTTTAGTTTTTTAATATTCTACTATATACAAGGGTATATTCAGTTAAAAATATTGATCGCAGAAACAAAAATTTGGTATAGATGTACATAAAATGATCTAATGAGATAGAACAAAAATTTAAAGACTATAAATGTTTCCTTTTTTTATAAATAAACAACTATTATTATAAACTTTTTTCATAAACTCAGTATATACCAGATATTTAAGCAATTAACTCAGTTAGTTGTTATTTTCACCTGTTTTTTATTGTACCAAATACTGTTTGACTTTTAAGATATAAATTTTCGTATGTATAAACTCCGTAAATTGTTGATAAAATAGAAAGAAGACGGAAAATATAGGGTAGAGGAATTTCCCTTAAGAGACGTTTGTAACCTTTGTTAGTTCAAAATAATATATAATGTATAACATTCCAATTTATAAATAATAACTTCATAAATGTCATTGTTATTTTTAACCCGACTTCAAAAATGAGGATGGATCAAAATTCGTCTGTATTTTTTTTTAAAATCTATGTACCTTCAGAACTCCGTCGTTTATGAACCGATTTTTGTTGTATAAAACCAATTTTGACAAAATGGAAACCCGACTTCAAAAATCAAATATTCTATAACAAAAAATGCACTAAAAAGTAAAAAAATAATTGCATATTCTTGTGCCAATTTTAGTTCACCTAAGCAAAAATTTTTAAATATATATGTACAATTATTGTTATTTTTGGAGGCGGGGTCCAAAAATTATGTGAATTTCTCTATGCTGACACCGCTTCCAAAAATAACAATAATTGTACATATATATTTAAAAATTTTTACTTTGGTGAACTAAAATTGGCACAAGAATATGCAATTATTTTTTTACTTTTTAGTGCATTTTTTGTTATAGAATATTTGATTTTTGAAGTCGGGTTTCCATTTTGTCAAAATAGGTTTTATACAACAAACTAATAAAAATAATATTTAAAACATTCGTTTAAGAATGAAAAATTTAAGAAATATATATCTAGTTAAATATTGAAATAAAGAGTTTGAACTGCACACAACAACCAACACACAAAATGAACAAAACTTCAATTATTAAGTATATTAAGGTTATTAAAATGTTTTGTTATTTTGTCTCTGAAAGTTTTGAAGACAATTTAATACATTTTAATAATAAAGAAGAAGAGAGTAGGTAAAAACTAACTTCACTCTACTGAACTATCTATGTATAGGTAACTAAAAATGTATGTTGGGATACACTCAGTCAGTAACTTAATAAAGAAAAATGTATGTTTTAGTCACTAAACTAAAAGTAAAACACATTAAATTTAAGTGTTATATTTTTTACCGAGTTATATTTTAATTTTTAATGCAATACCTCTACCACACACATGTATAACATCTATAATATTATTATATACATACACATATACATTTATGTGTATAGGCAACACACAATACAATAATAAACTCTTAGCTATTCGTTGGGTGCACCCTGTTCTCTGTCCTTCTATATCTGAAAGATTAAGCAATCAAAAGAAAATTACTATACTCAAAAGGATTAGGAAGGTAAAATTGTGCAAGGAAGTAGATCTTATCACACATAGGTCCTATCCGCCAATATAAGTAACGTTCTATAAAATATTTTTTTATTCCAAAGGTATGTGTACCTTTTGGTATGTGTAACTTATTTCCATGTTTCCTTATTTGGTTTTAGATTAAATTTTATTTCTATGATATACAGAGTTTTCCTACTGACGATGATTGCGTTGCAATCGAAATACCAGTATTTTTTTAGTTATATTTTTTAAGTAATTTTTTTAATATAGAATTTTGTTTCGAGTATTGTGTTATAAATTTTGTTATTTGAATAACTATGCCAGAATTCGAAGTCTACAAAAATGAGGTACTTGAGATGTTTGTTAAGACAAAAAACCTTTAGAGTATTAATAATGGGGGATAAACATAGTTTAGAAAAGAGTTGTAAGTAAAATCAAACTGTACGTATTACAATTTTTTTTTTGCTTCCATAGTTAACACGTTACAGTAATATCGCAAAATAAATAGGCGGGATAATTATTTTAGAGAAGAGTTGTGCATGGTATAGTTGATCAAACTATCCATGGAACATATTTAATATGCCACAATACAAGTAAAATCTGGCGTATAGGCTTTCAAAACCACTGTACTAAACACTAATACTTTAACTGTGATAGTCTTAGCTTAGCTCTTAAGCTTCTTTTTTCTTTAGCGAGTGGAGTGTTTGACTGATTAACTTCTTCGTATAGAGCACTATATTTAAGCCCCCTGGCCAATTTCTCTCAACAGCCCAAAATTTGGTATACAGTTAAACATTTGATATTGTTGACTCTTCGTAAACAATTTGTTTGTTAGATTATTTGTAACCTTCCAATTTGCATATCCATAGAGGAACATGGACATGCTTAATCTGTATAATCCAAGTTAATAAGACGTTTGAAGAGAGTCCATTTCATTTCAAAAGAGCAAGAACATTAATATATTGTACACAGTTTTAATACCAGAAAAGAAACTATGCAAAAATATCAAGTAAGATATTCGTCGAGTTAGTAGTTCATTAGGGGCTGTCTTTTAACGAACATCAGAATCATTACAAATAAGGAAATTTATGTTTCATTAAAAGTTGGGTCTTTTGTATTCCTGGTGGTATCATAATAAAAAAAACAAAATTACAATGTTTTAGAAAAAACAATATTCTTTGCCCATAAAAGGGCATCAACAAGATTTGGTGTGTTACTCTCGCTTGAACAACGATATTGAGTTTTGTAATAACGAAATATGTTAAATATATCCTCTATTCTTCAACGTGTTTCACCTAGTACATTAAATATTTAGTGTTTGTTGTGTTAGTTTTTTCCACCTAACTCAGAATACAGTTTTGTTCATAACATAAACAGTAGAGTTGTTTCGGTTTAATAAACGTTACGTTATGACTTGTTTGATTTGATTATAAATTGTTTATACGGTATTGTTCAGGAGTGGAAGGTTTCAAACGGTAGACGGATACAGTGACGGTTTTACTAAGAGAAAGACAATTTTTGAAACTGTAGTCAATCCCCAATTATCTTCGAATAGGCAGGTCAGATGGTCTGTTGCATTTCATGTAACTGCATGGTATCATAATATTGAGTAATGTATTAAAATTGTTTTAAATTTCAAATTTATAGATAATTCATTAAGGTAATAAAACCGGAAGAAATGAAAACTGCTTTTTATACATATTTAAGAATGCCCCTGTTTATACATGTATATTTTCAATTGTGTTAAAAGCAGTTGATATTTCAAAAACTCTAGGTCATCAGCTATGTAGTTCATGCGATGAAATTCACATGAAAGTATCTATCACATGTTTTTTGACAGCTTTCATTTTCTTCTCTATTCCCCTTTTTCTATTTGGATAAAACTATAAACTAATATAATACAAATTTTTCACAAACTACATTTGATAGTTTTAAAGACTAACGCTGGAAAGCATTAAATTTGCTATTATTCATGATTTTTCTTGGTAAAGGCTCAGCGCAAGTCGATGTAAATATGTACACAGCTTAAGATATAAGATCTAGAAAAATAATTTTCTCGGTAAACCAAAATTATTTTCAAGAGCTAAATTAAGCTCATAAGCTAAATAAGCTAAAGAGCGAGATTTGACACCCGTTTAAAATAATTGAAATCGATTCGGTAAGAACTGTCGTTATAAATCAATGAAATAGATAGCACAAAAAATGTTACAGTGCAAACTTTCAAAAGCATGAAGCAAAAATTAAATTGACTAACCTTGGTTGTATGCAAAATTTGAAATAATTAAATATCTATAAGCTCGGAGGAAACTCGAATAAGTTTAACTGACCAAATTAGGTATAATATAAAATTTTCAGGGATAAATTCTGTTTTGATGGATAAGAAGGGGGGAGGTAAATTGCTACCACAGTGAATGGGTGAATGGATGACAATGAATTATCCGGACCCTACTCGTATACTAGTAGTAGCTGGTAGTAGTAGTAGAAAAGGGGAGGCCGAAGCCTCACAAATAGGCCTTTCTAGGCGTTTTTAACTGACCCCTAAAGGACAATGAATTTGCATGTAAACTACAAATTGGTAGGTTGTACGACTTCAGCGGACTTGGATAGGAACCGCCGACATTAATCTGCAGTTTGTGGCAGAAAACCTTCACAAGCATAGCCGGTTACTTGCGTTCTTGTCCATACGCCGACAGTTTAGTCAATTAACTGCCCCATTAATTTTTTTTATTTATATATTTATTAATTTAATGGACAAACTGCCGCCATTGAGAATCGAACCAGCATCTCGGAACTCCCAGTTCCGAGTAGACCCTTAATTAACTGGACCACTTCTACTGGTTTTTCGTATACTAAAAATCCGTATAATATGAAAGATATTATAAAGCTATGGTTTGTATCGATATATGTAAATCACCTTATAGCTAGCTTATGAACACGATAAGGATATACGTAAAATGGTTTGTAACTTAAGAGAGAAACAACAGTAGACCAACGCAGGTAATTTATCGTTTAAATTGTTGTTTGTATGTCTTTATGTATGTATTTTGCCAGATTTTTTCTCATTAATATTCGATTACGTTTTTGTATGTAGAAGCCTTCGTTGTGTATAACGGGCAAACTTTTAAATGTTAATTACGTTTGTGTGTGTGTGTGTGTAAATAGAGATATATTTATGTACCCATGAGGGTACAGAAATTTGTCGTTGCCTCCAAAATACACACCGCCATAAGTTAAGTCGTTCATTTCAATTGCTTTAATATAAATAAACTTTTTATTTTCATCTTACTGGGATTTATTTAACATTAGTTTTATAACTTTTACTTTCATGAAAAATTATTTAATGTCAAATGTTTAAATTTTCATTTTTACGTTTATCTCATTTACTTGAAAAACAAAAATTTAATATTTAAATGTCGTTTTAATAAAATGTTACTGTTTATTTGTTTGTTTTTCAGCTACAATGTAACAATTCATTTGTATTATAGTAACCCAGTATATTAATAGTCCAGTAACTAGTTTCGTATAATTTCCCATACCACGCAAAAAATCGGCCCCAACTATTTCAAGAAGAAAACTATCCACCAGATTCATTATTTGGAAACGGTATAATAATTTTGTAGCAATCTATAATACTCCAAAACGCGAAAACAAAACCTAGACAAAAAAATTCGATCAAAATCAAAAGTTTTAAATTTTTTTTCCAAAACCGAATGGATTTTGCAGGAATCAACTGTAAGGTTTAAAAAAAATAACATCACATTTATGTAAGTAAACTTTTTGTGGACATCCATCCATTGCTACTATGGTTGCCTTCAGGTTTTGCTATACAACCGGAGGTGACTAGCGATTACTTAATTTGGCATTTAAGAAAATATGTAACATTATGTTGACATCAATATTTTGAGAGAAGATGAGAAATCCTATACAGCTTGGCTGGGGATTGAACCTTAGCCCGCTGGTATTCCAGACTAGTGCTCTGACAACTGAGCTACCCAGATGCTATGGTAGAACGTTTATAACCAATATGTCTATCCATTGTACGATTCGGAATGTATTTTTAACATTCCTATAATTTTTAGTTTACGTATTCATAAACCGCACAGATTTTATGTTATATCCACGTATGTCATGACGTGAAGGGGCGATTAATTGACTAAACTGTCAGCGTATGGACAAGAATGAAGTAACCTGCTATGCTTGAGAAGATTTTCTGTAGATTCCTTCACGAACTCCAGATGAATATCGGCATAGTTCCTATCAGAGTCGGCTGCAGCCGCATATCCTACCAATTCCTAGTCTACTCAGAAATTCCTTCCATTCCACTCACATCCTCACAACCTTAGGCATCACAATGGACCATATGGTCGAAGTGTAGCCCGTCCAGGGCAGCCTTTACAATCTACTTACAATTTACTTAGATTGTTAAAAAAAAGGTCTAAGCAAACTTCCGGTTTATTACTTTTTAACATATTTTTACCTTATTTGATTGGGCTATCCTTTGTAAAAAATAAATTCAATTGTTTGAAAGTACAATATACAATTCACGCAATGACAGTGAACTTAGTATATACGCTATACTTAAACAATTAAGTCAATTATTTGATACATTTGAATTTGTTCACCATAGACTTAAGTTGAATATCGCATAATAATTACAAATATCGCACCACTTATTAACACACTTAATTTTAATATCAAATTGAATCACCCTATACATTATATAGATTTCAGACATCTTTGGAATTACAACTTTATTATTTTAAGTTTATTTATAATGCTGAGATTATACACAGTTTTGTTCATCTCATACAAAAGTTCGTCTATAATCTATATGCATATTTGCAATCTGTGCATTTAGTACGTAGTACAAAATGTTCAATGAAATCCGCTCAAAACTTATTTTTAAAAAATTAAGTGCACAAGCTATACCTGCTTAATTAGTGTTTTGTGATTAGGTAATTACTAATGTTTAGTTTTACAAGTTTTTTGAATCTAATATTATTTTTGGATAACGTAACAAAATCAGTCCAGTTTCGAAGAATGAACGGACAGGCGTTATACTATACATATGTATAGACTAACACGTCATTGAGTTACAGAATTAATATGACCAGTCCAATTGGTCGAGCGGTCTAAAGCGTTATGGCTGCTCAGTATGCCTACTTGAAAATTGGGAGGTTATGGGTTCGAATCTAGACATCGGCAGTTTGTCAATTATTAAGAAGAAACAAGGGGCGGTTAATTGACTAAACTGTCGGCGTATGGACAAGAACGAAGCAACCGGCTATGCCTGAGAAGGTTTTCTGCAGTTTCCTTCACGAACTTTAGATGAATATCAGCCGCATATCCTACCAATTCCTTGTCTATACACAAAAATTCCTTCCACTCCACTCACATCCTCACACCCTTAGGCATCACAATGGACCTTATGGTCGAAGTTTAGCCCGTCCAGGGCAGCCACTACAATCTATCTATCTATCTACGGAATTAATAAGTTAAAAAATGACTCATCAAGCTAATCATCCGTGGTGCAAAAGTGTAATATTGTCGAACTTCTGAATATAACGCACCGAGAGCCATATACAGAAGTCCATGGTTAGATCCCTGGCGGATTAAAAAATATAAAGAATTGTTTAAAAATTGTTTATAACAATTGATCTCGTTATAATTTTTCAATTTGGATAATTTTCGATTAATCTAAACCCAATTTTCTCAATGTTCATGATTGCTTCCATATTTTTTTGAACATTCCTTAGCATTTGAAACTTTTTCCAATAAAATGTTTCAATAATGCAAAGAAAAATACATCATATATATTGTTGAATTCGTGCTTTCAATTGACATCCTAAATGAAGCCCTTGAATAAAATCATCTGAAAGTAACCCTTACAAACAAACTTCAACTTTGTATACCTTACGTCTATAATTCAGCTGCCACTCTATCTCTCTGCTAGAAATTTTAAATCATTATATCGAATAATTATAGAGAAAATCGTCCGTGACAAATGGACGGATGGACAACCAAAGTGATTCCATGAGCGTTTCCTTTTGCCAATATTGGCACAGAACACTAAAATTAGAAATTTTTTTAATAATGATTGTCATATGTTCTATCTTGTTTTACCTATGGGAATGATTAACATCCTTGGGTATTTCCATTGATAATATTAAATGTTGAATCAATTAATATATTAATTCTAATTAATTAAATTGATAATTTATATTCCCTGATGAATTTATGCTCCAAAATTGTTTGATTTGGTAGTTCCATCATTATTACTGTGCTTAACAATTTTATTTTGCTTGGTCACACCATCATTTGAAATCTAAATCTATTTTAAGGATTATTTATTTTAGGCCAAGATAAGTTTGTATATTAACTCTTTAGCCATTTATCAGTTTTATAGCGAAAGCAATTAAAGTTAAGGTTTTTTCTTATCAAATTACTAAATATTCTTAACATTTTTCGAAAACCAAATGGATTTTGAATGGACTCGATTTCTTTTAATTGTCAAAGAGTAAATTACGACTATCTAATTTATACTGATGATCACTACTTTGTAGTCGAAATACGTATTTATAATACAAAAACTGATCTAGGTATTGAGGCAAATTAGAAATACTAGTTATAATATTGAAAAAATTGGCATCAACTTTTGTGGCCAAGTGTACACTAGAACGGCCTTAAAAAAACTTTTTATCTACTTCTTTTTTGTTTTGGAAATAAAAGTTATGGATGGAGTTTGGATGGCAATTCATTGGCTTATTCGAAACCACGTTTTTCCAATAATACGCATATTTTAAGATGAGGGCATTCGTTTCAGAAATATTCATATTTTTCCTATTCATATTTTCGCATTCAGTTTTATTCAAAATGATTTTTCAGGCATATAGATTTTGAATTGTTGAGGAAGGTTGAAGGGAGGTAAAAATTAAATTAACTCTAATTAGATATCTTTTGGAATGTTTATAGATTTGACGATTGTTTTTTAAGCATCCTATGTGGGTCTATAATCAGTTTTGAACTGAAATTGAGTGATACAAAAGAAATGGTTTCCACCTAATATTATTCAGTACACGTATCACTAATATGCCATAAAAATCTATATTTTAATCCATAAATATTAGTTAAGGAAGTCTGTTTTAACTGTTATTGTTGTTAAGGAAATCAAGCACAAAGAATATTGAATACATTTCTAGTCGGAAGATATAATTTTCACTAAATCGCACTATTTCTTCACGCACTGTTAACACATTTAAGCTGCGATATATATCCTTTCGCGCATGCCATGGTAATTCACACAATGCCATGGTAAATAGAATGGCGATTTATTCATATTATGGCTTTCTTCCACTCCGTGTACACTTTCGCTAAGTAAACATTTTGTCCAAATACTTATTCGACTCAACCAGTCTAAGTGGCCAAGCGATCTAAGGCGTTTTGTCTGCCTACTTGGAAACTGGAAGGTTATGGATTCGAATCCCGACATCGGCAGTTAAATTAAAATAATTAAGAAAAAAAGAAGGGGCGGTTAATTGACTAAACTGTCGACGTATGGACAAGCACGAAGTAACCGGCTATGCTTGAGAAGGTTTTCTGCAGTTTCCTTCACGAACTCCAGATGAATATTCTATCTATTCGACTAACGTGATATTTTTGTTTTGTACATCCTGTTCTTTGTGTATTATCATCTCTACATATACATAGATAGAATTATATAGAATGTAGAATAGAGATTTTTGTTGTGTTAGTTTTTACTCTAAAATAGTCAAGCATCTTAATTAAAATTGTTTTCATATTTTACATATTTTCCTGTATCCACATAGTTTTATTTTCATTAATTTTATATAATCACAAGAAAAACAATTATTATTTTCACAATGACAAAAAAAAAGAAGAAAATATTATATAGCTTTTTTGTGTGTGACATTTTTAACTAAATTAGATAATTGAAACAATGTGATTTTGAAACTAAAGACATTTTATTGAATTTTACTTTTTTCATATCAAAATACATAAAATTTATGTAATCGTTTGGAGAAACGTGTTTTGAAGGAATATATTGCACTTCTCTTTATTAATAACGAACTGAGAGTATAAGATGATTCGTTAAGATGAAAATTAATTTTTTCATATTGAAATTACAAGAAAATATGTTTTTAACTTAATTCACCGATATATTTCGATTGATGATGATGACAGTTGTTTGATAATATACAATTTAAAAAATTTATGCGTCTTCTTCCTCTGCCTTTCTTTGCAAACAACTTGCCAGTAAGTGTTAGTATTTTCATTCCCTCCTTTCTAATTATGTGCCCTAGAAATTCTAATTGTCTTTTGAGGATACTATTTGTTAGTTGTGTTTTTGCTCCTAAATTTGTCCATACTTTGTCGTTTGATGTAAACTCATGTCATTTTATTTTTAAAATTCTTCACCAGGTTTCAAATTCATCTATTGATTTGAGCCAATTTCGATTTATTTCTTGTCCAGCCCTCACAGCCGTAAGATAGCATCGGTCAAACGCACGATTGGAACACTTTGTGTTTAGTCTTAATACTAATAATCACGTAATTGGTTAGAATTTTCTTAAGTTTATTAAATGTTATTTTAGTTCGACCGGAAGTTTATTTGGTGGTCGTACTTTTGGTATTTGAAAGGCTAAGTTCGTTAATGAAAACAATCTTTGACATCAAACGCTTAAAAAAAAAAAAAAATCATACACATCTAGGGATGGAGATTGAACCCACGACCACTGGCATTCTAGACTAATGCTCTTCTCTACTAGTCGCTTTCGTTGATTATAATATAATATAACCGAAATGCAGCCGTTTTAACAATTGATATAAATAGACGCTAGTTTACAAAAACAATTTTCAAAAAATTAGTTAATGATCATAAGGCATATTTATCTTAATAATAGTAAAGTAGAAAAATTTTTAAGAATTAAAGTGAAAATAACAACTAACTTAAGTGCTTAAATACTTCGAAAATGATCCGTTTGTGAGAAAAATTTTTTTAATTTAAGGAACTTGTTTAATAAAAGGAACATTTTTATTTTTATATGTCTTACGGTTTTAAAAATATCCATTTACGAGTTACTTTTTAGCTCTAAAACCCACACACAAAATTTTTGCTTACTATCATTATTCGAAAAACCAAGAAACCGTTTATTTTGAATACGCTTCATGCTAAATGTCCAACTTGCAGGTTTTATATTTTTTATACTTTTTTGGCCGGACCAAGGATATTAAAGAAAACTATGTTTCTGTATATAATAATTATTTTAATGAATTTTATAGCATAAAATTTGTAAAGATCCACTAGTTTTAGTACAACAATGTATAGTTTATATTATAAGATGTTGAAACTATATAAATTTAGAATGAAATTTAGTTGTTTTGGCTTCTGCAGTATCATTTTATAGCAAGCGTAGAATATTCATTTGCAAATTTTAGTTTCTATAGTGTTAATAACGAACACATAACGATATTTATGTATTCCTGTGGTTTTTCTTGGACATATTAAACATTGTATTATTCATTTGTGTGTGAATGTGTGTGTGTGACTGTGTATTTTGGTTTTTGGGGGTTTCTATATGGTAAACTACTACTTTTATTTTTCTAGTGTGTGGGATTTTATATATTAATTTCAACTAACATTAAAATTATAGAATCTGTTTTGTACATGTTGCTAAAAATATAGAATTATTTATAGAATCTATGTTTCAATTAAAAACATAATGAATTTTAAATTGTGAAAATAACTTTTACAAATTAATAAATATTTAATTATCAAATGTAGTTAAGTATTCATTGGAGTCTGCATATGTGTATATGTTGTATATGGATGATGGCTTTTATTTCTCTATACAGATTTCAACGTAGTAACTTCCGGTCGACAGGATCTCATTTTTGCTAGTTGCCGTATTCGGTGTTAATTTCGACAGAAATGTTCAAGAACTCTAGAACTATGTCGAATGCCACAACAACTCCCCTGAATGTATGAGATGCTGACATTTGAGATGTGCTAAATTTCGGTCGATAGCATCGTATTTTTTAAATTGCAGTTTTCGGTATTCAATTCGACAGAACTACTGATATAAAGTATTAGGAAGTCTAGAACTATGTGGGATCCATGAAGAATTCTCCTTAAGTTATGAGATGCTTACATTTGAGATTTTAAAATACAGTTTTCGGAATTTAAATTCGACAAAAATACTGATATAAAGTATATCAGGAATTGCGGAAGTATGTGGGATGCTATAAAGAACTCCCCTGAAATTTTGATATGAGGACCTTTGAGATGTGCTGAATTCCAGTTGACAGAATCTAATTTTTTTAAATTGCGGTTTTCTATATTAAAGTCGATAGAATTGTTGATATAATATAAGGTATCAGGAATTCTAAGTCGGATGTCTATACACGTAGATTAGAGGTATTATGTTAAACTCTGCACATAGAGTAGTGATGTCGCGAGAGGCGAGAGAAACGAGACAAGAATTAGAATCCTGATTTTCGAGAGATAAACTAAAGTACTCTCTTGAAAGTAATCAACGAATTTATTCCTTTCGACCAGTTATGATAATTATTTTTACTTAAAAACAAGAAATGATTTTTTTTATTGTATGTTTTTTAGAGAATCTTCAACTGAAAAAGCGAGTCGAGACAAGACGATAGAAAACTTTTACAAGTCAACACAATACAAGAGATGTGCTTTTCTCGTGTCGCCTCGTGTCGCAGCATTACAAATATAGAGATCAAGTGAGTGTTTTACACCATATTATTTAATGTTTCACAAAAGTAAATCATCAAACCATAATATTAATTATTTAATAACCATATTAACCGCAATTCAATACTATCTACCTATTAAAATACAATTTGTGAGAAAATTTGATAAATGCGTGCACTGAATTTATACCGAAATAAAATTCCTAACGGTGGCAAAAAAATTACACAAACGCATATTTTAAACTTATATTCAATTTAAAAAAAACATTTGATTTACCCTAAATGTATTCTTTCAGTATTTTTTTTTTTAAATTTAAAATTTACATGTTCCCGAAAATTATTTTCTTTTATATATTGCACGGAGTAGGAGGAATGGTTCAATAAATGCAACCATCAAAAAATATAATAACAAAAACTCACACACACACACACACACACAGAAGATAGAAAAAGAAAAATTTGAATAAAAACAGTTAGTTTATTTAAATTTTCAGTTCGAACATTTATGTAAATAAAAACATCCCATTTTAAATGATATGAAAAATGTTTGTAAATATTTTGTTTCATTATATACATTTGGTTATTTTGAATATTTTTGCATGTCTAGAAAATAAAACAAATAGAATTTTCTTTTTATTTAGCATATCAACTCACCAACAACCAACCATTCACGATCGGTCCACAGACAAACAGACAGACATATAGAGATCAGATATAGAGACTGTGATACTACGAAACTCTTGAATTCATTCATTCAACTAAACAAAATAATATTCATAGAGAGTTGTACATGGTTTTTGTTTTTATTTTTTGTAACCGAATCAGTGAAATAAGATTTGGTTGCCAAAAAATTTAAGACATACTTTAAAATAACTTGCCATATGAAATGAAATTGGTATCAATAATCATGAATTGTGTACATTGTGTTCTCTTTTAGGGAGTAATTTAAAATATTTTATAATACAGTCAACGTTGATTTGAACGTTATGTAAATTAATTTTAAAAAGTAAGTGTGTATGTGTGTGTGTGTTTTTTCCAAGGAGGGGGAAATGCTTTACACACCGTAGGTTTGCACCCGTGTGTCGGACTTGAACTTCGTGTACCGACTAAAACCCTAACCTCCTTGCTTCATTGACTTTGTTTTTATACCTGCGGAACCGCCGCTAGGCATTTCGCGAGGGTGGTCACAGCTGTAGCTGTTTGTCTGTTCCTAGCAGTCCTCTCTGCTCTTTCATACTTAAAGAGAGACAGCTGCCATCGTTGTCATCTTCCTCCTTCTCTGTTCATTCTGGTGCAGCTCTTTGAGTATTGCCGTAGCGTAACTGCTGATTGCTGCCCAGTTTTTCTCCGATATCAACATGTGTTTTGTTAGCGTCTCTTGAGTGAGTGTTGCTTCCAGTACCATTTCGAGTTTTGTTCTTTCATGCTGGACTTGTGAGCATCGAAAGAGTGCGTGTTCCGAAACTTCTGGTACTCACACCCTGTCGGGCACTCTGGTGTCTCCTCGTAGCCAAACCTGTGCAGCTAGGCCCTGAAGCAACCATGATTTCCAGAATTTGTGTCAGGTAATAGCTGTTTTCTCCATGTCTAGGGTTCACCAAACACTCTATTTGTAGTATTAGATGCGTTCCATTTCTCTTGCCATCGTTGCAGGCTTCTTGGACCGTGCTCCCTTCTTTGTGCAGTTTCTTTTTCACTACTACTAGCACTTCTATGACCATCATCTCCGTAATTATACACACGGCAGCGTTCGATACCGTGCGGAATGCGCAGGACACCCTTATAACACTGAGACGATGGACTGCTGATACTTTTTTCTTGTGCCCGTCTTTCTTTAAGGCATTGCCCCAAATGGCTATTCCTTACGTAAGCACGGACGTCACCACAGAGGCAAGGAGTTTCCTCCAAAGGCAAGTGTGTGTGTATGTGGGTGTGAGTGTGTGTGTATTTATGTACGTAAGAAGTTATATTTCTTCTTAAATAATTTATTAAAATAATATTTAATAAGGTCAACACTACTATTAAGACAGAAAAGTTTAATAAAATGATATAGAAGTGAAAAACTACAATAGAACAATATATATTGTATCTAAAACCAAAGTTTCTACATTTTATCATGCTAGAATAGAATGAGTGTCACTTCTTCCTGTAAAATTAGAGTATGATATACATTTACATTAGAATCAAAGTTAGTAAAATTTATCATATAGCATTTAATATGCATAGTTTACGATCCTATAAAACAAAATCATTGTTGTGGCTCGTAATTCTAATATTCTTTCTTTATCAGAAACAGGGAGTCATAATGATGAAGATATTTATGTATCTAATTTCAACTGTATAGTAAAATTGAAATGTTCTAATGTAAGAGCTCGCGACGTACCTAGTTACCAAAATAATAATGATCATTCATCTTTCTATAATGAAAAATATTGTCTAGTGTTGTAATATCAAAAGATCATACCACACAAACAAAATACTGTCCACTGTAGAGTGTAGTCACACTGCTTATGTGACAGACAGTTTTCTGTCTGTTTCGCTTATGCATATAATGTATGTATATATAAAGTTACTTACATACCGTATGACAATTTTATTGGATGTTTCCCAAACACTGTACAATATAGAACAGGATGGAAATCAGTGTTACATTGATCGAGCGAGTGCTACATTAGTCGTGTTTTAAATCAGCGATTCGTTACAATACACTCTGATCGGATTCACAAACCGTGCCAAAAGAAGTGTTACTTCAAAAAAAAGTTAAAAAAACAAATAACTGAGTTAATTGCTTGAATACTCGGTATATACTGAGTTCATTTTCATTGCGTAAACTGTTTATTTTAATTTTTGAACTGAAATTGTATTGACTATTCAGTTTATTTCCTACGGTTTCAAAGATGGATATTCCCGGTCGGATTTTCGACCATTCACAAACTTGACCTTACTTTTTAACCCCAGAATATACACAAAAATGTTCGATAAAATGAAAGTACATAATGTATACATAAATATTAATATGACTTACGTTTTAATGATGTGATACCTACATACTTATAATTCGTCAGTAAAAATGATTGTAAGAATAAAATAGAATTTAAATCGTGTACCAAAATGATTTAATGTTTTGTATACAGAAAAATAAGAGCTTTTTTGACAATAAAATCTGATTGTAAACACATGGCATAGTTAAAGAACATATAATATATAATATACACACAAGTTCATTGTTGGCTTTTAATAAGCTACTCATACTGATTTAAATTTGGAAAGAAATATTGTTGTTATTATGTATATGTAGTATACAAGGATATGAGGTACTTATTATTTTTAATATACAGGGGTGCATTTTATGTTTATTTCCATAAATATATAAGAATAATTATTAAATTTATTTTGTTTGTAAATAGTATATGTATCCATTTAATGAAAGTGTGTTAAATGGCATTGCATATAAAATGAATATAATTTTTTCGATGTTACAAATCAAAATTTTCGCCAGATGAATGGATGTGAATCTCTGTTAGTATAGAAAATATCTCCCAACTAAAAAGTTAAAGAACGTTAAATTCATTAAACTCCACTTTTATTTTCTTTATCATCAGTTACATTTTTAGACATCAATGAGTGATAAAAAAATTATACACATCATGAATAAAGATTGAACCCACAACCTCTGGCAACGAATACACAAATACCAATAAAATAACAATATTTTCAAAATTTAAATGGAATTTCCACATTTTGCAGTATGATCACAATGTTAATATGAACGCATAGATTTTTAAAGGATCTTTTACAGTTGAATATTTGCAATTCTGGATTATTTTAATATGTTAATGTCATTTAAAAAAAAAAGTGAATAAAGTTTTTCATATTGTATAATTTAAAACAATTTTAAAATAAAAATGTAAATACAATCAATATCATGATTCAAGCTATTATGAAAAGTAATTAACCTCCAGTTTCATAACAGAGAAATTGAAATATTAAATTTTTTATGAAAAAATTAGGTAGTTTCGGCATGTCATTAGTAAAGAAAAGCGCGAATCCTTCACGAATACCAGATAAATATTGGCATAATTCCCATCAGAGTATGCAGCCTCGCTCAGGGCACTCGCAACAACCTATCTCTCTCTATCTCTCTCTTTTTCTCTCTCTCTCTCTCTATACATATATATATATATATAAATATATATATATATATATATATATATATATATATATATATATATTTATTTATTTATTTATATAAAAGGGTATATTAAGTTTGATCTCTACTTTGTGACGGTTTAAAATATTGATCAATGAAAAAAATCATTAGAAAGGGATAGACTTTTGTGTCGGGAGAGAATTTGGCCTAGAAATCAGACCCGAGAACCAGACCTTCTAAGACTTCTACCACTCTTAGAGAGTTTTACGATATCGCACCCATGGACACTTTTATTCAGAAGGCAAAATACATAACATATGCAAAGTTGAGCCAATTTTCATACGGTTTGTAAAGGGTCCTTCGATGCATTTGTAAATTTTTTTGTTGGCAAGCGTTATATACAATTTATACCCCCCCCCACGATGGATTTAATATGACGTCACATAGTCTATGACACGCGGAACGCTTAGACGAAACGATCGACACTTTATTCATCAAATCGGATGAGTAGTTTAGGCTACGGTGGAACATACATAAATAACTGCTATAAACAAATGACTGCTATAAACATAACCCATCCTTTTGACTTTGCCGTCTTCGGGTAAAAAATAAAAAACTTCTAACTTGTTTTTTGACGATTAAAATTAAAAAATTGGCATCATCATTCAATCAATTATCCTTAAGTAGGTAACGAGTTAAGAATATATGAATACTTCTTATTATTTTCATAAATTTACAATTAAACTGTACTTACATCCCGTAGTAGACTAATAGTTAAGTAATTATATGTATCGTGTATAAATAATTAATCTTCTTCACAAACATTATTTTACGTACATTATTTTATCCATTAGATATTGATGAAATAAAACTTTACTAAATATATTTCATACAATCAATATAATTCTCAAATATATTTCAACAAACATGTTTATAAAGATAACAAATTATTTTAACTCGTTCCATATTTGAAGAATACTTTTTGTTACGTGAGCATACATTTAACGAGTTATTGTAAAGAACACTTTCAAACTGTGTTATGCTTTCACAAGATTACTGTGATCAACAAAAAAATTCTATTTTTTTTAAGAATAAAATAAAAACAAATTCTGGTAATGATTTATTACTTAGCAAATTTATGATTGTTATCATATTTTGTAATTGAACGCCCAACCAATTTGCTGGTAATGATTTATTACTTTGCAAATTTAATATTGTAATCTTAGATATGGACAGTAGATAGATAGATTGTAGAGACTGTCCTGGTTGTGCTAGACTTCAACCATATGGTCCATTGTGATGCCTAGGGATTTGATAAACTGAGTGGAGCGGAAGGAAGTTTTGTGTATGGACTAGGAATTGGTAGGATATACGGCTACAGCCGACAAGGATAGGAACTATACCAATATTCATCTGGAGTTCGTGAAGGAAACTGCAGAAAACCTTCTCAAGCATAGCCGCTTACTTCGTTCTTGTCCATACGCCGACAGTTTAGTCAAGTAACCGCCCTTTTTTCCCTAATAATTGAAAAACTTTCGATGTGGAATTCGAACCCATAACCTCCCAGTTTCCAAGCAGGCATACTGCGCAGACATAACGCCTTAAACCGCTCGGCCATTTGGACTGATGATGTGGACAGTATGCCCTACTGCCTAGATATCAAATGGTGCAACCAGAAAAAGGCATCCTATGGAAAGGATAAACTGATTATATATGCAGGTGGGCAATGAACGGCAAAACGCAGTATAAAAACTCTTAAATTACATTGGTGGAGGATTTTTCCCAATGAGTAAGTCAAATTATGGCTTTATGGCTTAATGAGTTAACTACTGACGGTCATATAACCGAAGTTTGTTGATCATTGGTTGGCAGTAACTATATTATTTAAAATTATTTTCAATTGGTAAAATATTTGTTACGTACAAACCTCAAAAGTTTTTGTAACCTAAATAATTATAACGTCAAAAACGAACATTATCAGAATAAGCGTCTGTTGGCAATATTTTGCACGGAAACCTGTAAATTTAGTACACTTGAGTTTTAAATGCAATTTCATTTCGTTTTTTTTGGTAGGTTCTGATTTTATTTTTACACTGTACTTATAAATTTTTTGTCTTGTAAAATATAGTACAATCGATGGGAATAGTAATATTCCTAGTTTTCTAGTAAAGTTATTATTTTCAGAATTTGTTCCTTAACATATTTACAAATTTTGTAGCATATCTAAGGTTCCTTGCATGTGTGGTAATATCAAAATGTGTGTGAATTGGTGTGCCACCAGTAAATTTTAAATTTACTTTTTAAATATGTAATAAGTAAGTACTTACACATGACAATAAGTACCGTCTTTTTTCCACAATACTTTATACTTGAATACTTTATAGTGTCTTATTTAGTCTGTTTTCAAAAACTGTTTCGGCTAAAAGTTGTTCATGATAAGAAGAATAACAATTTTGCTCTAAAATTTTGAAAAATGAACGCTTTTTGTGAGCCCATAGTACTCAACTACTCGTAGAAGCTACTAAATCATTAAAGGGAACAATTTCCAGTAGAGTTGTTCTATTGCAAAGTTGTCGTTCGTTCGTTTTATGGATTCATATAACAATTATGGTAGAGCTTTAAATTAACAAAATTTTTTTAAACTGAGGCACAATTACAAATTTTGTATTTCTTAAAGTTATTCTGATACTTTTTGTATACGAAATTTTCGACCACAAATAGGATTCATACTTGTTATATTGATATTGAATATGATTCATAATATATTTATACTCATCATATAAATATATTATATTATGTAATATAATTACAAACGATATTCTAATATTACGTATTTTATTTGACTTTGTTGTTAACAAAATAACTTTTTCACATATTATACATGTATATATATATATCTATATATATATATATATATATATATATATATATATATATATATATCTATATATATATTTATATGTATATTCATATTCATATTCTTGCTACTTATTTACTACAACAAAACATTGTGTGATGTTGATATATTTAAGTAATATTCTCAAAGCAAATGTCTTGTTTCATTTACTTCCTACGATTCATCACTAGATACCATGTATTTTAAGTATGGTAATTAAAATATCATGGTTACAATTGTGTACAGAGTGATTTATCAAAATAATACACACGCCAAATTTATTCACGAAAATGTTTATCATCAAAACTACAAAGATCTATAAATTTCCCAAATCAATTATATTTGTAAGAAGGTAATCGAAAACATATGTAAACAAAATTTTTTTATTCACAAAAGTTCCTCCTCGAAAAGCATAATATGGAAAATACCTACTATACTTTAAAATAATTTATAGTTTCTAAAACCTTAATTCACATGACTTTATTTCAAAAAAAATTCTCCAATTAGTCAATTGGAGCGCTTTGTATACTTTGTATAATAACTTGGAGCGTTTGTATACTCAGAAAATAATCAAATTACTCCTTACGCGTTTAACTTTTTAATTTTATTACATTTTTGTTTGTTTTTTAGTGTGTAGTGTGTAGCTACTAAATCTCAATATACTTTCTTATTTAGGTACCATGTCATAATCACTACATATGCCGCCTGTTACTTACATAACAGGCGGTATACCTCAGTAACTACGCTACCTGAGTAACTTCGCTACCTCAGTAACTATCCTCAGTTACGGTTACCTGAGTATCTATCCATAAACAAATTCAGACATTTTTATGAGGAAAATATAAAGATTAGATTTAATCCTAAGTTGTCTTTTTTTTATATTTATATTTATTAATAGTAGATTTCAGATACTGGATTCATTTAATATTTCCATTCTCCTAAAAGTGCATTAATCAAAGCGTGTTTTTAATTTTTTGTTCTTTTCTATGTATTTTTTACTGCTTACTTAAATTACCCAGCGCCGACGCAATTTTAACCGACTATAATATACTACAAACTTACATTTATGATATTAAATTACTTGAAAATTTTAACATCTGTATTATTATGGATAGTTTAGTTTTATTTGTATATAATTTCAATCATTGTAGAAATTTTCAATTCAGTGATTATGAATTTTGGTCTCATTTTTAAAATAATTGACGTACGACGATTTAAAACTCCTAATTTAAATAAAGGGGTTACACCACCTTGAAATTTTCTAAATATAGACTTTTTTGGCTAGATAAGTTGTGAATATTTAAAAAAAATATTTTAAACCTTAAACCATTACAAAATTCCAATTATTTCCTAAGTTATATCAATTACAAATGAGCGCGTCAGAGAGTTTAGCCAAAACTCAGGTAACGATGGGACCGGTATGAGCGCTCAAATCCTTCACAAAGGGTATTGTTCATTTAGTCAGTCCTTTATAACAATAAATTCTTTTGGGAAATTTTGGAAGCTAAAAATAACTCAGATCCAGCAATCGCAGATTAAAGGCAATTTAAAAAACATTTGTTTTGAAATTAAATGAAGTGTGAAACTACTCGTTTCACCCAGGTGTACAAGTTCTTATTGAAATTTACAACATATATTCTTCATAATATTATATTTAAAAAAAATTTGAGTTTTTGTCTTCAAACAGCTGTCATTTCTACCAAAAATTTTTTTTAAGAGTGTCCCCATTTAATGGCTCATATCTTCGCCATTTTTTAATTAATTTATTTTTTTCAAATTATTATTTATAAAACTACTATCTATGTATATATTGTGTAAAATATAACATTTTGTATATACTTAATATCTACGTCACAAAAAAATGTTTATTTTATGCCTATTTTCCCCAGCACCAAGATGGTGTAACCCCTTAATTCTACTTTATATATTTATAAGTACCGGATCTACATACATATATGAAACATACTGTATAATATAAAATAATAACATTTATAATATACCTAATATTTATTTTCAAGCATATGATATCTCTTCTCTACTCTTAAGTTAAGTTTACATTTCATTAAGTTAATACAACACAGTATATAGCGCATAAAGACTTTATCATTTATCTTCAAAACTTCACACACACACACACACACACACACATCAAAACAATACATATAGATATATTATATATGTATATAATACATATATGGTTTACTGTTTGTATAAATCTTTAAAGATTTCAAATATAAGTATCGCGACCATATATGTCACAACATCAACGTCTAGTTATAATATAAATACTTCTTCTAAAACTCTTATACTTAACGGTGTGAACATTTCATGCCATAAGATGTGAAGAAGATATATATATGTATGTATGTATATTTATAAACATATATCCTTTCACATGCAAAATATTCTGTTTTTTAGTTTTTTGTTACATATTACACAGGATGATTTATTTATAGCAATCAATTATAGTAAACTGTGATGTACACAAAAACTGTGATTTATTTCGTTTTGGCATGTACCCACGGCGTAAACTTATGATATTAGGTTTTTTCTTCCTTGACTATTTTCTTCATTACTTCTTCTAAAATATATTTTGGACAATCTTTAGAATCCACTTAAATTTGACAAAAAACGGTACTCAAGTGGCCGAGTGGCCGAGCGGTCTAAGGTGTTATGTCTGCGCAGTATGCCTACTTGGAAACTGGAGGTGTTGGGTTCAAATCCCGACATCGGCAGTTTGTCAATTAAAAAGAAAAAAAAGGGCGGTTAATTGACTATGCTTGAAAAGGTTTTCTGCAATTTACTTCACGAACTCCAGATGAATATCGGCATAGTTCCTATCATAGTCGGCTGCAGCCGCATATCCTACCAATTCCTAGTCTATATACAAACATTCCTTCTCCTACTCCACTCACATCCTCACATCCTTAGGCATCGCAATGGACCTTATGGTCGAAGTGAAGCCCGTCAAGGGCAGCCTCTACAATCTATCTATCTATCTACGGTAATCCAAATGCTTTTAGTTTGTGTCTAATCATTATGAAAATGACATCTTAAAATTTGTATCATGTAGGTATTTGATGATTGGATTTAAGGAGTAAAACGTGACATAGGAGCTAGGCAGACTAGAGAAATTTACTCAGAGGAAAAAATCATAAAAATTAAGAAACCCGGGCAATACAACCAATTGTAGTACTATATATTTTCTACAAATTATCATAAATTTTTCTATTTAACTAATATTAGAAGAGATATTCCACATTTTTAGTTTCTCCCTTTCTCTAAACCACCCTTTGTCCTTTTTTGTGGATTTGCACCATTAACGAACTGGGACTTTCAAATATCAAAAGCACGATATTCCAAATACCACAAATACCAAAGTTTATAGTTTAAAATTATTGTGGCTTGTAGAACGCGTACAGACTGACACTGATAAATTTCACAATTACAGACAGTTTCAAAACCCTTTTTTTTATAATGACATAAATTGATTCTTGATCGAATAGTAAATTCAAACATGATTTCCAATCACTTCGTTAACTGGGGAATATTCCATAGATATGCATAACTTAACTTTGGTGTTTAGCTTGGTTAGCTTTGAAACTATCATAATAAACCAGTCCGAGTGGTCCAGTTTAGTAAATTTTCGTCGGGACAAGAACGAAAATAACCGGGCATGCTTATGAAGCATTTCGTCAGTTTCCTTCCACAAACTTCAGATGAATATCGGCATAGTTCCTATGAAAGTCGGCTGCAGTCGCACAACCTACCAATTCAACCAACGTACAAATTCTTTGTCCTTTAGGGGTCGGTAAAAAAAGGCGTCAATAGGCCTAGAAAAACCTACTTGACTATTAACTGTTTTGCATAAAATTTGACAGAGAATAATTTTGTAAATCACAAACTTTTCTACGAGTGTTCTTTCGACTACCCTTTATGAATACTTCGTTTCAGAAATTTACACCCCTTCTAGTGTCAATGATAAATATTAATGTGAACACATTCCAAGTGTGTATTCTTATTTTCTATAGTTGCGTAATTAGTTAAAATCCTCCTAGCTTTAATACCATTTTCCTCTGCTGCTGGCTGTACAAACACCATTCTTATAATTCTTATTAGAAGGTTTCAACTGTAATAATATCATATTTACCCTCGTCGTTCTATGCGTTATTTCGAGAATAGATGTTCTCGCCGGTAAATGATGAAGAAATCGTAGCTGGATTTTGATTTAAAAATATAACAAAAATAATAAAAGTATTGCAACGTCCTTTCAATGTGCTACTTTCAATTGTGCTACGTTTGTGCTCGTTTGTGCCGTTCCTCCCATCCATTGTGCTATGTCCCTTTTATAGTTATTCCTGCTTTCCTTGATCGGTGCTGTAGACATGCAATAATCAAAATTCGAATTTCGAGTCCGGACCAAGCTGGGATTGTGCTCGTTTGTGCCGCATGCCTTTTCGATTGTGCTACGTCACTTCCAGACTTAACGCTGATTTTCCTTGGGCATAAATGTAGCACAGCTAAAAGTCCTGGGTTTGATTGAAAAATTTAAAATGGGCGGTACCAACATGTCTCCACCATCATCAAAGAGAAATCAGGGAAACTCTGGAAGGGATATAGCATAATTGATAGGAGGAGCACAAATAAGCACAAACGTAGCACAATTGTAAGCACTGGGTTAGATAAAAAATGTTTTAATAGGCGGTGCCAGGGACATGGACGTCTACATTTCCCATTTTCATTAAGTATTAAAATTTTTAAACAATAACATTTATTAAACAATTATTTTATATTGACTAAAACCATGACGAGCTGGATGGAATAAACCGACCCTGCATGCACATACTGATAAACATACCATGAAAAGAAAAATTACTTCTAAGCAATTTTCTAGAAAGGTTTTTGCATCTCTAGTCTATTTGATCAATATTATGATAAATTACTAAACAACAAAATACTAAAAAATATACTTTAAAATTTTGCTAGAAACATAAAATATTCAATAGATAGATTTGTCATCTTTGATTAGAATAGATTTGTCAGCTTTTTACTGCTCTACTATATTAAAAGCATGTTTACTACTTTTTTTAAAATATAAACTGTGTTTTTAATGTTTTTGTACGCGTCATATTTTTTCTTGCTTCCCCACCGAGTTTAAGACATTCATTTCAGATGAGTATAGTTGATTCGAAGGACAAATTAATATAATTCAATCGGTTAAATAAATCTTAAGAGTTCTAAGAACCGAAATTTAGTTGTTTTCAAAATGGCTTCCGGTAATTTGATTCTTTTCCCGTAACTAAGAATGCTTTTTATATCAAAATTGACATTTTTTTGTCTCGTAATTAATTTGAATCAACGAAGTTTGTCCATCGTATCCAAATAAGAAGCTTACTTATTTAGCATAAAAATATGTGTCATCTTATTTCCAAAGATATGTTAAAACATGATTTAAAAAAAAAAACAATTCATATCTCAAAATACGACTTGAAATGAATGTTTTGAAATGTTATGAAATGAACATTTTGTTTGACCAGAATGTCCAAAAAATCAATGTAAAGAAATGAGTTACCAATACTAAAGTCTTTGCTTATTTTATTGGTTACTGTCCGAAAATCGCTAGCACATAAAACCCCATGAAAAAGTTATGGAGAAAAGAATGAATATTAAACTCAAATTCTCAGTATTAAATATTTCCAGCGTTATGAATTGTTATAAAAAATGGTTTTTTACAAGTAACTGCTGCAAAATGGGCTATAGAAAAAAATTGTTGGGGCAGAAAATATGTCTCACGCGTTTTTAAAATTATTTTGAAATAGTTCGCATATCAACTAGCTACAGCGCTGAGGTCGTCTTTGAATGCTGGCTTTTATTTACACTACTACTTATAAGTGGAGACCCGATTGTACGGGACAGTCATTGCGCAAGCATAGCCTAGCACTTGACCAGTTCTTTTAACTCGAAAACTTAATAAGCTTTTAGCTTTTCTACATTAATTAGTATAACCTTCTAAAACATTCTGCAAATCTTTTTTACTAACTTGTTTGAACACCTGCATAAATGTATATTCAATATTTTAAGCGTCCTATCGATGACTCAAATATATTGATTTTATTTATTTACATTGAAACACACAAATCAAACACTCAACTTACTTACTATTTATATTTATAGATCAGCTTGTAACAACTGCTGGGAATTACAAAATTGAAATTTTCATTTTAAGCTGATTGCTGTTTTCTAAATGTAGTTTTCTAATGATGTTTGTTACTCGTACCCAAAATAATAAATAAAGTTGAACATGTTAGAATCATAATATTTTTAGTAAATAATAATTAACAACACTTCAATAAATTATCGTTGCAATACAATAACGTTATATAATCAACAAAATAATAACAACATTATTATTCAGTGTAACACATCGTAGAGGTATTATGGAAAAATTGCTTACTAGTAAATTTAAAGTTGTAGTATAGATAGAACATTATAATCGTTTCATTATATGCAATTTCTTCGTTTCTGTTTGTTCAATACTTCGTCATACAATTCTGAAAGTGCACAATACAATGTGTGGTCGCACTATTCAGCACATCGACTTGGTTTCCTGTAGCGGTAGAATATTGATCACCATTTGATTTATCTCTGTTATATTCTGTTATATCCAAGGATGCATGTGAACAGGTGATCAACGTGTGGTCAAATGCTAAACACCATGATCACTGGGAAAAAGTATCGCGGCAGGAGCTCGGGAAGGCACTGCTTCAGAGTGCAACAAAGAGGCTATCTCTCGATGAACTGAGGCTGAACAGGATGCAACTGCAAGGTAAACGGATTCATTACATGGCATTATCCCCTGCAGAAGCATCTGCACACAATGGGACTCTATAATGGGTCCATTATGTGCAGATTGTGTGGCGAAGAGGAAGAAACATCAAGCCACATTATCTTTGACTGCGAATCTCTAGGTTACAGCAGATACAAGATATTCGGTGCATCTCACCCCGAATATATGAACTTTCGGGATGTATATGAACCTGATAAGCAAGCTCCAGGCTATTGCCAAAATATGGGAGAAGCGAATCTCATCGGACTGAGGTAGAAGGGGGAGCACAATGGACCATAAGATCGAAGTACAATTCTTTTTTGACCCCAATATGTATTTGTCTACCTATATTCAGGTTCTTCCATAATGGTTCATATAAAGGATCATAATCAGAAAAAGCTTCAATCAACTGACATCGCTAAGGCGCACCAAAATTATTTCTTTGAAAAAATTATTTTATGATTTGCGGAAGTAGACTTTTTAAGGTTAGGACAAATGTAGTACCTGACAAATTTTTTCTGCGAGTTTAAGGGGCTATTAAATTACGAATTCGAGATCAAGACATAGCAGAGCCAAACATTGAGTTCTTTGAGATACAGAGGTCAAATAAATGTTTTCGAGTTAAAGAGGGAATATAAATGTATTGAAACATCTTGTAGGGATAATGATTATTAAAATAATCAAAGAGAACTTAGGTTTTTTGAAATTACATTTCAAATTTTGCCCCAATTTGTGAGACACGCACCAAATTAGCCACAAGCAATGTATCTCTGAATCCATATTTATAAAATACAAATAAATGGTCTAGGGATTGGGACAAAATTTAAAATGTAATCTTGTAGGGAATTATTGATTATTGATTGAATTGTTTCGACTCATAGACGGCTTATATTTCGACTAATAGAGGTTTTGAGAATTGCAGGGAAGAGAACGGGAAATTTTTCTCGAGTTATGAAGAATTTTAACGTATTGTTTCGAAATTCTACAGTTATTATACATATATTAATATGGTATGAGATAATTCGTATAAATAAATATTTAGATCATGCTTAATTTTATCAAAGCATTGTAAATAATATGGACTAATGTGACTTTTTTAAAGTACGCAACTTGAAAGAACACAACATCATCGGTGTGATTAGACAAAACTTAGCTCTATACTGGATTGTTGTATCCTATACTATTAAACTCGAAAAATTTGCTCGGTCGTCTTGATACTGTTATACTGGTCTAAGATCCGATATTAGAAAAATCTTCCCTCATCTGTTAATTGAATGAAATAATGTTTAAAAGGCAGATAACAATATTATAAATGTATGAGTGCAATGTCTGCCACCGTAGTTCTGCTGGCTATTAAGATTAATTAATTAATTAATTAATTAATATGATATAGTGTCTTTGTTTGTTGCTCGAACAAATATAATTGTCAAATATCCACGTCATAATGTTTGTTTTATACTAAGGTAAGCTAAGGTATAATATATTTCGGATAAATTTTTAAAATATCATTAAATGTGTTTTGTTCAATCCAAATTACATCCTATATGATCCTTAAACATGAATCATATTTAAGTAGAATTTACTCTTTAAATATTTTGATAAATGATAAAGCACGTGCCTCTGGGTGTATACCTTTTCATTTTCGTATGTCTCTATAATAAAATGCACGTAAAATTTTATCCCTAAATAGTAATAATTTTAAATATATATTTGTAATATAAATGGTGTGTTGCGTAAATTACATCTTGTTTTTATTTCGCCTTCTCTAAAGTGAAGGTTTACAGGATTTATTTCCAGCATTGAATAAATTATATTAAGGGGTTACACCAACTTAGCGCTCGGGAAAATTATTTTCTATTTTACACATTTACATACTAGTTTTATACATAATTTGATAAAATAAAAATAAAAAAATGGCGGAGATATGAGCCATCAAAACGCTTTTTTGAAAATCCTCCCTGACGGTTGGTATAGTGAATTTCAATTAGAATAATGTAGAAAATATGACTATTGTATAACCTATTAAAGTTAAAAGAGGCTGACTATTATCGCTGAAGTTACTCCTCCTGAAAAGGTGGCTCAAATCACAATATTTTAATTGAAGTTATCCATTATTAAGCGCGATAGAAAATAAACATATAACAGAAAGAAAAAAACAAAAGGCTCAGCCATAAATAGAGTTAATTGTTTTATTTGTTTATGTACTGCAATTCTTCTCATATAATGACTAATTTGGCCGCGGTTAAGCTCAGTGTTTATATGAATTTAATATGTTCGATCATTTTACTGTTTTTGCATCTTTCATAAATTAATTGCATTCGTAATAAAATTTGTTTTTAATCACACCAAAGAAGTATAACCCCCCCCCCCCCCCCCTTCCTATATAAGTCCACGCATGCAAGGCTTATGTTTACGCTATACATGGCTTTGGAAATTTGAATGTGTTGTTATAAATAAAGATGCCTATTGAATATTGTCGACATAGAATACGCTAGCTATTTCATACAATGCTATTCCATAAAGACTCTTTCTTATACATAAAAAGTGGTTGTATAAATCAAGTTTTAAGCTAAATTAATGACTCAAGTAAATGTCGATGATCTGATGCGTGAAATTGAAAAAAAAGGCTTAAGTAACCCAAAATATAAATATTATTTGGCATATTTTGTTCAATTTTAAGATCATATATGCGTGGGTTTTGCACATAATTGTGTTCTATGTCAATTTTCAATTTTAACAAATATATATATTTATATATATATATATATATATATATATATATATATATATATATATATATATATATATATATATATATATATATATATATATACCTTTCGATCATCGAACATGCACCTTCCTCAAACTCTATGACGTATTCTCTTTCAATCATTATACATGGCCTAACTACTATAATATATGATCTACAACAAAAAGTGTGTAGGTACATATTTTAGTGTAGTGTTGTATATCACATTATTGTATTACATCATAAAAAATGATATGTAAATTTACATCCATTTATTACATAAACATAGGTTTATTTCAACAGTCACAAAATACTATAAACATATGTATATTTTCATATATACGAGTATTAATGTACCTACGGCATGAATCAGTAGAACAATGGTAGGATCAGTATCTGTAAGCAAAATTCATAAAATTATATATACTAATGTTATGTTTACTCCTTAAGAATCAATTTTACATATAAGGCCCGATTTTGGAAAAATATGGAGACTAAAATGTAGTGATAGAATGACATCGATACGATATTTCAGTCAGTCAGTCAGATTCATGTCTCGCTGTATAAGAGTCGTACAAAGGTTATGCTGTGTACGTCTTTCACTGCACTCAGTAAGTCAGTATTAATATGGTATATATTGTACATAATATAACATGTGCTTTCTATTTATTAGACATTTAATTATTAGTGTAGTTTATATAAATATTTTAAAGTTTCGATAATTAATATTATTATGGTGGATTATTAATATTGATAATTATATTCACATAAAGTGAAGTGAAAATTATATAAACTATGGAAGAAACTAGTGTAGATAATAGTGCCGGAACATCCAATAAATACGTGGGTGCTAGGTAGGTATAATTCATGTATTAATATGATATATATTGTACATATGAACATGTGCGCTTTCTATTTATTGGACATTTAGTTATTAGTGTAGTTTATATAAATTTGTATGAGCTATACCTATAATTAAATATTTAATTTAGTATGGACAATATATATGGTTATGGGCAATATATCGGTTAACTTCGGTTAAAACCTGAAGAGACATTTGGACACTTGGACGACACAAGGTGTTTACATAGCCGCTGATTCGACACAAATTATAGTGTCGCAATAAATGTCACAATTAGAGATACCCGTCCGTGTGCACAAATAGACACACGGTGTATACACTGAGCGTACGGTGTATAGTTACATAGTCTAAGCGAGCCTCTAGATTATTAGTTCTCATCTTTCGTGTTTAAAAATAATCAAGTTAAATTAAATTGTGTCTGATACACACTGTATCATATGTATTTGTCGTATTATCAATGACAAACAGCACTTAACTCTTTAACATTATTTCATATGAAAAAAGCAAATACTGTAACGATTTTATGCAAATATTTATTTATTTGTGTTTATTTTCACAAGTGTAACAAAAAATATAATAATAATTTATACCATGTTTTTAGGCCATTCAATTTATGCGTTTTTATTTTATAATTATTAATATTTGCGAGTGATCCCTAATTTATGTTAAAAATTATTTTAAAAAATGATTTATGTATAATAAATAATATAATTTCGGTTAAATTTTATAGTATAATTCATGAGGTTGGACGGGTTGAAAAAAAAAGGATCCCATCTCATACTCAATCTGTCCATCTTTTGGACAATCTATCAATCTATTTATAATTAAATTTGGACTATACTTAGTAATAAATCATAATTTAGATTTAAAAAAAATTCCTTACGCAGGAACTGCGTCAACTTAGCGAATTTCCTTAGAATACATAAATCACTCTCTAGCGGTCATAATTTTAGTGTGATCAAAATGAAATATAATATCTGATATGACTTTAGTATTTGCAAAAATTAAATTTATTAATAGTCAAAATAGAACGATGTATAACGATTATAGTTTATAGTTACTATGGAAACGACAATCAAAATTTTTTACAATAAAATATATTTCATTTATTTGTGTCAAACAAACACAAAATATTAAATATCTCTCTTAATATTAGAATAATCGAAAAATGTGGAAGGAGTAAAGTTGTAGAATATCAAGTTTGCTACAATTCATTACTTGATCATTTTTCTCAAACTCTAATGTGAACAGAGATATTCAGAATTTTAACTTTCAATCTTTAATTGTAAATATTTCTGTAAATATTAGTGTAACAGAAAAATGATAAGAAACAAAATTACAGTAGAACTTAGTACCTATAAACCTAATCAATTTTTCGATTTTTCAAATATTAAGGGAGATAGTCAAATTTTGTTTTTCCCTTTCCTTCTAAACCCCCATTCCTCTCGTCTGATTTTACCCATTAACTTGACCTTTAGAATACCAAAACCGACTCAAATACAAAATTTCATTCCAATTGGAATAAAACTGAGACCACTAGAGAGTCCACAGACATTATATATATATATATATATATATATATATATATATATATATATATATATATATATATATATATATATATATATATACAAATATACAAATAAACATACATATATACAAATTTTAGCGATAGTGATTTTTAACATCTAATAGGTAGGATCGATTGACATTTGAAGAAATTTTTACGAAATTCCAACATTGGTGCAAAAACAATAGCTGCATTTCCTTTAAAGGAAATTCGCTAAAAAACAACAATTAACTGAGTTAATTTCTTAAAAGCCCGGTATTGAATGGGTTAATGAAAAAAAAATTTATACAAAAGTTGCTTATTTTTTAAATAGGAACATTTTTTATCTTAAAATCTTTTTTTTCTATCTCTTACGGTTTCGAACATCGATATTTTGATGGAAGCACGCTCATTTACGAGTTGACGCTGCTCCTGCGTAACGAAGTTGTTTATAATGTACAACTTTTATCAGAAGTATTTTTTTCAAATCAGAATCAACAAGGCACAAATCAATTTCAACTTTTGATGTCGATAGTACCATATTGATTTGTTTCGGGTTACATTTTTAAACAATTAAATTAATTTTCCCGTTCATTATAAGTTTAGATAAATAGAAAAACCATTTAATGAATACAATAAATGTTTACTATGTTTATATAAAAGTAATAACTGAAATTAATCAATGTTTTTTTTTTTTTTTTAAATAAATTTCTATAATGCAATGGAGGAATTTATATGATGAATGAACGATTGAAAATGAATCACTGAGTTATGTGAGTTCGTATTCCTTTATATATCTTTGTATTAAATGTAATAATTTTGAAATATAAAAGAAAAGAAAATAGAAAACGAGAAATGTAAGACATATTAACTGACTGGTTTTGTAGTATGTGGTATTTGTGTTCCCCCATTCTATAGTCGATCGATCGGCTTTACTAACTATACAGTACCCACTGTAGGGTAAAATTATTTGACACATATATTATTGCATGTAACAAGAATATTTTTTTAGTGGCAGGAAATCGATGTTCTATGCCAAAATTGGTAAATGCGGATTACTTATGGAACCACTTCGGTGCACGTCCGTTTGTCACAAGCTTTTTGTTTTTTGAAACTCTTCGACGTAATAATTCAGCACACAATATAGGGTGATAGCCCAATAGTTGAATTTTGATTGTAATTCCAGGGGGTGTATTGGAATATGGAAGGGTAATGGGCTAATGTGTTCAATGGCATCGTATAGAGTGTCAAATGAAAGCTTTTTGTGGCATGAATTTCGTAGTTTGCTATGTACTAATTCTTGATAAACACAATAGAAGCGTCTCCAAATAAGCGTCTCCGAATAAACTTCTCATTAGTCCGATAGAACCTCCGTTCAGATATACATGTGAAAAATTGTCAAAAAACACTATTTTCGATAAACGACCAACTTTACAATTTTCGAGACATTTGTTTCCCATTTTTCAGAGTTCGGCGCAAATCCTTTGAATGTGTAAGTTCACATTTTTAACAAACGGAATGACATTTCATTCATTCACGCTATTATTTTATGACATATAATGGAATTCAGTTTAAGATAATTATGCGGCAATACTAACATTTTCCTGAAGTATGCTTTTTTCGGCACCGTTTTGATTTGCTACTTCTTGAAAACAAAGCGATTTCTGATTCATGTTTGATTCTTAAACATTTCGCATATTATATTTAATTTATTTATTGTATACTAGTGTTTATTTAATATGTAATTCTGTTCTCATTATTGTAGAGCCCTGATGAAGTCAGGGCTGACGACTGACGAAACGTTGACAATAGAATAAAAAAATTTTTACATAAACGAATAGTTTTCCATGCTTCCCTTAAAAAAATAATAATTTATTGTTATTAAACGCAGTATCACTGCCGAGCTAAAAAAACACCGTATATATAAACTATGTGGACAATCAAAAATTAGAATTAAATACTCTCACATAATTGCTTTTTTTTGCTATTATTAACTATTGGAGGCTATTGAACTCGACGTTGTGATGAAACCATAAAAAAGAAATCGTCGAAACGCTTAATACAAACATTTTGTTTCACGTTGTAATAACGTTTTTATTAAAAACGATCGCATAATATTCTATTAGAAATCTAGATATAAAATAATAAATTTAAACCAATTTTTAAGAGACTTCACTCTTCGTTCTAGGTCGGCTCGTTCATTGCTTCAATTCATTGGTGCGTCAGTAACTGTGGTTAGGTTTGGTTGTTATAAATGTAATGGATTATTACAGAACATTATATATTACTCAAACTAGTGTAGATAATTCAATGGCTCAGGTATATACGTACGTACTAAACTGAAAATTAATAACAATATTTTCAATACGATATATTTATTTTATTGATTAAAACAGAAATTAGTAGGAAGTTAATATTTGCGTTTTTGAAAAGATTTTCAAACTTTTACACTACCATAACATCTAAGGTAGCTCGGTTGGTAGAGCATTGGTCTAAAATGCTAGATGTCGTAGATTCGAGCCCGACCCCTAGATATGTATGGTGTTCACACATATTACTTAATTGTCAAATTAAGTAAACGCTAGTCACTTCCGTTGGTATAATATATCCGAAAGGCAACCATACTAACCATGGATATAAATAAACGATAGTTTACAAAAACAATTAAAAATAAAATTGGAAATAGGAAGTAAACAAAAATTAGTAACACAACGACATAAATAAGATAGTGAAAGATCATATCCATTGCACTACCATAACATCTGAGGTAGCTCAGTTGGTAGAGCATTGGTTTAGAATTCCAAGGGTCGAATGATTTTCCATATCAAGCATTTGATGGTAAAGAATGTTATCAATGTTCAGACATATTACTTAAATGTCAAAGTAAGTAAATACTGGTCGCTTCAGTTTCTTATAATATAACCGAAAGGCAACCATACCAACAATGGTTAAATTGGAAATATTTCTGTTAATAGCATGGCGAGAAAGTTTTTCCATTGAGGAACTTTTCGTTTCTTGTACTATGTTACGGTTAAATGAATACATGGTTCTCTTTATGAATGCTGGTTCTCTTTACTACATGAATCCTTTCTGTGTCTACGTAAACTGGTCGCTTGCTTGTGCCGTGTATCTATTCAACAACAAAATATGTATCCCAAATATGACCGACACACAATGATTATAATACAGTACACAAATACAGAGTGTCACTTTTTGTTTTCCAAAGAAGAAATATATTTCTAAATAAACACACATTCTCTTTTGGCATCCGGGGAACAAGACACATGTCAAAAAGTCTCAATCAAATATCGAATTAAGCTAGCTTCCTGTGTATGTTTAACATAACCGTAAGAATTATACGTAGAATAAATAGATAGACGCCTAAAATTTTACTAATTATGTACCCACTATAGAGTAAAATTATTTGACACTTATTGAATGTGACATCATTATTTGTTTAGTGGCAGGAAAACCAGTCCAAGTGGCCGAGCGGAATAAGGCGTCATGTCTGCGCAGTATCATACTTGGAAACTGGGAGGTTATGGATTCAAATCCCGACATCGACAGTTTGTCAATTATTAATTAAAAAAAGGAGCGGTTTATTGACTAAACTGTCGGCGTATAGACAAGAACGAAGTATCCGGCTATGCTTGAGAAGGTTTTCTGCAGTTTTCTTCACGAGCTCCAGATGAATATCGTCATAGTTCCTAGCATATTCGACTGCAGCCGCATATCCTACCAATTCCTAGTCTATACACAAAAATTCCTTCCACTCCACTCACATCCTCACATCCTTAGGCATCACAATGGACCTTATGGTCGAAGTGAAGGCCGTCCAGGGCAGCCTCTACAATCTATGTATCAATCTAGTGTCAGGAAATCGATTTTTTGTGCCAAAATTGGTAAATGCGGATTACTTATGGAACCACTCCGATGTACGCCCATCTGCCACAGGATATTTTCTCTGAAACACTTCGACGTAATAATTAAGCACACAATAGAGTGTGATGACCCAATTAAAGATTTAAAGTATACAAAGTTGAATTTTGAGTATAATTTCAGTATTGGGATATAAAGGGGCAATGGGCTAATGTGTTCAATGGCATCGCGTAGTGTCCATCATCATCGCTTTCAACACCAACCAGCGCTTAGTGTACAAAATCATATAAAATACGGAAGAAAATAATAATAATACATGTACATGAAGACAGTAAAAAAAATTTTATATATTCCATACAGCATTTTTATGGTTTAGTTTATTCATCAGAAGGAACGCTAGAGGTCGTGGGTTCGTTTCCTGCCAAGATATGTTTGCTTTCATCAATATTGAAAATGTGAAAAACTGAAAAATTCATCAATATTCTGGTATATAAAAATACTCAAATGTCAAAATAAGTAAACACCAGTCACCCTCAGTCGTATAGCATAACCGTATAGTAGCCATACCAAAAATGAATTGATAGACGCTCAACAAATATAATATATTTGATTGATTGATTGATTAATATCGGGGTTGATTGATCTTATGGTCCATTGTGATCCCCCTTCAACCTCAGTCCGCCGAGACTCGCTTCTCCCATATGATGGTAAAAGCCTGGAGTTTGCTTATCAGGTTCTCCCGAAGGTTCGTATATTCAGAGTGAGATGCACCGAATATCCTGTATCTGCTGTAATCTAGAGGCCCGCAGTCAAAGATTATGTGGCTGGATGTTTCTTCCTATTCAAATATATAACTTTAAAAATTGTTCGTAACTTCAAATCAGCGCTATTAAAAATAACGTTTCTCATCAAATTATTAATAACCATTCTGTATACAGATGTTTTGGCTAAATGTAATATTATATGAATTCAATGAAATGATATTGATGACGACGATGATGTTGCTCATATTGGACGGCTGGTTCTGGTTAACAACGAGGTGGTAGGTAGGTACCTACGTATAGGATCTATACATACATACAACGATGTAAATGAGAAATGGTTTGGTTCATTGAATGCTGCGGGTCCACCTTTAATTACCTGTCATTTATTTTATGGTTTACAATTAGTCATTTCATTTATTATTATTATATATTTTATATATATATATATATAGATAGACAGTTATTTTA
This sequence comes from Nineta flava, assembly GCA_963920215.1. NCBI lineage: Eukaryota > Metazoa > Arthropoda > Insecta > Neuroptera > Chrysopidae > Nineta > Nineta flava. Next base: position 106,996,189 of record OY986041.1, on the reverse strand, counting down.
TTCTCTTCGATATAAATTTATTATCGTTACAAAATACAATTAGTTCATTACTTATGGTGGTTGCTTCAAATTCAATGGCGACTAATATTTTTTGTACTGTCCAGTTTTTTATAGAATGCTTCCATTTTTTGTGTACCTTTATTTACACTCGACTCCAATGTAGTGTAAAATATATTACCTTTATATAAAGACTACGACGAAATATCAAATTCGATGTCATAATCGGTGTTTTGTACTTCGATATCAAAGCCGGTGAACAATTTTTACCGGATCTTTACGATCCTCCGTTCTATCTAGAACGCGCAGACGTAAATATCATCTCATTATCTCTTTTAGGTTTTGAAGTTGTCGTGTTTAAGGACACACAGGCAGACGGACATGCGGAAATGGACTAATTAGATCATATTATGAAGACATACTAAACATTTTGTTTTGTGATCAATATTTTCAATTGTTACAGAGACGGAACTAAACTTAATAACAAGGATATATGTGTATATTATACACGGTGTGACATCTTTTGGTTTGTTTTTGAACTGGCTGTTTTTTCACCGCTCATAGCTCTAATGTTATACGTCAAGTGACAGAGATTCAGTTTTATCATTCCCAGTAAACGAAATGAAACGATAAACGCTTGATCAACGTTAGAAAAGGAAGGAATTTGTATGCAGACTAGGAATTGGTAGAATGTGCGACTACAACCGACTTTGATAAGAATTATGCCGATATACATGTAAAGTTCGTGAAGGGAACTGCAGAAAACCGTCACAAGCATAGCCGGTTACTTGGTTCTTGTCCATACGCCAACATCTTTGTTAATTAACCACTCCATTAGTTATAATTAACAAACTGTCAGCATCAGGTTTCGAACCAATAACCTCCCGGTTCCAAGCAGGCCGAGCGCCTTAAACCGATCGCCCACATAGGTTGGTGTTTCAATTAAAATAAAAAAAGTTAAATAAATTAGAAAAATATGCACTTTACATGCATAGAAAAAAGATTTTAAAGTTATATTTAATTGTATTTATTCAAGAAAATCTTCAACTATTATTATTTGTATATACTAAGCGTGGCAACACAATACTTGTCAAATTCCATTAAGGTTACGTAAGAGCAAGTATGAGAGAACTAACGTATGAAATATAGACAAATGTCATTGAATATTTAGTTATATATTGATAAGAAAAAATTTATTCATCAACCAGGAATCGAACCTTGGACCTATGGATTCTAGCCCAGCGTGCCTACCGTATTGTGACGCTTATGTGTACACAAATAATAATATGTGAAGATTAATATTGATATTTGACAACAAGTAATACTATCAATGATATTAAAAAGTTAACTATAACGTCAGAATCGTCTATGGTGTAGCGGTAAGCACGCTAGGCTAGAATCCGATAAGCTGGACTTAGAGGTCCGAGGTTCGATTTCTGGTTGACGAGTTAATGTTTCCTTATCAATATTTAATTAAAAATCTTCAAATGTTAAAAAAGAGACGAGACGCGGCTTCACTATTCAAGTTATCGTCCCTTATTTAAAAATAAGATATCAAATGAAACTAAAAAAAAACATCCGTAAATAAGTATTAGTTAGATATGATATTCGTTTAAAATTTAAATTACTTTTTGTTTTTAAATACCATCATATATATACTTACTTTACTTATCTTTGTATATATCTGTAAGTAGTAACTAATAACAATAAAAAATGTAAATACTGTATAAACAATGTTCTTTTTTTTATATGTCTTTTCCCTCATTAATATGCAAAGTGGTTTTCCTATCTTTTTTATTTCAAATAATAATAACAATATGTAATAGCTATAAAATAGTATTTGCTTGCATAAATTGCAAAAAAAAAAAATTTAAGACACGTGGTGTAAAATATCCCACTTTTACTTCTGTTATTTAATAATTACTAACAAAATAAAGGAATTTATCATAAAAAGCAATTGTATATTTGAAAATCGATTTTCTAGAACGGCTATATAAAATGGTTAATTTTAATGATTAATAAAATTTAGAGTAAAAAAAAAACTAAAAAAACATGCTTTTATTGCAATATGAAATAAAAACTGCAAAACAATTAAAAAAAGCATAGAATAAATTGATAGACAACAAAATTACTTTAATGTAAACAAAATCATGGGGTGCTTTCAACTTATTCTTGTAATAGTAAAGTTATTATGAAGACGTAAGTAGAGAGCAACCCATGCTTTTGTTTACATTTAAGTTTGTTGTCAATCTCTGTATTCTATTCTATTTTAAATTATTTTGCACTTTTTATTTTATATTGCAATAAAAGCATGTTTTATTTAAATTTTTTTAAACTTTAAATTTTTGTTCGATTTTTAGTGTTAAAACAAAATTATTTTTGTGTTGTCGTTTCATTCTTCATTATTATTGCAATTTTTCTCAGTTGAAGTCGAAAATACTATAATAATCTTTATCATACATGTTGATATATAAATGGAAGTTATGCGTTTTATTCATTTTTTTGCATTGTATATTTATATCATATCCTGTTTTCTTCATCATAAAAAATTAAAAACAACGATGATAAAATTTTATTTTTATTAGTTATAATCTATAAGGTCACACACACACATAGACACCTGCAGATCACAACATTTCCATATTAGTATCTTCCGGTAAAAGAAAATTCTGGGAGAAAACAACATTTCAATAACTAAAATTATGATTAGTTTGTAAGGTTGACTAAAAGAAGTGGATATTTATCAAAAACGAAAATTAAAGAATGTGGTTGAACTAAAGAAAGAAGAATAAGTGGTTGCATATAAACGCAACTTTAATAATAATGAACATCGCTGATAAATCAAGTGTTGAAACATTGTTTAGAAGGTGAAAATGCATGACAAGTAGAAAAAGTCTGGTGTGAATACGCCTGCACGCATTAAAAACATAGAAACGTGAGACCATTTCTCTGTGAGAGATTGTTCAAACCTCTGCAATGAAATACAAAAATCAAAGTCAGAATATAAATATTTCGTAAAGTTAATTGCTAAAGCTATTGATTGCAATCAAATTAGAGAAGGCACTCCTTAAGAAGTTTTATCTACCAAAAACTAGGGGGCTATATATTACTTAAATGTAGGTTTCGATATTGAACTTAAGTCTTCAGGATCCCAATCGAAAGAAATAAAACATATATATACCCGTTGATGTTCGCTTCAAAGTGTGTACATTTAAAAAATGTAAAAAATAGATCATTCCATGCTTACTATGTGAAGATTGGCACATAGTATGCATGGAATTCCCATGAATTTTCATGGGAATGCCAAAAAAACTCCACGTTCGATAGTTTGAAGGACGCTTAAAATTTTGGTTAAAACAATCCAATCGTCTTGGGGAAACAACAAAAATATTTACAAGGGTTTTATTATCAATTTTCATTGTACTTGAAACGAAAAAGAAAACAATGAACCAGAAGATATGTTAACATGATGGATAGTGTGTCGAATAGACGTACCAACAGTTTGATTGTTTGTCTTGATGACTATACTAATCATAGCAATTAAATTTTTTTTTAATTCATGCTAACAATACTTTCTCTCTGTGTAAGCATTATCAAAACAATATAATTCTGGTTTATAAACCTCAATTTAAAAAACATTGTATCCGGTTCATTTTTCAAGACATAATTATAAAGAAAATAAGAAACCATATATAACAAGGTCGTTTGTCATATTCAATCGATTTAAAAAAAGTCATACTTAACATATTGTAGAAATTGAAAAAAAAAATGATATGAAAAATACATATTTACAGAAAAATAATAGGAATATTGCGTTTTTGTTATCTAATAAGGGTATCATTTAAGAACAGCGTGACGCAACTGGTTAACTAAACAATCACTAAACGTCATTTGACGTCGTTCGTACAAGATAAAGTTATCGTAAGTCGTAACACATACATAGTTATAAACATATATTTATGTGGAACGTAGGTTAACACTTGTCTATTGTACGTTGGTTAAGCAATACTTACAATGAACCTGTGAAAAATGTCGCCATTAAAATAAAAAATATTTTGTAATAATTGTAATCAAGCAAACAATTACTAACAATGCTTTTAACATCTTAAACAAAAGGGCATACATGAATTCGTAATAATAATTGAACAAGTGAAAATGTGACCACTAACTAAGCTAATTGTTGAATTCTCCTGTATATACTGAGTTTATTATTAATGCATGAAATACCTATTAATTACAAAACTGTTCGGCTTATGAAAAAGAGTTTCAAAGTTGTTTGCTTTTAAAAGAGGGACATTCTTTGTAATTAAGCTTTACTTTTGTTACTATTTAAAGCCAGATATTATACATACCTCTTAGCGAATAGGTGCATTCTCAGAATTTACCCATTTAAGAACTCGAAGTCATTTTTAAGCTCAGGCACAAAGTTTAAATTAGCTATGTCTTTTCTTTTTTGACTTATCGTGTTGACGGACAGATAGACAAGCAGAAATGGATTCAAGACCACTTACAAGGGGAAATTTTAAAGTTGTTTCTAGGTGGCAGCTTCAAAATAATCCAAATTTTATATTACAAAAATTACAAGACTGCAGACTTAAAACGCAGACCTAAAAAAAGTTTACAGCGTGAAATCCTCGCTCCTTTATAGATAAGTGAATTATATTTATATTAATAATATCATACTCATTTAGCCATTATCAACGTATGTAGTTAATTATTATTTAACTGTTATTTTTCAGTTGTAGATGGTTCTTTATAAAAGCAAATACCGTGGTGCTTTTATATCATATACAATAGTAGTAATTGAATAATTAATTGTAAGTAAAACTGTATGATTAGCCTTTTTATCAGAAACTTATGTTGTTAATGTCTTTATTACTAATATTTATTCTTAGTATTGTCTGATATACGATACTGATATAAGCTGAAATAAAATTACATTTGATAATAGAGAGAATTACTTTCGTATGGATATTTAAATAGAAATGACAATAGAAAATGAATGAACTTTCTTTTTCATTATTACGTTTCGTCGAAAAACATATATGCTTTATTGACAGTAGATCGCATAAACGCTGTACGAATTGTTTAAACTGATACTTCAATATTAACAAATAAAAAAAATTTTGACAAAATGGAAACCCGACTTCAAAAATCAAATATTCTAAAACCAAAAATACACTAAAAAGTAAAAAAGGTAATTGCAGATTCTTGTGTCAAATTTAGTTCACCTAAGCAAAAATTTTTAAATATAGATGTACAATTATTGTTATTTTTGGAGTCGGTGTCAGCATAGAGACATTGAAAAAATATTGTCGTTTTTATTTCGAAAAAAATATTGTATTTATTTAAATTTTAATGTTTCACATAAAATTTATCCTTCACATAAAATTTGGACACCTAAAACCATTATTACTAAGCTGTGATTTCTAAGCAATGGAGGTTATAACTACTGAATACTACAATCTTTCACTTATCATCGGCGTTATACCCGAAATCTCAGTTGTTTTCCTAAATATATTTTTTCTAAGCTCGTCAAATCGGAATTTTATTGGATCAATCTCTTTATTAATATTTCTAGTTTCTATTGCGTAATTTATTTTATTCCAAGTGAAAATTATCAAAATATGTCAAATATGTAAAAATATGTATAAAAATATGGGTTTCTCCATAAGAGCAATGCATTCAAACTTGAACTTTAACATTAAATAATTAATTCAAGAACCCCGTAACCCCCACCTCCTCTAAACTTTATTGATTTATATGCGCTTCAACTATATGTAAACAAAAAGTGAGCCCCGTTCAAGTTTTAGATTATTAAAAGACTATTTATGGCTTTTCTCATTTCATAATATTTTTACCATAAGAATATAAGTAAACAAATCTGTGTTGATTGTAGATAAGAAAAGTTTTTTTTTAAGTACTACTGATTTAGGTTCCACAGTATATTATTTAATCTACAATATTATTTTTTGGTTGAAGAAAAACCTTCCTAAAACAACATGCATTCAAACTCAATTCTCTTAAACATCATAATATTTACAATACGTTTTGTAAACGCAACACAACAGCAGTATATACCGATACCAAGCAGTTTGGTAGGTAGCAACGATACACAGCGATATTCTCAATTGATTATGTTAACTTTAAATTGAAAAAACATTGTAAAAGGCAATGAAAATGTAATGTTGAAATATACTCTCTTCCATGTATAATAGGTTCAGGTAGCAGCTACTGCTTATATATTCCCCAGGATTTTCAATTCAATTTCATTTTATCTTAAAACTTTACCTGAGGGGAAATACCCGATTTTTTTTTTCATCCTATATAAAAGAATACATCATTTTATTGAGTGTGCCTAAAATTTAGTAAGCAAGCATTCGATATTTTTACATGTATTTGCAGAATAGAACGTCTTGTGGATAAAGGTAACGTTTTGGATGTCGAAAGTCGAACTAAAGCTTTCATTAGTTTTTTATACTTTAGATTTCCTTGATATAAAATATTCAACGTAGACACTACCACTTAAAACAATAGACTTTATGCAACAGTAGTAATAGACATATTTTTTAAAACATGCTTTTGCTTTTGATATCTACATTATAAGGCTTTAGTTGCTTTTATTCATTTGATACATTTGTCGTAAATCTATATAAGATTTAGTTGCATTAAAGTTCCTTTTAGAATACAATTCGTGTGCGTTGTATATTAAACCCTGCATGCGTTTTTTTTTTTTGTTATTTCAATGTTTTAATCTTGCAAACCAGAAAAACTTCAGTCATAGCTTTAATGTTTCGTGCAAGACTTGACATAACAGAATACTTATTTTTTCTAACACCATTGGACATACTCTTTGGAAAATTAGGATGGAGATGAACTAAAATGGCCCAATTATAAACGAAAAGCACAGGCAAGTCAAAGCCATCGTGTAGCGTGTCAAATGAAAGGTTATTGAAGCACGAACTGAACGTGAAAATATTTATGATTTATTTTTTTGGATTATTTGATTATACTTTTAGGAAAAACATTTTAAATTTGCTGTCACTTACCTAATATCACCAAAAGGATCGTTCATAAACAATTTAATTTTTTATTTTCTTCGGCTGAATCAATGATTATAGAGAAAAATTTGTTGATAAAAAAAATATTTCTCATACTAATTGTGCCAACAACTAGATCGTTGGTTTCCAGTAGGTGATTAAACGACAACAAAAAAAACTGCTGAATAACTCGAGTTTAGGTCACCCAATATTTTCTATGATGTACATATATATGTATATATAAGCCTATCTACTAAAGGTATATAAATAATAAAATTGAATAAACTTTTACATAAACATTTAATAATTTAAACGTAAGCTATATATCAAAATTGATAGTAGTAGAATATCAAGATGGATATATTAAACTATATGGTGAACAGTCTTAGCATCATACAATCTGCACAGCCCTTACTATCAATATTAATACATGTCCTTCTCAAGTCAGTTTTGTTAAAGAATTTACAAAATATAAATGTATAACAATGCGAATCAATTTGTTCATCAGCGTACCTTAATTTTTCCCGATCCGAACACCACGTAAAAAACTTCAACGTTAGTAAAATAGCATTTCATTTGATGATTGGTCATTCGCTAATGCAACAGTGGTGAACTATTCACTTTTTAATTATTATTAATAAAACTTTTTAAGATATGTTTACTTAAATAATATTGAAAAATAATAATATTATTTTTAAGGACGTTCCAGCACTGTGTCATATAATCAGGACAAAAAACCAATACATAAACACACATATACAACACATAGACAAATTCACTGTTCGTATATACAAAATAATGTAATTTTGAAAAAAAAATTATATTAAACTTTTATATTTCGAATACAAAACGGTAACACACGATTTCTTTTTTAAAATTTATACAATAAATATTTATCTTCACTCTCCAAGTTTTTTTTTTTTTAATTCTGTTGAGTATTTTTCTAATACAACAGAGAATGAGAACTTATAAATTATATAAATTACCTCGCGTTCTAAATGGTCAAAAATTCTGAAACTTCGGGATTTATTACAAAACGTTATCTTTAGTTAAACGTTAAAAATGAGCAAAATCTTTCGAAAAGTGGTGGTATGTTGGGATATCCTTAATCCATTTAGATTATTTATGAGTCTAGCATAGTCTCACTATATGAGTCCGCTGGTCATTGGTTCTTCTTTCTTTTCTATATTTGATTTAATACAGATCCATATAATCATCTCATAATTCATATTGCATATACGCACATGTGCATAAAGCATAATTGCTTATGTAACTGATGAAGATATTGCTTAAGGTACCTATGATATAATATATCATTGCTATTATTATTGCACACATTAAAACACATATCGCTAACAAACACAATGATTACGATGTAGTTAGTATTATTATTATTATTAGTAAGGTACATTAGTTCATGAACGAATTGTATTTGTGTACAACAATAGCTTTAAGACATAAATTGCATATTAAATTATTATTTTGAGTGAGTAATAATATGCTACTAGCAATAATTCTCTATATAATTAATAATTTCAATGTCTTGTTGTGTAACATTAAGATAAATATTAGAACAATTAAATACATAAACACGCAATTTTAATATCCTGTTATAGAATCGAAATACTAGATTTTGTTGGCAATGAGGGCAAGTGGTTTCGTTGTCTATGTGAACTAGCCTATGTGGGCGAGCGGTCTAAGGCGCTCGGCCTGTTTGGAACTGAGAGGAACAAATACGTATAATATGTAATAACGTGTACGTTTGTACCCAATCGTGGGTAAAAAACTTATAGCTGCATCGTGAAAATACTTGGTCGAACGATAATAATCGAGGAAGGTGATTCTACCTCGATCAATACCTATCATTTAAAACTAATTGTTATGTTTCAAATCAAGAACTTTAACGCGACTAATTGTTTCTGTTTATAGTTTCGGAAACATAATTAGTTGTTATTTCTTGTTGTTTTAGTTGTTTCTAATAATTTTTCTAAAGCATTTGTTGTTTTGTTTTGGGAGCCGGAACCAGTTATTTTCTACTACACGTTCTCTTTTTTTTGCTTTTTGGATCGGTTTTCAAATACACAGTAACTGTTTTATTTCAGTTACTGAGCATATTGTTTTTCATAAAAAAGTCAAATTAAAAATAGTCATGTTTATATACAGAGATTTATTTTATTTTATTTAAATAAGTCTAACCAATTATTTTACATAGTGTCTAATATAATATATATATTTATATACATATATAATATATAAAACATTTAAATTTGCAAGAAATTAATTTTCATCATCTAAATATTTAATTAAAATGTTCTGGTAATGAAATGTAATATTATTAAAGGCTATAAGTCTGTAACATAGTATTTATTATATGTATTATGTAAAGGATGATTCAATATGAAAATATATTTTAAGTCAGCCTCTATTTTTGGTTGGCTATTACATTCCAATAATAGACCTTTTTAGACGACCTAGAATAATAACCACCACCCCTACAATCAAAATTACACCAGTACGCTGTATGTAGGTACATTGCTTTTTTTCAAAAATATTTGCGCGTTTCAGATGAAAACTTTTAGGGAGATTAGGTAAAACGATATAACAGTCCCATTATAATGTTACAAATCAATGTATAAAATTTTATTATACTATGTTATAAAAGGCTACATAGTTTTAAAAGCGAGAAATCCATATTTAGGTGCGAATGTAATATTAAACCCATTTGAAGCTAAAGTTTAATTTTATATTTTAAATAACAGTTTAACAGCTTAAATGTTGGATGTTTTTTAAATTGCTCAATTTGTAAGACAAAAATGATTAATGTCGTAACTAGCAACCTCAATTACACTAATGTTGTTTTGTATAAAAATGTAAATACTTATAAATGTGTACTTAAAACAGATTAATGGTTACTAAGAACTAATCGCGCTGAAATGTTTCAATTATTGTCATTTCAGTTCAATCTTCGTGTTATTTTTCAATGTTCATGATTCATTTCAGATTTTTCTTAAAGCTTCTTTTGGTATATTAACAGTAATATTTGGTACAGCATCTGAAATGAATCAACATTGATAAATTCATGGTTTACTAAACTTTCAGTTGACACCCTTCACGGTTAACGAATTTTATTTTTAATAGTCTAATTTATTCCCTGAAACCAAATCCTGTGTTAAATTTCAAATTATTACGTCAAATTGTTGTAGAAAATTAAGTAAACAACTATACTAACAATGGACGGATACAATTAATTTAAAAAAAAACGTAAAAGGAAAAATGTTTCATTTGAGGAGGTTTCAGCACTGTTTTATATAAAAAGGACAAACCGGTTTGCTTTTATACACACACAACACATAGATATATTTACAATTCATATTATAAAAATAAATGTAATTAAATAATTTTAAACTTTTGTACTTCGAAAATAAAACGTTAAAACACGATTTAAAAAAAAAATTTAATTAATAAACATTTATCTATACTCTCCTAGTTTTTTTTTTTAATTCTGTCGAGTTTTTTTTTTAATACAACAGATAATAGTTGGGCGGGCATCAAGTTTTACATGCTTCTAATGAGAGAGAGTGAGAGAGAATGATTATTTTGCTATTAATTATCTCGCGTTCTAAACGATCAAAATTTCTGAAACTTTAGGATTTATAAGACAACGTTATTTTTAGCCTGTAAAAAAAATGAGCAAAATCTGTCGAAAGTGGTTTTATGCTGGATCATCCTTAGCCATGGCATGCAAGAGATAGATATGATTGCTGAACGTTCTTCATAATGTCATAAATTTTCCACTCTTAACTCGGTGTGAAAAGGATTGGCCGATTTAAATATGAAATGGTATGATTATTACTGAATTATTGAATCACTCGTTATGTATAAGGTAATAGTGCTTGTTACAACTACTTAATACTAAACTGACTGGTTTTAGAGTTGGTTCATTCCACTATAAATGAATGAATGTAGTGAGTGTATGGTATGGTTCATACCAAATAATAATGTTATAAGTAAATAGTATTAAATTTTATTATATTTGATCATTGTTAGAGAGTATACATACATACGTATGTGTGTGTGTGTGTGTGTGTGTTTGTGAATGTTTTCTGTATATTCATTTGTTCAAATGTGACCGTTGTCGACGATGGACATTCATATAGAAGGAAAATGAGTTGGCTACATTACATTACAAGGATTATTATAGTTATTTCATATTAATACAGAGTGGAACATTTATTTTAGCCTGCAGTGATCAACATAGTCGGTATACATCATACTGATTAGGGTGGATCCACACTATAATGCCGATCACGGTTCGTTCTTGGTTCGATCTCCATCTTTTAAAATATTATCAAGTAAGAAACAATGTATGCATTCATACTATCCGTAACAGGCAAGCTGCTTCGGTCGAATGGAGAATAACAATATAAATATAATCGATCGGACCGAGAAAGTACCGTGATCGGCATTATAGTGTGGATCCACCTTTATTATTATTTTTAATGTTTGTTTTTTTGTTTAGGTTATATCTTCTATTTTATTATAAATATATATATATATATATAGATATGCACAAAGCACAACTCGAATGATTCCTGACCTTCGGCTACGAGAAATATTTACAAGGCTCTTCAACCTTGTTTTGTACTTCTTGCGTAGCTGGTTTTTAGTTTTTTAAACTTTTTTATTGAAGACATTTTAGTATAATATTAGAATCTGTGAATTACACGGCATTTGTGAAATTTTTGTTTGTTGCTTAGCGTATTATAAAAGTCATAATCGCCATTTTGATATGACATCACATAGCTAATGACACGCAAAACTCTAAAACAAAGCTAACGATACCTCATTCATCCAATTGGTTCAGTAGTTTAGGCGCTACGGTGGTACATATATACAAACATACATAGACTGCCAGAAACATAACCCTTCCTTTTGGCTTTGTATAGTCGGGTAAATATAAACAAAACCAAGAAAAACAAAAGATAGAACATATTGAAAAGTGTATGGATATGCTCAAGTTGGCCAATAACGACTTCACTGACTCCATTCCATTAATATGTGTTCACTGCATTCACAAGCAGAATTATGTATCACCAAGATTTTACTTTACCAAGTATGATTATTTTATATTCCAAATTTACCCACAAAAATACCATGATTTGAATTAAATAATTCTTCACCTGCCGTGAAACAACGGAAACATAATTTTGAATACGCAAATGAAATAATTTCAGCCAAACTTAAAAATTTTTCCACTTTTTATTACTCGAAATTTGTATTTATAGTATTATAGGTAAGCTTCTTGTTAAAATATAGCCTGACTAGAGCCGCCATCTTAGATTATGACGTCATGAGTTACTTTACCAGTAGAAATTCAACAGTTTAGTGTCTTCTTGTCATTTTTGTGTGTAGTTATTTTTCTGATAAAAGGAAGATACATTAGTATTCTTAATATCAATTATATCTGGCCTTTTATTACTGAAATATTAATGTAAATTAATTATTAAAATGTATATCAACAATTTACCATAATCAAGTTGTAGGTAACTTCAAGTTGTCTCTTCATTAGTTCAATTAAACGAACACTCACCTGAAACAGAAAAACAAAACATGTTAGTTATTTCCAAAAAGTATTTTGTTGAACGGCAAAGTAATTATGGATCTCATTGAGGGTGAGTGAAGAATTGTAACAGGATACGCATATTTGACAGTATTTAGTGTGAATATTGACAGTATTACGAATTGACAGTATTTACTCATAATATTACATTATAATTTTACATAAAATTATATTTGACAACGTTTATTAATTAGATGTTAGATTGTGATTTAAAAGATATGAATAAAAATTAACCCCTATACAAATTGTTTGAAGTGCTTTTGCTCATGTTTTGAGTACTCCTATTTATAATTGTTCCATCCTGTAATGAAACATATAATATTATATATATGTATTCTCAACGTTCCTACAAACAAATATGCCCCAATTGAAGTACAATAATTATTGCGTTCTATAAAGTCAACATTTTCTACAATAGTAACTAACCCTTTATCTATGATGTAATGAAAATGGTAAAGAATTTTCTGTTGCAAACGATAATATCACTTTAAATATAATTATTTGAATATTAACTGGACCAAAAACAAATACCTAAACACATATTTGGTAATAAAAAAATTTCGTTTCACATAGAACACATAACTTTGAAATTAAATAACAAGTGATGTGTATTTATTTTGTAACAATGTCTAGTTTCATTCAAACCGAGTCAAAACCAACTTCAAAATATGATTAACCAACTAGATTTTCAAAATAGTTAGTCTACTGTATATAAATATGGAAAAAACAAATACTAAACCAACGCAGATATTGATGATTTTCCAATTGATCCTAAAGTTGAGCTTACAATAAGAGTAGTGATGAGCAAAGCAAGACCAAGACCAAGATAGTCTTGGTCTGGGTCTTGCTTGTCCGCTCTTGGCCTTGGTCTTGCTCAAATCCTTGTAGTCATGGTCTTGGTCTTGCGTATTCAGTCTTGGTCTTGCTCAAATACTTGTAGTCTTGGTCTTGGTCTTGCTTTTTAGTCTGTTACTTCCTACTTATGTCGTTTTGGAAATTTTTCAAGGTTTTTATAGGTATAACTTATAAATGATCAACAATTAATATCTATAATTAATTAAGCTTTATTTTACAATAATGAAAAAATTTTACCGTATTCTATTGGTTTTTATTGTAACAATATAAAAAAAATTAGCTCAGATCTCTAAGCTCGACAATAGTAAAGTTTACCAGTACCTTTTTGATATTTGATGTTTAAATTTAGTGGAGTAAATTGGTAATCTGAAACTCACAAAATGTTTTGTTCCAACAAAAACATATATTGAAGTAACGACAGATGTTCTCATATATCCTATTTACAACGGAAGCTATAATTTTTAGTTAAGTCTTGCATTCGGGTCTTGGTGTCGGTCTTGTTCTTGTTCATTCGGTCTTGGTCTTGGTCTTGCAAAATCGCAAGACCAAGACCAAGACTGCAAGACCAAGACAAATTTTGCTCATCACTAAATAAGACAGTCTTTTAATAACTTGGGCAGCTTGTCTCTTTTGAAACTGGGGGCTTACTTAAACCACATGCATGGACGACCGATGCGTGAAAGATTTTTTTTCTTAAAAAATACGTTTAAAAGCCACGTACCGATAGGGAGGATAATTAAGAATTCCAACTTACGGATAACAAGCTACAATGTATACTAAAAATATTTCTGGAAACTTATTAACATGTCAAGGGAGAATGGGATGCCCAATCTTAAACTTAAAAAAAGCTGTAGCTCTATCTATAATTATAAGCACACGAAAACATGTAAATAGTAAGAATATAGAACCTGAAATGGAGATGGGTGTACATGTAGCCAGAATCATAGAGGGAAGATGCACGCTACATACCACTAACTGGGCACTATACAACCAAACACGGAAAAGGGGGTCGACCTTACGATGACGAGAAAAACTGATGTCGCTTGTCAGTGATTGTTGTTGAGAAAAGAAAAAAACTCAGGGGAATGGTACTCTCTGGAGGAGTTCTTTGTCCAAATATTGACATGAATTCAGACTTTATTATATTATTAGATTGTATTAGTGAAAATGAGATTCCAACAAAAATTGAATTATCTTTTATAAATTATAACAAAACTTCAATGAAAATATTTTTTTTAAAAGAAGTTAGAATAAACTATCGTTATTATAGTTCTAGACTTTACATATATCGAAGTTGAAATCGATGTGATTGTAAACACGATAACTAGAGAATGAGACTAGTTAAAATAACAATCAAATTTCGTAATAAAATTTGTATCAAATAACATAAAAAAATAACTTATGGGGCAAAATATATATATATGTATCGATTATATCAGGATATAATCGAGACAGTTAAGAAAATTTTTTAAATAATTTGATAATTAAGGTTATACTTATCGATTGACTTTTGAACTTGCACAAAACTGAGTGACAGTATTTACATAAATTTGAAAGTTGAATAGTTGTAACAATTTGTGATTTAATCTTCTATATAATAAGAAGTCCGAAGTTTTAAAAACAACATTAGTATCTAGCTCCATGTCAACAATGTAAAATAACTAAAGTTCTACTATGCAAAATACCGAAGATACGCAACCGTTTGGATACAATATAAGGAAATGGTAACAGGATATAGCTCAGTTTGGTATTATTAATTAATCTCTTATTTACACGCTTACACTCTGTATGATAGATACAAAGATATTGTCTCAAGGGCCTAATAAACATGTTCTTTAACGAGTGGATGCATGAATAACAACTATATCTAAACACAGAGTATTCCAATATAGCTATTAATACACAATATTTTTAGTATCGATAATTGGCATGGGCGTATCCAGTGTTAAACGGAGTAGTTTGATCATCACCCCATCATGAGCGTGAGTGATATAAGCCGTTCTTTGCAATAATACATAACAACAAAAAAGAAATGCTATATATTTTTAAAAAATTGCTAAGTTTAATTTTCCAAATTTCTTTTGACCTTGAAAGACGAACAGGTCTTTTTTCAGTTCCTTGAATATGAAAACAGAAGTGTAAAGTATTGAGTTTGTTCGATATCTGGATATATTCGACCGAAAACCTCCAATAAGAATGGAAGAAAAAGACAATTTGTAGACATTAAACCCATGTTTATATTTGTCAAAATATTTAATAATGAATATACAAGTTTGTTGTTGGTTACGATGTGTAACCTGGTATATCCCAACACTGCCTACAAATTTTCAATCCCTGGCATATCCTTGAATTTTAGCATAATAATATGCACCATATTGCACCCACATAAACTGAATAATTGTCAAATTTGGATACGTTTGTAAAGTTTGTAATCGTATTGGAAAATGACAATAAGAATTGAGTTAAATAGATTTCCTAGGTTTATTTACGAGCTTAGTAAAATCCATTCACTTAGGTCAACAAAAGCAAAAAGATTTTTGACAACAATTGAATTGCTATATTTTTTTTCCTAATTCCTAAAACTTTCTTATTCCTAAAAAAATTCCTAATTCTTTTTAAAAACTTTCCAAACAGGTCATTATAATACCGTTAATTTTGGCATTTTGATGCTTAAATAGTAAAAAAAATGTATTTAGTATTTAGTTTTATAAATGTCAAGTTGCATGCCTTCATATTTTTAAATTATATCTCATAACATTATTTATACTTTGGGGATTAATATTTATAAATAATACATTGTTTAATTACACTTTTTTGTATAATAATCTACTAAGGCTACTCAAATCTGCAACGGGTTTATTTTTTAAATTCCATTTTTTTTGTGTGTGTACAAATAGTAATAAATGTTATCACTCACATAAAATGGGAAAAAAATAAACGACGTAAAGAGCCACAAAGCAGCAGCACACAGATAATAAAGATAATAATATGATACGAAAACCTTTTTATAAAATTAAACCCTTGATGTCTCAAACACCAGTCATTACTTAACAAAAAACCGCAATTAAATGCTCTGTGTTAACTCCTCAGAGACACATTTTGAACAATCATTGTAATGACTAGAATATGGACTTTGTACACTACATCAGTTGTTAACCTTACATTTTTGAAACAGCCTTTATATATAAATGTATTACATACATTTCTAATTTTATTTAATTACTACAGAGGCCCTTTTGATATTGTTTTAAATTAACCATTAAGAAAACTTTATACTTATTGTTATGTGCGGTTAGTTTTGATACTATCTGTTCTAAACTTCACTATGTACGGTATATGCCCACAGGGTGATTCATTATAATTAACTATTTTAACGAAATAGTTATATATACGATTAATTTGTGCCATAATATTAAACATGTCATAACTAGTGGTTAACACTAAACTTTAACCGAATTTCTATGATTTTCAAAGAATTTCCTGTTCTGAACAACAAGGTATTTAGTTGGCCTCATGGAGGTTATTATCTCTTTTAAGTATATAATAGTTTCAACTGTGTTCTGGTATTAAAATTTTTAACGGTAAGAATATATTAGTACGACCTATTTATTATTTACAAATGATGATTAATATTTACCATATATGAAATATATATGGGTTTCATTCTTAGAAATAATTTCTTTCCCAAAGAGTATATTATTGGGACGATAATCACATATGTAATTTCGGAGTGTTACTATACAGCACTGCTTGAGACCATTATCCAGTAATGAATATTATTATGTTATTTTTTTCTAAGGTAGTGAAAGTATTATATTATCAAATGATAATTAATGAGAACTAATTAATGAGAAGGTTTTTGAAATAAAATTTCAAATTCGCCCCTTTACCTAGATCAGTTTTTTTGTATTATAAATACGTATTTCAACTACAAAGTAGTCATCCTCGGTATAAATTAGCTAGTCGTAATTTACTCTTTGACAATTAGAAATAGATAGAAAGTCGAGATCAATAGACAAAAATAAAGATAAATAAAAAATTAACTAAAATAAATTAAAATTTAGATATAAATAAATTTAAAAAAAAAATAATTAAAAATTTTATTGAAATTACTCTTGTGAAAATTTCTTTCATTCACATTTACTCCTGTTAACCTTACTCTTATTAAAATTACTCTTATATTGTCTCAGGATATGTTACTCGTTGATAACTTGGTGACAGTTTCACTGTCACCGTGAAACTGTATTAAGGTTCATCAAACGGTTCATTAAACGCTGTATTAAGGTTCATCAAACATCAAATTTTGGAAAAATAGTCCACATGTTTGTCAAACGATAAAAATCTGCACATAGTTTTCGTTTTTAGATTTCAGCATTTTTGGTAATCATGTATCTTATACAAATCAAAAGACACCCCATTCGTCAAAATAACTACTGTGTGTTTGTTGGAATATATCAAGATATCCTGATATATACGAGCTGAAACCTAATTAAAAAAGGATGATTAATAAACACAAATTTCTGGACTTTAAACCAATGTTTGTTTTCAGCCAAAGTTGGTGGTTGCCTAGTATAACCTAGGGTCATATAAATTGCATCAAAATCAAGGAGCGACTACAATACATACCTTCCACGACCACCTAAATTAGAAAAATTAGAAAATGGGCAAAAACGTTGAACAAAAAACTACGTTGCCTCCCTAGAATAAATTATAAAGAGGTAAGTGTATTGTGGACGTCAACAACAAAAATTAGGAAGACCTCTGCATGTAGTATAGACCATTATAACAAGATAATGGATATACTTTTTTGTACGCGAACCTTTTGGTGAAAAAATTTACCATTCTGTTTTTCAACTCGATTCGAATGTTGAACAGACAGCTGTTTATCAATACTTTCTGAAAAGCAATCATATGGAAGTTGAAGAAGAATACCCTTTAATATCTCAGTAGGAGATTCATATCCTCCTTAATCGAGTGCGTAAATTTAGAAGTACTCATGGTAAAGCGTAGGTATCTAGCTGTTGAAGTCCAAGATCTAGGAACGAGTACACTACAAGTTACGAGCGAACAATTAAACTTCCGCATATACATATGCTTATTATTTTCAGTTTAAATAATTTCTTCGGGTGCTGTTTTCGTTTAGTTTGAAAATGTAGATTTTGGATATTAACTTTCGTTAATCTGTATTACAAAATACGAGAAAAACTAAGTAAAATAAAAGTGATTAAAAATATATATTTAATCCTATATTGAAGGTTGAAGAACAGTGCAAAAAGGAAGGAATGAGGATTCTTAAAGTTAGTTCGTTTATTATATAATATGTAGTATGTATGTGTGTATAATCTATAGTTTTAAAGATATTCTGCCTGAAGCAATAAAATTGAATCACATAGTAGATATACACCGACGGAGTGTGTTGTTTCTATACACACATACAGTCAACCGAACAGAAGTTTTCAGATTGTTTTGTAATTTACAACTCTCGCCTTTAACAAAACTGATTTTATTTTACTAAAACATTTGTTTTATATAAAACTATGCAAAATATTATTATAATACTAAATTCTCCCTTTTCCCTCTCACCCTTTTTCCCGAACTCGCATGCCATCCATAGCTAACCCCTTCGCTTATAATGTTGTATCATAGTAACATTTAAATGTGTAAATGAACCTTCATCAGTTCGAGGCCTATAACATTATTATTTTGGTTACAATTATTATTAAAATTTTGAAATTTCATCTAATTAACTTTTGTTACTTAATTTAAATTATTGTTAAAACAATTTATTCCATCTGTAAATGTATTTATTTTATATAACATGTATATTTATATATATATATATATAATGGAATCATTATATTTTCGTTCCATGCATCCGTGGTCACGTGGTATAACTTATTTTTTAAACGGCGTGCAAGATTAAGATAGGAAAAATTTATAAATAGTTAAAATTTGTATCTCATAAACCAAGTTTTGTTTTAAACATTTTTCATACATCCCCTAGTTTTGATGTAAATGGTAGACATTTTGACACAAACTACGAAAAAGTACGCATTTCAGTTAATTATTATTTACGCACTCGGGTTTTTTTAATTTTGTATATTACTTTTACTTGTTTTGAATACCTTTCTATTAGAAATTTGTAGAAATCGATTACAAACTATATATTATATTACATTATTATGTATAATAAATCGACTTGCTCTGCTCGCAAGGGGCAATACCTTTGACCTTGGCGCCGTGTTCTTGACATGATGCCGCACCCTTCTAGCATGTATAGAAGTATGGAGAATAATTTTTTTTAGTACTCCACTGTTTAAAATTTATTATTATTTTGTTTTCATATTTTTATTATTCAAAAAATAATAATTTATATAATTATTGGTTTATGCGAGTTGAGAATTTACATAATTTCAACAAACATTTACTTAGATCGGATATGACTTGCGTATATCCAAGCTTACTTCGATATTTCCGCACATATTTCAAGGCAGTTACAAAAAGTACTTGTCTCAAGACAGTTACTAAAATTAGTTGGGTCAGTACAGTTACTAAAAGTAGTTGTCTCACATGAATTAATCAGATGGTATTTTGGATTTTTATTTCTTCAATTTACAAATTGAATATTTATTATGGATTGTGCTGAAGTATCGAATAGGCGAATTAATGGTTTCTATCTGATTGTATCTAAGTATATTTTTTTTGTATAATTTATTTAATTCACCATTCCGAAACTTGTGGTTTTTCAAACTTGTCACATTTCAATACACATTCTATACACATTTTGGCTGTACAATTTATGTATTTTATGTGAATATGCAATGACTTTTTTAATTTATAACTATATTGTTTTGTATACGCTTGGTATTTTTGGCCTTGTAGTTTTTCTTTACAGAAGCGTAAAGTCCCCTTTATATACAACTATGTATCTGAATTAAATTTGTAGTGTATATTTATATTTTTGCAAATCAGACATATTTGAACATTTTTTTTTACTGTAGTGTCGTTTTTTTTTTTTATATACGATATTTCTTTTTACTACAGTTCAATCTAGTACATATTCATGTAATTTTTTTTATAACTTGTACAACCAAACTTAGTATTTTAAGGATAGTTATACTATCAACATATTAAATGAAAAATTATTTATTTCAAATATATTTTATTTTTACATATATTTTGTTTTGTTCTTTTTTTTGTACTTTTTTTTATTTTCAGTATTTCTGATTCGAATCACTAGTCGATAACTTAGACACTTACTGGATAGTAAAGATCTTACTACCTCAATATTATCTTTTTTAATGGGCCCAGCTTTTATTGAAAGACTTTCGGTTCAACGTGTTATTTTTTTTTATATTTACGTGTATCGCGTTAGGACCGACCGTTTTCCAATTTTCATAATTCCACATACAATACTCTGCTTTGGATTTTTTTTTCTAAAGTACCGTATATTTAGTTTTTATTATTTTTTTTTTAAAAATACATCATAATACCTCTTTTAATTAAAATTACTAAATTAACTTAATTTCATATTTATGAAAATAATTGATAATTCCATTATTTTCTATAAAGTGTTTAGTTTTTTTTTAAAACTAAACACCAATTTTTTTTTTTTTTTTTAAATACACAAGTAAAGAAGGTATTTTTAGGAGAATTTTTTCGCATTTTCGGGAGGAATGATTGGTTTGTTTAAAAATAAAGTTTACCGATTTTTAAAGTGGGTAAGGTTTTATATAGATCTGTTACACAAAGGGCTGTATATATTATAGAACTCCTTCTGCTCGCAAACGGTCTCCGATTTCTTGGCCCCAGGGACGGCTTTGGCTGCGCGTCATACCAAGAATACAAAAAATCACACCGTTCTAGCATGTATAGAAGTAAAGAAGATATTTTAGGGAGGTTTTTCCTATTTCTGGGTGGATGCGTTTCCCGTAAGATTAAAGTTATCCCACGTCGAATGGAAAAACCGCAGCCTTGGCCACTTGGCTCATGGCCTTACTAATTAAGGCTAGACATGGGATAAGTTTTGTATAGATCAGTCAGTCCGTCAATTACACAAAGTGGCTGTGTATATTGTAGGATTTATTATGGCTTTTAGAAATTTTTTCACTCAGTTATGAACTTTAGGTACAATATGATTAAACATAGTTTTTTATCCTAAAATAGTACTTTAGTATAATATTCGAAGCATGTGTATGACTAAATATATAAATGATATTCTATGTCAGTAACACTTAGAATGTTTCAACTGATTCAATTTTTATGAACGGGATTTTTATTGACACTGCGATGCTTATTTACAATCATATTTTATTTCAAGAAAAATTGAACGTTTATCGAAATTTATTTGAGTTTGATCATCTACTAAAAACTTTTTGAACTATTATCATTTGGACTACTTTTATTTACGAGAAATGTTGTCACATGAAAAGCTAGTAGTTTTTTATTTATTTCGAAGATGAAAAACAATAGAAGGAAAAATAGATATGTATTTTATGAATATAAAACACTACTAAATAAAAATAAAAAACAGCG
Source organism: Nineta flava (assembly GCA_963920215.1). Lineage (NCBI taxonomy): Eukaryota > Metazoa > Arthropoda > Insecta > Neuroptera > Chrysopidae > Nineta > Nineta flava. The sequence goes on along the minus strand of OY986041.1, from coordinate 106,974,142 downwards.
AAACAGATAATAGAACATACACAAAACAAAACTAACCAACCACCTGACACATAACATTTTATGATTTAAAACAAAAATTAGGGCACGTAAAAAGCATATTTTGATAGAGCTGGGCAAATCTACTCGCTAAACAATTTGAGTAAAAATAATTTTTTTTATTTAGCATGTTATCAATTTTTTATTTTCAAATTTGAAATTTTTTGTTTCCTGAGTCCAATTTAGCCCCCTGATAACAATTAATTTCAAAAGTGTTAAGTTTTCCCAATTTTGGCGATAGACATTCAAATTAATCTTAAATAAAAGCCTATCAATTTATGAAATTTAAAACCAATGATAAATTGAGAAGAAGAAGTATCTATTTAAAAATATTTTACTATTTTTAAAGCTTTCCTGGCAAAATGGTTTAATATGCCAGAAAGACTTATCTTGAGATTAACATAACATCTTGCCCAGCTTTGTGACAAAAGACAATTTAGCACATCAAATAGAAGTATAAAGTTTTTATAAAGATATGAGAAGAATGTAGAAACACTGATTCTTTCGTAATCACTATTTTCTCTATATCAATATATCTCATTGCATATGAATGCATACAGAGAGATCAGAAAATTTTCATGCTTAAGGTAGTTCTAGCACTGTCTTATATAATCAGGACAAAAAACCGGTTTGCTTTTATTATAGAACAAATACATAAACACACATACACAACACATAGGTATATTCACTATTCATATATACAAATTAATGTAGTTTTCTGTCTGTCTGTCTGTTTGTCAGTGAACACGATAACTCAAGAACGAAAAGAGATAACGAGCTTAAAATTTTTTTGTGTGTTATAGAGAAAAAAAGTCAAGTTCTATCATGGGCAAAATCGGAATGTGTTTCCCCTCTCCAGATTAGATAATATACATCTGTAAAACCGTAAGAGTTAGAAAAAAAAACTAATAACGAAATATTTATTCTTCTTCTTAAAGTAAACAATTTTTATTTGAAAATTTTGTTCATAAACTCAATAGTTTTCTCATAATTTGTGATTAAATTTTCCTCGGAAAGGCGAATTGTTAACAATTCGAATACGCAGAATTGTTAACAATTCAATCACTAATATACAACTCAGTATATACTACTATATAAATGTGAAAGTAATTCTGAGTGTTTGTTACCTCTTCACGACTAAACGGGTAAACGGATCGTAATGAAATTTGGCAAGGAGATAGATTATATCCTGAGGAAGAACATAGCCTATCTTTTTTTTTTTATCAAAAAACAATCTTGAAGGGGGTGAACATTAAAAAAAATACATACAGTCGAACATAGAATCTCTCTTTTTTTTTGGAGTAGGTTAAATTTTTTGTTGATTTAATCATTTCCATAGAAATTATGCTTCTAAAAAATAACTATAAAATTATTTTATTAAAATTTTGTTTCAATTTTATATTAATAGCACACTATAAATCGTTGTGTATCGATATACATATACAGAAGAGTCTCATTAATCCGGAACTATAAAAAACTATAGGGTGCCGGATTATTGGACGTGCCGAGTTATTGAAATGCCGGATTAGTGAGACTACTCACTATTGTACATATTGAAAAATAAATATAAATAAATATATATATATATATTATGTTCCCCTTCGAAAAAATGTGAGAAAATTTTTGTTCTCGATTTTAATAATAATCATTTTCTAGGCTAATTTTGACCCAAACAATACGAAAATCAAGTTCATTTTAACGTCCGACCAACTCATTTCAAAATTTTGCCTTCTCAATCCATACAGTTTGGAATATTAACACTATAGGTCTGATACCTTGAAAACCGTCATTCGTATCATATTTTCACCAACGCCATCGTTTTCGCTAGGTCCATATTAGCTTTAATCCAAGTTTTTATCAAAATCGGGGACATAAAATTTTTCCTGCAATTTTAGCGATTTTTTTAAGGGGTACCCCTGGAAAAAATGTGAAAAAAGTGAAGAAAGAAAGCCTAGAAAGCCAAGAAATCATTTTCTAGGCTAATTTCGATCCAAACAGTACGAAAATCAGGTTCATTTTAACGTCCGACCAACACATTGCGAAATTTTGCCTTCTCAATTCTTACAGTTTGGAATTTTAGCATTATGGGTCTGATACCTTAAAAACCGTTAATCGTATCGTACTTTAACCAACGCCATCGTTTTCGCTAGGTCCAAATTAGCTTAAAACCAAGTTTTTATCAAAATCGAAGACATAAAATTTTCCTCTAATTTTAGCGATTTTTTAGGGGTACAGTTTGGAATTTTAGCACTATGGGTCGGATACCTTGAGAACCGTTATTCGTATCATATTTTAACCAACGCCATCGTTTTCGCTAGGTCCAAATTAGCTTAAAACCACGTTTTTATCAAAATCGGAGACATAAAATTTTCCTCTAATTTTAGCGATTTTTTTAAGGGGTACCCCTGGAAAAAATGTGAAAAAAGTGAAGAAAATTTTTGTTCTCGATTTTAATAATAATCATTTTCTAGGCTAATTTCGATCCAAACAGTACGAAAATCTGGTTCATTTTAACGTCAGACCAACACATTGCGAAATTTTACCTTCTCAATTCTTACAGTTTGGAATTTTAGCACTATGGATCTGATACCTTGAAAACCATTAATCGTATCGTACTTTAACCAACGCCATCGTTTTCGCTAGGTCCAAATTAGCTTAAAACCAAGTTTTTATTAAAATCGGAGACATAAAATTTTCCTCTAATTTTAGCGATTTTTTTAAGGGGTACCCCTTGAAAAAATGCGAAAAAAGTGAAGAAAGTTTTGTTCTCGATTTTAATAATAATCATTTTCTAGGCTAATTTCGATCCAAACAGTACGAAAATCAGGTTCATTTTAACGTCCGACCAACACATTGCGAAATTTTACCTTCTCAATTCTTACAGTTTGGAATTTTAGCACTATGGGTCTGATACCTTGAAAACCGTTAATCGTATCGTACTTTAACCAACGCCATCGTTTTTGCTAGGTCCAAATTAGCTTAAAACCAAGTTTTATCAAAATGGGAGACATAAAATTTTCCTCTAATTTTAGCGATTTTTTAGGGGTACAGTTTGGAATTTTAGCACTATGGGTCGGATACCTTGAAAACCGTTAATCGTATCGTATTTTAAATAAATAAAGAAATAAATGAATGTATATATATATATATATATTATGCCTTATTCATATATATATATATATATATATATATATATATATATATATATATATATATATATATATATATTTATATAAGCGGGAAACAGCTAGTATTTAATAAAAATGAAATAATTAAAATAAAAATAGTAAGTACCCACACATTTTTTTTCAATCCATTTTCATTTATTTTATATAAAATTTTTAAATTTTATAAAATCGTGAGTTTTTAATCGAAGATTTGTGAATACCGAAATCATGGCAAACTTATTATAACGAGAAAAAGTAATTTTTCAAAAATTTACACAAAAGTATCTAAAACATACAAGTTACATGGGTAGATGAAAAGTTACGTAAAATGTAAGAAATGTAACCTTCTAGCAACACTGGAATTAACTAGCTACAGAATTAACAGCTGTGAATATTTTAAGATAGCTGCACTATATTTACTAACTAAAATTAGTAACTACTTTTTTTCGCTTACTTAGTGGAAACCAACCTAAAACAGTGAAAAATAATGGTAGGCTTATTCTACAATACTTATTTACGTTTTTACAGTTATGTCGAGTTACTATAGAGAATATTAATGTTATTCAATGATATATCATTATATTCTCTATGGGACGAGAAATCATAGTACAACAAAAATTGGTATATTATATATTCAAGTTATTTTATAAAAAAAATCACATGAAATTTATCACGTATTATATGTAAATAGAATGAAAATTTAAATTTATATAATTTAAATAAAAAAATGTACAAAAATATTTTTGGCAAACATAAATTTCATTTTAAACATTTATAATGTGTAACGTTTATGGACTTATCTCCTTACACCCACTCACTATTGGTCTATAAAATTAGAGAATTCAAGTAAAATATATATTACATAAACCATTATTTTTCAAAATGGTATGTGAAAGATTTTTAAATTCCCTTCCATGAACGATTACAAATAGTATAATCGGAAATTATGTTTTATTACTTTTAAATTGGATAAAAAAAAGTCAGTATCTGAATGGCTTTCGGTGTTTTAAGAGTCCAGCCCGTTAATGTGCAAAACTGGTTCAAGAATTAACGGTGTTTAAACAGAGAAACATAACACTTCGAATATCACACTTATTATTTATAAAATAACGAAAAATAACCATAAGAAGAGTTGTAAAAACTTAATTTTGCTATAATTTATTTAGTGGCCCTTCTTATCAATATTAACGAAGATATTTTATTGTTTGGATCATTGTTCGAAATTAAAAAATACTATTACGATCATCATCCTGGAGACATGATTTACGACGTATTTTCAATTTTGTGCTTCGTTAGAGAAAATTCACTATATCCCTATATCAGAGAATAATTTTTTACAAGAAATAATATGTATAACTTTTATATAAATGAATAAAAATTTAATAAAAAACCCTTCTTATTAAATATCCTTCTTATTAACGACTTTTAATAACTAAAAAGAGAAAACCTAATGTCAGGTAGGTTGGGAATTTTTTGGGAATTTTCTTTAAATCAAAACCAAAACTAACAGGTAATGAACAAGTTTAAAAGTTTACTTTTATAACTTGTATCATATGAAGGTTGCATTCTCAGTTTTTAAATATTTAATTGTTATTTTGAATTTGTTCATTACTTTTTAGTTAACAAAACTAGTCTAAGATTTTTATTTATTTAACATTTTAGAGGGCTCAATTAAATTACACTCTTTCAAAGCTTTTTACTTTTGGAAAATTTTCGTAGCGTTCTTATTAGGATATAAATGTACCTTTATTATTAATATGTTTTGTTCTCAGTTGTATTTATTTGTTCTCTAAAATTTTTACAAATACAATTAGAATATGTAGTTAAAAGCAATATAAGAATTCGTCGACTTAATAGTGCAGAAATATAGTATGCATTCAATCATATGGGTCATATTGAGTCATCATGCACATCAGTTTTATACAAATAAGTCTCTATTTTTCAAGTTAAACATAATCTGTTTATTTTTTATAACACAATAAAAAACATATTTCCTTTAATCTATTTAAATATTACATTAAAAAATATTATAATGATAATATCATTAAAGACAAAATGGTTTCACTATTCTTTTTTAACTTTATTTAAATACATTTCACATAATCTAAAAACGAAGAGTTAGTTGATATTTGTAAGTAGAGAGGTAGGGATGATGTTCTGAATTGAAAACACCAACTAGAGCAATTTTCTTTGAAATGGTCCTAACATCATACTTGTATTAGTGTCGGCCATTTTTGAATTCTACTTTAATAGTCCTCAATGGTAAAATGTATACAGTTAAACTTCATCAATACAATCAGTATGTATTTTTATATACTGAATTTCATTCAAATTGATTAAATTGATTTAATTTTGAGTTTTGTGGTTGCCAAGGGAGCCGAATTTATCACCAAATTTTTCATTTTCTAATCATTTGTATGCTCTCTTCTCTAGGTTTATTGGATGTACCCAATTAGTTTTTACTCATAGAAATTGGCAAACTACACTTTGAGGGGTACCAAGAAATCCTATATACTCATTATTCAACTTTTTTACTATTAGTTTAAATTTATACGGTTAGCTGTACTATTTTCAGCAGATGTTTTATTGTCAACTTATTTGTATTTGATGAAAGTTCAACAATAATAGAAAAAGAACAACTGTGTAGGATATAAACAAGATTAATTTATTAAACTAATAAATTAATTTTATTTACAACTGTTCTTCTATTTTCAAATATCTCATAGCAAATTATATACTTCAACTAACTGTTTCTATAATAAAAATACTTTCGGGTAAAATTGTATTACCTATAAATAAACACGACGAAAACAAGTGTATATATTCGTGTTTAAAAGTCGATCTCAGCACCATCAAGCGACAGGAGTGATCAGTAATCTGCAACTTCTACTTCTATTGCATGAGTTACAGGGGAAGCATAAAACAATCTACAAACTAGTTTTCAGATTGTGTGACGAAATCATTGTTAAACTTGTTTGTATTAGTTACCTTGAGCAACAATGAGCCATAGACAAAATTTATTATTGGGTATTGAAATACATTTCTCACCATATATATATAACGTCTAAAAATATTATCACGTATATTACATATGGTATCATATGACGAGGAATTAGAGAGAAAAACAACCATGTCTTTCTTCAATGTGTAATTATATATAGAAAATCTATTCGTCTGTGAGAAATAAGAACTGTGTTTCACAAAAAATATTTTAATTAAATCTGAAAAGCATTCGAAGAATTTCATTATTTGTTTCATATATGAACACAGATTTCAAAACATTTAAGTGAGCTTAATCGGACATTGTATATAGTCAAATAAATAAAAAATGAGACCAAAAAGTTAACCGCTTAAGTTGAAATACAACTGTTCAATGCTTTGGTTTATAATCACAATCGTAATATGTGCATGTGTAAGCGCATGTGTAAGGCGCTTACACATTAAGATCTGGGAACTCGTACAAATTTAGTCTTAACGAAATAGTAGTATTAAACATGACATGAATTGTCAAAAACATTATAAACCCTATAATTTCATTAAGACATACATTTTTGTCATTTCAATGAAAGTTGATGTTTGAAAATCGTTTATATAAACCATAGTATTGGTTTATAACAGCGAAGAAAATTGTGTAAAAATGTCTACAAACACCGAGAGTTAGGTAGTACATAAGGCTATAATATCGTAAAGCCTCAATAACATTGTGGAAGCAATAAACTCACCATTCCAATCGATAATTTCATAAAAGAAGACCGCAGATGAAATTATCTCGGTTAAATCTAAGTAGGCATGGCTAATCCTTGAGAACTGTTGCATATCTCGGACACTGTGGCCCGAGCGCAACTGTTAAAACACAGGAAAGATCTAGTATGCTGTATCATTGAAGTGATCACAAGAAACTGTACAGTTAGAGTTAGAACCTCCAGAAAAGAAAATTCACAATTTTCGTACCACCATAGTGGGATATTGTTTTCTCGGCGACATAGAGGAAGCCGCAGAGGTAAAAAATATAATGAACTTCGCACGAAGCAGCATATACTTCAAGACAAAGGACCAGAATAAATGATATGGGTTTTTATGATTAAAGTAAGCGTTTAGCGGAACAAACCCTTAAATCTAAACTATCCTTAGTGCTACCAGTGCAAGTGGCCGAGCAGTCTAAGGCGTTATGTCTGAGCAGTATGTCTACTTGGAAACTGGGAGGTTATGGGCTCGAATCCCGACATCGGCAGTTGGTCAATTATTAGGAAAAAAAGGAGGTTAATTGACTAAATAGTCAGCGTATGGACAAGAACGAAATAACCGGCTATGTTTGAGAAGGTTTTCTGCAGATTGCTTCACGAACTCCAGATGAATATCGACATAGTTCCTATCATAGTCGGCTGCAGCCACATATCCTACCAATTCCTAGTCTACACACAAAAATTCCTTCCACTCCACTCACATCCTCACATCCTTAGCCATCACAATGGACCTTATGGTCGAAGTGTAGACCGTCCAGGGCATCCTCTACAATCTATTTATACTCAGTGCTGCCGAAGTCTTCGGAAGTTGATGCGAACGGCAATCTAAAATCGAAGTTTTACTGTATATTTGTCATTCATTCTTTTCTTCTTTGTTTTTTTTTTGCGAAAAACACTGTTTATTATAATAATATTCAAGTATAGTGAAGCTGCCCGAACATCATCTTCAAGAACTATATACACGGAGAACATATACGGAGAACGAGTGGGAAGAAAGCATTCTTTAATATGTAATAGCTAGAGTTAGCTGTTGTGTGGTGAATGGCGATCTGGACCACTTCATGTTGAACGAATATTACAACCTTCTTACATTGAGTTGAAAAACATATTATAGATAGAAAACATTTCGATCGTTTAAGTATTATTATATTATGAAGGTCGTATTGAAATAACAGCACAGTTTCTCTTAAAGACAATTTCTATAATAAATTGTTAATCAAATTGACAAAAAATGTACTTGTTACTGTCAAAATACGAAATAATTTGAAGAAAAAAATCTTTTGATATAAGTGAGATATCGAAAAATCAGAATAGTTTCAAGGACAACAAAAACGACGTTGGAAGTTGAAAATTATTTCATATTTTAAGTAAATTTTTCACTTTAAAGAAGAGTAAGCAAGAAATATACTCTAGAAGTTAAAGTTGATTATTTTTTGTCTATCATTGTTTTTATCTCAAAAAATTATGTATGTAACTGTGAATTACTAATGTACATCTCTCAATATTCCTCTGAGCTTTTGAAGACAATATTTATGTATCTCCAGCATTAATGTATCTCATTAATGGCAATATTTATGTATCTCTTAGTTTTTGAGGGCAATATTCATGAATTTCCAACATTACTTGATTAAAAAAATAGACACTAACACAATACTTTTTCCATTTAAACGGTACACAGAGATTAAAAAACCTGGTGCGACAAATTAATATAAAATTAATATAAAACTTATAACATAGACAAAGCGAATTTTCTTCGAGCAAAATATCATTATGAAAATGAAACCAGGTTACTAAGACATTAGGGCATAAAACCATCCTAAAGTTTAGAATTTTGCAAATATATGTAATTTTGATTACCTTTTAATAACTTATAAGCAATCGTATTTTCAGAAAAATCTTAAAAAAATCGGTGAAAATTGAGATTTAGATTTGCATTGAAACAAAAATTCTAGCGCGATAAATTGGAATGAACAATTTAATTGTTTTTTAGTTCATTCAAATTAAGTTTTACAGTTATATATAAAACAACATTAATATAATGCGGGTTGCGTATTTCGACTAATAGTTTGAATATTTTAAAATTAATTTTTTTTCTTCACTGAATACTAGTCGTTGTTTGAACTTGACACCAATTTTTTTCATACCGCCGTTTTCCATCAATTTTTATCATAATAATAATAATATTGTTTTTTTTGTACTCAAGGTCTATTGTTCTATTGCAATGGTTGACATAATATTTTAACATTAATAATATTTATATTAATTTATTTATTTACTAAAAATGTAATGAAGTCCCTAAAATTTATTTCTATAGTCCTTAAATTAAATTTTTTTAAATATTATCTTATGTATTTTATACATTTATTTATAAATTTTATTTAGGAATCAATAGTAAATATTAATTAATTAATTAAAAAAGCTCGTTATCGAAATAAACCATCCATCAAAAAGTACAGATTTGTTACAGTTGGTCCATGTTTGCTATGTTCAGTATGATCTCATATTTTGCCAGTGTTTAACGGAGCTGAACTCACCAAATACTTAGTATAGAAAACATTTGCGTATAGCTTTCTCAATGGGGCATTTAACTACGACATTAGACATAGATTCATCAATAACATTTTATTAAAATAATAATATATCAATTCATTCGAATTCTGACGTAAGTCTATAATAAATATCTGAATGTCTATGAGCTGTCTTCGATATCCAGTATATTCCGTATAGCATATATAAGTTAAAACGACCAACGGATCTTAAAGATCGACCAAATCGATGAATAACAACAACATCACATACACATAGATAGACTAGAGAGATAGAACGGACGCTATTATATTTTATATATATATATATATATATATATATATATATATATATATATATATATATATATATATATATATATACCGAAACGAAATAGTTTCAATTTTCTTTTACATCACATTTCTAAAAATATCTTTTTCTATTCAATAAAAACACAATAGAGTTTATCTTCCTCTTTAACATCTTTCAAATACTAACAAATATATATATATATATATATATATACGTGGGTATTTGTATGTACATTTGAATGAATGTAGTACAAACATTCCAACAACGTTTAAAATGTTCTTACGATGTAAGTATTTTTATTTGAGAAATTTAAATGTTTTTCATTCTTTTGACAATAAGCTATTGTGTGTGTGTATGTGTATGTGAGTGTACGAACATTTATCAATTGGAATAACAAAAAAAAGGGTTAATAACATAAATCAAACTTCAAACATGGATATTTAACCTTCTCATACATCTGAAAGTATGTAACATAAACACAGTTTATTATTTTCATTCAAAACGGCTAAATTGAAATGGTGAAAGCAGATAATGGTTTGTACCAAAGCTTACATCGTGACTCAATGAGATTTTATACGGCCGCCAACCCGTCTAGTGACACAATAAAAGTAGATTATTATAGATATCACACCAAAAACATAAATGTAAACCAATTTGTCACGTTTACTAACGAATTTTCCCAGAAAACGAATCATGATGAATATCAAAGCATGTTACCATTGTTCAAATGAAATTTCAAATTCGCCCCTTTACCTAGATCAGTTTTTGTATTATAAATACGTATTTCGACTACAAAGTAGTCATCATCAGTATAAATTAGGTAATCGTAATTTATCTTTGACAATTAGAAATAGAAAATCGAGATCAATAGACAAAAATTCAAATAAAAAAAAATTAACCAAAATAAATTTAAATTAAAATATAATAAATTTTATTGAAATTACTCATATTAAAATTTCTTTCATTCAAGTTTACTCTTGTTAACCTCACTCTTATTAAAATTACTCTTATATTGTCTCAGGATATCCTGAGATCCTCAGGATATCCAACATCTTTCACCTTTCCCCTTACGCCCATCTTTCGTCTTTACTGTATTATAAATTAGCGATCTTAGTTTTCAATATACCAAAACATCAGACACATGAAATTTCATTCCGATAGGACTAAAATAGTAATCTTCGGAGAGTGGACACACATTTATGTAAATTTAAATGATGGCCATTTTCATCATCTACTAGGTAGGTTCGATCAGTCTTCTAAGACTTCACCAGTTTTCTAGGACAATAGCTGAATTTTCTTCGAAAATTCACCTATGAATCTCCTTGCATATTCTCCAAAAACATTAGTGATATCTATGCGAAGTCCAAATCATTTGAAGAGTTTTCTCAAATGCTTCTTAATATTTTATTTCGTAAGTTCCCATTTTATACTACTTATAAAACATTTCCCATTTTATAAATTTGCCAAGTTAATTTCATTATTAAAATTATTCGTAGAGGAACTTCGAGTAAAGAGTAGTAGTATTCCAATTAGATATGTTTGTGATATCAAAATTTCTCAGTTTTTTTTCAAAATTTTATTTTATAAAATTACAGTAAATGAACTACTTCGTAAGCTTCAATCTTTATACTTTCGATATTATTTTAACCAATAATACATGTTTTGTAACTTTTTATACGAAAGTGTATAGAAATACGGCTGTGTAAATATTATGTGTGCATTCAGGTTTTATTCCAATCTAGGTTATATAGAGATAAATATATTTCTTTTAATTATGGTACTGAAAAGTGTTTTTTTTTCAATTTTCTTCATCAGTTTTTTGATTAAATTGTAGTATGCAATATGAGTGATTTGCTAACTTTGATATTTCATGACCTTCGGAAAAATACTCGAAATGTCAGTACCGTGGAAATTCTCATTTTTTGAGTTTTATCAGTCTTTTACTGTTAAGTCAAAATATTCCTTACTGATTAGACGAGTCATCGATTAATTTTGTCCAAAAATTTAGTTTGATTTTAAAATGTTTTCACGCTTATTAGCAATTCTTTTTTGTAGGTTGGCCCAATTAGCATGGATGCTTTTAATATGGAAATTATTATCATAGTGTTTGCGGCTGTCAAATTATATTATTTACGTCACATCTCTAAAAATGAGATGGATCTAGAACGAATCACATGAGTCCAAAAATTGACTACATGGGTTTAAAAGCCATTGAAGTAAATGACAACGTCACCGTGAATTATTTGTAATTAGTAGAAAGATGAATAAATACGCTACGGTTTTCCGCATTAAAAAAAGTAACATTATCTCTTCCATAGGTAGATGAGTGTTCCTCTTTTGACAGTTTCCCGAATTGACATAAACAAACGGTGATACTGACATACATGTACATTGGTTTATTTTCATTTGCAAAATACCAATTACTATACATAGGAATATTTTATTTTTCTTCAAAAATAAACAATGAAAGCAAATAAGAAACACAAAAAACGAAACTCTCAATTGGGATATGTGTGAACCTTCTTATTCCTAAGACGTAACAAATAAAATAGATATAGAGACCCTTTATTAAAGTAACATTACTAACAAATAGCAGAGACAAGCGATATTGTAACAGCTTGTTTTGTCAAACATCTAATGTGTACGAACAACCAGTTTATATGGTATACTTATGACCTTAGGGATTGGAGTGGAGAAAATCTGATAAAAGCATCGAAAAAATAAAATTATTTTATTATTTTATTTGTGGTGTATACAACATTTCTTTGGTTCATACCTAAAAAGTATAATTGATACGTTTGGTAATTGGCAATAATCACTTTAAGATTCATAACAAATAAATTGAAAGACTAACTTCTAAAAGGTTTCGAGATAAAATCATTGAATTTGGTACACATTTTACATAATAGAATATGATATATATACTTCCAGGAATGCGACACAAAAATCAATTATAATGGGAAAAAGAACCGATCATAATGGGAATATTTATAAACAAAATAAAAATCGCCACTTCATTTAGTGTAAAATAAAAATGTGAAGAAGAAGATTGTACATTCTCAGTGAAATAAATTACTAAAATATGTATATGGAGGTTTAAGACTAATCACGCTCAGTTGTTTTACAATGTAAATAACAGATACAAAGATCAGAAAATTTAACTCTTGAATTATGTATTACTTAAAAAAAATAGGATTATAAGGCAAGTATTTTGGGTATTGCATTTGTAAAAAAATGTGTATAACCTGTGGTTTATAATATTTGTATAGTTCCGAAATTAGTTTTACTTTCCTGATGAAGGAATATTGTTTCCGAAATTATAGTTAATAATAAAAATATTCTCTACGAAAGTTTTAAATATTTGTTTTATTTTACAATTATAAACAAAGCGTATCGTTTAAGATTTTCATCCTTTTCCACCAAAATATTCGTTTTCTAGAAATTTGGATCTAAGTCCTACAAGCTTAAGTGAAATAAAATATAAATATGAAATTTTCATTAAGTACACGTTTTCATTTTGGAAATATTAAGTTCTTAGACAAATATCCATCCTAAACTTTGATTCACGCAGACCAGTGGCCAGCAATAATATTTTTGGTAAAATCGTATAGATCCTGTAAAAAACCTCAACTTCGATTTGGGACATTCAACACGTAACTTTTATATTACATACGTGATGAGGCAGTTTCGAAATTATACATTCACTCAACTCGATATAAAACATTAACTCGATTTAATGCCGAAAACGGTTGACGAAATCATTCTACAGAGTCTATACCACGTCTTCTCGTTCAAGCTAATAACGGAGTTTGATAAAATTGATTCATCTTCTTAGTTTTAAAAATAATTACATTATTTCGTGAATTTTATAATCTTTTTAAGTTTCTCTAGAACGATTCCAAGTAGAAAAATATTTCTACAAAAGTTATTTCTTCCCATTAATATAAGAAAAAAGCCATAAGGAAACTGATTTGATTATGATAATGATGAAAAAAACATTTTGCTACAATTTATACCAACCCCTATCACGATATGCGATAAATACGGAAAACAAATAACAAATTTCTATAAAAGCAACAAAATAAACGTAACAAGGTCAAATATATGTACAAAACGATGAATAAAATGAAAAAAGTAGAAGAGGAAAATAGAGAAACGAGGGAATAGTAGAGTGAGAGAATAATAATGAAAATAAAGCTCAATAAACGAAGATGTAATGAATGACCGACGAATGAAAATATAAGTATAAGCGTATATGAAAAAAAAAATGTGGGTGGTTGATAAAAGCCATCGGAGTAGAGTAGTATTCAACTAAGAATATTATCTCAGAATAGTTACGTATACCGTGTGCTAATTAATATGAATGAAGTAACATTGTACCCCAACGTACTTAATCCTTTAAACTGCTAAATAATTATTTTAGATTCAACCAGCTAACAAATTAACAAGTATTCCAGACCATGCTCACCTTTCGCGCCATGCTCACCCCTATGCTCGCATTGTGCACAGCATGTCGAACTCAAACTGATCCGTCAGCATACCAATCCCATTCGCATCCCAAGCTCATCCCTACTAGGCTCGCATCAGGGACGCGAATATGTCTATCTTTTTAATGTGGTTGTACCACCGATAGAATATATACGTTTAAGGCAGTGTTTTTTTATTTTTCAATGCTTTTCTAATGGTCGACATCGTCGACTGTATGGGTCAAATTTAAAATTCAAATTTTGCCCTAATTCCAAGATTAATTATTTGTATTTTATAAATACGTATTTCGACTACAAGGTAGTCATCATCAGTATGAATTAGCTAATCGTAACTATCTCTAGGATAAGGATTCAGAGATATGTTCCTCGATGCTAATTTGGTGTGTGTCTCACAATAAGATTAAAACAGTTTTGTCTTTTTTATGATCAGACTGAAGTAGTACCTGAAGAATTATTTGAGTTGACTGACCAATTACGGGATCATGTGTACCAAATTAACACATGGTATTATATAAGCATAGATAAGTGCACCAGTCGAATTAACTTATTTTGAAGCAAAAAAAAAGAAAATTGTTAACAGGGCGGGAACAGTTAGAAATGGCGTATAATAAAATTATAAAAAATAAATGCGTTAGCAGAGGTGTTGCAGTGTGAATTTGGGGCGGAAAGGGTTCAATTGCGTATTATTGCGATTTCCGGCGATAGTTGAAATCAGAAAGAAAAGTTGCAATAGAAAAGTTGTAGATCATAAAAAAATCAACTTTTGTAACTACAACTTTTGTATCAATAATTTTTTCACATAATCTCAAAATGTTCGAGAAAAATGCGAAAAACCGTGTTTTAGTTTTTAATTTTTCATTTCCCGAAAATAATTTGTTTCATTTTGACGAAACTTGGTGAAAGTATACCTTTGTGTGTCTTAAATATCCAAAAAAAATTTCCCAATACAAAAATTCAAAGTTTTCTGACAAAATATTTTTCAAATGAAATTTGTCTTCAAATTGAGACCTCAACGATAATTTCTTGAAGGATAAATTTCATTTATATTTTTTTACATTTATTATACGCCACTTCCAACTGTTCCCGTCCTGTTAACAATTTTCATTTTGTCAAAGTGTAATTTTACTGGACTATATATATATATATATATATATATATATATATATATGATAGGAGAAAAGCAAATATCCTTGCTATATATATAGTCATGTGTGATGGTGTTTATGTTCAAATGGAGACTAACTGTGTTCAAAAAGAAAATCACAACAACAACGATTCCAACCATTTTCTAATTCACACATTTTGTTGATATTATTATAAATGTTCTTCTTCTCGTTCTCTATAGACCCATACACATACACATATCATCACGATCATCATCACCGTCGTCGTGTCGTGTCTTTGTGCTTACCACTAACCACTAATAATAATGTGAAGTAAAAGAGTGTTGTCGTTCAAATACCACCACTATAGCCGGGATATACCTTTTTATTCACGTATTACCAGTTCATTTTCATTGTAATATTTACTTTGATTACTGTGCTACTGCTACCAGGGGGGAACATACACCCGTCCGTATTCAGTTTGTATGTTGTACGTATTTCATATATTACTTTGAAAACATTATTTTGTGTGGTAACGTTTGTCTATTATTACTTTTTGAAATGTACATTAAATGAACTCAAAAAAACAAAACTTATTGTAATTATTACAATACCACCAACCAGATACGACTGCTATACCATACAATTATAAAAATGGCCATATTACTATGTACAGTTTTAGTTTTTTTTTTCTTTCATATGGTTTAAGCATGTATGGTAAGTTTTTTATTAATAAAATATATATTCAGAGTGTCTCATTTTGAACAATGTACTTAATATTTCTTCAACGGTTGTTGGAAAAATTACACGGCTAACAGCTGTTTTGTTCAAGATCACTTGGATTATATTAGATTCGAGTCAGGAGCAAGTCTTATAAGCAGAGCTTTTGTAGCGCGACTAATTTGATGTATTGCACCTCCTTTCCTTTCAAAGGTGTTTCAGGAGTCCAATGGTCTCGATAAATGTTAGGATATTCCTCGGTGACACCTCACTGATTTCATCTGGCTGGAGATCTGTCCATTCCAAATGATAGTGTCTTTTAAGAGAGATGTCTGTTTTGTTCAAAATCACTTGGATTAAATTAGATTCGAGTCAGGAGCAAGTCTTATAAGCAGAGCTTTTGTGGCACTCCAAGAAACGACTCTGGGCCGTTTAGAGGAGCACTAGCACCCATTCAGGCTTACTCATAGGCTTTATCGTTTCCATCGATTCCTGAATGTTCAGGCACCCAGCTAAAAGTGACTTTATTTCGTTTACCTAGATTTTTCAGTGAGTCGATACACTAAAGTACACTTATAAAGATCTTGATTTTCACCCTGACGTTAACTTGCGTTTTTTAACAAGATTATTATTTGAGGATCAGCTTGTGTTTTTAAAATTGAAACCCATTTTCTCAGGCTCGAATAGCCAAGGTAAAAAAAGGTACAAATGAAACATAAAAAGTCTTTTTTTGTTTGTTAATAAATAACCATTTTCCACTCATTGAATTGAATAGTTAGCGTACTTCTAAAAATAATCTCTACTTGTATAAATATGTGTAGGTACTAAGATTTAAAAATGAATATATTTTATATATTTTATAATTGAATAATCTTACTTCATATTTAGAACTAATTAATGCATAAGCTTCATAACATTGACAATTACAAGCATTACTAACTATACGCCTACTTGGAAACTGGTAGCTTATGGGTTCGAATCCCGACATCGGCAGTTTATCAATTATTAAGAAAAAAAAAGGGGGGATTATTGACTAAACTGTCGGCGTATGGACAAGAACAAAGTAACCGGCTATGCTTAAAAAGGTTTTCTGCAGTTTCCTTCACGAACTTCAGATGAATATCGGCATAATTCCTATCATAGTCGGCTGCAGCCGCATATCCTACCAATTCCTAGTCTACTCACTAATTCCTTCCACTCCACTCACATCCTCACATCCTCACATTCCAGTATGTCTACTTGGAAACTGGGAGGTTATGAGTTCGAATCCCGACATCGGCAGTTTGTCAATTATTAAGAAGAAAAAAAGGGGTTAATTGACTAAACTGTCGGCGTTTGGACAAGAACGAAGTAATCGACTATGCTTGAGAAGGTTTTCTGCAGTTTCCTTCACACTTGGAAACTGGAAGGTTATGGGTTCGAATTGTAAGATAAAAAAAAGGGGGCGGTTAATTGACAAAACTGTCGGCGTAAGGACAAGAACGAAGTAACCGGCTATGCTTGAGAAGGTTTTCTGCAGTTTCCTTCACAAACTCCAGATGAATATCGGCATAGTTCCTATCATAGTCGGCTGCATATCCTACCAATTTCTAGTCTATACACAAAAATTCCTTCCACTCTACTCACATCCTCACATCCGTAGGCATCACAATGGACCTTATGGTCGAAGTGTAGCCCGTCCAGGGCAGCCTTTACAATCTACCTATTCCACTCATTGAAAAACTGGATGAAGATTGTATTTTTGAGAAAAATTGAGGTCTTTAGAAAAAAATTATCAAGAATCAAAAAAAAGGTTTTATTTTTGTTCAATAAATATGTACCCATATTTGTTTTTTTGTAAAAAATATTAAAAAAATGTTTTTTTGTTCTCATTTTTTACATATTTATTATTTAAATGTTTACCTTTACACATAAAAAGGATAGATTCCTATAAGTATCCAGATACATTGTTTAAAATGAGTACGTCCTGTATATACAATCCTGAACAAACAATCTAGTGTGAACGCTCTCATAAAGGTTAAAAATGTCACTTATATTTAGGAGTCAATGAGACAATTTACATATAATATTTTCTCCCCATTTACAAGGGTAGTGGGAGCCGAATAAAAAAGTTTAAAAAGAGTATTAGTTAAAATTCTGAAATAATTGCTAAATAACTGCAACTTGCATTTAATTACCTTACCGTATACGGCGCGGGAATCAATACAAAATAATTTCTTCACTTTGTCGTATTTTTTCAAAGTCGGTTGTTTTTTAACTCGGTATATATGATACATATAAGAGTATATTAAGTTTAGCCCCGACTTTGTAACAGTTGTAAATATGGAACGCAGAAAATTTTTTGGTATAGTTGTACTAAAATTGATTTTTGGTTTAGGTATTCATATAATGATTTTTGGTATAGCTCGTGATAAAATGACCTAATTAGTCCATTTCCGCATGTCTGTCTGTCCGTAGACACGGCAACTTAAAAACGAAAGGAGATAGCGATATGCAATTTTGTGTGTGTGTGTGTGTTTTGGACTTTGGATTTGGACTTTTGGACTTAGAAAGTAACTATAAGTTCTTAATGAGCAAAATTGGACCATGCTTTCCCCCGCCAAGAAAGGACATATTCATTTATGTAACGGTAAGAGATTTTTAGAAAAAATGTTCCTTGTTTTAAATAACTTTTGTTTGAATCTTTTTTTCATAAAATCAGTGGGTTAATTTAAGAATTAACTCAGTTAGTTGGTATTTTCAGTTGTTCTTTATTGTTAATTTTCGTTCTGTCTAACTTTAATAATGATAGATAGCAGAAAAATATTCCGCATACACATAACCTGATCTGGTCTTGATTTATTTCATTACCTCTGATTTGTTATTAACTCTTTAACTCTGTTTGGCCAGTCTTTCAAACTCTAATTATAACGGAGGAAGTGTCGTCGGTTCTGTTCAACCATGAAAAAATGTAGAATCGTTAGTTTTAGATACAATTTATAATTTTTCTATTCTAGTTTTAGATTACTATATCATTTTATTAAACTTTTGTGTCTTAATAGTAGTATTGACCGTATTTAATATTATTTTAATAAATTATTTACTAAGAAGTAAAATCTTACTTCTAAGATTTAAGATAAGTACCCACACAGTTTTAGCTACTAGCACTTGGAAAAAGAAACGTTATATTTTTAATATTTGAGTTCTAGAATAAGTTGCGTCAGACTTCATTTTAGTTTTTTAAATTATATGCAGAACCAAAAAGCATGTTAGTTAATTAAAAGAAAGAATTTGAATTTTTAATTGGATGGAAAAACATTTTCTAAATTACAAGTATATAGTTATTTCATACTATGAATACACACACACATACACATTAAAGAGTATAAAAAATATATAATGTAGAGTTCTTTCACCCCAGAGAATACTGAAATATAGAACTCGGTTAGTGTTAATATAATCTTAAATGTGTATACTATGCATACAATTTTTTTTGTTTATTTTCTGATAATGTATATTAAGGATGTACGAGCGCTGATGTTTAGTCTATTTATAAAATTCTTCAAAATCTTATATAGTACATTCATAAAAGTCCACAATAATGTTTATTATTTTTTGTGGTAAGTTAAAATTTAAATTTAAATTAGGCCCGTCATACCGGACCTCACAAAAATGATATTTAAGAAACAAACCTGAGATTTCGTGTAATTAAGCTACCGCCAACAGAAATAAAATTTATACGAAATCTCAATTGTTTTCTTAAATATCTTTTTTTAAAGCCCGTCATACCGAAATTTTATTGGCTCAATGTCTTTATTAAAATTTCTATTTTCTATTGCGTAGTTTTTTTTTACTCGTCTTATTTTATGCCAAGTGAAAATTATCAACATATGTCAAAGTATGTGTAAAAATATGGGTTTCTCCATGAGAGCAATGAATTAAAACTCGAACTTAATCATTAATACCTCTACAAATTCAAGACCCCTCGTTACCCCCCCCCCCACTGAAACTTTTATAATTGATTTATATGCACTTCAACTACATGTAAACAAAAAATGAAGCCTTAATTCTTTTTGAAGCTTCAGTGCTCGTACATCCTTAAAGGGGTTGGCGAATGTTACAAAACAGTTCTTGTGAATGTGAATGGAATTGCTGTTACTATTTGCCTCATATATTTATTTCTTCGACAAAAAATTAAATGATTACTGGAAACTTTTCTATTTTTAGAAATATTTATTATTTTATGGATGTGATAACGTTTGTTACGAGCAAAAATAAAAGATTTGCTAAGAAATTTCAAAAAAACAATAAGTGTAAGTAACTACATTAATTATTTGAATACCGTATATAAACTGAGTTCAATTTAATCAGTGGGTTATGGTTGTGTATTTTTCTTCTACTCACAAATAGATGTATAAACGCGAATATAGCCATATGCTTCTGTAATCTACAGTAATCACAAATGTTTGAGCTGAAATTGTTGCAAAACTATTCAGTTTATAAAAAAAATTGCAGATAAAAATGTTTGTTTAAAAAAAATTTTAATCTATCTCTTACTTTCTCCCATTCATGTGGTCACTTCTTTGATTTAAAACACACACACAATTTCCGCTTGTTTTTTCATTTTGATTTTGAGTCATCGTGGAGACGGGATACAGACAGACGAAAATAGAAAAGTTAGCCCAATTTATTAACACCTATATTAAAACTTTTACCAACGCCCAATATTTTCAACCGTTATAAACTTATAATACTTTTAATTTACATTGATTATTCACACTATAGGAAGGCCCATTTTAACTCGACTTCATGTTTTGTCTTAAGTTAATTTCCGAAAATGTGGTTGTATGACAAATTTTTAGGGGTCGCTTACAAATTTTGATAGTCTTAAAATAAAATTGAATTTATTTTTTATTTATTTATTTATACCTAACATGAAAATTTTAGCACAGTATGAATTTTAGGATGTTTTGATGCAATTTTTACATTAATTATTCTCCAAGATAAATTAAAGATAGTTGTAATGCCTATCGGTAAGCATACCGTGGATGCTGATTATTCCTAGATAAAATGCTTAATATCGGATGCGTATGCAAGTAACGATATATTCTTAATTTTATTTCTACGAGGCTCGTTGCTTACATCGGCTCATAGATAGATAGATAGATAGATACATCTTGGGGTCTAAAAAGTATTGCACTTCGACCTCATGGACTATTGTGCTCCCGCTTCTACCTCAGTCTGACGAGACTCGCTTCTGGAGCTTGCTTATCAGGTCCTCTCGAAGGTTCATATATTAGGGGTGAGATGTACCGAATATTCTGTATCTGCTATAACCCAGAGGTTCGCAGTCAAAGATTACATACATCGGCTCATAATGATAAAAACTAATCGATGATGGAAATCAGTAGATCAAATAATATAAGAATTCTACAGAATGTCTGACTGGCAGGTAAAGATTGAACAAAGTCTGGTCGAACTATATAAAAGCATTTCGAAGCTCTGGCTTCAGTGACATTAAGTATAATAAGAAATGAAATATAATATCCAATAATTTTGGTAACATTAACGCAGTTCTTAACATCTGATATATGTAGTTAGGCTTATGAGCAACCAAGCGAGAATTAAATTACAACAGACAGAAATGAATGCAATTATATCGGTAAGTTAGATTGTGAATGCATGACAAACTCGTACAAGTGAGTTCATTTCCTTTACCTTTTTAAAGGTTAAACAACCAGCAATAAAACTAGGGTCAACTTAAAGAGAATCTACTATCACCGATTTCTCTCTACTTGTATAGACATAAAATAAACTAAATTCTAAATTGGAAAACATTTTATTCTGATGTTGAGTTCAGTACTTACTCTGTATATATACACATATTGTGGGTAGAAAGAAGAGTAGTAGTTAAAAATGTTTTA
Source organism: Nineta flava (assembly GCA_963920215.1). Taxonomy (NCBI): domain Eukaryota; kingdom Metazoa; phylum Arthropoda; class Insecta; order Neuroptera; family Chrysopidae; genus Nineta; species Nineta flava. Next base: position 106,952,145 of record OY986041.1, on the reverse strand, counting down.
GGTTTGTATTCTTCTTTTCATAGCTTGTAATTTTTAGTTCTTTTTGGTATCCATACGATTTCGGTTTATATAAATTCATAAAACACATTCATTATTGAGGCCATTCATTACCAACAAGAATAATTAATACCATCTTGTTAACAGAATTTCAACATTTTATTTCAAAACTTAATAACTATTTATGACGGCTATGTCGACCAGTCCAAGTGGCCGAACGGTCTAAAGCGTTATGTCTGCGCAGTATGTCTACTTGGAAACTGGGAGGTTATGAGTTCGAATCCCGACATCGAAAGTTTGTCAATTATTAAGAAGAAAAAAAAGGGGTTAATTGACTAAACTGTCGGCGTTTGGACAAGAACGAAGTAATCGACTATGCTTGAGAAGGTTTTCTGCAGTTTCCTTCACACTTGGAAACTGGAAGGTTATGGGTTCGAATTGTAAGATAAAAAAAAGGGGGCGGTTAATTGACAAAACTGTCGGCGTAAGGACAAGAACGAACTAACCGGCTATGCTTGAGAAGGTTTTCTGCAGTTTCCTTCACAAACTCCAGATGAATATCGGCATAGTTCCTATCATAGTCGGCTGCATATCCTACCAATTTCTAGTCTATACACAAAAATTCCTTCCACTCCACTCACATCCTCACATCCGTAGGCATCACAATGGACCTTATGGTTGAAGTGTAGCCCGTCCAGGGCAGCCTCTACAATCTATCTATCTATGACTGCTATGTGGATATAACAAAAATTATGATTGAATTGGACCTATTTAAAAAGTAATGGAGTGTATTTGTTCACAAACCGAAAGTATGTTGGGACTGGGAGTGTAGTTTCCATCATCAATTAGCGCTGTCACTCCTTTTGAGTCTTGACCACCTCGACAATATTACTTCTCGTCGATCTTGGCATGAAGTGCAACTGTTTCCCTTTTTACCTTGTCCCTCCTTATTGCGCCTACTTGGTTTCTTGTCGGTAACTTCTTTACTGGGTTATCATTGTTGATTTGAATAATATCATAAGTACTCTTCGTGATACTCGTGTTGATTAAACTATGTCTGATAGTTCTGTATCTCAAAATCATATCTGCTTCTCTAACAGCCTCTCTCTGTCCAGTAGGATTTCATATATCCTGCTCATTTTCAGTCAAAAAAGCAAAGAGAATCTTTATGTTTTTGCGTTAATACACAAGTCTCCTTGCTATAGATTATAACACTTTTAGTTAAGGTATACTATAATTTTAGTGATATTGGAGATATATACTGCTCTGAATTTTCTCATGAAATTTTTAATGCTCTTTTAGTAGGAAAAATGCGACCATTGACTTCCAAAGAAGTATGGGTTAGGAAAAACAAAACTTTTCAAGGACATCGTGTATGGTGTCAAATACTATTGAAGCAATTCAATAATACATAAAAAGTATTTGTTCGAGAAAAAGCTGAAATATTACTGCCAAATTCTATCATCTTAAAAAAATTATTAACACTGAGAAATAAGCGCAGATAGAATCACAATTATCCAGTATTGATAACTAGCAATATCAATTATAGGACTGCAGAGCGATCAATTGGTATAAACAATTAAATTGTTGAATTACATATTTAATAGTTTTTACTCCAAACAACATTATTGTAATGTATGGGTTCTCGGGGGAAGTCATTAAAAAACTCTTAATAATAGAGTTATATAATATTATGATTTAAATATTTCTCCGTTATATATACCAACACTTTAAACAATGATAAATATTTACATTTGAAATTATATTTCCGGTTTAATGCTTTAATCAAATGTTTAACACAATTATGTCAATGTTAAAATAAATACCAAAAAAAAAACACTTTTTCTACTATGATTTTTATATTGTTTCTAACATTACAAACAGTGACATATTTATATGAAAAAAAATAATTTATGATTGTGTTCTCAAAGATATACTACATATATATACAGTAAAAAAAAAGTTTTGAAACTACTGACTGTGCTATGTATATGTATATGTTAATAAATAAAAACAGATGTAATGGGTATAACAAATAAACTACTGACTGTTAGAGGCATCGTTATTGTTGTACTTCGTCTCTCATCTCTATGAAAAATTTTAGGGTTTAATAGACATTTTCGTTGTCGTCAGTCTGTCGACGACGCCATGGCGTCCACTACACTCTCTCAACATTACTGCTAGTATACAATACTACTAAATATATATATATATATATATATATATATATATATATATATATATACATATATATATATACATATATATATATACATATATATATATACATATATATATATACCAAAAATTGTTCGGTTACTATGGTATTCATTGTTTAGTTTCTATTATATATTGACTTCTAAAAATCCATTTTCTCCTTGAAGGTTTCTATGAAATAATACATTACGAAAAAATGGAAATATACACATACAAAATAATAGTTATTTGTTGTTCTTTTGTATTTTTTTAAACTATTATTATGCTTTAAATAAAGTATGGAATGGTGCCTCCTTCGAAACGATGCCTTCTTATTACGGATGTCCTATTTAATGTATGTGTTTAAATTTTAATATGCCTCAAAAATCATAATTCATCACGTAACTTATTTTGGTATCACAATGGACTTCACAGTCTAAGTGTGTTACATAAGGGACAAACGCTAAAACCTAACCTAAACCAAATCCATGGTATTTTTAACTAATTAATGCGAAAAACTTAAGTGAAGTTAAGAATGAAGTATGATATTCTTTGTCAACGATAAAGAATCATGACTGATTCTTTGTCGTTGATAGAGATCCACCTGAATTTTATTAAATACAAATATTATCTTCTATACAAGCATCAAATTTACCAATTAATTACAATTCCATAATCGGATAACTTAATGCTGACAATTCATTAAACTAAATATATATTTATGAAACAAGTATAATAGATAAGACCACATATTAATTATTTACGGAAATGAATTTATTTAATAAAGAAATTATAGTTGGTAATATGAAGTGGCATTTTTAAAAGTAAAATTCATCCAATTTTCGTACGATCTATTGTTTCAGTTTCTCCATACATTTTTTCTTTATTTGTAATACGTTGACCAAATATAGGAAATTTATAGAATTAATTAGTTAATTCTCATGCATACCGACTACAATATGTCCTATCCTTCGTTTTTCTTGGTGAAAATATGACTATGACAACTGGTGGCAAGCATTAGAAGCAGAGTAGTCAGGCTCAACTGTGACAGTTACGTATTCGTTAATAGGGTAGTCCTATTAAAATAAAATTTATTATTTTGTTCCTGAGGACTATGACAACTGGTGGCAAGCATTAGAAGCAGAGTAGTCAGGCTCAACTGTGACAGTTACGTATTTGTTAATAGGGTAGTCCTATTAAAAAAAAATTTATTATTTTGTTAATGAAACTCAATTAGCACAAATAATGGGCATAACAACGGAATTCAAGCACAAATAATGGGCATAACAACGGAATTCAATCCGTTACGAGTATATGTTATTTTCTCTTGTTTATTTTGATGTTTCTATGCATAAAACATAGCGTTTACATATATAGAAAAATCAACATTTACTGAAATTACTGTAGAATGTGTTATTAATGATTATTAAACGATTTGTTAAATCTGCTAGGAATGACTATATAGCTAGCTGGCTGGCAATGAATCGAGATAAACAAATTAAATTTATTTTCATTCCAGAACAATGATTCTAATAACAATACTGAATATAAATAATACTCACTGATTACATGTGAAACCAACAGCACACATATTTATATTTAATAAATAATGTTTTAATTGTTTAAATAGGATAATTATTCAATTTATATTATTTACTAAAAATTATTTAATCGTTTGTTATATTTAGTAGTTAATGTTGTTTAATAAGCACCAGTAACATTCCATTTGGGTCCAGCCTGGTATTGCCCTAGTCCTGTGATATTTCAGTCGTATCATAATCAGTTCAGGATATATTACTGGTGTAATTAGCGAATTTACGAAGAAAAGTAGCTATTGGTAATTTCGTTATGTGTTGAAATGCGAATTTCGGAAAAATGTTCACCGAACTTACCTAGTAGAATTTTCCGGCGACAATTCTGAATGTGTTTGTAAGGCCAAGTTCGTTAATGGAAACAATCTGCCAAAGGACAAGGGGGACTATGACAAGGGGGGCATAGAGAAGCAAGATTTAAGTCAACCGAGAACAAGGCGGCATTTCTATCGCCAATGTATTTTGAATCTATGCATATCTACAGATCAGATTATTTAACGAAAAGCTTTCGATAAGTAGTCGTCTAAAGATAGTTCGGAGAACCTACGGAAAATTGATCCTTAAGAGTTATTCATCAAGGGTGCATCACTTCTTGATTAAAAACCCTGTGTACAAACAAAATTTTTCACCACTATGAGCACAGACCTTCGAAGTCCACAGACTTGCTGATACTGTTCACTGGTTCAATTATCACTTCGACTTACGTGCGAACATACGCTGTACATTTCTGAGTTTCACATTTCTGAGTTACTTCACCTCACCTCATCTATACCTGCGTCTCAACTTGCACCCGATCATAATGAAATTTTTTCTGATTTGTAGGAACAGTATGGTATCTTACGCGTCAGTACCATGGTATTCTTACTTACGGGCATTATGTTGATTTTTATCTCGTATTTTACATACAATTTTTATTCTTTTTGAGTCAGTATGGTTTTTTTCTGTATCGTAAATGTCCTTTCAATATGATTTAAATTTCAGTACCGTAGGAATTGACGTTATTACATTTGCTATGAAATTTTAGAATTTCGTTTCCGTTTTTGTTCAACTATAGCTGAAGTAAAATAACATTATAAATGAAAAAAAAAAACATACCAAAAACATTGGTACCATAAAATTTTTAAATAATAGTTTACAGAGAACCCTTCTAGGAATACATAATTTTTTATTTTTAGTGCATCTATTGTAGTTAGGTTTAAGTTTAAAACTTGAATGTTTTTGTAGTTTATTTTGCCAGTAGTATTTAAAAAGTATAAATGTTCTTAAAACACAATTTCAATTTTCCTTCAGCAGCTACCATAACAGTGTTTTCCTCATATACGATATCATAAATAAAACCATTTCTACAAAGAACCTTAAAAAAGCATTTAGATCAGAGGTTTTATTTTGCTTCTTTTTTTTTTTATTAAATAGAAATAATGAAAGAAAAATACACATGAAATAAAAAAAAAAACGTACCATTTTCTACAAATTTAAAATCAAACAAAAAATAAATAAAAAGAAAGAAAAAAACACAATATAAACTTCAAATGATGCACATTCTTTTTCGTTATTCGTTTCCTGTTAATCGATTATAAAATAAAACAAAAACCCTATGAGTAGTAAATAAATACTCTCTATACTGTGTGTTTGGTATAATTTGCAAGATGAAAAAAAACGCAAGAGTTATATATAGAACGATTAAAAACCATCATATACAAATAGCGACGAGTAGAAATGTTTGTTGTAACTTTTGTTGTAACCGTTTTTATATGAAAATTGTTTACGATGTGATTGTTTATACGTTTTTCCATATGGTTTTCTCATATTGAATGCATAAAGAACTCAAATAACTGATCGTAATAAACGTATTTTGTTTATAGATTAACTTGGATTTGTAGTAAAAGAAAATATATTTCAATGGAATATTTTGTTTCAATTCCATTATTATTTTATTTGTTGACTTGCTTATGTATTTATGGGTGATTTTCTGATAGCTGTATAGTTTTAAATAAAGGCTGTAGAGTTTAAAGAAACTAAAAAACCATGCGTTATTTGGAATATGAACTAATGCAAATGCAAAATAATCTAAGATAGAATAGGATAAAGAGATTGACAACAAAATTAACTTCAATGTAAAAAAAAGCATGGGGTGTTCTCTACTTACGTCTTCGTCATGGCTCTACTTTTACAAGAGTAAGTAGAAACCACCCCATGCTTTTAATTATTTGTATGGTGATCGTGAGTCAGGATAATTATAGGTTTTAGCAAAGCATGAATTTTTTCACATAAATAGTTACACTCAATTTTACTTTATAGCTTCATGTTAAATAATATTCCAATAATATCATGTTTTTTTAGTTTTTTTTTCTTTGCATGATCGCTCCCTATTCCCCCTGTTACTTCGGTAATTATACATGTTTATTACCTTAGTAACTATCTTCTATCATTTCTATAGAAACTATAGAAGTCAGACGTCCGAAAGTGGGTGAACACTCACCTAAAAAGTTCCATTACACTCATACATACATACATACATACATATAGATAGATAGAAAGATAGATAGATAGATAAATAGAGAGATAGATACAGTTAAGCATATTAAAAAGAAAATTTTCCTGTTATTTTAGTTGGTATTCTATCCAACTACAACTATTATTAAACGAAAACTAAAATAAAATTGTCAAAAGTAATGTAATGACTTCAATTTCCATGGTACTGACAAATAAATCATATTGTTGTGACATCCATGCTACTGACATTGAGATTATAATATATCCTCACATCATAATGGTGATGAATCAAGTTATTTATCTCGATAAAATGCATCCTTGTGATCTAAAAAGGAATACAAATTTTATATAATCCATTAAAAAATCATAGCCCGTTTATAACAATATCATGTTACGGATGAAATTGAACTTTTTGCAAATCAAAACCAATTTCATTTATAATTATATAACGGAAATAAAATAATTTGAAAGTTGTTGACAAATGTATGTAAATATAGTGCCCCTTTTAGATGCCAAAACATATCAAATTATACTTGATTGACTGGATTTGATCCAGTATGTTCGTGTGAAAATTAAAGACAAAAAATGTTGCTTGAAAAAGAAAACAATTTTTGTTATTAAATAAAAAAAAATATGGAAATTTGTTTTATTTAATAAATGAAATGAAAAATGAAATGAAACAAACATTTTTTTTTTTTGGTAAATAATTGTTGGTTGAAACTTTTTTTCATATCAGTATATACCTACCGGGTATTTAAGCTATTAACTCAGTCAGTTGTTATTTTTAAATATTTTATAAAAACATATAGATGAATTATATTTGATTAATGCAAACATAATAGATAACTGTTTTGATATCATCAAAGTTCAAAAGATAAGTACGAGTTAAAAAACTCGTTCAATCGTACACATGTTTCTTTTTAAATATAATAGCAACATATTTTCGAGGTCATTGAGTTACCTATATTTTTACACGATCGATAATCAGTCTCATTTAAAAGTAATTGATATATTTTATGTATCATCTACAGGATATTAAAAAAATATTTAGATGATCAAATTGAAAGGAAATTGGAACAGAATGTTTTTCGATCTAAAAAAAATTCCTTTAATATACAATATTGAATAGTATACCTTGGTATATAAATACAAACATATATATATATATATATATATATATATATATATATATATATATATATATATATATATATATATATATATATATATATATATATATATATATATATATATATATTCATATATGTGTGTGTAATAGATAAAAGTTGAAATCAGTCAGTTTTCAAAGAACTAATATAAGAGTTATTTGTGAAAAGCCGGATATTTATCAGCGATAGATTAAAAATAAAATAATACACTATCCGTTTTACACTGCAGCCATGAAAAACTAAAATAAAATTATAACGTAATCATAGCCATTTGTAACAAAAAAATTGACATTGTTAAATATATCGACGACAATAAACGTTAAATTTAACAATCAACATTTTCTTTATAATAAATGGCTCATTGGTGTGTAAACTTGGCCACATAAGTTGATGTCATTTTTTACCATTTTATAGTTGATTAGTGTCGAATTCCTTCGATTTTCGAAAACACTTTTCGAATAAAAGTTGTTACTGTATTTTTATAGAACAACTTTTATTCAAAGAATTTTTTCGAAAACCTAATCAATAAGGCACAAATCAATTATATAATTTAAAAAAATGACTTTTGTGGTCCATAGTACATACATATTTTCTTATTGTTAACAATCACTATATTTGTGGATGAAAAAGCCAACAGATGTTGTTGAATTCATATTATATTCAAGGAAGTCATGTTTGTATAAATAAATATATGATTAATTATACTTTATTAAATACACTCCCGTTCATAAAAATTGAACCAGTTAAAACATTCTAAGCGTTATGTAATATACATATATTTAGTAAGCTTAGAATGTGACTTACTGGTGGTTCACATTTTATGAATGCGAGTGTACATTCAGAATATTTTGAGTGGTTTGTTGTTGTTTTTAGATTAAGGTCATATTTAATAGATTTGGTATTTTTAATAGATAATCTCGAAATGTGTTTTATTTCCACTCAATTTGACGAACTTAGCAGAAATACTTTTCGCAGACATGATAGTTTGCATTCAAATGCGATGCTAGTTAAAATTTTTCGTGATAAAATCCGCCATATTGTTTGCATAAAAGCTCATATACTATTTGGGTATACTTAAACGTCACAATTCTATATATCAATGCCAATTTTCAGTACGGTTAAGAAGTTATAAGTATGAAAGGGGAAGCGTTCTTATATAAAGACTGTTTATTTTTTTAACTTAAAGATTTTTTACAAATTATTAAGGTATTTCCAAACTATATAAGCTGATCGGATACCCGCGCGAAAAGAACTATATAAAAAATTATATGTGTAAAAAATATATATTGGAACTCCTGCGCGTTGTTGAAAACAGCTGTCCGTTGTCGTAAGTGTTCCAATTCGTCACATTACATATCCATACAATTATGTAATACTTATAGTATGACATATATGAACATATTATACATATACTATTCATCATGCATACTATTATATAATTTCAAACGACTTTCAAATAGCCCGTCGGTGTTTATGATGCCAACTGAATCATAAAAATAGCATTCTGCTGCGGACATGAAAAAAATGCATTTTTTTACGCATATTTTATCAAAAAACTTAACAACCCGATGGTCATTCTCCCAAACTTTTAAGGAAAAATATTTCTAAGGAATTGAGGAAAGTATGTGTCGAATTTCAGAACAACCGTGATTATATTGAGACAGTTCGAAGTAAAAACAATCGGAATCGTGCATTTTATTTCACCATGTTTATGAAGATGCATGTTAAATTTCTACTAACTCAGCTGATTTCTGAGGATTCATTTTACTAAAATTGTAAACTTCGTAAAGTTCTTGACAACCTAATAATAGTTTGGAAATACCTTAATGGTTTTTGTGTACTTACTATGCCAGAATATTAAATACAAGTGATATCTATAAATCTTTAAAATAATTAATGATAATATTTTACCAACGCTTTCCATTCAATTTGCAAAAAAAATAATGACATTTTCCACATTTAACGATGCAAGGTAGTGCCATAAAATTAATTTTATCATAATTACAAACATTTGAAAACTGCTAAATAGATACCTACAGCAATTTGTAAAAACTAGTACATTATTTAAAATGAAGGCACATCTTAACTAGTGTGTTTTTTCATCAACTGAAACTCATACGTATTTTTTATCTCAATCTATATACAAGAAAAACGAATATTGAAATAAATAAATAAATTTCTTAAATAAACAAATTGGTTTTTCAATGTTTACACAGTTTACCTCTTAGTTTTCTTATGCTGTCTGTTTTTTAAATCAAATAAATAGTATCTTCTAACATAATCTGAAATGGAAACCCAAACATATTTGATTGAAAAAAAAAAGAAGAATACAATACAAAGTTATATATATATATATATATATATATATATATATATATATATATATATATATATATATATATATATATATAAATTGTGAAACGATTGTTTAAGAGTGTATTAGAGTCTAAAATTCAGTTCTCCACCATTTACTTTTTTAGGCGGATAATTGCCAGAATTACGGACTTGAGGTTACTCTAATCGTATTAAACCCTATGTATATTTTAAAAATTTGTAGCAATTATAATATTAATTGTAAATAATTCTAAAATATTCAAAGTTTACATAAAGTAAAAGTATTTCGTTGTTCTTAATAATTACCTTTGGGAAATTTAAAATATTTTTATCATACATAATACAATTGTACCTATATCGAAAAGTTTTCCTTATATTTATGTACCTGAAAAATTCATCTCATAAAAAATATATTACATAAACTTGGAAAACTCTTTTCTTTTTTTTTACTAAATTAATTAAGAAATGTTAATATTATTTTAAACTTTGTGCATACATTGAAACAGGCGATGTAATGATAGACGAAAATGTTAAGAGTACGTTAAAGGTAAAACTGAAAAGAAAATCAAATAAAATTTTTCAATTATCGTAACTACTACCAGGTATACACAAAGGTGTACACATATAGAGACGACCTTAAAACGTATCTTTCAATAAATTTTATTTTTTACGTTTAAAATGTAATAAATGTTTTACTCTACAATTTTACAAATTAAATACACTGTGAAAAGAAAGTTCAAAGAAAGTCAGTAATATAGAGAAAGACGCGAGTATACATTTCGTATAATTTTACTGCATTTCCACGTGTTACATTTTCTTTAATGGAAAATATGTTTTTTTTTGTAATTTTTTCTATTAACAAAGTAAATTGTACAAGTTGTACAGATTTTGTACAACTTAAATTACTTGACTATTTGAGGAAAACGAAATTCATTACCAGTGTTCACTATCAGTGCGGGAACTGTTTATTTTATTTTTATACACGTATAATTGTTTAAAAATATCAGAGGTACATATATTAGGGTACTATCTGCGTATTTAAACTTTTCTTGAATCTCTTATAATTAAGCGTGTGGAATCACTTTTAATCTCTAAAGAACACACTCATAAAATTTCAGCTTGCTATACCTAGTAGCGACACCACAACGTACCTCCCTTTGTTATTTCGGTCACTTCCATTTCGTTTTATAGTTTTATTAGATGGGCAGATAGGCAAATATGTGGACCTTCGAACACTGAAGTAATTAGCTTATTTCATGAACATGTGCGTCCACATTTTTTTCCTACGGTCCCTAATTCCAGCTGTTGCAATGTTGGGACTAAAGTTATAAATCCATTAGGGTACCGTAACAGAATATTCGAGGAATAAATATCCGCGACGAAATAACTACTACAAAATACCAGACGACACCATAAGATCACAATTGCATGGCCAAGAGAGTATAACTATGGATTATAACAATAATTTAATGCCATTAACAGTCAAAAATCTCAAACCTTCCACAAGGTATGATCAACGTCCACCAAAACAATCTGTAAAACTATGGACTATAACGATAATTTAATGCTACCACCTACAAACCTCTACGAGGCATAGCCGAATTCTGCCAATGAGACCTGCCCATTTTTTGTCCCCGGTTAATTTATCGCGGTTAATTTTTCGTTCGAATACTATGGTTTGGTTATTTTGTCGTGGTTGTTTTGTCGTTGGAAATGTTGTCGCAGATATATTGGCACGACACGATTCTTACGTATAACAATTAATAACATATTGACCTATTTATTCAAATAAATGATGTTGTCAATAGAATATTCATAATATATAACCTATTAAAATAATGCTACCACCTATCACCCTATATATAAATTGTATAATAATAGTAATAATATACCTTTACATATATTACAAATTATACTAAAAAAAATGTCATTTTTTATTGATTTTTATATACCCGCCACATCAGTCAAACATTCATTCGTCGTGCAGCAGAAGTTTCGAAACAAACAATGGAATCATTATTTTATTAGTATGTTACTTTTATATATACCGTGTGCAAATATTTTTACGTAATATTATTATCAAAGCTGTTTGGCTTGTTAATCAGTAATTATATTACTAATTCATTAATATATATATATATATATATATATATATATATATATATATATATATATATATATATATATATATATATATATATACATATATATATATATATATATATATATATATATATACATATATAAATAAGCACCTTAATACAATACTTTGAATTTTTACTCATCTATGCGTTTGCAAAAAGTAACATAAACAGTTCTCGCATAAATATAAGCACTTTAAGACAATACTTTGAATTTTTAGTCATCTATGTGTTTACAAAAAGTAACATAAACAGTTCTCGCACTGATATTGAACTCAGTTTATACAAGATACTTAAGCAATTAATTCAGTTTCTACAGGATACCATGCAATTAACTAAGTTGTATTTTAAAGAAGAATATTTTTATAATGCAATTTTTTTCCGCAGTAAGCGATTTTTTTAATGTGAGATTCTGCATGTTTTTTGTTAAGAACTCTAAAACAAACGTCGAACAGTACAAAAGAAAACTGTACTCTAAAAGTTGATGAGTACATACAGATAGACATACTTTTCGTATATTATTTTATGCCACATATAGTGATATATTGCAAAGAAGCAAGTCGGGATACCCTTCATATGCCCAGAGCCTACTTAAGGAGTTCATGATAAATAGGATGTAAACAGGAAGCAAACACAGGATGTAAACATGTGATCAAGGATTGGATGCATATTAAACACTGTGATCACTGGGAGAATATCCCGCAGTAAAACCTCAGGAAAACATTGTTTCGGAATGCATTGAAGTAGCTATCACTCTATGTACACAACTTGAACAGGATACAACTTCGAAAGATTACCGGATATATCACCGAACATTATCACCTACGAAAGCATCTGCAGACAAAAGAACTTTATAACGGATCCATTATATGCAGACTGTGCGGCGAAGAGGAAAAAACATCCAGCCGCATAATATTTTACTGCTAACTGTCGGTGACAGCAGATACAAAATATTCGATGCACCTTCCGTCGAATATATGAACCGTCAAAACAACCTGTTACAGCAGATACTAGATATTCAGTGCATCTCACCTCGAATATATGAACCCTCAAGACATCCTGATAAGTAGGCTTCTGGATAATATGAGAGAAACGAATTTCGACAGACTGTAGATGGAAGATTACAATGGGCCATACAATCGATGTGCAATACTTGTATATACCTAAAGATACATCTATCTATACAAGTGCTATACCGTCTGTTTAGTTTACATCTTCGTATCATAGATCCCACGAGTATGAGAGAGTACATATGTACATATACATTAAGCAATGTGTATGAGAAGGAGGTCTTATAGGTTTGATGAACAAGCATATGTTTCAAAATAGTGAATAATATTTATAACGAATATGACAGAGTACATATGTATACATTAAGTAATGTGTATGAGAAGGAGGTCTTATAGGTTTTATGAACAAGCATATTTTTCAAAATAGTGAACAATATTCATAACGAGTATGAGAGAGTACATATGTATACATTAAGCAATTTGTATAAGAAGGAGGTCTTATAGGTTTGAGTGGTTGGTGACCACTCAAACAGTTATGAAAAATATGCTTGTATTTGAAACCTATAAGACCTCCTTCTCATACACATTGCTTAATGTATATGTACATATGTACTCTCTCATACTCGTGGGATCTATGATATGAAGATGTAAATTAAACATAGTGTATAACGTAAACATATTTACATACTGTATACATACACATATATAAATATATTATACACTTATAAATGTTTTCTTGGAAAATGTGCAACAAGTTACAACAATAAACAGTTTAGTTATAAATAAATTAGTAACTCGTATTTTATACACAAGGTATTATATACTTTCTACTACCACCTAAACAATGTATACGTATACGTACATTGTCAGGTGGTTGGTAGTCAGTAGGTAAGTACCGAGTACTGTTGTCTTAGTTTGTGTAGCAAAAAGTACTTACTATCTATATAGGTAGGTAGGTAGGTAGTTATTATACTAAATATTTTATTTATTGTAATACAAATTCAATTGGGTTTTTTTCTCTTATTTCTTTTATGTTTGTGGATTTGAACAGTTGACGTGGGCACAGGATATTTTCTATATATACACAAATCAGTTGGACGTCCAGGATTTTAATTTGTAGTTTTTGGTAGTTGATCTATTAGGTTTTTAATTGATTTTTAGTAATTAAATGAGGGAATATGTGTGTGAAACCCATTTAGAATAAATCGTTCATTTACTATGCAAAATTGATTAATTGATTCAGAGTTCATTTTAACGTTTTGGAAATCCCTAATACAAGAGTTCAATTTTGTGTGTGTGAACACTATATTACAAAAAAAAAAAGGAATTTCAATAATTTACACAGAAAATTCGTATCACTAGAGCATGAATCTCGTTTGAGCTTTTTTAATATTTTTTTTCAAATTTGGCTTCGCTAAGGAATATGGCTACAAATTTATGATTTGATACACGTTTTTGATTAAAGAAGGGAAAAATGTTTCCACTTTCAATGTAATTAATAAATGAACATGATAATTAGATGTGTTCTTTTGTTATGTTATGTTATGTTATTGGGAACTCCAGCACTTGGCTATGCTCTCTGGGGGATAAATTATAAACTAGAGCAAGAAGGTTGAGAGCAACTAGAGTTGAAGGCTTCCAGCCCCAACCCTTCTGACATAATCTTCGCCCTACAACGGTTTCATAATTGCACTCTGGTAACTTAGTAAGTACTGCTAGTACGATGAAATATTTCTCCTTCCCCTGCCAAAGACTCCAATTCCATGCTGTAATAAGACCTATCACACAATCCTGCAAAGTCATATTTCACTTGAAGCTCGTAATACAAAAATAGCTTCATATTTACTAATGCATGGATTTTACTATAATTATATATTTATGTCACAAAAGCTTTCAATTGTAATCATAGTAGTTTTTAGCGAAGTTCCTTTACAAGTATGTAGAGCCATTTTCTATAAATAAAAATTTTTAAAATTTCTTCAAATATACATCGATCCTACTTAGTTAAAATCGAAAATAGCCATTATCAAATTCAAATTTATATATAAATTTAGTATATGAGGGGTTTTAGGTATTTGATAGACCCAGTTCGTTAATAGGCAAAATCGGGCAAAGCAAAAGGAGAGTTAAGAAGGAGGAGGATTAACATTTTTGGTATATCTATGTCAATATTGGAAAAATCGAAGTACAGCAATAGAAAATTAAATTCACTACAATTTGGATTCTTATCATTTTTCTGTTACTCTAATACATACAGAAATATTTACGATTTAAGATTGAAGCTTAAAATTCTAAATATCTTTGTACATATTATTAGAAATGATCAGGTAATAATTTATAGTTTGACAGCTGGTGCCTTAGTCCAATTTTTGAACCAAGGTTTGGACAAATTTTTGATTAAGATAAATGGTAGATTAAGATAATCACAAGAAAACTCGATTTTGGTAGGAAATAGGAAACGATGTTTTTCTGATATAAAAAGGGACTGTTTGTTGTGTAAATGTTGTTATTATTGTTCTTGTACAAGGTTTACTTCTTATACTTTTATAAGTGGTAGCAAATGCGTCAAACTTCAAGTAGTAATTATAAATATTATTGCTAGATTGCTGTTTTGCGAGACCATAATAATGTAATAACTTTATTTCAACGTTTTGTGATTACAACTTTGGTTTGTTCCATTCTATTAGATATTATAATATTAACTTTAACTTTTTACTCCGTTTTTGGATAGATAAACTATTCGCAACATACACTAGGTATAAAAATTTAAAGGTAAGTTTTTTTAGAAGCTCTTTTATAAACATATTGAATATGTGGCAACCCCTTTAACTAGAATGTGTTAACTGCTTTTGGTTTTAGTTTAGCCATTTTATACAAATTCTCAAATTTGTGATATACACTGTTAATATTGATAAATTATTATATGTTATCTGTTTCAGATGTAAGAAATCCTTTAAAATAAAAACTCTAGTAAATTATTAAATTGTTGAGAAATAATCAAATAGTAATTTCTATATAGTTACGATATAAATGTATTAATAATGAGGATACAGATATTTTTATAACGCTCTCAATTTCAAATATGTTCTAAATGAATTTATAAAAAAAACAACTTTGTAAAATAACAAGTGTAAACTTATTATTTTACAGTTAGTATTTCATTCATGAATACAACAAAAAATAGTTTAGTTTGATAAGATTAACTATTGTTGAAAATAATCATCCCGCAATACACTAACGTTTTGTTTTGTGTATATAAATATAAAACTTATAAATTTGTACTAAAGCTTTTAAATTGTTTATAATATAATCGCCCGGAATGTTTCTATACAATCCTCTTTAATATTTTAAGGTGAAACTATTTTTAAGCGTTTTTAATTCTACGTTTGACTTAAATCACCGCCATTTCAAATATCATCTCAGTAAAAGTCTGGTAAAGCATTTGAGTAAAACTAAATAAGTAAGTATAACTAAATATATATTATCTCTCTTTGTATGTATTGTCTTTCGGATGATACCAATCAAATTACAAATAATCTTTATAAATTAAAAAACAAAAAAACCATTGATTAAATTTAATTAAATGATAAATAATAATATGAGATGTAATATGTGTAATATGTGATGTACTTTGCATTTATATCTGACATTAAATTAATAAATTAAAGTTTAAAAAAAATTTAGGTCAATAAACCTGAATCCTTTACAATACAATTTGATATAAATAAAATATGCATATAAGCATTAAAAGACTTAAGGTTCCATCCACTACGAAAAGAAAATTACTTCAGCTATAACAATAACAAATGCAACAACAAAATGTATATATGTGTATATGTATATATGTATATATATATATAAATATATTGTGCAACATATAAAATTTGCAATGTTTGAAGAACGTGTTCTAACACATTCTATGAAGAGATATCTAGTATGTACAGTTCAAACACTCGTATCATGTGCGATCTAACACAAAAATTCATTTATCGTCAGATTAATGATACAAATTATTTCCATTCCAAATTTTATTTTACGCTGGGCAGCTGGTGTCAAGTATGTTTCTTTTAATTTTCCAAAATATACTGTATTGTAAATATATCGTAAATATATTGTGGCGAATAATTGAACATATAATTTAGATAATGAACCACTGATCTTATACTTCATATAGTTTTAGGATTGTGTAAATAAAATTTGGATCTTTGAAAGACCGCTAACCATTGATTGAAAATTTCAATGCAAAAGGTACACAAATTTTACCATGTGCGAAACAAACGTATTGTTCAGATGAGAGACAAATTAGCTTAATGATTAATACTAAGCCACGTCCCACGTATTGGTTTGCAAATAAAATGATTTAGTTCCATGAATAAATAAAAATTACACTCGTAAATCGTGAAATGACAGCCTTAAATGTGATTTTTCACTTCATCTATGTATTTAAAAATGTACGATTAGCGATTCTCTCAGAGATAGGAATCATAACCCATATTAATTGAAGTTACAATGGCGATATTAGTAATATCAATTATTATAAGTATTAAAATATTAAAATTGAAAATATTTCTGTAAATATCAATAAATGAAGCCAGGTTATATATGGTGGTAAACTGTATTGCTTATGTTTTCATGTTTTTCCATTTAACTAATGTTAGCAGAGATGTTGTACAAATTGCGTTTCCTCCGCCTTCTGAGCCCCTTCCTGTTTTACTCGAATATTTATTTATCTATCTATCAAACATAACCATTCAAATACCAAATGCACGTTTCATTCCGATCGGATAACACGTACTAGGTAGGTTCGATGGAAATGTAAATACATTTTTCCGAAATCATTACATGGCATTGGTACGAAACCAATAGCAAAACTTTGTTAAGAAAAAAATATCGCCAAGGAATCTAGAAAAACTTACTTTTCAACTTGAGCCAGCATATTTTT
Source organism: Nineta flava (assembly GCA_963920215.1). Lineage (NCBI taxonomy): Eukaryota > Metazoa > Arthropoda > Insecta > Neuroptera > Chrysopidae > Nineta > Nineta flava. Next base: position 106,934,271 of record OY986041.1, on the reverse strand, counting down.
ACATCCGGTTTGTGTATTAAATATACAATTCCAATTTTCTATAGCTTGTTTCTTGTTCTAACATTGCTCTGGAAATATTTTGTTCAAAAACTAACAAACCAATGATCAGAAATGAGTACTTTCAACGTAGTTCTAATTGTAGGTAAAAATTCGCCAAAATTAAGATTGTTGAATATATTTAAATGAATTAGACTGTACTTATCTACATATTATATAAGTATTTAGATTGTCATACACCACAAAAGATCCACTTATGTACAATAGTTTTTATGTATGTAACTACTAAATGTGGTTTTATTTCTCATACACCAACAGCGTGGTAGTACCGGTACTAGTATTGTGTCTATACAGTATGTAAATATTTTCACGTAATGCAAACCATATTATACATTATAAAATAATATGAAAAAATAACGGTTCTAACTAAATTAGTAAAAAAAATGCGCGTCCAGCAACGTACACGTGATAGAAGTGAAACTTCTTAAAAAATATTATTTAGCTAACACATTTGCACCAGATCATTTAATATCAGCAGGCACATGCTTAGAAGAATTTACAAAATCAAATAAATTCAAACCACACATCACAGCATTACCAAACTTATCAATTTTTTGTACTTCAATTTTGAAATACTCTGCTTAGATGGCGCTAACATTAATTCATTTATAAAAAATTTACATTTATATTTATGAATGGCCAAAATACAACGATATATAACGATTTATAGTGTGCTAGTATAGTTGATAGTTTCTATCGAAATGACAATCACAATTAAAATTTCAAAATTGATACAAAGTTTTAATAAAATACTTATTTTTTAGAAGTATACTTACTGTGGAAATGACAATCAATAAAATTTTAATAAAACAAAAGATATAGCTCTCTTTCTCTTTATCTCTACTTCATATCTTTCTTCTATCTCGTGTAACGACATGTGCCTAAACGTTACGCGTTCTTAAAATTTCCCTCTTAATCCTTGTCCACTTATTGATTATCGAAACGTCGTCTAAGAAGATTCACTTCAGTAACATTCTTTAACACAAACTCTAACGAAAAACAAATGCTCATAGAATAACGCTTATTTTGTTATGATTTGGTTTTTTTTTGTCTAACAAACAAGACAGCAGACTGTAAGTAAGAGCTTTATTACGTAAAAATATTTCCACACTGTAGAAGTATGGTTTCTGGTATTCATATCTGTACATGAATGCATGTGTGTGTACCTATATGTGTTCGTTGTACAAATTTCCTTTATTTACTGTAAAAATAACTTAGAAGAACCAACATAGAATAAAAAGTAGATTATATATATATATATATATATATATATATATATATATATATATATATATATATATATATATATATATATATCATTATTTTAAAAGTTACTACCCAGAAATAATAATAGTTGGGATACTTTATTTATGTATTGTGTTGTTTTATATACCTTTTATAGTTTGAGTTTCTTCTTGTTCTTGTATGAAACCGAAAGAGCTTTATATAACTGATTATTTTGGATAAGAATCATACAGAAGATATAATTATAATACGGGCTTTTACGGCAGCTGTAAAATTTAATTTTTGATAAAAATTCAGTTCCATAATTATATAGCACCATGATTTTCTTGTTTGTTAAAGTTATAAAAAGAGATAAAATAAATTTGTTTAGAAAAAAGGTTTTTTTTTTTAAACAAAATTGAATTAAAAACTGGAAAATTAGTGGTTAGAGCTATTCAGTTTAATAATATAAGCGATTCAGAATAATTCTCAATGGTTGTTTTTAACAAATTTTATTTAAAGATCAATCTAATTTCCCAACGAAAGACTTCCTAATGCTATTGCACTACTTTCCAAATCTTGCCAACGCTTCCAACAAATTTGTATTTCAAGGAATATATTCGAAAGCCATCATATAATTCAATAGAATGAAATAATAAATGAAAAAGAAACGGTTAGTCACTTTATTGTAACTTCGTCAGTCAAACTTATTTCTTAATTTATGGCTGATGAAGTCACAAGTGACGAACCGTTTTAAATTATTTAGCGTAGTTCATAATATATTTGTGTCCAGCTCTTTGCGATCCTCAACTGTACTAACTTCAAAGTTAATTGCTTCAATACCCAGTTTATACTGAACATACGAAAAAAAATTCAAACAAAATTTGTTTATTATTACAAAATAAACATTTTTTGTTTACAGAATTGTTTTCTTATGGATTCAAATTTTCAAGAACGATCTGATCTTGCTCATTCACGAGCTTGAAGTTACTTTTTAGCTCTGGAAAACACACACAAACAAAATTTAAGATCATTATCTGTTTTCGTTTTTAAGTTATCGTGTCCTCGGACGGACGGATATACGGAAATGGACTAATAAGGTCAGTTTATGAACACCTGAACCAACAATGTGTTTCTGCAAGCAATATTTTTAACCGTTACAAAGTTGGAACTAAACTAAATATACCCTTGTATATATTATGTATACCGGGTATAACAAGAAAGAGCTCTGTACATTTTAAAAAATTATATGCAAATACATGACGGTTGAACTAAACTTAAAAAAAACATTGAAAAGTGCATTGTGCATTTCTACTCATTTATTCCAGGTAAGTTATTTTCCTGTGGAGTTAAATAATATATTTATAATATGGACTGAGCGAAAACATCATTTGTATTTTGTGGTCAAAATGTCGTTTTCATTTTGATGGAATTATCAATACATAATAATGTTACAGACAAAATTTATTTTCAATATACAGGATGTAATCGTCAAGACTGGCCATTTAGATTCGAAATTTCTTACTATAGAAATGAATTAAACAAATATACATTTGTATTGAATGGGTCGTCGTTAATTGACGAAAATCCATTATAAATATTAAATAAAACAAATATTTTAAGTTTTCGTAAAATCATTTAATTTCACTAGTTACGGAACACAGCTCCTTCCTCATAAATAAAAAATGAAATGAACAATTCTTACAAACTATACCCACAAAGAAAACATTTCCAGGTACATACATACAGGTATGCATGTATGTATGCATGTATGTATGTATGTATGTATGTATGTATGTATGTATGTATGTATGTATGTATGTATGTATGTATGTATGTATGTATGTATGTATGTATGTATGTATGTATGTATGTATGTATGTATGTATGTATGTATGTATGTATGTATGTATGTATGTATGTATGTATGTATGTATGTATGTATGTATGTATGTATGTATGTATGTATGTATGTATGTATGTATGTATGTATGTATGTATGTATGTATGTATGTATGTATGTATGTATGTATGTATGTATGTATGTATGTATGTATGTATGTATGTATGTATGTATGTATGTATGTATGTATGTATGTATGTATGTATGTATGTATGTATGTATGTATGTATGTATGTATGTATGTATGTATGTATGTATGTATGTATGTATGTATGTATGTATGTATGTATGTATGTATGTATGTATGTATGTATGTATGTATGTATGTATGTATGTATGTATGTATGTATGTATGTATGTATGTATGTATGTATGTATGTATGTATGTATGTATGTATGTATGTATGTATGTATGTATGTATGTATGTATGTATGTATGTATGTATGTATGTATGTATGTATGTATGTATGTATGTATGTATGTATGTATGTATGTATGTATGTATGTATGTATGTATGTATGTATGTATGTATGTATGTATGTATGTATGTATGTATGTATGTATGTATGTATGTATGTATGTATGTATGTATGTATGTATGTATGTATGTATGTATGTATGTATGTATGTATGTATGTATGTATGTATGTATGTATGTATGTATGTATGTATGTATGTATGTATGTATGTATGTATGTATGTATGTATGTATGTATGTATGTATGTATGTATGTATGTATGTATGTATGTATGTATGTATGTATGTATGTATGTATGTATGTATGTATGTATGTATGTATGTATGTATGTATGTATGTATGTATGTATGTATGTATGTATGTATGTATGTATGTATGTATGTATGTATGTATGTATGTATGTATGTATGTATGTATGTATGTATGTATGTATGTATGTATGTATGTATGTATGTATGTATGTATGTATGTATGTATGTATGTATGTATGTATGTATGTATGTATGTATGTATGTATGTATGTATGTATGTATGTATGTATGTATGTATGTATGTATGTATGTATGTATGTATGTATGTATGTATGTATGTATGTATGTATGTATGTATGTATGTATGTATGTATGTATGTATGTATGTATGTATGTATGTATGTATGTATGTATGTATGTATGTATGTATGTATGTATGTATGTATGTATGTATGTATGTATGTATGTATGTATGTATGTATGTATGTATGTATGTATGTATGTATGTATGTATGTATGTATGTATGTATGTATGTATGTATGTATGTATGTATGTATGTATGTATGTATGTATGTATGTATGTATGTATGTATGTATGTATGTATGTATGTATGTATGTATGTATGTATGTATGTATGTATGTATGTATGTATGTATGTATGTATGTATGTATGTATGTATGTATGTATGTATGTATGTATGTATGTATGTATGTATGTATGTATGTATGTATGTATGTATGTATGTATGTATGTATGTATGTATGTATGTATGTATGTATGTATGTATGTATGTATGTATGTATGTATGTATGTATGTATGTATGTATGTATGTATGTATGTATGTATGTATGTATGTATGTATGTATGTATGTATGTATGTATGTATGTATGTATGTATGTATGTATGTATGTATGTATGTATGTATGTATGTATGTATGTATGTATGTATGTATGTATGTATGTATGTATGTATGTATGTATGTATGTATGTATGTATGTATGTATGTATGTATGTATGTATGTATGTATGTATGTATGTATGTATGTATGTATGTATGTATGTATGTATGTATGTATGTATGTATGTATGTATGTATGTATGTATGTATGTATGTATGTATGTATGTATGTATGTATGTATGTATGTATGTATGTATGTATGTATGTATGTATGTATGTATGTATGTATGTATGTATGTATGTATGTATGTATGTATGTATGTATGTATGTATGTATGTATGTATGTATGTATGTATGTATGTATGTATGTATGTATGTATGTATGTATGTATGTATGTATGTATGTATGTATGTATGTATGTATGTATGTATGTATGTATGTATGTATGTATGTATGTATGTATGTATGTATGTATGTATGTATGTATGTATGTATGTATGTATGTATGTATGTATGTATGTATGTATGTATGTATGTATGTATGTATGTATGTATGTATGTATGTATGTATGTATGTATGTATGTATGTATGTATGTATGTATGTATGTATGTATGTATGTATGTATGTATAATGAGCAAAATCGGACAAGGGAAAAAGGGGCTTTAAAGGGAGGGGAAAATTTGGTATATCTATATGAAAAGTTATAGATAATTAATTTCACTACAATTTTGGTTCTTATCATTATTTCGTTTACTCTAATAATAACAGAAATATTTACGAATTAAAATTGAAAGTTAAATTCCTAAATATCTCCTCTGTACACATTAGTGTTTGAGAAAAAATGATCAGGTAATGAATTGTTAGAAATATGATTTTCTACAACTTTCACGTATTACATTTTCAGATTTTTTTAATATTAGGAGAGATATTTTACGTTTTTTTCTTTCTTTATGTCAGGCTTCCCCCTTGATTTATGTCATTTATTAAAAAAACTGAACTTGCAAATACCAAAATCATATCAGATACGACATTTCATTAGATTTATATATTCTAAGGAAATTCGAAATTCGCTAAGTTGACGCAGCTCCTGCGTAACGAAGTTTTTATAATTATACACATTATATAAATTTAATATTTATACACAAATAATTATAGTCACTGTTTTCATGATATTATATAAAGCCAATGAAGACCATTATAAAAACAAAATATCCTGAACTACCAAAATCTTGATACACGTTGTATATGTAATAAAAGGTTCATAATTTTTTATATTCGTTGTACTTTTTTAAAAGTTTAAATATATGTTTTATAAAATCTGGGGGTAAATACCCACACAACTTCCATATACCTCATACCAGATTGTTTAACACCAAACTAACACCAAAAGTAACAATAAAGAGTATTATATATATATATATATATATATATATATATATATATATATATATATATATATATATATATATATATATATATATATATTGAGAGAGAGAGAGAGAGAGAGAGAAATGTGTTGATTATTATATCGTAATTTCCATTTAACAAATATTTAGAACAATCTAAATTTTACGTTCGGTAATCCCTTCACACCAGATTTTCCTATTGCCCAATACCGAATTTGATATTTCAGGTATCAAAGGCACTACGCATACCTAAGATCAATCCTATCGGACTAAAATTTTGACTGAAATTCGGACTATGTATCGAAAGTTATATTCCAAATGACGAAAAAAACATACTGTCAAAGTTTGCGCTTTAAATATTAATATCAAGAGGTGCCTAATCGCGATTTGCTATATCTCATTTTAATATCATGGGAAAACTTTTTTTTACTTTGAAATTTCATAACTTTTCAATGGATTGGATCACAACATATATTCTGGACCAAAAATATATACTGACAAGACCAGAATCTTTTTGTATGGAATTGAACGCTCTACAAAAAGGAATCATTGTATGATAAATCTACTCTTAAATACTCAGAAATAATTATTTTAGAAAAAATAACATTTCTTTGTAATTATTATGCCTAGCAGGTGAACAATTATTGTCAATTTTGGACATAACCTCTAGGAAAACATAACCCCTACATTATTTACTATATTTTTAGCGAATTTCCTGAAAGAAAATTGAGCTATTGGTCCCGTACCGAAGTCAAAATTTCGCAAAAATTTCTTCAAATGTCCATCGATCCAACCTAGTAGATGTCAAAAATCACCATCTGTAATATTTGTATATATATCTATGGACATATATATATATATATACATATATATATATATATATATATATATATATATATATATATATATATATATATATATATATATATATATATATATACATATATATATATGTCTGTAATCACTCTAGCGGTCACAGTTTTCATTTTATCGGAATGAAATTTGGTATTTGAGGCGCTTTTGATATTCAAAAGGTCAAGTTCGTTAATGGGTAAAATCGGATAAGGGGAAAGGGGGGTTTAGAGGGAGGGGGAAACACAAAATTTGACATATCTCCCTTAATATTCGAATAATCGAAAAATTTATAAAAAGTAAAGTTTAGGTATTAAATTTTACTGTAGATTTGTTTCTTATCATTTTTTATGTTACACTGATATTTACAGAAATATTGACGGTTTAAGATTGAAAACTAAATTCCTTAATATCACTGTACACATTAAAGTTTGAGCAAAAATGATGAGGTGATGAATTGTACCAAATTGGTGTTCTACAAATTTATACCTTACGCGTTTTTCGATTGTTCTAATATTAAGAGAGATATTTTATATTTTGTGTTTTCTTCTTTCTTTTTGCTCCGCCCCCCCCCGCCATTCCCCTCGACGTATGTCATTTATTAATAAAATTGGACTTGCAAATACTAAAATCATATACGACTCATTTTGATCAGACCAAAATTGTGACCACTAGAGAGTGATTTTTGTATTCAAAGGAAATTCGCTAAGTTGAAGCAGCTCCTGCGTAACGAATGTTTTTTAGTCTGTACATAGAGGTAAAAATGGAAATAATACCCGACATATACAACATAACTGTATCTAGTAGAATAAGTAAGTTACTTCACGTTACTATTAAAACATATTATAATGTAATGCATAAACAAGGAGTATATTCGTATACAGTTCAAGTTGAATATAACGTTGTTTATAAGGACTAGCAAATGTAAATATTGTTGAATCTAGATGGATGTTACTGTGAGATGTTACCCACAATGGCCATTCAAATTTTAAATGGTTATAATTTCATGTTTTTTAAATATTAGACTTTTGCAATATTGTTTTTGTACCGATGACAGAGTTTCGTAAAAATTTCTTCAAATGTCCATCGATCCTACCTACTAGATGTTAAAAATGAGATGCTTTTGCTATTTGAAAGGTCAAGTTCGTTAATGGGTAAAATCGGACAAGGAGAAGGGGGTTTAGAGAGAGGGGAAACACAAAATTTGACGTATCTTCCTAAGGATTCGAAAAACAAAAAATTTACACTAATAAAGTTGTAGGTTCTTATCATTTTTATGTTATACTAATATTTACAGAAATATTTTTAATTAAAGATTGAAAGTTAAAATTCTTAATATTCTCTGTACACATTAAAGTTGGGAAAAAATGATAAGATCCTTACATATTTTTCGATTGTTCTAATATTAAGAGAGATAATTTATATTTTATGTTTTCTTCTTTCTTCTTTCTCTATACCCCCTTTCCCCTTGACCTATCCGTTTTTTTAATAAAATTCGATTTACGTATTTCTTCTCACATATAGAGGCAAAGTTAGTTTAAGGGCAGCAAAACATTTCATTTTAATATTCGTAAATTTGGAGTAATTTCTATGTCATTAAATCAAACCATGTTAAAAATAAAAGTATTCTATTAGGAAGAAAAATTTATTCACAAAATTCATAATTAATAAACATTAGTGAAAAATTAATTAAAATAGAAAATTCGTCACGTAGAAAGTGTGTAGTAATAATCCTATTTTCTTAATGAATTTCAAATCCAGTTACTTGTGAAATTTTAAAATATTTCGAAAGAAAATTTATTTAAATAGAACGTTAACATTTTTATTCGTAGATTTTATTTTGGATGAAATTTAAGTAATTCTGGATCGTCAGTTACTGTGCGTTAACCAGCCAAGTAGCCGAGCGGTCAAAGACGTCATGTCTGCGCAGTATGCAGTACTTGTAAACTGGGAGGTTATGGGTTCGAATCCCAACATCGGCAGTTTTTCAATTATAAAAAAAAAAAAAGGGGTCAGTTGATTGACTAAACTGTCGGCGTATGGACAAGAACGAAGTAACCGGCTATGCTTGAGAAGGTTTTCTGCAGTTTCCTTCCCGAACTCCAGACGAATATCGGCATAGTTCCTATCATAGTCGGCTCCAGCCTCATATCCTACCAATTCCCAGTCTACTCACAAATTCCTTCCACTCCACTCACATCCTCACATCCTAAGGCATCACAATGGACCTTATGGTCGAAGTGTAGCCCGTCCAGGGCAGCCTTTACAATCTACCTCTACTGTGCGTTAAATTTTAAAGACTATTTCAACTTTTGATAAAGATAGAAAGACTGGCAAACTATCAACTTCCGGTTCGACACGCTTAATGCTCTACCCAACTTGTAAATCTACAAAATGGATGAGGCTAGATCGATAGATAGATAAATTTGAATATTTATATTTAACGAAACCTCTACAATGATGAAGCTTGTTTTGTTTAAACGTTTATGATTAGACATTTCGCTACGAGAGAAAAAAGTCGATAAACATTTAAAGTAGTGGAAGCGGTGGGAATGATAAATATTTAAGCGATAAATATGGAATCGGTAGAAAATTGCATTGAGGTGTAAAATGATGTTAGCCAGAGATATAAGAATAACATGTGAGCGAAGCTGCGGGAATAAGCTAGTATTTTAGTAAATACATACGTTTTATTTATATAAATAACTTGATTTTTATTATCCTACCTATGTATTGATTATTTTTAGGAAAAATTGTGATACAAAGAAGTTCGACTCTGAGTTGCTTAGTCCCTTGAAGATCATATAAGTGAATTATACTTTAGGTTATTGTTGCCATTTGAACATTATAAATGGCATTCACTATAGATACGAATGGAGTATTACTTCACTATATCTTGCTAACCAACAACATTTTTATAATCTCTGTTGATTTGCATTTAAATTTTTTTATTACACTTATATAATAATGCATACTATAAAGAAAAAATAAATAAACATGTAATACTGTTTTCTTTTGTTTTTCATTTATTTGTGAAACTACCTCAAATAGAGAATATTATAAAAATATATATTCAAGTAGATATACAACATGTAACAAAGCAAAGCTTATTTGAGAGTCTACTTTAGATTTAACTTCATGGATCGCGGTCTAATATATAATATGATTTTTACCAACGAAAGAAGGAGGTACTCAATTCAACCTGTATATTTTATTTATGTATGATCACGCATAACTTTTTACAGAGTAGACCGATTTTGACTTTTTTTGTTGGGTATGGTATACTTCAATTTTAGCCACAAAAAATTAAAAATATGACTTCCCAGCGCTTCCACTAAAGAAATATATCATATTATATTATATATGAACATATTATATATGATCTGTGTGTAAACTATTTGAAAGCACTCAATATCTTTGCGCAATTTGAATGTTTTTTTAATCTACGAAAAAAACGAAGGAGGTTCTCAAGTAAACCCTTATATTTTTTATGTATGACCACGCATAACATTTTACAGAGTAGTCTGATTTCGATAATTATTTTTTTATTGGGTATACGTCGAAATTGGTACCATATAAATTTGAAAAAAAAATTTGGTCCCTAAGGGCAGAAAAATAGGGAATGGTTGATTGTTCACCACTGAATTTTCATCTGTGAACCGATTCTGTTTAAACTTGACAAACATATGTAGTTTTAATGACACTATAAGCCACAAAAAAATAAAAACTTTTTAACAAAAAATTAAACCTTCGAAGTCCTACACTAATTTAGTCGGCGCCAAAAAATCTCCAAAATTATTTAGGTATTTACATGAGTCTAGGACTTAGTTACTTAAAGTTACTCAAAGTTACTTTTTATTTTTTGCTTTTCAGTTTCTTTCTTTTTTCGAAGGTTTAATTTTTTGTTACAAAGTTGTTATTTTTTGGTTTTCAGTTACTTTCTTCTTTTGTCGGTTCTATTTTTTTGTTAAATCGTTTTTATAAGTTTATCCTTACCTAAAATTTAATTATATTATTGTAGTAATATTGAGTGATATGGCGAATCATTGCTTTTCGATAAAATTTCCAACTGTTTTTAATGAAATTCAAGAATAAATTTTTGTTATGCTATAAACAAGTATAATTATGATATAATGTTAAAATGGGAGGTTAACTAATAAACGATCTTGTTTTTCATAAAATTTATTATCTTGTTGGTTTTTGAAAAATTTATAAGGTGAAACATTTTTGCACTAGCGTTTTAAGATAATTTTATATTTCAGTATATTTATAGAATAATCATTCGCTGGCACCCGATATTGCACCCCACCTCTATGCCTCTACATTTTGCGCACAGATATATACATACGTATAAATTTTAAGCCAATCCTAATATTTTCTGATAAATAATGTATTCCAGATTAAAGGATGATAAGAAGAATAGAAAATAAGTAAGAAACTTTTTAAAATTCTTATGACTACTTTTTTTTATTCCATTTATTTGTGTATTTATGAATATTATATTAAATAAAGTAATTTCCTTTTATTTCTTATATATATATATATAGTTTATATAATTTTCTGATTAGGGTTCCGTAATTCGATCGGAAGAAGTATACATGGCAATGGAAATTGTTTTTTTTTTGTTATGTTAACCTATAGTTTCCATAACTTGATTCAATTACGAAAGTGATCGAATGGCACTCAATGCTTTTAATATACCGACTGGCGTGGAAATATTTGGAAAAAATTGTTTCTTTTACAAATATATAATATATATATATATATATATTTTCATATATATTTATATATTTATATATATATATATATATATATATATATATATATATATATATATATATATTATATGCAATAGCATCCTTGCAATTAAATGAATAGAAATTATTACACCGTTTAGAAGAATGCAGTTTCGATATTTATTTTGAAAAGACAAATAATTTTCTTATACTATACTTTATGCTTCACAGGAAAAACTATAATATCGGCAGCATGAATTAGACATAAGTTTCTCAAGCACATAGATCTGAATTTGGGCTTTCAAAATGAAGCCCTAACTTAGTATACGAAATGTTAGTATTAGAAATATAATTATCAATATTGTTTTACGAAAATTGGCCTATCCATTTTTATATTTATCGGATTTAAGATAACACTTTAGTTACCCTTTTGCACCCCAGCCAAATATTCTCAAATACAAAGTTTTAGTGTATATTGTTAAAAACGTAAACAATCTTTTTCTGTTTAAGGGATGTTTGACTTCTTGTAGAAACCTTCCTTAATTTATTACTCTATTGTTACTTTGTTTTCCAAAGTACATTAGTAATTACAAATCTTGAAATTATAAAGATTCTTCTACTAATACAGGAAGTAGTGTCGTACCAGCCCGAGTGGTCGAGCCATTAAAGGCGCTCTGTTTCTCAATTAAATTTGTTTCAAAAGAATTAGTAGGGCCGTAAGTTGATTAAACTGTCGGCATTTAGTCAATTACAAGAACGGAAAGTGAACGACTATGCTTGGGAAGATTTTCTGCAGTTTCAGTTTTCTGAAGTCTCTAAAACTGCTTTTAGAATTATTTTCACATGAAAGGGGGGCTCATCAATGCACAAAGGACTCCTCCTCTTGAGGCTAGATAAAAATTTTTCAGGGGTCGCAGTAAACACTGGGAAAATGATAAGAAGCTTTTTATCACAGGGAAAAACAGTTCATTGCACTGATAAAAAGCTTCTATTGAATTTTTTTAGGTGGAGCTAAAAGGTGGATATTTGGCGAATATTACCGTTTTCGCGAAGAATAAGGGGGTGCCTGGACCCCCAAAACTACTCCCTTATATACGCCCATGATATCATGTATATAAAAGCCTGAAGATCAATATACATTTTACGTTACATAATATGTCAATTTGGCATTGGGAAATATAAAACATTCAAGTTTTAACAAAGCATTATGTATTTGTGCTTTTGTTAGAACCACCCATAGCGCATACAAATTTCTGTTTGACCGATTTTTATTTTATTGTGTATTATTTTTATAAATCTAATTATGAAATGTTCAATGACAACAATGTTTGTGATGATGTTAATCGTGAATGATTTACAAAATTCCATGACGAATTCATTTGTTCGGTAGTCTGTCGTTTGCATTCCAAACAACAAAAATGTTGGAAGATTAATGTTAAAATATCCACCACCAACATTTTAACTAAAAACTTTTATTACATAAATTTAGATAATATTTAAAAAGTTTTCTATAAAACTATTTTCAAATTAAATTCAAACAAAAATATAAAAATTCTTATTATATTTATTTTATTGTTTTATGTGTGTATATATGTATTGTAAAAAAACAAGGCAACATATACCCCCAAAAAGAAACAAATAATATTTTCTTGGAAACTTTTCAAATTCTTTATTTAATTTTTTCCCGTATTATATTATAATTTATACATTTATATCATATTATAAATATAGGTTGATTAATAAATTTACTTACACTTGAAACTGACATAAAAATATAAGGCTGACAAAAAATTACACCTCTGCCAGATTTAGTTTTATATATGTCGTAGGTTTTAATATTAGCTCAAATTCACCTCAAATATATTTAATTTGATTCATGTATTATCATCAAATTATATACATTTCTGCTTTTGTTTATATCTTTAGTCAGAATATCAGTTGATACATATTACCTATACAGTCAATATATATATAGAGTACTCAATACACGTAATACGGAAAATATGAATATTGCAGCACACATAAAGTGAATTGAGGATGTGCGTCCATTGCCGACTTAGATAAAATGTTTGATAATTTGTTTCATAATTTATGGGAAATCATGGAAAACCTTGAACTTGGCACCAAATAAAGTCTATTTTATTACATTACAAGCTTTTATTTCACTTACAATGTATGTATGCATGAATGTATGTATGTATGTATGTATGTATGTATGTATGTATGTATGTATGTATGTATGTATGTATGTATGTATGGATGTATGTTCGGGATCAATCTTGCAAACTGAATTAAAACCACTTCCTCTTATCCTACTGAGTTGAATTTTTAATGTTGGTTCAGTTCCGATAACAATGCATTTTTATGGTAAGCACGACAAGAATCGACAAGGGGAAAGGGGGGTGGTTTAGAGAGAGGGGGAAACACAAAATTTGGTATATATCTCTTAATATTGACAAAATCTAAAAACACATCAGAAGTAAAGTTGCCGAAAATTAGCTTTACTATAAAAAACTTGTTTTAAAAAATGTTTTTTTAACAGAAACTTATTTTAGATAAAAGATCTCAAAATAGCAAATAAATAAAATTGATAAACATGGTTTAACTAAAATCAATTAAAGCGTGAAAGTATCAAAAGAAGGAATCGATACTTCAATTAAAGGAAGAAGAACGTCAATTAAATAAAATATATCATTAATAAATAAAGTTTTCATACATCAAATAGATTCAGAAATATTTTGATAATTTTTGTATGATATTGTCAAGAAAATTGATAGATGTATGGCGTTCTTCTTAAAATATGAATATTTAAATCTAAGATGGATATATTCCCTGGAGTTCCTAATTACACAATATCTATTTCCCTTTTTGTTTGCTTTTAAATAAGCTTTTATTCTGAATTAATAATTTAAAAATATCTTAAATAACACAAAGAATGATTTAAGTTAATAAGATGTTATCAATAAAATATTTTCAATTGTCGGTTTATTTAAGATGAAATTACTGCGACCTATAGTTAGATAGATAGAGTATAGAGGCTGCCCTAGACGGACTACACTTCGACCATAAGGGCCATTGTGATGCCTAAGGATGTGAGGAAGTGAGTGTAGTGGAAGGAATTTTTGTGTATAGACTAGGAATTGGCATGATATGCGGCTGCAGCCGACTACGATAGGAACTATGCGGATAATATCTGGAGTTCGTGAAGGAAACTGCAGAAAACCTTGTCAAGCATAGCCGGTTACTTCGTTCTTGTCCATACGTCGACAGTTTAGTCAATTAACTACCCCCTTTTTTTTTTCTTAATAATTGACACACTGCCGATGTCGTGATTCGAACCCACAACCTACCAGTTTCCAAGTAGGCATACTGCGCAGACATAATGCCTTACGACCTATAGTTAGTAATGCTTGTAATTGTCAGTATTATGAAGCTTATGCAGTAATTAGTTCTAAATATTAAGTAAGTTGATTTACTGACATACAATATCAAATTCACCCCAATACCTTGATTACTTTTTGTTTTATAAATACGTATTTCGACTACAAAGTATTCATCATCAGATAAAATAGCTAGTCTTAATTTACTGTTTGACAATTAGAAATAGATAGAAAATAGAAATCAATAGACAAAAATAAAAATAAATAAAAATTCAACAAAATAAATTAAAATAAATTAAAATAAAATAAATGCAACACTCCCAAATGTATTGAGTTCGTTATCAAATGAAAGGTAATTCAAAGATTCCGAAAGTCTGTTTAATTTAATGTTACACGACTACAGAAGGATCCGATTTAAGTAGCCAATTTACTTATTTTTTTTCGTGCTTTTTCCAAAGTTGGGTTATAGTTTTTAATTTTTTTAACATTTTCAATTCAGTGTAATTATGTATCGAGTATTATTATTATTAATGAGTATTATTAATCCACGTAATGATTTGTATTATCGGAATGTATAAGTGATGTTGCCTTTTCAAGTTTTTTCAGTTAATTTATCATGAATCCATTTTGATAAATGGAAACGGAACTAAAGAAACCAATTTATTAGATTCAGAAATAGAATTCACCCTAAAATGTTTAAAGACTGCACAAAATCATAACGATAACAATAATTAGAAACATAAAATTCTAGTGCAGACCCAGCTGTAGAAATTCTTCTTCTAAACATAGTAGTATTATAATTTGAAGTCAAATTAGGCAATACTAGAGCATGGGGCTAAATTAGAAATACCTTAATATTATATATACAGGTTACAAAGCCATTGGAAGAAAATTATCTGTGTTACCTTGAGATTTCATGTTATCTGTTTGGGGAGACAGCAATTAACTTACCTAGAACAAAAAAAAAGTTATTAGTTATATTAAAAATTGTGAAGTCCACAGTCCACAGCCTACAATCCACAGTCCACAGTCAGCCTGCAGTCAATTCGCAAGCAGTCCGCAGACAATTCACAAACAGTCCGACTCTTGAGTTACTTAGTAAAAATAAAATATACAACATGAAGGCCTAGTTCCAAAATACGTTTTACAAGTGAAATGTTAACGTTGTTTTGAACATTTACATAAAATATGTAAATGTATATATTGTGGAATTAATTATCAAGGAATATAAAATGCAAATAATATTCATTGTTTATTTTTTAAAGCCCATATAAGAATATTTGAATTGTAACTGAAAAGTAACAAATATTTTGAATAACAATCAAAATATATTATTTACAATTTTTTGCTTATTTACAGTTCAATAATACGCAAAAAATCATTGTCTACGTAAGAACTTATATTTGAAAGAGAATTATAAATGAGAAAAAATTTCTTACATTGTTGTTAATGATCAATATTTTTTGAACTAGAAAAGCTTCGTTTGCATATAAATTTAAGAAACCATAAACATAAGAAAATGGTAATATAGGAAAGAAATAAATGAATTATACAAAATTGTAAGTAAGGATTATTAAAAATAAATAAATAATTGAAACAAAATAAATAAACATTGGAGAAGAAAAAAAAAACTTTAGTACAGTTAAGTTAACAGTGTGTATCAAGTAAATGGAAAACGTGTCGTTATCTTTACACAATATGTCTTCAAACTGATACTATTTATAAATTTCATTTATAAGTAATGCAATTTCTATAGGCCTCGTACCTCACATCGAGTCTAGCCACTGTTACATAGTTTCCTTTACACCACTGTTATATAGTGATTGCATTATATTTCTTTACTCACATATATTTTTTATTGTGTACGAATACATTCGCATTGGTAACTGGGTAAATATTAATAATTGTTTTGATCAACTTTAGTATGTCAGACTACGTGCTTTAGTCGTAATTTCTACTAGTTTAGAAATATAGTTACAAAGATGTTATCATCTAATGATATCAAAATCGCTCAAACTATTAATGGTCAGAAACTGAAAATCGAAGAAACGAAAGTGGAGATATTGTCATATGTTACGATGTATAGACTCTGAAGAACTATTTCGACACACATTGTAAATGTAAATGTTTATATACATATAAATGTATGTTAGGAGTCATGGTGTTAAGTTATCACACAAACTTGTTTCTAACTTTAGTAGACATTTTATCATCAATAAGACAACATCATCTCCCATCAAACGATATTTCCTTAGTTAACTATTATTATTGACAACTTTTCTATATAATGGTAGGTTTTGAAATCAACTCTCATACCACCACGATAATAATTTTGCTATGTTTATTTCAATTTATCATATTGATTTAATCAGGAGCACTTGAAACTTTTATGAAACTTCATAAACAATAATGATATGATATGTGTTATTTATTTCCTACAATATATAAGAACTTTTCATATTTTCATGGAATATCATCAGTTCAAGGTCTATAAACAAATGTGATAGTTAATATCAATCAACAAATCATTTTGTTTATATATTGACATAAACACATCGAACATGTTAATTGGAAAAATCGAATTTTATTTTTAAGTGTTGTTTTTTTTTGTAATGTCATGAAACTTTTTTTTTTCGCAATCTATTAACGAAAAAATGTTTTTAAAATAAAACATGTATTTATAAGCAACACGTATTAAGTAAAACATGTATGTAAAACATGTATTTTAATTTCAATTTTGGTCTGATCTAAATGAAATGACGTATCTGATATGATTTTAGTATTTTCAATGCCAATTTTGTTAATAAATGGCATACGTCAAGAGGAAAGATAAAAGAAAACCCAAAATATAAAATATCTCTCTTAATATTAGAACAATCGAAAAATGTATAAGGAGTGAAGTTGTAGAAAATCAAGTTTGCTACAATTCATTACTTAATCATTTTTTCATAACTCTAATGTGTACAGAGATAGCTGCATTTCCTGTGGAGGAAATTCGCTGAAAGGTCAAAAATGATTTGAAAAATAATTACAAACCTTTAAACACAATTTCATATGCTTTCATATACGATTTCATTCATACAAGTTTTCTAGTTCGAAGTTTTCTATATATTCATTACTATTTATTCATTTCTATATATTCCTTCTTTATATTCATTAAGATACTTAGTTAAAATTGTTATTTATTTTGAAATTCTTACAATATATTGGTCAATGTCTTAAGCTAATCTTGGAGTAGCTCGTTAGTTAGTTTTTGGCAAACAGAATAGAAGAATTAACCAATGAAATTTGATTTTAACTCTCTGGTATTTCCTGTACAAATAAATAGTCCAATATAAAATATTTAAATGTCCGAGATTAACATTAAATTCGATATCCGGTATCAATTTAAATAATCATATATTTATGAATAATAAATTATGAACAAAGTGTGTAATTGTGTGCGATTAGAGAGATCAAAATATTTGGTATGTATTACATTGTGAATCAGTTGTTATTTATCAGTAATGACTGAGTTCAACCGAAAGCAATTCTTTCCGACAGATATCTTCAAAAGCCAAAAATGTCCACAGCAAGTTCGAATTTAAAATAACTAGTGGGGAATTATATTTAAAATTCGAAATTAAATCTAACAGTCCATATTTTGGAAACTATTAGTCAATTGTTTAATTTCACTTTCATAATTTTTGGATAAAATGTTTATTACAAAAAATATTTTCATGGAAATTTATGAAAAAATATATTTTTCAAATTTTACTATCGTACTATTTTGGTATCCTTCAAAAGTGAAGTCGACAAAAAAAATTTTGCTGATTTAAAGTAATCTAAACCGAAATACGCAAAATGTTTCCGTTAAACCGAATTTACCAAATTTCGAATTCATAGGGCTTATTACATACTTATATAATTCCTCATTGCTCTTTGCGAAATTGGTATGTGCGTAAATGAAATAACTCTTTCCTCATGATATGCAGCAACAAGTTCTAGTGGCTGAGCGGTTGAACGCACTCTGCTGGAACTGGAAGGTTGCTAGTTCGAATCCCGGCGGTGGAAGTTTGTCAATTATAATTAATGGGGCGGTAATTTGACTAAAGCATCGGCGTTTGGACAAGAACGAAGTAACCGACTATGCTTGAGATGGTTTTCTGCAGTTTCTCTTCACGAACTCCAGATGAATATCGGCATAGTTCCTACCAAAGTCGGCTGCAATCGCATATTCTAACAATTCCTAGACTCCATACAAATTCTTTGCACTCCACCCATAGCATCAATATTTATTTAAAAAAATAATGATGTGGGAAAACCCCATTGTTGTTATGGTGTTATGATCTGCAAATTTTATTCTCAAGTTGCTTCAGAATAAGAGATACAGTTCATGGAGACGAAGTGCTTGTCTCCAAATACATAGATCATACAGACCCGAGAAGTTTCCCAGAAAAAATATTTGGGCTATTCTCATTTCTCTAAATTCTTTCATATTGGATTCTGTTGTTTTCTTAATATCGATCATATTTTTTGTGCTGGCAACCAAAGTAGGGTTCCATAAGGGATTCGCGGTTTGATAACTTCTACATAAACTGAATCATTTAGTATACATAAAACCAAAACTTGACCTATGTTTAATTTTGTAAAAATGCTCGACAATTGTTGTCACAACTACTATTATAAATTGTTAATTATTATTTAACAATAAACTATTATAATAGGAGCTGTTATGTTCTATATATATGATTAGAATAATTGTGATTATTATTATTATTATTGTCAATTTCATATTCAAATTGTATATTTTAATATTTAAATTGTGTAATGAAGTTTGATGAACACATTAAAATTATTGAATATTTTAAAAATTGTCTAAACAAGCCTGAAGCAGCTTATAAACGGTTTTTGTCTCCATTTATTTTTATTCACTGTTTCTTGAACTGTGACCATCAATTATCCCACTTGTTTCATTTTTACGACTACAAGCAACGAAGTATGTTTGAGGTTACAACTGTATATTCGTTTTGTTTATCTTTATTTTGAGACTGTGTGTCCTAAAACTGCTGAATTTTAAATTACCAACATCAATACTAATAATTTTATATTGTTTTCCAAGATGAGTTAAGATAGTTATAATATTTCTCGATAATCACCCGAAGATGCTGATAAATCTTAAATCGGATGCATATTTATAGTCATGTAAACTGACACTTAAAAAAGACTGAGTCTTAATATCAATATTTAACGGTAGCTTGAAAACAGACAATACGTAGTAGTCCAACGAGTTCAAAATTCCCGAGTGAACGAGCTTACAATTGACAAAAACTTGAAGAAAAAAAAAACAAATTAAAATTCGACCATTTTGGAAATTCTTTAAACTTTATGGTATTCCAGGTTTTGTACGATTTGACAAATTAATTATCAATATTTAATTTAAAAAGATAAATTTTCTTCAGAAGACAACACACAACTTGAAAACATATGAAAAAACGTTATTATCATTCATTTTCCAATTACTAAAACAGAAAACCATAATAAAAAAAATAGGAACTAATAAAAAAACGACAAAACAAAATAAAAAATATGTAAATAATTTCCATAAAACAAGTGCGTGGTAAGTTAAGATAGGAAATAATGATATATATATGTATGTATGTGTTTAATATAAAAATACCACTATAGGAATACACGGTTACAGGGCTGCCTACAACTGCACCTTATTTTTTATATAATATCAAACAAGTGAAAATGTAATAAATAGCTAAGTACATTGTTGACATTCCTCGTGTGTACTGAGTTCATTATCTATACTGGAAGAACTATTTATGGACGTTCCAGCACTGTGTTATATAATCAGGACAAAAAACCGGTTTGATATTATTATAGAAAAAAATACATAATCACACATATACAGCACATTGACAAATACACTGTTCATATATACAAAATAATGTAAATTAGAAAGAAAAAAAATGTTATTTTGAAGAAAAGGAATAATTTTTTAACTTTTATATTTCGAAAACAAAACGGTAACACACGATTTTTTTCTTTTAAATTTATATAATAAATATTTATCTTTACTCTCCTAGTTTTTTTTTTTTTAAATTATGTCGAGTATTTTTTCTAATACAACAGATAATAGTTGGACGGGCATGATGTTTTACATGCTTCTAATGAGAGAGTGTGAGAGAGAAGGATAACTTTGCTATTAAATATCTCGCGTTCTAAACGTTCAAAAATTCTGAAACTTCGGGATTTATTAGAAAACTTTATTTTTAGCCTGTGAAAAAAAATGAGCATAATCTGTCGAAAAGTGGTACTATGCTGGAACATCCTTAATTTATTTTGTCGTATATACAGATATATAAAAATATAATTGGTGCATATAACAAAGAGCTTATAAAAAATAAGTACGTTAATACATCGTGGAACACCTTGTTAAAACTAAGCCATATTCGTAGTCTACTCATACAATATTTCCACATAAAGATTACAAGTATGTTACTTTAAAATGCACAGTGACCATGAACAATGATCACGCACAAAAGCTAAGATAAATTTCACTTTGCAATATTTCAGAAAATAATTCTGAATAATTAATTTTCGAACATTTTTACGAATAATGAAAGCAGTTATCAAAAGAAAGTCTTGAAGTATCCTTTATTTAACGTTTCAATATTAAGCCTTGTTCAATTTGGAATTATTGACTCCTCATTACCAATGTAATTTTAATAAGAGTGAAAATTTGAATGAAAGCTATTTCATTCACAAGAGTAATTTCAATAAAATTTATTATATTTTAATTTATTTTGTTTAATTTTTTTAAATAGTTTTATTTTTGTCTATTGATTTCGATATTCTATTTCTAATTGTCAAAGAGTAAATTACAACTAGCTAATTTATACTGATGATAACTATTTTGTTGTCGGTACGTATTTATAATACAAAAACTGATCTAGGTATTGGGGCGAATTTGAAATTTTATTTCAAAAACCTAGAGTTCTAATTAATTATCATTTGATAATCTAATATTGATTACTATGTAAATAGTGATGGATTACTATGTAAATAGTAATAGAAGAAGTAATAAAACACGTTCATTCCATGATGAACACTCCACATACCATCTCGTGGTTGGGTTTGTAACAAACTGGCCGGGAACACCAGTGGTAGTGAGTGCCATCCACACCAACATATTTATGATTTTTCGTATCAAATATTGATGTCCAAATGATATTGTTTTATTCCCGAATATTTTAGAATATTTTTGTATTTTTATATAAACTAATAAACCATACAACGCGTAGCATCTAAATTCAATAATCCAGTTAACCTTGAAATAATATTAAGAAATATTATTAAAACTGGGAACAGTTTTTAGATATGATTTATTTCAGCAAATCAAATAAAAATGGCACATCATTTAAAACCTATCTCATAACTGATTCTCTATTACCGTTCGTTTTTCCGACTATGTCGTTTTATCTATCCTACAAATAAAAAAGGGTGGTACTTGAAAGTTAAAAAAAAAAAAATTAAATCCTGCCAATAGACATTTGAACAGCCTTGCTAGGCTATATTCGCCTTCTCGGTTACTGGAAACTACTACGGAGATATTTTCATACAAATAAAAAAAGCTCACATATAATATTATATTTTTTTATTAAAACTGTTGATAAAATAATTTCCTGCCTCGTTTATTGCATGTACAAAGAGATGGGTAGAGAGGGAGAAAGGAGGACATCCAATATATACATATGCCTACAGGATGCTCATTTTAAACAACACACATGAATATTTCTTCA
The DNA here is from genome assembly GCA_963920215.1 of Nineta flava. Taxonomy (NCBI): domain Eukaryota; kingdom Metazoa; phylum Arthropoda; class Insecta; order Neuroptera; family Chrysopidae; genus Nineta; species Nineta flava. The sequence goes on along the minus strand of OY986041.1, from coordinate 106,911,282 downwards.
AGAAAGTCTTTTTGGGTAAAGATTACCCAAATAAAAATTATTTTGTTCAAAAGGGGACATCTTATAGTGATCTTAATATTCACTCTGACTAAGGCCTCCACGGTTAATTGAAGGTCTACTTGCGTTTTTCAATAGAAATCCTTTTTTTGAAGAATCTGATAGCGGAAGAAAAAAGAACATTAAAACTGAGCATTAAAGTCTTTTTTGGTTAATAATTAACCATTTTATGTTAACCATGAGATTTAATTTTTTGAGAAGAGTAAGTAAAATAAGATAATAAGATAATAATAAGATCTTTAAAAAACTATTAATCAAGAGTAAAAAGTTTTTGTAGGTGGTGAAAAAATAGGAACCGATGGTTATGTTGAATTATATAAACATTTTAATAAATGTAAAATAATTAAACAAAATCAAATATTTTTGTATTGAATGGGGTCGTTCCTTAACGAAAATCCATTATAATTAAAATATTTGTTTTATTTAATAATAATAAAATATTAAAAAAAAAAAAGAAGATTGATTTCTATTTATTGACCACCTATTAAAACTTTGTACTCTTGATTAATTTTTAAGACTTTATTTTTTTCAAATGGTCAATTTTAAACCAAAATATACATTTTTGCCCAGTTTAATTTTTTTCCTTAAGCTATCCGATTAACAAATATATAGGTTCTCACTTGAAAAACACAAGTTTGCAACAATCACTTATAACTGTTATTCGAGTCATTATTTCCAGAAACGCTTCCTTGATGAAATGTTCTGATGTGTTGTATAAATTGACCATCCTGTATAGTATATGTGGTATTGTATAATATGTGATATGTTATCTTCATACAAAATATATAAAATAACATAGACGCACAACATAACACGTCATATCACACATTACAACTATGTCGGTCGTCGGAAATGTGCACGAAACGAACAACGAGTTAGTGGGGGAATCATATACACACCCACCCCCATACACACACATATACACTGCTGGCACACTTTTCTCTATATGATATATGTACCCTCCCATTCAATATATTTGAACCAGTAAATCACATTCTAAGCGTGTATGTTACTGAATATACGTATAATATTACATACATAAACACTCAGAATGTTTCTGCTCGTTCATTTTTTATGAACGGGAGTGTATGTGTGTGTGTGTATGTTATTTTTCCTGCCACCCTATTTGATTTTCTGTATTTTTTTTCCACTACCTATTGTTATGCTGTTGTACGTTTTTATATTTTTTTATTATTGTTATTGTTTCTAAAAAAAAGTTTTCCTTAACTGTACACGGTGGCGGTATATAATACATATTATATGATTCACAACAAAATAAACAATATTATATTGTATAAGCAATTTCTAAATCGTTTGTGTTTATTACGCAAATATAAGGGTTAAACGTGTACACATAGGGGAATCCGGGATAGAATGGGATACGAAGTTGAAAATATGGTTTAAAAATACAAAAGGGTTAATTCAGAAAGCTGTAAAATTTTCTATGGACACATTATAAGGTTATAATCACAAAAATACAATAATATTGTAAAATAAATAAAGGACTTAATTTTTTTAATTAATTTAATTACTTATTTGTTAATTTTTTTTCAAAATTAGATAATTATGTCATTTGCCCCGTTTTACCCCGGGCATGAGGCAGAACAAGTACGTACAAAATTCATGCACTAGGGCAGCTTCATCATCTTCGCTATCTATTCCCGCAGGTGAAAAATGAAATGAAGAGACTCTGTTGTCAGTTGTCATACAAGAGCACCCAGGGGTAGTAAAGTTAGCCTCTTCACTTGAAGGCATATCAAGTCTTATGCCAGTTGTGCCTACTAGAAGGCATTGTGAAACATTACGATAGGATTTGGTAACCCATTGGACAAAATTGTGTACCCCATTCCGCCTCAGAGACACGATAAGGATAAAATTAGTCATCAAAAACATTCGGCATATATGGTGTCATTTGTCAAAACTGTTCGAAAATTTATGTTGGTCAAAATCGTCGCCAAATCGGAATTTGAATTAAAGAACATCTGGCTCATGTGAAATTTGGGAGAACCGAAAAATCGCAATTTGTTGAGAACAACCACAAAATTGACAAATCGAATATAAAACTACTGAAATCGGTACAAAACCCCACAGAATTAGATGCATACGAAAGTATCTACATATACAAATTGAGAAAACAGATAATGAATTTAGATAATGGCCCAATTCCAAATTCTGATTTAATAAAACTAAACCATTTTCAAAAAATCTAATACCTGAATAGCAAGGTCAGCTTCGATGCTGTAGTGACAAAAACAACGCCACATGGTTACAAAGGAATACTGCCAATAAATAGGTGGAGCTATTCACACACCTAATCCGTTAGTCAGTCAACTCAAATAATCCTCAGGTCAGATCATACCCTCCGTCAAATCGTATAAAAGACTGAATTTTTTCAGTTTTTTCTTCATTGTGAGACACGCACCAAATTAGCAACAAGCAACATATCTCTGAATCCATACCCCAAAGATAGTTACGATTAGCTAATTCATACTGATTTTGACTACATTGTAGTCGAAATACGTATTTATAAAATACAAACAAATGTTCTAGGAATAGGGGCAAAATTTGAAATGTAATTTCGAAAAACCTAGAGTTCTCTTTGATTATTTTAATAATCTTTAAGTACGTATACCTTATCTTGGTTACAAGATCATAATGAGTTAGAATACAAGAGCAAAAAATCACAAAACTAAAACTTAACGCACCAACGACCAAGAACACTAGGCTTACATGAATGTCGTATAGGTTAACAGCAACAGGTTGGTCTAGTTCTACGTATTGCCGTTCGCTAGTAGCATTTCCGTGACACCGAAAATCGTCAAACTGCATTCCGCCTCGGTACCCAGTTGTGTCCCGGGTTCCCCTACTATATTTTAAAAAGGTGTTATAACTTTTTTGTTTGTATGATGCAGGGAGTAATAGAATAAATAGGGAAAATAACTTTCATTTATATTAGTTTAAAAACTTGATAAAAAGTTTTAGTATAAAAAGAGCATATCCTCACCTGATTTTAGCAGCAAGGCTGATTCTTTTATATCCCCTACACATTTATTAAGTAACGTAGTATAAAGTAAACAATTGAAAATAACACTGAGTTAGTTAATTGCTTAACTATCCTATGTATACTGTTTATTTACTTTTTAAACACGCATAATTGTATAAAAATACAGTATATTTTTGTATGACAAGAGTAGGAACTCACAGACGTGTTTTTGTAATCAAATGTTATTATAGATGTTTGAACTGAAATTGTGACAAAATTTCAATTTTTCAAAATTGCATTTGAAAAAAAATTTTGGGCAAAAGTTGTAGAATTATAGGAAAAGTAAAATTTGTGTAATTAATTTTTATCTTTGGTTTTAACAAGTTTTACTTTTAGCCGTCTTATCATCAAGATCAGTCCCGTTTCCTCTAGAGGACGTTGGAGACCATTCCCTGCCATTTGTTTTTATCATGAACAATTCGGATGAGGTGGCTGAATTTCATCTTGGTCTATTTGATGATGTTATCTAGCCTTAGATTTGATTTCTTCCTCCAGAGTCAGTTGTCGTAAACTATATTGATCCAAACGCTTATGCATAGCTTATATAGATTCGAAATTAGATTTTAGATTTGTCATTTTATCTGCCGAGATACTAGTAGAAATGGTGCCCATTTAATAAGAGGATGAAACTCTCAGAAAAGATCATATTAAAGTTGTTAGAAATAAAATTTTATGAAAAATTATTATACAAAAAAGGTTATGCGCGATAAAAGGTCAGGATGAAGCAACCGTCTATCCGATCGGGTTCTCGCAGGCTTGTCTTGGCACGTGATTTTTTACGCATGGACTCGTATATGTAATGCTACTTTATGGTCAGTTTCTATAAGCGGAAGCTGTTCCAACATTGTGAGACAGATAGTGTCTCGTGTTCTCTAACCTCCGAGCAAAACATTGTAAGCTCTACATGCTTTTTTATTGCATAAATAACACGAGTAAACCAGTGTGTGTTCCCACTACCGATATTTTAGAATTCTCAAGCATATACAGTTTAGACGAGGTGTCTGGGAGGGAGAATTACATTTATGCTCGGAGGAAAGAGAGAAAAATATAGTCATTCTTTCCTATACCAACTGACCATATAGGAGTACAACATATATACTTGGACTATTCAGACAATTCGTCAGTTAAAAATTTGAAACATAAATATAAGTAGTTCTTTGTGTATATACAATTAATTTTATAAATTTTATGGGTACGCATAACTTGATTTACCACATGTAAAAGATTAATACTATGCTGAAGACTATGAATGCTTAACTTCAACGAAAAAAAGCAACATAAAGACGAATTTGGCATTACTTACGTATTAAGATTTATAGGTTATTGTTATTTTATCAAGATAAATATTTGAAATCAATCCGATCTCAATCTTACCATTCTAATAGCAAATTATGTGAATAACCGCATACTTTTTATCGAAGGATAGCCATAAGGATCATGTTTTTTATTATTTTGCGATACACGTGATACTATTTTCCGTTTATAGTATAGATATAATGAGAGAAACACAAATAACCCAGTCTCTCCTCAATTATATTTCTAATAATCTATTCAACTCACAAAATATTTTAATTAAAATAATGTTTAATATCAAACTGAAAGGATCTTGTTCATAAACAAAACATAATTTTATTCAGATAAGTACAGAATGTCTCAGATAAAATTGGTCACACTATAAATCAAGATTTTTATTAATTATTCGATTTTATAATTATTCTTTTATCATGGTTCGAAAAAATTTCATCAACAGATTTTCGTCTGAATTCATTTCTACAAAATTAGCACTTTATTTTACATCAAAAATGAAAAGAAGCAAATTAATGCAAAGATAGTTTGGGATACGAGCATTTCGCAGTCTAACTCTTCGGACACGTTTGGCGTAAATTGTTGATACATGTACCAGATTAATTTATCTTTATAGTGCAGGTTGTCGCGGTATCCTGGCTCTCTTTATCCTCAAAGGAGCGCTGCCCGAACCTGCAATGATTCCGATACTCGACAAAACAAAAAAAAATATATTAGTAAACGATATTACTAAATATTTTGTAATTGGAACAACACGCACGTTTTTGTTTAAAGAAAAGAAAAAAAAAATTAAATTAAACACAAGTTTTTACGAAACAAAAAAAAACCTGATTTTATTGCTTTAAAAAAAAAATGATTATCCAATTTCTTTTTCAACAATTATTTTAATTCTTTTTCACACAATGTTAAATTTCGAATTACTTGTACAAATTCCAACTTATACTTTGATCTGGATTGAACAACAATCGATATTAAACTTTGAACTAATTAGACAATACTTGATATTAAACTTTTATACTAATCGCACAATGATCGATTTAAAACTCTTCGGACAATGGTCGATTTTAAACTCTGAACGAATCGCACAATGGCTGATTTAAAAACTGATTTGAATCGACACTGGTCACGGTTTATATACCCATCATGGGTCGTTCTAGAATATAATTGTTTTTATGAATAAATATTTTGTTTTTGACAATATATTTTTGCATGGAGGCTTCTAGAATATTTTAGTATATCAACACCCATGGACGTAGTCGGAGTGTTCAGATTATTTATAAAATTAATTAAAAATTATACCTCTCCTTGGGTTTGACCCATTGTCACACCCCGCTTGGTTGATATTCAACTAGAGACTTAATGCACACGGCCAGTGTCAACTCATAATCTATATACAAATTTTATGATACATTCATAACTGTAAGCTAGCTTACTTCTGTTTATTTGTTTTACAAAAATTATCTTGTTTTTACAAAATTATTTATTTGTGATCTGTTATTTTGAAAAACATTCAACTTGTATGACTTTTGATTAAAATTAAATGTAATAATTTTATTTAAATTTTTGATTTTTTTAAAAATAGAAAAAAACTTTAAATCAAAAGCAACAATTAATCTTATTATCATTTTTCGACTTAAAAAAAAACTTAGTTTAAGAAAAAAAATAAATCGAGCTATATTATTTTCTTTTTGTACTTTCAAAAAAAACTCCTTCTTTTTGCAAGGAGAAAAATATTATTTTGTTAAATATTTTTCGTAATATTTTACTTTCATAATTAAAATGTGTGTTGGATCAAAAAAATTATTTAATAATTTTCATTACAACAAAATCTCCCCCTCTAGATTCCAACACACATTTTCTAATTTGCTTATTATATTTGGTCGACCAATTTTTGACTTATAGAACTATTTGAACTATTTCAATTGTACTAGTACTTTTAGCTAGCTAGCAAAACTTAAAAGTGTACGTACACATTAGTTCTTCACTCTTCATCAACGGCGCCTGTTGTTGATTGCCGGTCGTCTGGGCCGCAAGTTGTACCCTGGCTCTAATGCTCTGGCCTCTGGCTCGTCCACACTTGGTACATCCCGTCGTCTTCCATCACCTCCATGCCTTTGACCCCCCAATCGATCTGGAAGTAGTTGGCCGAACACCTCGTTCCCCACACTCAATCTTCCCAGATTCCCATTGGCGGCGGTCCTTGCACTGGCCGGCTTCAAGAGGCCTCCATGTATCTTCGTGGGAGGCACTGTATCCACAACATATATTCCAGCTGGTAAACTTCTCAGCACTCTGTAAGGCCCTTTCCACTTCGGTGCCAAACCACTATGGACACCCTCCACCTTACTGCTGAGCACTTGGTTGCGCATCCAGACGGACTCTCCTGGTTGATAACTGAGTCCCGTCTCCACTTGGTCATTTTCTTCGGCATTGGCCAATATTGTTAGCCGAACTATCTCAACATTCTGTTGACGTTCTTGGCCTCGTTCATTGGCCCAATCTTGAATTTCTTGAGGCTCTTCTTCGACTTGAATTTGCCAATCCCCAGGCTTCTTCATTTCTGCTCCCAGTAACAATTGGGCAGGCGAAAAACCAGTTGTTCTATTGGCTCTGTTTCGTATCGAAAATAATGATTTGTGCAGTTGCTGGTCCCAATTCTTGTGTGCTTGATCCAACAAATGTAATCGCAACAACTTCTTTAATTCCTGGTTCTGGCGTTCCGTGGGATTGGCTCGTGGATGGTATATTGGTGTTGTCCATATCTCTGTGTTCCAATCTCTGTTCACTGCTTTCCATTCTTTTGATCTGAACTGGGGACCATTATCACTAAGTACTGCTCTCGGATAACCATATCGACTGAATACTTCATCTTTGAGTACTTGTGCTATCTTCGAGGTCGACGTGGCCCCCAATGGAAATGCTTCGATCCATCTAGTGAAAAGATCAGTCACAACCAATATATTTGTTTTTCCACGTGATGTGCGTGGGTATGGACCCATCAAGTCGATGCTGACTACCTCCCATGGTGAAGTAGGTCTTCGACTTCTCATTGCTGAACTTGGTTTCTTATTCAGTGGCTTCACTCTAGCACACGTGTCACACCCTTTTACATATCTGCGTATGTCATCTTGCATCCCATACCAGTAGACGCGGTTACGGATTTGACGATACGTTTCTCTCCATCCTGGGTGTGCTGCTTCATCACTGTCGTGATATTTTCTCAGAAAACCAAGTCGGCGTTCTTCGGGAACCACTGGCACTTCTCGTACCATCTGTTGACTATGGTACCAGAGGATCTCATCAGCTACGGTGTAGTTAGCTCTTGTTCTGTCCACTCGTCGACGTAGATTGATTCTCAGTGGACTATTACTGTCTACGATGTATCTTCTGATGGCAGTCACATCACGATCTTCATCCTGCCATCGTCTAATATCGTCGAGTGTGGGTGTTTCCACTTCAATTACGTTGAGGGTTATCGGTGTTTTTGCCCTCTTTTCAATCACCCACTCTGGAATGTCCTCCACTTCTTCGTCTTCAGCCTTGCCCTGTGGTTGTCTGGACAAGGAGTCGGCGGCTTGATTATCTTTTCCGGGGACGTGAATTATTTCATAATCATAGGCTCCCAATGTCAATGCCCATCTTGTCAATTTGGCTCGACTATCCTTGGTTTAGTTCAGCCATTGGAGCGCTGCATGATCCGTGTATAATTTAAAATGTCTTCCTTCAAGATATCCTCGAAACTTCCTCAATGCCCAGATTATCGAGAGACATTCCTTTTCTGTCGTGGCGTACTTTCTTTCTGTGGGTCCAAGCTTCTTGCTGGCATAATTTATTATTCTCCTTGTCTTGCCATCATCTTCCATTTGGAATAATATTGCACCCAGTCCGACGTCACTAGCATCCGTATTTAAACAAAACGTCTTCTTAAAATCTGGATGTGCTAGTTTCGGTGCATTTACTATTGATGACTTGAGATTTTCGAACGCCTTCTGATGCAATGTTAGCCAGCGCCACTTTATGTTCTTCTTGAGCATTTCGCTTAGAGGTGCAGCTATATCTTCGTAGTTCTTCACGAAGCTCCTGTACCAACCACATAATCCCAAAAATTGTCGTAATTGTCTTCGTGTTCTTGGTACAGGGTGATTACTGATAGCTTCATTCTTCTCTTCCTCTCTGTCAATGCCGTCTTCGCTCAAAATATGTCCTAGGTATTTGACTTTGTTGCTGCCAATGACACATTTGCTTGGTTTACAAGTTAATCCATGTTGTTCTAGTCTTTCAAGTACAAGATCCAGGTGGTGTAAATGTTCCTTGACTGATCGACTGTAGATTAATATGTCATCCAGGTAAACTTGACAGAAATCTTCGATGTATCCAGATAGTACTTCGTTCATTAAACTCTGGAACGTAGCTGGCGCATTCTTCAATCCAAACGGCATGAAGCGAAATTGATAGAGACCTCTTGGGGTGGTAAATGCGGTGTACTCTTTCGATTGTGGCTCCATCTCAATTTGCCAATAACCAGTCTGTAGATCCAATGTAGAAAATATTTTTGCTCCATTGACTTTTCTCAACATCTCTTGCAGATCTGGAATCGGAAACGCATTGCTCTTTGTGATATCGTTCAATTTTCTGTAATCGACACACAATCGAAAAGTACCATCTTTCTTCTTCGGCAATACGACGGGTGCGGCCCAAGGCGATGTGGATGGTTCTATAATGCCATCGCCTTCCATCTCTTCAATCATCTCTTCTAATACCCGTTGCTTCTCATTATTGTACGGGTATGGTCGTAATTTAATGGGGGAATTCTTCGTAATCTCGATCTTGTGTGTGATCGTTTTTGTCCTTCCAACTTTGCCGAAAACGCTGGGATGTCGCCGAATGACATCTTTTAACTGCTCTTGGTTCTCAAGGAGTTGTATTTGTAACTCGCCCAATGCGTTGTTAATTGTTGCCACTTCTCTATGGGCTCCATCTGGTTTTCTCCATGCAATGCGGACTCTCTTATCACACCCCAAGTAAATTATACCACTCCGGTAATCGATGCTCACACCATTTTTTGTTAAAAATTCATGACCAAGTATTAAATGATTCCGTAGGCCAGGTACAACCATTACTTCAACATTGAACTTCATTCTTGATATCATCACATCCATGCACATTTTCCCAAGAATCTTGAAAGTATTATTACATGTGGCTCCACTCCCTGTACTATCTGTGACAGGGTGCCATTTACCAATACTTCTTGCCAATTCTTCGCTGATAAAATTGTGTGATGCTTGACTATCGATCAGTGCCAATATTGATCTTCCACGCACATCAACTTCCACAATTGGCCCATTCTGGTGTGAGTTCTTGGTCTCCATTGTTGTTAAATGGACCGGTAATTGTTGGTGTTCACGCCGATGTTGTGTGGTTTTGTGGAGGTTAATATTTTCTTCAGAACCAATCTCCTCCATTATTGATCCTGGCTCTTCGTCCAGTGTTCGAACTGTGGTGCGTAACTCGTCCACCGATCTTGGATTCGAAATTTTTACTAGTGGACGTATGTTGTCGCGTAGTAAATTTAATATGATCGGCACCACGTCATCTATATTTCTGTCGGCGTGCACTCTTCTGAATAGCTGCACCTTCATGTTGACGAACGCTTCTGTCTTCAATCTTGTGGGTTGGGAAACTGTCATCAATTCCAGTTCGGCTTTGGCTTTCCTTCCTATACTGTTGAAGAAACTCTCCAGTTGCCATTTCCACTCATCGAAGGTGTAGCCCAACCCACGATTCATCAATGCCCAATCTCTGGCTGGTCCTGTTAATTTTTTTGTGACCATCTCAATCCAACAGTCTACGGGCAGATGCGTTTGTCGCAGTAATGTCGTTGCTCTGTTCAAAAAAACAACTGGATCTTCAGCCGGTCTACCACTGAACTCCGGCATGATGGACAGAAGCGTCGTTGTGTCCAATGTGGCGGAGCGAATGACTGTATTAACTTCTTGCGGATCAATACGCATGTCGCGCAGTTGTTGTGCCTGCCGCTCTTCGATCCGTATGATGTCATCCACGACTTTATTGTATTGTTCGTTCATTTTCGTTTCCATGCCATCAAGTCGTGTGGTTACGTTGCTTTTTATGCCATCGATTTGTGTGCGGGTTACAGCGACATCGGCTTGGATGTTCGTGATCTCAGCTTTCACAGCCTCGACGTCAGTGCTTATTTGGCTGATACGTCGTACGCACACTTCTCTTATGTTCTCCATTCGCTCCGACAAGTCCTCTTTCAGCTCTTGTTGGACTTGTTGCATTATACTTAATGTCTGTTCGCCCACTCTTTCTTCAGATTCCTGAAGTTGATTTGTCATCCTCTCTTCGGACTCTTGAAGTTGGTTGCTCAATCTTTCATTGGATTCTTGAAGCTGGTTGCCCATTGTCTTGTCCATGTTGTTGAGCTTTGTCATCAATGCTGCGAGCATCTTCTCCATGCTTGCTGCAGCTGGCTCCTCCGGATCGGAAACCACACTTCTACGTAGTTCTGATGTGGGGTTGGCTGGTCCTTGAGTCCTTGAAGTTGGTGTTCCTTGTTGCCTAGATTGGTGCTCCTCCCATCTTGCCTGTAAGACCTCTCTAGTGCCAGTGCTGTCCAGCCCTTCGGCCTCCATCATCTCACGCAGACGTGGCATGGGAATGCTGCGGCTTGCCATTGTAATTCTTTTCTTCTTCCGTACGTCTCCTGGTCCTGTCACGGTCGCCACTTGTCGCGGTATCCTGGCTCTCTTTATCCTCAAAGGAGCGCTGCCCGAACCTGCAATGATTCCGATACTCGACAAAACAAAAAAAAATATATTAGTAAACGATATTACTAAATATTTTGTAATTGGAACAACACGCACGTTTTTGTTTAAAGAAAAGAAAAAAAAAATTAAATTAAACACAAGTTTTTACGAAACAAAAAAAAACCTGATTTTATTGCTTTAAAAAAAAAATGATTATCCAATTTCTTTTTCAACAATTATTTTAATTCTTTTTCACACAATGTTAAATTTCGAATTACTTGTACAAATTCCAACTTATACTTTGATCTGGATTGAACAACAATCGATATTAAACTTTGAACTAATTAGACAATACTTGATATTAAACTTTTATACTAATCGCACAATGATCGATTTAAAACTCTTCGGACAATGGTCGATTTTAAACTCTGAACGAATCGCACAATGGCTGATTTAAAAACTGATTTGAATCGACACTGGTCACGGTTTATATACCCATCATGGGTCGTTCTAGAATATAATTGTTTTTATGAATAAATATTTTGTTTTTGACAATATATTTTTGCATAGAGGCTTCTAGAATATTTTAGTATATCAACACCCATGGACGTAGTCGGAGTGTTCAGATTATTTATAAAATTAATTAAAAATTATACCTCTCCTTGGGTTTGACCCATTGTCACACCCCGCTTGGTTGATATTCAACTAGAGACTTAATGCACACGGCCAGTGTCAACTCATAATCTATATACAAATTTTATGATACATTCATAACTGTAAGCTAGCTTACTTCTGTTTATTTGTTTTACAAAAATTATCTTGTTTTTACAAAATTATTTATTTGTGATCTGTTATTTTGAAAAACATTCAACTTGTATGACTTTTGATTAAAATTAAATGTAATAATTTTATTTAAATTTTTGATTTTTTTAAAAATAGAAAAAAACTTTAAATCAAAAGCAACAATTAATCTTATTATCATTTTTCGACTTAAAAAAAAACTTAGTTTAAGAAAAAAAATAAATCGAGCTATATTATTTTCTTTTTGTACTTTCAAAAAAAACTCCTTCTTTTTGCAAGGAGAAAAATATTATTTTGTTAAATATTTTTCGTAATATTTTACTTTCATAATTAAAATGTGTGTTGGATCAAAAAAATTATTTAATAATTTTCATTACAACAAGGTTAAGTCAAGATCTTTGTTCCGTGACAAATTAATTTCTTTGATTACAAAATTAACCTTTATAGAAAATTCATAAAATAAGAGTAAAATAATTTCTTTCTACAGTTAGCTGATGTTGTAGTGAGGTATAGCACTTGCAATAAAAATTGTTTAATTTAAATTGCAGCACCGATACCATTTTCAAAACTGGCAAACATACTTGAAAAATCAGTTTTTACAATTTAATAGCTATTTATAAAAAATTATATTTTAATTAATTAGTAATTAAAATGCAATAACAATTCTAGTTGTCTGATAAATTTCTCCAAACAAAAAAAAGGACCTCTCTTCGACTAATAAAAACAAATTTATCTTCTATTGAATTTTTGTATGTGAGGATTTCATATAATATCATAATATATACTCAAACCAAACGCTGGTTTACAGTTACTATGACCAGTAAAATTGAGTAATCTTCAAATAATGTCTTGGGGTTACAGCAATTAAATTAACATTGATTCCGCATATATACATTTTCTGGTGTTAAATACCCCAGCTACTTAGTAAAAAACGAATGTAAAAAGATTTACACTGCCAGAATAATCAAAAACCAAAAAATCGATCGAACGAAACTAAATATAATTAAACAGGTACACTTAAAACATCATACAAATTTTTAACAAAATATTGCAATTAGCAACCTAAAAGATACAAAAAAACCTTGAAACCCTATTAATTGAGAGGGTTGATTACAAGATTTTCTAAAGAGTAAGAGAATTATAGACGACTGACATGTTCCATGTACTACAAAACAATGCATTTATTTATTTTAAGTAAATATTCTATTATTACGATTATATTTATATTTTTTTCAAATCTGGGAGTAGCCCGTTAGGGTTCACTGCATAGACGAAGTGACGGTGGTCTTCCTTCGATTGTCCAAGTCAATCGCTTCAAGTTGTTTTATAAAATCATAAAATTCAAGGCAAGCAATATTCAAGCATTTTGAGCACTCTCATCCCGGTCATCAAGCTGCACCACATTCTATTCAAATCCCCCTCCCTCAAACAAATGATTATTTATTATTCCGTTGTGCCTGAAAAATTTATAATAATAGGGAATATGCATGAAAATTTTTTTTCACATTTATTTTCAGAATATGAAAATACTGTTAATACTGTAATAATATTTAAAAACGAAATTAAAATCCGACAAATATCAAGAAAGCTATAAGCTTTTAAAGCTTTTAAGTCTCTTTCTTGCAAAAATACTAAAAACGGAGTTTTACGTGTATTTTAAATGATGAAAGTGTAATATAACGTCACATAACATATCAAGAGGGCTATCACCCTCTTTGTCTAATCGGGAATTTCAATCATTCATATCTCGCTTATTTTTAAAGTTATTTAAAAAGTAATTTTACCTTGATATTTGTCAAGTAAACATGCTTCAATTCAAGTGAAAAAAAATTTGCATGCATATTCCCTATTAAAATTAAAATTGATGAATTGCGTACGTCACACTTGCATAAATCCTCTCTCTTACTTGTAAGATCTTATCATGCTAGGCAATTATCCAGTCCTTCTTTTTTGCGAACGTAGTTATTTGACGGGGGGAGTGTTTTAAAATCGGTGTCTATGTTCAAAGAAGATAAAGGTTTTCTGCCAATCTCTAATTAAAATACTTCTAATTAAAATATTTAAATATCTCTGAAAACCAAAGTAAGTTTTCATTCAGTGTGTAGCGTTGTTCTGAACATTATTCAGTATTTTTCATTGACGTTACCCTCCTTAATTTTTCTTAGTTATATTACTTGTTTAATAAAACTTTGTCATCACTTACAAAAACACAATCACATTAATTTTTATTGTAATTTTAAGTAAGTATAAATGTTAATCATAAAAACAAAAATAAATGATAAGATAAAGTTGATGAGGAAAATTTAAGAAAATTTTCAAAGATAATTATATTATCTGACTTACTACAATAATAATGATGTGCTCAAAACTTTCTTAACTCTTCTTTCGTTCTGCATGTGTATGTATGTATGTGTAAGGAGGTTTATGATAAATATCCTTTATTTTTGTTTTTCATTGTCTTATTATTTAAATAGCCATTCATGTCCAGTCTCACACTAGCGTCAAAATAACTCTATATATATGTCACACGCGAATGATGTATTTATGAGAAATGTAGTAGTAAAAGAGGGGAAGCTGAAACTAGGCAAGTAGGTCTTTCTAGGTCTTTTATACCGACTCCCCAAACCCATCCTCTGAACTTCTTCTATCCTCTACCACACTTGGAATGTTTTCTCTACCCATGTGTTCGTAGTCGAATCTACCCGTCTTCTTTACGAATAATAGGACAGAGCTCCAATTTAGTTGTTTTACTTCAGGTTATCCCGTTTCGATTGAGGCTAAGGCTAGATACCTCATGATACTGTGGCTCTATAAAGACATTATACCAGAAAGTAATAGGACGTATCATCCACCCATTTACTGTCTGAACATATCGTATTGTCCTTCAACCTCGTGAGAGATAGGTGCCTCTTGAGCCTGCAGTGACCGGTAAGCATCCCAAACCAAGGATTATCTATTTTCGGTTTTTACCAATAAGCGAACTAGCCAAGTAGCCGAGCGGTCTAAGGCGTCATGTCTGCGCAGTATGCAGTACTTGGAAACTGGGAGGTTATGGGTTCGAATCCCGAAATCGGCAGTTTGTCAATTATAAAAATAAAATAAAAAGGGGCGGTTGATTGACTAAACTGTCGGCGTATGGACAATAACGAAGTAACCGGTTATGCTTGAGATGGTTTTTTGCAGTTTTCTTCACGAACTTCAGATGAATATCGGCATAGTCCTATCATAGTCGGCTGCAGCCGCATATCCTACCAATTCCTAGTCTACTCACAAATTCCTTCCACTCCACTCACATCCTCACATCCTAAGGCATCACAATGGACCTTATAGTCGAAGTGTAGCCCGTCAAGGGCAGCCTTTACAATCTACCTCTCTACCTCTACCAATAAGCGAGGTAGATCTTGCAGCATTTTACCCAGCTATTATTTGTTAGGCTTGTCTATGGCCTGCTGTATTTTTCACGCTCGTATAATTCGAATATCTGTTAGTAGGTCATATTTCGTCAGAATCTCCAGTTGCAATTGTAGAATACTATCATATTTATGATATTCATAGTTAACTAATGAGAACTATTTCTGCCAAACTAAAATTAAAGCACTGATCATGAAAAATCACAGTTTACCCTTAGCAGAAAAATTCACTCTTAAAGTTTGAAAATAAAAAATAACAATTTTCTATCTTTAGTGAGTTCAATGAGTAACTATCTTTAGTGAGTGCAATGAATAGGGAAGGCAGAAGAAGCGGAAACGTTTTTATCCGATATTTTTTAACCAATTTTATGATTGATATAAATTTATTGTGTACGTTTCTCAATTTTTTACAGGTACTCAAAAAGTTATCAGCTTTTAGTACACTTAATATACAGAGAAATAAACATGCCAAGTAAAATATGAAATAACCTGCGACTCTGAGAAACTTAAACATTAAATATTACATCAATCATTTGCATACTTCTTATAAATAAAAAATAGATAGATAGATAAATACATCTTGGGGTCTAAAAAGTATTGCAATTCGACCTTATGGTCCCTTGTGCTCCCCCTTCTACTTCAGTCCGACGAGATTCGCTTCTCCCATATGTTGGTAATAGCCAGAAACTTGCTTATCAGGTCTTCTTGAAGGTTCATATATTCGGGATGAGATGCACCGAATATCCTATATCTGCTGTAACCTAGAGGTTCGCAGTCAAAGATAATATAGCTGGATGGTTCTTTCTCCTCACCACACAATCTGCACACAATGGACCCGTTATGGAGTCCCATTGTGTGCAGATGCTTCCGCAGGGGAAAATGATCGGTAATGAATCCGGTAACCTTCCGCAGTTGCTTCAGTACATCGAGAGATAGCCTTATGGTTGCACTCTAAAGCAGTATTTTCCCAACTCCTGCCGCAGTACTTTTTCCCAGTGATCACGGTGTATAGCATTTTACCACTCTTTGATCACCTGTTTACATTCAGTCCTTAGAATTTCAAAAATAGGCTCTGGGCCTATTAAGGGCATTCCGACTCCTTTCTTTGCTAAGGCATCTGATTTTTCGTTTCCTTTGAAATCACTGTGACCCGGCAGCCAGATGAATTTAACATTGTCCCGTTTTGCCAGCTCCTCCAAAAAATCCTTGAGTACCCCTGAGATGACCTCAGTTCCGGACAAAGCTTTTTACAAGGCTTTAATAATAAATCATCATTTATCTATCATATAAGAGAATCTTTCGCAATAAATCTATACTAATCATTTTCTTACTTTTGTTAAACCACTTGGTTCTTTCATAGATTTCATTAATTTTGTAGGCGAACATTTATGTTGTTGCTGGAATATGAATACTTTTTGAATACGATAACTTCTGTATGCGAAAACCCTTTCACATTTATTTTATGGTGGAATATATTCCACATGAAGGATTTTAACGGTAGCGTGTGGCTAACTAAGCACATGATATAGCTGTACCTATTATATTTTGTTGTTCATTGTATTATTTAAAAACATAAAGTTATCATAATCGTCAACTTTTCCTCATCATCGTCTTGGTTATGAAAATTAAATTTATTATTGTTGTGCACAATATTGTATTGTGCATGCTAACAAGAGCAATTATTAGTATTATATTGAAGCGTAAAATGTATTTTACATGCCTTCTACTGTAGCTTTGCGCAGTAGAACACTCGTGGGTTTTTATCTGCCAAAAATAGTATCGTTATTGAAATAGCAGTAAATTAATTTATTTGTGTTTAAACAATTTGTGTTTGTGTTAAAAAATTTATAAAAAAGTTGTTTGAAGAAAACGAAAGGATTTTCTCAATCTTTAACCGTTTCAAAAACATATTTTTCTACGCGGTGACGCTGCAGTAACAGCGAAGGAGAGACAATTTGACAACAAAGGATAGCAAAATACACGGTACTTAAATTTGGATTATAATTTACCTTCAACTCATTAGGCTGATTAATTAACTATTTTCCGAAAAAATACACATGTGTGACGTCAAAAGAAATACAAATTTGGTTAATTCAACCAAAAAATGCGAATTATAAACGTAAATAATAATACGATACCGATTAACAAGTATTTTTATAACTTACTTTTTTCCAATCAAAACAAATTCATAAAAAAGGATAAAAACTGCAATATAATTCCCCACCGCTCCCCCTTCAGCTAATATTTTAAAATTATATCTCTCGTAACGAGAATAAATACATAACAGTTTAAGTCTAATCATAAGCTTTTCAACAATAGAAGTTTCAAAATCGGTCCAGTAGATTTTGTGTGATGCTTAAACATTCAAACAAATAAACAGACAATTTACAATTTTCTAATAGTAGAGATAAAATAATTTGGTAGATATAAACAGTTAGTATATAGTGTCTCTCTAAAACGCCACCATGCAAATTCGATCAA
The DNA here is from genome assembly GCA_963920215.1 of Nineta flava. NCBI lineage: Eukaryota > Metazoa > Arthropoda > Insecta > Neuroptera > Chrysopidae > Nineta > Nineta flava. The sequence continues at coordinate 106,893,415 of OY986041.1, read as the reverse complement.
ACTAAAAACAAATTGCATGGAAAACTTTCAAAGTAGAATGAATATCTATTGGAAAACGGGTTTTCATAGTAAAAAGACTGATTTACCTGGGATAATGAGATATCGGTAAATCCACGGTACTGACATTTCGAGTATTTTTTCGTAGGTCAGGTTAACTATGGAGTAAATATCAACACGACCTCTCACATTCGATCATAGATTTATAATAGTATTCAACTAATCATTAAGGCAAAAAAATTTTTTGAAATAATAAAACATCAAGAACTATAAAAAAAAAAATCAAAGAAAAAAATCACAATGTTAGTAAAGAACCACCCACATGAGTCAAATATACATTCGAAAATAGGAGAACAAAAAATTTAAAACATCAATTTATAAAAATTATAAAATCAAATGAAATATAAAAAAAATAAATTGTTAAATACTTATAGGATTACGATTCAACTTTTATAGAGTCATAGAAACAAATCTAAACTAAAAGTTTATTATATAAAACACTATTTATAGTAATACAGACTTTCTCCTAGAACGCGACACATTCAACGTTAAATAGTTAAAAGTTTTACAAATATTTTTCAATAAAATAATATAAATTGAAAAATTGAAAAAGTGCATCCAATACAGAGAATAAGAGAACAAATAATACTACATATACACATACATACATATAGGGGAAACTAACATGTATACAGAAGTTTTATACACAAGAGGTGTTTTGTTTGTAGGTTACAATGATATGGTGTTCGTCGTTCGTAAAGGAACGATGATGAAGATGTAGATGATGCAACAAGTTTTTTAAGTTATATAAAATGTTGAACAAATAATATACACAAGCATACAGTATGTCCCAGAAAAACCATCTCATATGCCACGCTATCATGTTCTGAAACATAATTAATATATCATTTATAATACTCATTAAAATTCATTAATTTTTTTTAAATTAACTGCTATCTGGATCAATCAATTGTCGTGTGCATTTTTCAAATTTTCATGGTCGCGAATTTCAAGAAATTGTTTAGAACAAAAGTTATAGGTAATTTGTATAAAAAAATAAAATAAGTTCGAACCATTTTTAACCTGACTTCAAAAAGGAGGATGGTTCTCAATTCGTCTGTATTTTTTTTTTCAATAGGTATAACCAACCGATTGGCACAAGTGAAAATATTGTGAATCTTTATGATGAACCATCCTGTACACAATGTAAATGTGTATTTGAAACGAAAGTAAGTCAAATGAAGAAATTGATGATAAAGATAGACATCAAACAGAAATTGTCAAAAATATACAAAAAAATACGAGTGAAGTTAGCTCCCCAAGTTTGCGCTATACCACAATTCACTAATTAACTCGCTGTTTATTTGGAATATATCAACGTTTGGTGGTAGTCGGAAGAATGATTTTCACAATATCATATATGTTGAGCAAGCATTAAAGAAAGAAAGAATTTTTTCAATTGAAAACTTTAATTTGTCACAAATGTCGCGATTAGGATGTATAAAGTCATTAGTGGTAGTCGGAAGTCCTAACTTTTTAAAATTATTATATGGAGGTTGACTTCAAATTCAAGTTTTAACCGACGGAATTAAAAATCGGCATTTTTATTTATGGAAACGTTTGGTGGCATTGAACATTTGGGATAATTTAATTTTGAAATCATTCAGTGATCGATTATTAGAAATAATCTCTATCCGACGATAATCCAGACAAGCGATAGAAACCAAAAGTACGTTTTCCTGACAACATTAACTACACACTCGATGTTTACCATTAAAAATTATTTTGGAAAGGAAAGGTAATTTAAAGTTTTCATTTATCAACACTTTCTTTAACCCCAAAATATACATTTTTTTGAGCCGTGGCACTCTTTTTTCAAACCAACTATACATATAAAAGTAGTGAAAATCACAATCACAGTTACCACTAAACATAACCTGATTGTCATCAAAAACCATTAAACGGATTTATTAGTCTATTTCCGTACAGTGAAGGCATGAGGGGCTTACTGCACCCACATTACAATAAGCTGACAAAACTTTTGTGTTTTACCTCTTCCATTTCTATAGGATGATGATGTGTTTTTAATAATAATAGAATTTATCATATTAGTTTAAATGTTCTGGGTCGTTCATAAATAGCTTATCAATAGTGAATATAAATCATCTTCGACTTTACAGTAATTTTCATGGTTTTTGTTTTATGTTTTTTTGTTATCAGACATTTTATAAATATTAAGATGGTTATCTCACTTATTAAGTTTTCAAATAGGCAGATTTATTGTTTATATTACATTTATATTCCAACTCAAATACCCATCATGACTACGAAATTATCAAACAAAAATATTTGAAAACGTTCCTTTGAAATGCTTTGCAAAAAGTTTTATCAATGACTGTAATCAATATCAGTCTGAATACGGTTAAGAGAGATATTTATGATGAAACAAGCTACACATTCTATAAAAATGGTAATTAAATTAAGAATATTAGACAAAAATAGAGTAAAAAATATACCGGTTTATTTAAAGATTCAATATGCCAGTTAAGAATCAAAATATCTGTTTTCATCGCGAAGCTAATCGAAGTGTGATAGTGCAAAGAGAAAATTTTCTTCTCGTTCTTATTAGATTGCATATTTTACTGTAATCTATTCGTAATCTATTTGTAAGTGGTTATAGTTTGTCTATTTTCGTTTACTAATTATTTTATACGACAAAAGCTAGTAGAATCAGTGTAAACTAATTATTAATTTTCCGTGAAATTGTTTTACCCCTATCAAATATCAAAATTATATAGCACACCAAATTTCATTCTTATCTGACTAAAATTATTATTTCTAGAGCTAAGTACGTTAATGGGCAAAAGTTATTTTGTAAAAGATGTTAATGTACTAACATGTGTACGTTTCTAAGCCGCATTTTTTTCGTGCATGAAAGCTCGTAAACCAAAAAAGATAATGAGTACGTTGAGATATCATCGAAGCATATAACGTCGTCTAATTCAGTAAAGTGGGGCTTGGAGGGGGGCACAAAATTTTAATTAACTCTTTTAATTAACTAATTAATCATATATGATGTTGTAGTCAATAACATTTACAACCATTTACTTGCTGACCATTTTTTCTATAAATCTAATATTTGCAGAAATGTTGCCGATTTTATGATATCTAATTAATTAAGTAAAAATGAACTTTTATGTCGCTACCTACCAATAAATATTGCTATTATTGATTATCTAAAAACAAATGAAAGATAATGGAAATTTGATTTTTTTAAGATACGGCAATATTTCAGTGAAATAATTTCGCTAAATTTTTTTTTCAGATTTTCAAAAGTATTCAGATAAAAACAAAACAAAAACTGGGGGACGTTGATCAAGTAGATCGCATGGATATCCTTCTTAGAAATGTAAAAGAAATTTATGTTGAAGCATCGTTGAAGTAAAATACATTTTACTACAATCACCTGGTCATAATTTACTTAACAATTAATATTACTGAAGTTGGTAATTCAAGTTACCAAGTCATCATGGCTTGGGTTGATTTCATTTTCATGATGCACCGTAGCTCTGACAAAATTCGCCATTCTACATAACGACCTCCTTTTTTACTCTAAATTGTACTACTAAATTTTAAAAGGAAGCTTTTGCGGAGTTTTATACCATTATTTATAACAAGTCAACTGCTTTAATTAATTGAAGTTAACAGTTGTTAATATGCTTCGATGAAATGTCGATAAATTTTATCTGAATGACCAAAACATTAATATTTATTGTTGATGACTATAAACAGTTATTTAACTTATTTCCATTTCCAATACATAATTGTGTATCTGACAATAGCTATTATATCGTACACGATATATGTATGTATGCATGAATGAAGAAAGTAAAACAATTATTTCAAAAGTTTTTAATCAAAATTAGAAATCTTATGAAAATTATTACATGGTAAGTTCGTTCAAACAAGTATTATATATATATATAATAAAGAAAACAAAACATGTACTACCTCCGATCTACACGTAAGTAATATACTTAAATTTAGAACAGAATCAAATGTATGAGTACGAGTGAGTATATGATGTATACATGCATTTATTTTATAAAATGTTCTTCTTGTTCGATACAAGAAGTAAGAAGTAAGTTTAGTTGTTCAGGTCGGGGGTGGCAAACATAAAATACATATTTGATGAGATTGAATGTGGGTAAGTACGGAATGGGTGATTTATAGGAAGATATTATTTTAAAGGAATGGGAAGCAGGGAGTCAGCAAGTTATATTTATATAAAGAAAATACATATACAGGGTGAAGAGGTTAGATTATATTCGAATCAGGAAGAAGTCTTATAAAGTGCTTTTGTACACTGTGACCAATTTTATCCATTGTACCTCCTTCCCTTCAAATGTATTCCAGCAGTCCTACACTCAAACGTAGACAAGGCATATCTCTTGGTGACACTTCATTGATTTTATCTTGCTGGATTTTAGCTGTGCGGCTACTCTAAGGGAGGATCCACACTATAGTGCCGATCACGGTTCGTTCTCGGTCCGATTTAGGTCTGGAGTAAATATTATGAAGTAAGAAACAATCAGGAGCCAAATACATTCGACTTTGATTATTGACGGTTCAAGACAGAATCGTGAACTGACTGAACTGAGATTGTTATATATTATATATTGTTATGTGAACATGATTAGACTTTATCAGACCGAGAAAGAACCGTGATCGGCACTATAGTGTGGATCCACCCTAATAATGCATAAAAGTAAATTTAAATAATAATAATCAAGTTAAATTTAAGTTTTTAATAAAAAAAATCACTATTTTTATGTTATTTAGATTTATTTCAAACGGTTATCTTTACGAAACGAAACATTTATTTAAATTTGCTTATTTCACAAATTTAGTCACCACCAATCGAATCTTAGTAGAAAGTTTCAGTGCAATTGGGATTAACACTTTTGGGGATAATGCAAATCATTTCTAGAACCTGAAAAAATCAGGTACGTTACATTATATATATATATATATAAATATATATATATATATATATATATATATATATATATAAATATATATATATATATATATATATATATATATATATATATTTATATATATATTTATATATATATATATATAAATATATATATATATATTTATATATATATATACCGCGGAACACCGGTTTTCTTCAATGAATTTCAGACACCCTATATATATATATATATATACATATATTTTTATATATATATATATATATATATATATATATATATATATATATACATATATTTATATATATATATATATATATATATATATATATATAAATATATATATATATATATATATATATATATATATATAGGGTGTCTGAAATTCATTGAAGAAAACCGGTGTACCACGGTGTAGAGGTGGAAAAAACAAAAAAGGTTAATAAAGTTTTTCGATTTGACGCTTAGTTTTTGACATTACTAATAAATTCAACTTATCACATTTACATTTTTGGGTGTCGCTGCACTACTCCACCAATCACAGAACGCATAGTATAAGGAGGTGTGGCCATAGTTGTGAAGTAGGCCGGTCATGCTAGAGTAGCGACAATCAGAGTTTCAATAAGTGTAGCGACACCCACAAAATGGTTGAATTTATTAATGTTTAATTAATTATATGTCAAAAACTAAGCGTCAAATCGAAAAACTCTATTAAACTTTGTGGTTTGTTTTTTCCAGCTCTACACCGTGGTATGTTTTCTTGAATTAATTTCAAGACACCCTATATATATATATATATATATATATTTGTAGACATAAGGAAAATTTATGGTTTCAAAGTAAGTTTGTCATTGAATTTGAAAATTGAATGCGCCTGTCAGTCATTTATTCAATTCACTTATATATTTATAAAAGACAAGATAGTATACGTCGTGATTGATTTTATACAGACTTCTTTTCTTATTTCCAATTTTGGGAAAAAAAAATTTATTTATCAATTATCAAGTTTCTACTAGATGTTGTGAAATTAAAATTTATTTATCAATCGACTGTAATTTTATTGTCACAAAATATTATATGCTTCCATATATCAAATTATACTATTTTAAATATAAACAGCTATGGTCAGAAAACTACAAGAATTACATGTAAAATAATTTCATAGAATTAAATTACTATAAAAGTAAATAACATAAATAAATATTCCACATTAAGAATGATAATAGTGATAATAAATAGTGACGATGAATACCAGCCAGCCATTCAGCCTCCCAGCCAGTTATTTAAGCCTGAGAGTGAGTATCTGTATAAAATCAAGTTTAGTTCACTTTTATATAATACATGTATAGTATATATACACATACTAAATGTAACAAGTATCATCAATCATATAAATTTATATTCATTGAGAAAGAAACCTCAACTCAAAAATTTAATTTTGTTCTTATTATGCGCTTTAATGCTTTTTTGGTGTATCATAATTTTTACCATTTTTATAATAGTGGGACGTTAGTCAAATGCTATTATACTTGCATGATTCCGTGAAAAAAAAGAAAATGGAACAAATTATTAATATTAAAATTGGCAAACCGTATTACATAAACGTTGTTATGTACATGTAACTGTAAAAAACAATTTAACTGCACTAAAGAACAATTAAACTGTTTATAACAATTGATCGCGTTGAATTTTTCCTGATTCTGATATTTTCAGTTCAGTGTAGCCAATTTCTAAATGTTCTCTATTTCCTCAACATTTTTCAGATTTTCCTAGGGGGGGGTAGTAATAGTTTTCCCCAAAAATCATTTTCCTCCAAGTCTCTGATAAAAACTTCTGTGAGGGATACACAATCAGACTGATTCTGTAAGTATTGCGTTTTTCGAACACTAAAGGTCAATTCAAGATTATCTTGAAAAATATTGTAATAACAGCCTTGTTTAGTGAACTCTATGCATAGGCGTAATTAATGTTGTGATATTCGTACTAGAGAATGTTCCTACAAATTCTCTCAATATCAATTCCACAAGGATTAGACATTATATAATAACCAAACTTTTAACTGGTTACTATCTAATTATCTTTCATGTGAAAACAGAAAAGAACAACAACCAGTTTGCTGTGTTTTAGCTAACTCAGCTTAGTTCTACGCTGTGGAAGCTAGACCTTTATGTCTTATCTTACATACAACGCGATGTTGTTGTGCGAAAGAGTATGAACCTTTCACTTAGCGGAGTACAAAGACTAAATCCATAGAAAAACAGCCAAAAACTCTGTCACATTAAATATCTCAAATTTCCGTAGCCAGAGACTTTTGATCTCATATCTCAAAATGTCATAATTCTGATAATATCTTGTTAAACTCAGGTTTCAATGAAAGCTTTGAATAAAATGTGTGAATCATTAGACTACAGTTTTTTGAACATTGTGTATTTAATATTTGAACAGAAAACTAGAAACATCCTCATATATAACTAAACTAAAAGTTAATGATGATTTAGTCTATACTGTGTTTTCTCTATCGTCACACATAAAATAGAGTTGGAAGTTACATACTTTGTTTAAATAGACATCACATATTATATACCACATATATTATAACCAAGCATATGTATAGGTGATTCTCTCCTAACTGTGATTTTTCATATACAGAGTTTGTTTTTAATTTTTTTAAATAAAATTTCCACATTAATATGTTGCTATTATTTTTAGCAATATTAGACTACAATATTAGAAATATGTCGAAATTTGTCCCAAAGTAAACAAAGTCAACCTACGAAAAAAAACTTGAAGTACTAGTACCGTGACATGTTCTATTTTCATGTTTTCAATTTAATATGTTATTATAATCCAGTTTTAACACTATTATAACTCGTTGTCCAGGAAGAATTATACTTCTGGTAGTAATGATCCATTAGTAACTGTTCAAATTTGCAGCGCACTACAGGCCGAAAATCTAGCGATGAAATGCGCATGAATGCATGAATGTGACAAACCAGTAAAACATATCACTTTCCACACGAAAAATCAGGGAACATTCAAGGCCACAACAATGAAAACGATCAGATCAAAGAGAGTTTTCAGTTGAAGAGAAGCGCTCTCATGGACCCGGGCTGAGGCAGTTAGTCTATACTGGGTTCCCGGACATAGTCATGGGAAGATGAACACTAAGGCAGATGAACTGGAAAGCTAGGAGCGAGAAAAATCAACACGGAGGCAAAATACTCACCGCTTCCACCGATTAGTTTGAAAATGTAGGCTTTAGATGAAATTATCTCGACGAAACAAAAAGAGGTACGGCAGATCCGCAAGGACTGTCAAATAGCCCAAACACTGTAGCCTGAAATAAATGGTAAAACTATGCAACTATTAAAACACAGAAAATATATTGTAAGCATGACCACTGAAGAAATCACAGGAAAATGTGCAGTCGGCGTCATCCTTCAGAAATGGAAAATCACATACGACAAATTATGCAGAAGAGATAGATTTCGAAAAGATAATGAACTTTGCATGAAGCTGGAAATGTTTCATGGCAAAAAGCCAGAATAAAAGTTTTGTGAAAATTAGAACGTGGACCACAGGACCACAGGCCACTGAAAGGGAAGTGTTTAGCCATCCAACGCCCTAAACCTAACATAACATTACCTATTATAAATTTCTTCGTTTTATTGGTACAACTGTACTGGACAAATTTTACTTATGAAATACAATTCGAGTACCAGAACCGGTTAACAGAATCACCTATATACACTCATATGTATTTAATATAAATATATATATATATATATATATATATATATATATATATATATATATATATATATATATATATATATATATATATATATTTATATTCAAATATACACATATGTTAAGTTATATTCTAAAGTAATAGCTTGGAGCATTCAAAGCGGTTGAATGTTAAATTGATTTATAATAAATATATTTTCTGATGAGAGAGTTTATCTATACATTATAAACAATTGATAATCATAATAAATGTAAAATGTATTTTAAATGTATTTTTGATTTCCATAGTACAAATAATGTTATTTTATTGTTTATTATTAGTTGGTCCTGTGGTTCTGGTGCATAACCTTAATGAACTGGGGATGAAATTCGTAAATAATCCCCAATATAGAAATTTGGTGAAAGGGATCATAAATATTAACAAGTAATGTAAGCATTAGGATATATATTTGTTTTTAAATGTAACAAGCTTTTATTATATATAAGGCAGTAAAAAGTAAAAAATGATTAAGATGGCTGTGCTGAAGATCTCTTTGAGAAGAAAATGACGGTTGAATTTCAACTGAAAGCGTCCCTCTAAGTTATTTTTATATAGTATAATTTTTTATTCACGTATAATGGCTGAGTAACTGTTTTTTGGCAGATTTCATCTAAGTTTGAATATTATGTTAACATTATTTCGTAATGTGGACACCACTTTGGTTTGTTATTTAAAGTAGTTGCCTTGCAGCAATCGTGTTAAAAAGTTTCAGCTCTGAACATACATCAATTATATGAATAGACCGAGACTGTATACTTTAGTTTATGACTTGAATGGTCACCTCGTATATTTGTTCGCATGGATTATATAAAAATATCAAATGCTTTAGTTAACCTATTTCAATAATAAAACTTTCAATACTTTTAATTTTTGTTTTTAAATAAAATAAAATCAAATATAGCACCATTTTACACAGCTTAGTGTTTTAGTCAAATCGCTCGACGAGATTTTTAAATAAAATTAAAGTATGCAGTGTTTCAATATTGTCAGTAGTATTGATGCGTTAAAGTTTTACGCAAAAGCTAAAAAAAATGAAATAACTTCTATACCTCATTTGTATTCCAGCGATGGCGTTGTGTTGGAAAATGATCTGCTTTTGGCAAACTTTCCAGATTTTCCGGCAACTTTATTGGTTCACCATCTGAAACAAAACAATATATATATAAGTTAATCTGATCCTCATGAAAGACTTCTAATACTACAATCAGTTTTCCACGTTTCCACGGAAACAAAATATCTAATCACCCAAGATTTATATTGGCACCATATAATTTGTTAATCCTTAACCGTTACTTCCCCAAAATCTTCAAAGCGACACTTTTGGTCCACAAACGAAAGGAATCGGGAAATTGGCTATTTATATATTTTATATAAATTTTCATTTAAACACCATGGGGACTGCAAAAATGCTTCGGAGGAAAGTTGATTATTATAAATATATTATGCTCAAACATATTCCCAAAAACCGAATGAATAAGGTACAAACCAACTAAAAAATTTGGAAATATGAGCGCTACTTTTTTGGCCCAAAATACAACACGGGTTGACTGATGTTTTGTATGTAATATTTTGTGTATCGAAGCCTATTTTCTCACAAGAGAACATGGATGTGCAAAGGTTTCATATAGCATTCTGTCTATCAAACTGGTAATTAGTTCGGTATTGTGATTTAAAAAATTTTGTTAACGTCTTATTAACGCCCGACGCGAAAATAAGGGTGTTGTAAATTAGAAACCTATGTGATCTCAAACGCGTGGACCGATTTGAATGCGATATTTTATTAGATAGCAAGTTTCTTTGCGGTGGTTTTTAGCTATGTTTGAGTAGAAATCTGTTCAGTCGTTTGATGATTATCTATTCCAAGAGGATGTTAAGAAAGAGTTAGTTATTTACATATAAATTTGGTGGAGGTGACGGGAAATTATTATTATGTTTCCTATTTTATTTGTCAGTTAACCGGGCAAACAAACTATTTCATGTTATATTAATCACAATACTAAAAATTAAAATTAGAATGTGAGTTGATATTATCCCAAAAACGGACATAAGAATTTAAAATATTTAAGAAACAAGTGAAGCCAATTGTTTAAAAGCCAGTGTGTATTGAATTTTAAGTGCGAGGACTGTTCATTTTACTGTTTAATACACCCAGATATGCATAGACGTACGGACAAGGGGAGCCCGGGAGTGCAGTTTCTTCTATCTCATAAGGTTATAAAGCTCTAGAACAAACACACCAAATTTTAGCTTGCTATATCTTGTCTTATTTGAGTTATCCTGTTGGCAGATAGACAGATAGATAGACCATGTGTTAATGAGGTAATTTTTGTCTACGATCTACATTTCTAATCGTAACAAACTCGACAATAAACTAAACATATCCTTATATTTATATTGTATAATCACAGGGTACATAAAAACAACAAAATATTACAATATCCGTAGACATTTTGCATGATGTTTTTGGTAGTATGGTAATAATATCTACTTTCTCTCATATTTTCCATGCTATTTAAATAAATGTTGAAAGTTAACGTCGTAGTTAACAACACAGAGAGGTCACACATTGTTGTTATAATACAATTCTCTAGGGTTCAGTTTATGCGGTCAATGTGTTTTGTGGGTGTTAAATGTGAAGTGTGTGTATAATCTACATTGCATACACACATACACACACACACACATACATTCATATATTTGTATGTTTTAACTGTATATTTATTCAAATATCTAGTATTTATGTACAGTGTGATATAAAATTAGAATATTCGGATCGATACAGTTTAAACAATATTCAAAAAGTTTGGATAAAGCTGTCATAAAATCACTATGCACAATAAGTATATTTTAGAGTACAAAAAATGTTCTTGTACTAAATGATATAATTATGCTTATAACATCCTTTAATGAAATAATATTTTAAAGTTAGAAATAATTAACCAGACAAAGTAATGATAGGATAAAGATACGTCAGTTTCTTAGGAATTCAAAAACTGGAATTTGACACGTAATAGGATATTCGTACATTTATCAAAAAATTGAACTATAACTGCTAAAGAAAAAAATTTAAAATGAAGTAGTTATACTATTATGATAAAAGAGATTATGATAAAAATATAAACAAAGTCTTCTGACGTGTAGTTTTGAACAAATTTTGATATAAACAACAAACAATGTCTGTCTATCTCGATCTATCTCTTATATGTAATAGTTTGTTAGTTATCTTTGTCTGTTATTATATATATATATATATATATATATATATATATATATATATATATATATATAAATATATGCCTTTTATCTCACTTTCATTAGCTCTATCTTTCTCGAACCACGCGTAAATTCAAACACCACAATTCAAAAAACCAGTAAATTATTTAAACTATTTTGAAATAATTGTCAATAAATAATCAAATTGCACTAAAAAGTAGAAAATAATTTTTTCAAGTGATCATAAGCTAATGAGAATAATTTTCAACATTTTTAAAAAGCTCTTTTTGTTTCATTACAACTATTGTTTTATTTTATTTTATTAATAGTTGTTTATTTATTTTAATTTTAAGGGTTCATCTCAATTTAATTTCCCAACGCATCCATCTTCCCAAAATTTTGAACGGTTCCACTATATTGCTATTTCAGAACTGGAATTCGCAAATTTGGGGGAAGTTTCGATAAATATTTGAATTAGTGGAAGCAGTGGGATATTATATTGGGGGGTTTGTTAGTTTTAAATAAAATAAATAAGTTTGAAAAATTTTTTTAATATATTAGGCTAAACAGTAGAAAATAATGTGAGTATAAATTAATAATGGATGTGCTCAGGTTTTTAAATATTCGCTTAAAAATTTGACTTAATTGCTTAAATATCTGGTAAATATTGAGTTTATGAAAAGAAAAATCGCAAAAATTGTACAAAATTTTTTGTCCTCGATTTTGATAAAAACTTCGTTATAAGCTAATTTGGACCTAGCGAAAACGATGGCGTTGATTAAAATATAGTACGATAAACGGTTTTCATGAGATCAGACCCATCGTGCTAAAAATCAAAACTGAATGAATTGAGAAGGGAAAATTTGGAAATGTGTTGGTCGGACGTTAAAATGAACCTTATTTTCGTTCTGTTTGGGGCAAAATTACCCTAGAAAATGATTATTATTAAAAACGAGAACAAAAATTTTCTTCACTTTTTTTGCATTTTTTCCAAGGGCCCTTAAAAAAATCGCAAATATTGAACAAAATTTTTTTGTCCTCGATTTTGATAAAAACTTCGTTATAAGCTAATTTGGACCTAGCGAAAACGATGGCGTTGATTAAAACATAGTACGATAAACGGTTTTCACGAGATCAGACCCATCGTGCTAAAAATCAAAACTGAATGAATTGAGAAGGGAAAATTTGGAAATGTGTTGGTCGGACGTTAAAATGAACCTTATTTTCGTTCTGTTTGGGGCAAAATTACCCTAGAAAATGATTATTATTAAAAACGAGAACAAAAATTTTCTTCACTTTTTTCGCATTTTTTCCAAGGGGTTCCCCTTAAAAAAATCGCAAATATTGAACAAAATTTTTTTGTCCCCGATTTTGATATAAACTTTTTTTAAAGCTAAATTAGGCCTAGCGAAATCGATGGCGTTGATTAAAATATGATACGATTAACGGTTTTCAAGAGATCAGACCCATCGTGCTAAAAATCAGAACTGTATGAATTGAGAAGGGAAAATTTTAAAATGTGTTGGTCGGACGTTAAAATGAACCTGATTTTCGTTCTGTTTGGGCAAAATTACCCTAGAAAATGTGAAATGTTAATGAGTCAATTAGTGTTAAAAATACTAAAATAACACGTTTTTATTGCAATATGAATTAAAAAAGGCAAAGTTTTTATTTTATTTCTTTATTGTATTGTCTTCCATTATAAATACGTTTGCAAAATTTCAGATTAATCAGACACCCGAAAGTGGCTGAGAATTGAATTAAAAAATTCCATTGCATTCATACGCACATACAAGTCACACATATTCTACTATATAAATGTGAAAGTAACTCTGTTTGTTTGCTACCTCTTCACGGCTAAACGGCTAAACGGATCGTAATGAAATTTGGCGAGGAGATAGATTATATCCTGGGGAAGGTCATTTTGTCTTAAAAAATAATCTTGAAGGGGGTGAACATTAAAAAAAAATACATACAGTCGAACATAGAATCTCCTCCTTTTTGGAGTCGGTTAAATATTTTGTTGATTTTATCATTTGCACAGAAACTATATTTCTAAAAAATAACTTTACAATTATTTTATTAAAATTTTGTTTCAATTTTGAAATGTCAACTTTGTTTGTCGTTTCTATAGTACGTTTCTAACTATAAACTATAATAGCACACTATAAATTGTTATATATTGTAAATATATAAGTAACCGATTGTAAATATATTTTAAAGTTCTTGATTGTGATATTAATATTTCAACGAGTGTTAACCAGTTTGATATCTTTATAATTATATGCATACATGGTTTAGTTACCTGTTACGTACAATATATACTATGCTATACGAACTGGTAGTGGTAAAAAATAATTCTAATTTGATATTCCACAAAGAATTAAAGTGAAAAACATCTATTTTAAATAAAACACGAATAAATATTAATAATAAACGTTTTAACACATACAAAATGCGTGTGGTGTGTAAATAGTGGCCCTTCAAAAAACTATTTAATATCATGAACGTAGTGTTGAGGAAAAAAAACAGGAATTTACGTCTAGGAAACAAATTTAAGGCACCGGCTATTATAGTTTTTATTATACCTATTTCCTTATGAGGAAATCAATATGAGGTTAGGTATATGTTATATTATTGTTTCATAAAAATAACTGCTAACTTTGATAAAAGTTTATTACATAATTCACGCAGTATTTAATACACGGAAACAATGAAAACTTTATGAGGTTGTATATTACAATTTAGTTAATACACACATTTAATTATACTTATACGTATTAAGGGGATACCAATTTAATCTCAATTACCAATTTTGTATGAATCTGAAATCTTGTCATAATAATTCCGTCAGCTTATTTGTCGATCTTTTGTGTCACATAAATATTATTTTGAACTATTGATAACCGACCACTTTGGAAACGCACTTGGTGGCCAAACAGAAAAAAGTTTTAGTGTGCAGTATAAGTAATAGCTGGTCCCAGATCTCTAATATGATAGTCTATAGAAATATCTGTATTAACAAAGTTTTGGAAATAAATTACCTGTCAATAAATTTAGAAATAACGATTGACATTTCAAATTGTCAATAAAAAATTCTTTCTTTCGTTGCTCCCAAATGTCAACCATGTTTTTTAGCCCTGCCCTCAGTTCAATTCTTAATAGGTTCAGATTTGTAGCAAAAACCACATTGATAATACTTTCGCAGAATAAATTTAGAATGGTCAACGTATTAATGTTTCTGAAATTCTATAGAAATTTTACTTACTGCTATATTTTCACTTTAAATGATAAAATACATCGTTTGTAAAGTTAAATATAATGAACTGATAATATGTATTGAATCAATATGTATTATTTTGGAGACTACTTAAGGTATATTATTAGCAAAATTTTGAAGAAAATATAGATACTGAGATTGTGCCGATGAATTGATTTCGCAAAAATTTCTTCAAGTGACCATCGATTCTAGACGATCATTAGGTATTTGAAAGGTCAAGTTCTTTAATGTGCCAAATTGGTCAAAGCGAAAGAGGAGTTTAGAGAAAGGAAGAAGCTCAAAATTTGGAGTATCTCGCAGAGAATCGGTAAAATAGAGAAATTTATGATATGAAATTAATTTCACCACGTTATTATAATTTCTTTCTCAGAGAAAGTTCGCTCAGATTCGGAGGTTTTACGGTCGAATTTAGAAAATAAATATAATTTTGGGTAATGAAATGAGAATAAATATATATTTTTAAATAATTTTTCCAAAAATAAATCTGAGTGACATTTAATAAGAAATAAATTGAATTTGAAAATTATTAAAGAATTACAAAGAATGTTTTTCTATTTAAAATAATAAAACTTTGAGTAATCTTCATTTTCACCTCTATAAACAAGCTACGACGGACGCAGTATGTATTAAACGATTATGTGTTTTGAGATGTTTCGTAATGTAATAGTCACCAAGTTTGTAACCAAATTCCAAACAGCCTTATTGTGTGGCACTTTATATATAGATTATTTCCAAATATCTATTAAGTACACTGAATGAATATTCTCGTGTACTATTTGAAAAGCGTTTTAAACTTAAATTATACATTATTGAGAGTTTTTCCGGGATTCAAAATTCAACCTTCAGGTGGGATTGTCCAAATTTTGATAGTATGTATTCAACATGGAAGTAACCAAAACTGTAAATATTCTCTCAAACTTTAACAGATAAATGTTTTGAAATTATGTAAATTTTAACCTTCAAAGGAGTAAAATTGGGTAATATCGTGAAAGTTGATACCATATTAAATATGAATAGCCGTTGTCCGCGACTCATTCGCCTTATCCTGATATAAAAGATAACTATCGCTAAAACTATTATCTTATAAACAATTTGTGTATTGTCTTCTCTATAGTTGGCCATTTATAATTTTTATCCCCGAAACTTAACGATAGTCATAGCGAAGCACACCTTAAATACGACATGATTCCAAGTGGATTATCTGTTGGTATGAAGGATATTCATAATAGCAGTCTAATATTCAGCTTTCTCAACGAGTACAGTAAGTTGGTTTATAATTTTGAAATCTTAGAAAATGAAATCGCAAGCAACAGCGTATATAGTTCGGAAATATATGCAAAAAAATTTACTATGTGAAAGCTTTATCGTTTGTATAATATTTCGTTAGAGAATTATAGAAAATAAATCACATGAACCAGTGTCTTGCATAGCCTAAAAACAATAAAGCAAAAGCCCATTTTATATGATAAACCAAAAATCTTCTATAATAAATAATATCATATGTTGGATAATAATCCAGTGTAAAACACTCATATGACTTCTTTATACAGTTCAAAACTTGCCTAAAAACCTCCAACTAGTGGATTCTGTAAATTTTCATTAGATTAATCAATTATATATTCAATTATAATCGAAACGATTTTCGATTATAATTGAAGAGAGAGGGTTAGGTTAAATATCATAAATTTAGTTACATATATTTTGTGTGTAAATATTGTATCGAAATATTTACGGAGTCTTATAGATGAAAACTTTTGTAGCGCAGAAAGCCAATTTGAAAAACAGAATAAAGTTCAAACATTTTGTGCATTATATGATTTTACTTTGATTTGACTGAGAACTGTGCTGTTAATCTACCATCTAAATATTTGTTCAGAAGTAAAATTATTTTTTTCAACTTGATTCCAGTTTCTTTATCAACGGTTTTCTTTTATAAATGTAGCAAACATACTTTTTTAAGGGCAGATTTGGATTATAAAATGTCGTGAAATCACAATTAAGGCGGTATTAGCCGATATAAATAGAATGCATATAATTCTACACTATCTTGATGTCGATGTATTATTATTAATTTTTGTAACTAAAGTTGTTTTTGCTTGTTTTTGATTGGTATATATTGGTATAATTGCCTATACGGCTATGTTATACTTACAAAGGTGACTAGCGTTAACTTTGACATGTAAAAAACAGCATTGGTAAGAATCTTTGCTTTGAGATATCATAAGTAGGACCCGAACCCACAACCACTGGCATTCTGGACCAGTGCTCTACCTCTAGATAGATAGATAGATGGATTGTGGTGGCTATCCTGGACGGGACACACTTCCACCATAAGGTCCATTGTGATGCTTTAGGATGTGAGGATGTGAATGAAGTGGAAAGAACGTCGTGTGTAGACTAGGAATTGGTAGGTTGTGCGGCTGTAGCCCACTCTGATAGGACCTATGCCGATATTCATCTGCAGTTCGTGAAGGAAACTGCAGAAAATCTTCACAAGCATATCCGGTTACTTCGTTCATGTCCATACGCCGACAGTTTAGTCAATTAACCGCCCTTTTTTTATAATTGTCAAACTGCCGATGTCGGGATTCGAATCCATAACCTCCCAGTGCCCAAGTAGCCATAGCGCGTTAGATCGCTTGCCTACTTGGCTGGTACTCTACCTCTAAGCCACCAGATATTATTCATAAAACTTTTTCTGATGGCAATTAAAAATTTCGATACGTCATTTTCTATTCTCCCGCTAATTGAAATTTGAATATCGATTGTGAATTTAAAAAAATAATACACTAAATTGCTGTACGCTTCGTAATTGCCTGTACATGGAGGTAATAAATTCATATTACGAGACATATGAACAAAAAATAAAACCTAATTTTAATACTTTATTGTGTACGGTGAATTTCATCTGTAGGACATATTATATAGCCTACCATAAATACTATCACACACATACTCGTACATTTATTTCACCACTCCGATGTGTATAAATTAAAAAATGTATTATTGAATGAAAATAAAATAAAATAAATGTTCATGAAAATACAACGAAAAAAAAAAGGTATAGAGATGTGTATAGTATACAGGAAAATAACCGTTTTCTACAATATAATTCACGTACTCGAAAAATATAATTAAGTCAATATATGTATTGACAAAAACCTTGACGACAACTCTATTGTATGTGAAAAAAGCTCATTCTAGTTAAAACTCTATACGAATGATGTAGTTTATATAATATATACCTGCTACTACTACATGGTAAAAAGAATACAAAAAAAAAACCAACAATATCGAATTCACATTGTTTTGTAATACAATGAAGCCAATCGAATTGTTCTCAATAAATACTGAATGAAAGTCGAACTCCAATTCATCACCGGAATGGACGGTGTATAAAAGGAACGTATGTATGGACACATACAAATATATATATATATATATATATATATATATATATATATATATATATATATATTTATATATATATATATATATATATATATATATATATATATATATATATATATATATACGGTATGTTTTAGGAAAATATACCTACCTACACAATCATTAATTTCAATTTCAATTTTGTTTAATAAAAAATATCATTTTTGAAAGTAATATATTCGTATAGCTAAAAATTATCAAAAACGAGACACACTCACACTCACACACGGTATCTATAATAATTCGAGCTGGGCACTGCTTACTCTACAAAGTAGCTCTGCTCTCCAGGTAGATTTGTATACTGAGTGAGGTATGTTTGGAAGTGAGACGGCTGATGTTTAAATACAGGTGTCCTACAAAATTGTTTATTGTTCAAAATAGTATAATTTATTATTTCAATGTATATTCCAAAAATTTTATGGAAATCTAAACAGAAAATAGTTTACTGTTGTTTGAAGGATAATAAGAAGAATTTTAAAATTCGGATTAATTTCTAGAATTAATTACACGGCAAAAATATTTATAATTGGGACGCGGTTAGAACTATTATAGAATTGAAAAATAGTTTGGAGATAACGGTATAATTTTTTTAAACTCTAACACATTGCGAAAAAATGTGTGAAGAGTGATTTTACTGAATTGTTCTTAAAATTTAAAAATTTATTAGAAATGGTAATTTTACAATTTAATAATCGATTTAAAGATTTCGAAAATATAAATGTAATGCGTGATTTTTTAGTGGCCCATTTCAATAGAAAATTTAAAACTCCCGCTTTAATAGTAATTTTTCTCAAATTTTTTCCGGATTCCGATAACTACCCTCCCAACAAATGATAATTTATTACGAGCCGTGAACACGAGCACGAAAAGTATTTGGGTAATCGTACGAAATATACATCTCTCGCTTACTCTCACTCAGAGTATACAAATCTACCTACTCCCTTCCCCAGCATTACGAACAATACGAACATTTGACTCTGCAAAAATCAAACTATGCCCAGCACTAAGTCCTTCACAGTAATCAAGTTTTAACTCAGAGTTTTGATTCAGCCAATGGTAGCGTCAGAAGCTATATAGTTTGTAAGTGATACATGGTGATCATCACCAGAAATCGAACCCTGAATGTCTATTCTGGATATCGCGCCTTGAGAACTAACCATTGCATCACGGATGATTAGTTTGATGAATCGAGTTTGTTATATCTAGTTATATCTGTCTGTTATATGTTATGTTATATGTTATGTCTGTTATATCAACAGCCAAGTAGCCGAGCGGTCTGCGCAGTATACAGTACTTGGTTATGGGTTCGAATCCCGACATCGGCAGTTTGTCAATTATAAAAAAAAAGGGGCGGTTGATTGACTAAACTGTCGGCGTATGGACAAGAACGAAGTAACCGGCTATGCTTGAGAAGGTTTTCTGCAGTTTCCTTCACGAACTCCAGATGAATATCGGCATAGTTACTATCATAGTCGGCTGCAGCCGCATATCCTACCAGTTCCTAGTCTACTCACAAATTCCTTCCACTCCACTCACATCCTAAGGCATCACAATATATTCCCTAAGTTATTACGGTAACTACCTCGTACATTCATTATTAATTAGATAAAATAAGAGAAATTTTTAGACTTTTTTGTCATAGACTGAACATTTTTGCCCCAGTTTCAATTAAAACATCTGTAATTATTAATCTGTGCACTAGATCAGTAAAATCTCAATAAACATCACAACTACATATACCGTCTTCACTAATAATTCCCACAAATACATATACCGTCTGTTTTGGAAAGCTTTGCTAATAGAGAATCAATGTTAAATATTATTGACTATAAGAACTACACAATGCTTCATAATGAAATAAAAATAGTGGGGGTACTCTGTAGTCAGTAGTGTGTGTGTGTGCATACGTAATGAATAATAATATTAAACATTAAATTCACCAAATCCCCACTCTTAAATGACACCAAACAAACATCATACCACAAGCAGCCAGATGTTTGTAATTTATTATTTAACATTGATTCCCTATTAGAAATGCTTTTGAAAACAGACTGTATAGTTATTTGTTTTATACATCTGAGCGTGTGTAAAAAAGTAAAATAAACAATTTACAATCTGATAGTGAACTCGATAAAAACATGGTATTTAAAACAATTAACATAGTTGTTGCACTTTCACTTGCTCTGACAAAATTTTACATTTTGGCTAAATATAAAATATACCATTTTTCAGTATCCCGTTAATAAACATTGTGTTTACACTTGAAACATGCTGTAAAATATATTGGACATTCACAACAAAATAAAACTAACCGAAATATATTGTATAATGTGTGCCTGTATGTATGTATGTGTATGAGAGACAATTGTTATTTGTGATTCTAGTGAAAGAGAAAGATCGTAAATAACTGACATGAAGGGCATTAGGGAGAACATGTAATCATAATAAATTTTACAGATGTCTCTACTGTGGGAATAACTTGCTATTCAACAATCATTCATTCTTGTAGCCAATCAATTGTCGTTTTAAAAAACATTTTTCTCATTGTCTATTGAATATTCGAGGTAATACCCATAGTCATAAAATTTATACTCATATCAATCCAATATTACCATCGGTACCGTATCTACATAAACGTATAAATGTTTAGAGATGTGTTTGATGTTTTTTTTTAATGTTATTTTATTACAAAGTCAGAAATAAATTAGAAGAGAAATGAAAAAAAAAATTACTTTTTAAATTATTTCATGATGGTTTTTTAATTGAAATCAAACGTTATTATTATTATTGTCGCGTCGAGCGATTTAGTGTTGTACCACATGACTTTCCGAAGGCTCTTTCACGATGATTATTCAAATACTTTATTTCTTGCTGCCCAAATATTTGCATCCATAAATGATACATATTATATTACTAGGTTACAAGTTCGAAATAGGTACAATATTAACTTTTATATTGATTTTACTTTTTCTAATGAACTGTACTAATTGTACGAACATAATGTAGTGAAAAGTTTATATGATCAAAAGTTTAAACATACAAAGGGAGAAAATTTTCGGGGAAATTATTAATATTATATTTTCTCTGGAAAAGTAGAGATATGAAGTAGTAGCAGCGAAGGAGGGTTCGGAGCCTAGTAAGTAGGCCTTTCTAGGCCTTTTTTAACCGACGAAGAACAAGGAATTTGTGTGTAGACTATTAATTGGTAGGTTGTGCAACTGCAGTTGACTTTGATAGGAACTATGTCGATATTCATCTGGAGATTTTGAAAGGAAACTGAAGAAACAAGCATAGCCAGTTGCATTCGTTCTTGTCCATATGCATTTAATATAATATTTGGGAAATCAATGTACAAAGAGTATTGATTTCCCAGCAAAAACAAACATTTTCGGTCACAAAATTAGTAAAATGTTTGTGAAGACCAAGTTATTTAACAAACATAAGAAAGTGATGGTATAATTTTATTCTCAGAGATTCTCTCTTGTATGTATTCAATGAAGATAAAGTTATTAATCCTCATTTGAGGTTCTCAAGTGCAGGGTATTTTATTATTATTAAACACTAGAGTGGCTTCAGACACATCGCTTATAATAATTTTCAATTTTTGTACAGAATTTATGATAAATCTGTAAATTTTATGAAAAAAAGTTTCAGAACAAAAGGAAGTTTTTTTTTTGTCTTTAAACTGTTCTTCTATCTCTTACCGTTTTCGAAACCCCCTAGCGTAGGCGAGAGAAATTTCTAGTTTTCATATTTCTGAGTGGTTTTAGCCTAATACCTGCCTTCGTACCAAAAATCAACTTTCTAGGAGGACTGGACGTACCCTAGTATACTAATGATTATGATCATCAGTGAGTCAGTGGGACACCAAAATGTAGATATTTAGGGTTAAGTATCTTGGAAACTATTAAAGGTGTTATATTAAAATTTGGTACGTACCGTGTCGTACTCTTCGTACTCATATCTTTTATAGTTCTTGAGATACAGAAGCCTAACAACCGCCACTAATCCTTTGTGTAAAACATAGTACGTAAGGCATATATGCTTAAGTTTGGTCTAACGCAACCAGGCTTTGCGATTATTGTGGATAAAATGAAATTCTACAAAGTACGAACTTTGGCATATTATTTCTCGTCCATCCTGTATAATCGTCAAGATGGTTTGGATGATATGATTAGCATGTAATTCGATTTATAACGTTTGTTAATCACACTAATAAGTTATATAACAATCTTCGAAGAAATGTTTATACGAGTATATATATTTGAAATGAAAACAACCAAGATGATTGTTGTGTTCAATAATTAACGCATTACACACCAATAATCCTTCTGTTTAAGCTTGTGCCTGTTTGTATGGTTTGTGTTGTTGTTCTCATCATTATAATACTATACAATATACATATCAAAACCATTCAAACATGTGATGGTCGAAAGATTCAAGAACTTAAGTGTGTAGATATTAGAGATACATATATGAAGGTATTAAGGATATTCAAACGTTAAGAGATTGGCATGTCAGAGTGTGTGTACAAAGGGATTAAAGTACATGAATTAAGTTTCATAATATAACAACGTTTGCAATATAGAATGATCTACTCATGTTTGTAATCATATATATAGGTCATTATTTCTCTATCATTAGAAGCAATTTAAAAGAATAGACTTGTCATTATTATTTTTAAAACTATTTTGACATCAATATTTTGATATGCAAAAACTTACGCATATCGGCTGCGGATTGAACTGGTAGCGGTACGCTCCTAAAATCAATTATGCTTTCTTTTAGAAACCATTGCTCCTCAACTATATCCTCCTCAAGTTACCATGGTAATTTTTATTATGTAAATTACCTTGGTAACTATCAACGATCACATTTAACATGCATTGAATATTTTAAATAAAGATATATATCTATTAATTTGTCTTCATTTTACAACTCAAGACCTTTGGCATTTCAGACCAGTACTCTGCCAACTGAGCTACCTAAATACTATGCTAAAACTCGGATATTTTCTCACTATCAACATCTGATGTTATTTTTTATTACTTGTGACTTGACTATTTGAATACATGTAACTGTTTTTGTATTATTTTTAATACGCTTTGTTAGGGGTAACTATTAACGATAGTAATAAAATGTTTAAAGTCTCAGTTAATAGAATCCTAATTGTTGCAACCATTTGCACATGTTTGACGATAATGGAACAATACGATAGCTTGGATATGGTCGCATATGTCAGAAATATAATACGAAATACTAATTTGGTGACGGCGTCGAGTAGTATGGAGAATTAATTGCATTACTCTGATCATACAACATCACCTTAATTTAATATTTTCATAAAATTTTAACGAAACACATTCCATGCCCTTCTGAAATGAATTTCATTTGGATTGAAATTTCCAAGCTATTGAAATTTCAAGTTTCTAAGATGTTCTACATAAAAATAGGTAAAAATCTCTTATAAAGCTCGAGTTTTATCATTCTTAGAGGGTAAGCATTTGCAGTTTAAATAGAATTATACATGCTTTCATATACAAGTAATATGCTATTTTTGGAAGTTTAACAAATTTTGCCAAATATTTGTAATAAGTCCATGTTGTTTTGAACAACGTTGCATAAGTGGTTATAGATCTGGGAAATTTACCCTTGACTTGATAAATTTATGGAGATTTTTAGATATTTTCTTTGAAACTTTCGATATCAATGGATTGGTACCTACTTAATAAGTATCTACTTAGTCTAAAAGCCAGCACGCATATTTTATGATATAGCGCGTACTATTTTTGGCCACCATATAAAATTTAAAAAAAAAATTATAAAAAGCAAAGATCTTTATTTTACAAAATTTATGAAATCAAAAAAGCTTCGGTTCACAATAATTAAGATTATCAACTGTAAAATGATGCAAAATTAACAAAAAAAATATATAATCATTAAAACATCATCAATCCATCTCCTTTTTCTTGAAGATTTTTTGTCATATTGCGTTCTGCTAGCATTGCGTCACTCATAAAAATGACAATTATACAATTGATTAAATAATTATACAATTGATTAAACGTCACATATGCGAAATTATAATACTATACTAAGAATAGATAATGTTGGTATATTAACCATTTAAATATTAAACAATATATACTATTGAGGTCTGTGACATCTCAATCGCCGATTAGGAGTGTAAATCGGGTATGTACATAGACTTCCATATTATATTCTTGTACCTTAAATGTTGTACGAAATGATACCATTATGAGCGTCAATGTGATATGTTATTATAATAAAATAATAGATAATATTCCATAACTTGAAATACTTTATGTACCGGACCATCATAAAATACAAATATAATAAATAATTGTAATGGTATCAGAATTGTATCAGATCCTTATAACCATATCCAGATTATTTGATGTATGTATCTACCTACATACGTGCATAAACGAGAAGGAAATAAGGAAGTAAACTTTATCAAATGAATAATATATAAATAGGAATAGTATCTACATATATATGTAGTTTGTAGAATAACTAGTATATTTATCTAGGTGGGTAATTTACCTACTAGGACACTACAGTTGTATGGAATATAGTTCACTAGTGAATACCTACGTAATACTCTTGTTACATAAATAATGGTATTCGATTTTTCTTATTACATTAGTCTAAGTAGGAAAATTGTGGTTTTTTTTCGGTGGTTAAAAATTATTTTGACGTTAAGAATTTTTTTTGTTTACAATACACGTTTCTAAAACTATGTGTATTCTCATCTGAGTAAGTCGATCAATAATATGAGCTAATGCTTCAACAAACTAACCATAAAGATTACAGCCTCAGCAATTTACTTTTACTGTTTTAATTAATTACATATAGTAATTTAAGTAATTTACTTACTATTTTAGGCACCATAATAATTTATCTTCATAGCTTTATATGCAATCTAAATGAACTCTTGTACGAATAGTACGAATAGTAACGGAGGGAAGGTCAAAGTCTAGCAAGTAGGCCTTTCTAGGCCTTTTTACCGACTCCTTAAGGACAAGAAATTTATATTATAAAGAATTAATAGGTAGTGCGACTGCAGCCAACTTTGATATGAACTATGCCGATATTCATCTGGAGTTTGCCGGTTAGTCGGTTACTTTCGTTCTTATCCAAACGCCGACAGTTTCGACAATTTATCGCCCCATTAATGTTTTTTTTATTTTAAATTAATTTAATTGACACACTGTCGCCTTTGGGAATCACATCAGCAACCTGCCAACTCCAAGCAGAACGCCTAAGACAACTAAGCCAGTCGGGCTGGTTCTATATACAGGTTAAAATGTTATGTCAGAAATTGTGTATGCATCTCACAGGAACTAAATATTATAGTATCTCCCTAATACCAACCTAATACCCTTGACGGAGTACACTTAAATCACAACGTCCATTGTGATATCTATACATTAAGGATGTTCCAGCATACCACCACTTCTCGACAGATTTTGCTCATTTTATTTTCACAGGCTAAAAATAACGTTTTCTAATAAATCCCGAAGTTACAAAATTTTTGACCGTTTAGAACGCGAGATAATTAATATCAAAGTTATCATTCTCTCTCACTCTCTCTCATTAGAAGCATGTGAAACTTCATGCCCGCAGAAATATTGTCTGTTGTATTAGAAAAAATACTCAACAGAAGTTAAAAAAAAAACTAGGAGAGTAAAGCTGAATATTTATTATATGAATTTTTTTTTAAAGTTTAAAATTATTCCTTTTCTTCAACATAACATTATTTTGTACATGTGAACAGCGTTTTTATCTATGTGTTGTATATGTGTGTTTATGTATTGGTGCTATAATAAAATCAAACCGGTTTGTTGTACTGATTGCATAACACAGTGCAGAAACGTCCTTAAGGATATGGGTGGAGGACACAGAATTTATATTCAGACTAGAAATTGGTATAAGGTACGATTGCAGTCGACTTGGACCGTAGCTATTCAGATATCCATCTGCAGTTTGTGAAAGGGAAAAGGCAGAAAACCTTCACAAACATAGCCGTTTACGTACGTTCATACGCCGACAGTTCAGTCAATTCACCATTAAGAATCGAACCAGCAACATCCCAGCAATCTCCGAGTAGAGTGCCTTTGATAGCTCAGCCACTCGGACTGGGATATTCCTTGAATTATTTATTTTCTCCTGGATTTCTACAATTTTCAACTGAAACATTCTCAATGATTTCACATAAATGTTTGTTCTGTATTACCATACGTTTGTTTAGTTGAATTAGTGCTAAATAAAGTAAGATAAAAACGATAAAAATAGATTAATAATGCTGTTTTCTGAAAGTTTGTATTTATTAGATTGTACGTACCAGTGGTTGTTCTAACATTTTATAAGTACTACAAAAAGCGTCTTTATCCATATTTTGATTAAATTCGAATGAGAGATGGTAAATGGAATGTTGGTTGGAGTTTAAATACGATAGTAAAAACAATACTCGAAACATATAGAATGGAGCTGGATGCAAAAGTTTAAAACACACACACATTACATATTATATATATATATATATATATATATATATATATATATATATATATATATATAGATATATATACATAATATGGTGTTATTCATGTTATTCACAGGAGGGAGCAACTATGGGTTACTGACAGCACAAAATGTTACCGGCTGTTTGAATGTTTGCTGAATGAATGCTGCTGGTTGCATTTGTGTTATAACAAGGGGACTAATTAAAATATGTGTTCACTATAAATAATGAACCTTCGTTTGTGCTTCATTTTGCTAGTGCTACACACATAACGTAGTCCGTATATTGCAACATATATGTACACACAAATATACAAAACTGAAACATCCCAATGGATAATAAATAAAAAGTAGACAAATTGAATAGGAATGGTTTAAGTATTTGTCTCGATTTGAGAAACTCAAATTAGCTACTTCTGCTTGGATTAAGAAAAATTGTAAGAAAATCATTTTCGGTATACTATATACACAAAAGTTTCTAATGGTACATCTACATCTACATTTCTTAGTATATATGTACCTTATTCATTCGGTTTTTTGGGGAAATGTTTGGGAATAAAAGTTGTCAGTATGTAGAAAATAAACAACTTTTATCAAAAACATTTTTGAATAAATTATATTATTTTTAATACGAGCAGTTTTTGTGGCCTTGTTTACTATAAAAATATTAACAACTTTTGTTTTGACATGTATTCGAAAACCAAATAGATTCAATGAAAATTCAATATAAATTTTACACTGTACTATGCAAGCATATATTTATTATATCTGCATCCCGCGATTATCGAAATATAAATAAAATATTGGCTATAGCAAATATTTTTTTAAAGAATTTAAATACACATTTTGTTGAATAATACTGTATTGAACAAAACCAAGAATCTCTTTCATATTTCAGACCACATTTATAATAGTCATAAATAGTCCATTTTTGTTCCACAATTTGTTCCACAATTGACTTTGTCCGTACGCTCTACCCGGTACGCTATATCAAATAAGGATATTAAAAAACAAAAACAAGTGAAAATAACAAATAACTATATTAATAGCTAAAATGCCCGAATATATGAAAAAGAGTTTCAAACAAAAGTTGTTTATTTAAAAAAAGGAACAATTTTTGTTCTATCTCTGTACGGTTTCAAAGATAGACAGTTTTGCCTATTTTGCCCAAACACGGTCCGATTTTTCTCATTGAACTTGACAAGGTGTTTCTGTGCTTATCTAGCCAAAGATAGATAATTCTGGAACTATCTTGAAGAGGTCTTAACCCTTTTTATGGGATAGCTACGAGCTATAATCACTATTATCATTATAATTATGGTATTTTTTATAATCTAATAGGTATGTTCGAACAATTGAAGAAGTTTACATAATAGCTGAATTTTCGAAACTTCGCAAAAAATACTAACCTTTATTAGTTAGTTCTTTCTTTGACAATAGCTTGTGCGATCCACTTTCAGATGGACAGTTCAATTTTTATGGTCAACATTATAGACATACAAAACACTTTCTGTGAATATGTAACATTATGTCCGAATCATATGGACCAACCAACAACACAGTAGATATATGATATTGTAAAATGCAATGGTTATTTGTTAGTTAATCTAATATTTTACTATTTTATGTGTTGTGTTATCTACAGGAGGTATCTAAACGATTCTTGATTGTTGAAGAAATATATTGTAGTCAGGCAAAATTTTGTTAATTCAATATATTATTTTTTAAGTTATGTTAACTTGTTAAGTCAGGATCTCTTGCATCCTTAAGCCTTTTGCTGTTTAAAAATAATCCATCCAAGTCTTATGCAATGTCAAATTCTTATTAAATAATAATTTAAACGCATGCAACGATTTCCGATATAGCAATATTCATATGAGGATTCAAAATAATCTTTTTGTTAGTTTTGCATATTTATTTGGATATGGCATATTTATCAGTCGTATAGAACAATGCCAGATATAAGGATAAACCGGATGTCGCAATTCCCACATGAAACAAAAAATTGTATTAATGCTTGCCTAAAATGATATTTTGAATTATCTTTTTCTGAGAATTCTCATCACACGTGTATATTTACTTCGTTTGTTTTGAATTCTGTCAACATCTTGAACAGTTTAAAGCACCAATTTAGAAGCACCATTTATTTAGTAAAGCAGAAAATTCGATTAGAAAGTTGTGAATCAAACGATAATTCTCAACAACCAGCTTACCACGGTCAATCCTCTCTAAGATATGGAAATACAGTTGCTATACTTTGTCGAAGTACAGGCTAATGTCCAGACCAAATTATCATTTTTTACATTTAATATTTTGATAAAAGCATAGTTTTATGATTACATAATGAATCTTTATACTATCCTACGTAATTATGATCGTAATAAAATAGTTCTTTTTTCAAAATTTCATTGCTGATTTGTGCAGAATCAATTCGGTTATCGAAAAAATATGTTTCGAACAAAAGTTGTTTAAAACTTCATACGGAACTATTTTTATTCGATTCCATTTTTTTGAAAACCAATAGGTTTCGACACAAATTAATAGTAACCATTTTAGCAGATAATAGTACCAGCTAGATAAATTTAAGTAAGTTTACCTAGATAGTACTATCGTAAGTAAATAGTAGGAGGAAGTGGAAGCCTTGTGAAATTAAATTGATTTCAGTTCCGAAGTGTAAGCTAAATTTGATAATTCATAAAAACAAAACCACTGACGGTAACAAAATCAGAATAGTTTGTGGTGGGATCATTTGCAAAAATTAATTTATCATCTCAGGAAAAAATATTATTTTCTACTTTTTAGTTTAAAAATTTTTTTAAAATAAATTCATTTATTTTAGTTCCGTAGCTAAATCAAAAATTGATGTTAAAATTAACATTTGTTTTGGAATCACATGGTCAAAATTTCTTTCTGATTTTCCTCCGAGAGTTTTTATCGATTATCGTGTAATAGAAAGACTGTAATTGGCTAAACTAAAGCAATTTAAACACCAACAAGTATACATAAATTTATTTCTATGCATTAATAAATAAATTGATCATTCACAATAGCGTCCCATGTTTCTATGAAACATTTGTGTTATTATTTTGTTATTATTGTTATGAGTTTGTTATTTCTCAAATAGAAATACCTCATTTAATTTGTTGGTGGTGGTGGTGGTTTATATTGTTTCATTGTGTCGTATAGTACATGTATTTCACAATACTTCCAGAATACAATATCGAATAACAATTTCAATTGGAATATCATTTAATTACCCCATGTATCAGCATATAATCAACTTTCCTGTATATAGAAGTATTATTTTAATCATCTCGAGAATCAAGAATGAGAGTTTTTCAAAAATTTCCATGTGCTTATGAACTCAATTTAGATACTAACACATAGTATGAAATATTGAGACAATATCTCTTGGTTTCAAACTCGATCAAAAATTTTCATTGGACGACTTTTACGTTTTGAATTTTTCTGATACTAAAATATCATGTGTGTAAGGAAATGTAAGATCAGGAGAAATATCGGGAGAAAATAACAACGCGTAAGATAAGACTCGCTCTATGGTAGTGGTTGGGAGAGCTCGCTACCCTCGCGATCTCCGCTGCCGCTGCGTTTATTCCCCACCATTTCTTATTCCGATAACGCGCTTCTCTAATTGGTAACTTTAATTAATTAATATCTAATTAACGGTGGGTCAGGTGCAAAAATGTCCAAGGACTTTTCATCTTAGGATTTCATCTCCTATCTACCCTTTCAAGAAACTTCATGACTTTTGACTCACCTGTATATATATATATATATATATATTTATATATATATATATATATATATATATATATATATATATATTATATATATATATATGTATATGTATATATACTATATATATGTATATGTATATATACTATATATATATATATATATATATATATATATTTATTTTTATATTTATATTATGTGTGTGTGTATGTGTATTCAAGAGCTAAAAGATGTGGTTAAAAATGAAGCAAATCGGACCGTACTTCACCCTCAGAAGTATAACATATTATTTCGTAGGACATCACATCGTGGACATCACTTTTTGATGTCATACGTATCTTTTGATGTCATGCGAATGCGGATCGAACAATGTATTATTTCGGTTCTACCCTGTAATACTGTTCGTACAACTCACCCTGTAGAATCAATAACAATATTATAGCCTTAAAATAAATAATAATAAAAAATTCTATAATAGAATATATTATATTGTACGTATAAATAATTGCACAGTACTTCTTATATAAATATAGATAACAGTCAATAATGTACTTATGTAAATAAACTGTGTATTTGTGTTATATAATGATATAATATATATATAATGTTTTGTATTGTGAGTGAGTGTATTTGTGTGTGGTAAAATAAAGTCGAGGAAGTCAAAGTGTACCCATAGTACATTATAGAACTCTATATAGACGAAGTATTTGCGTATTACTACCTGCCCTTCAGATTATTATTCATTTAACATCGTAACAAAACCATATCTCTTATTTATCTATACTAAATAATATTTATTAACAGCATGATTTGAGATCAAGTACCGTTGAAACTAAAACCATCAAGTTTCAAAACAGATAAAGATTTTACAGAGTAAAATAACCTGCTGGAACGAAATTAATAAAAATAATCTGAAACATTCCAATGAACAATTATTTCTAGAGATGAAATGAATATCCGACAACTATCCGGTATCCGGATTATTCGGTCTAAATTTGCTATCCGGCCGAGTACCGGATACTAGGTCAATATCCGGCAGATACCAGGTTTAAGTGTCTAAACATAAATAAATCACTATATCTTCAAATCAACACAACGTTTACACGTATTCTTTAAACAAACAAAAATTAGTACTCGTACTGAACTAAGGATGAATGAATTATGATGAATGAACACCAATGTCTATTCATTAAGCGTTTTCTCTTTTGTTCCTTCTCCGCCACGACAAATTTGAACTTGGCACAACAAACAAACGGAAATTTTATTATTGTCACTGTCTTTATCAAAATATTCCCAATCAATGTATTCTTTCTTTTACCAATGACATTTTTCGTAATCTATCTTTCAAGTACAGGAATTTTTTTAGTAGTTACATCAAATAACAACATCACGTGAAAGTTTTCGCACTCTCAACAAATGAAATAGCCAAGTCAATGTCAATATATTATTCGCTCACTTCACTCATGAACGACGCAGGCCGAATTCATCCGAATCTGCCTGGTCGACCTGCGCGGACTCGCTTAAATCTATATGTTACGATATGGCAATTGCAAAGGCAAAGTCAAAATTCAACTGAATATTCGGCTATCCGGTTTACAGATTGGTCGGATAACCGGTATCCGGTATTCGGCAAAACAGCTATCCGTTTCATCTCTAATTATTCCTACAAGAACTCTGTTTATATCTTCAGAATACCAATGTTTTTACAACAAATTATTCTTTTAGGAAAGCCATTTAATATTGTGAGCAACTGATTCCTGTACATACTAAAAACTTCCTATCATAACCCAGCGCCAACACCATTTGCAGAATATACAACGATCACATTCTACA
Organism: Nineta flava; assembly: GCA_963920215.1. NCBI lineage: Eukaryota > Metazoa > Arthropoda > Insecta > Neuroptera > Chrysopidae > Nineta > Nineta flava. The sequence goes on along the minus strand of OY986041.1, from coordinate 106,860,549 downwards.
GTTTGTAAATCATGGAAAATATAGCTTTGATTTTTATGTAGAGATTTTGATAAATGGAATTTTTGTTTACCGCTACAAATTTTGAGTGTGAGCAAATGTATTTCCAGCATACTGAAGTTTATAAAAATCTTTGCTAATATTACTTAAAACAGTGATTGCGAAGAATTTCTTGTGAATCGTAACAAATCTTTGTGGAAACATTTGTTGTCCACAAAAAAATCTGAAAATCACATAAACAACAATATTCACAAACATTTTTAACTCTCGTATATTATGTTTCAAGAAATATAAAAAGTTTGAAAACGTTCAAATGTTTTGTTTGCATTTCGTGTAGAATTTTCTGCATCCATTTTTTTTAAATACATTATTTTAATTTATAAAATATATGATATGCATCACTGGAACACTCTGTATATATATATATATATATCAAACATCTTCGTGAATATAATAATAGCAACGAATGAACAGTCAGTAACAATTCATGACTTACGCAAACAAAAGTGATCTATTGTGTATCCATATAAATGCGTTCATGAATATTCTAATGACGTTACCATTACAATTGTAGATATGTATATACTCCACGATATATATATATATATATAGGATTGTGTATGGCTATGTTTTCATGTTCTCATGTTCTTCATAAGAGAACTGTATAATCAATATATATATATATATATATATATACAGTGATCTAAAAGTATGTGGTATTATTAAATAGCGATAGGTATCGTAAATATACTTATGTAAAATTAATTTTTCGATAATTTACTATCCGACCGTATTGTTCGTAAGTCATTTGCATTTTTAACCCTATAGTAGTCGCACGCGGAGTAAAAATATTTGCCGTTCTTCTTTTTAAAATTTCGCAACCCTATCAACTAGAAGCTTTTAGTATCTTCTTTTAGTATTGGTTTTTTTATAAAAATCGGACTGTCACTCCGCGTGCGGCCACAGATATAAGTAAATTTGTATGTGTAAATTATTGAATTATTTATCCAGTTACGATAATTTAATGTGATGATAAATAAACATTAAATTGGTTGGTGTAAAAAGGACTTAACATTAAATAGCTTTAAACAATTACCTTTAAACAATTTGAAAAACTTGTTAGGGCAGTCAATAAAGAGTTATAATGTTAGTAACTCGATTTATAAAGTTTTAATGCACTTCACTTTCTTGTACGTTTAGTTGAGGTCAAATCTTGTAAACTAAATTTCAACTAGTTCTAATTTATCTAGAACTTCGAAAAGCACTCCACATGTATAAGATCCACGTGTATAAGATTAATTTGGTGAAAGTGCTGATAAATATATAAAGTAGTGGAAGGGAGCGATGGGAATTGAATTTAGTTTTTTAGTCTTAAAATACAAATTGATGCTTTCAATACTGTAGACAAAAACTGTGAAATAATTTACAATTTTCCCAAAAACACCAATATGTGACTATGAATAAAAGCTGGGGCCCTTTTATAAATGCTCCAAGGTCAAGCTGGCTTATTGCTTAAAAGCGGAAGGAAATAATCCTTCCGGTTGGGTTGCGATCTGACCGTACTGCAACGGGTGGGTGACATGACCTTTCACCTTCTAACAGAACCCTACCCAGATACCCAGTCTTCGGCTCAAACGAAATGGGGAAATCTGAGGTAATACAATATAAAAAGGTATTACTCAAATTTTTATAGTTTCATCAAATAATGCTTAAATGATCTCTTTTTAGCCAGTAGATACATTCCAGGTCTTTCCAAGTTGTTTTTGTAACTCCCATTTCGTACGTCATCATAAACAAGATAAATTATGTAAGTTAAAAGGGCAAATAGCGGTAAAAGGGTCAGTGAACTTGTCTCTATTTTACTTTAAAATAGGGAACGTTCATAGTTTTATTTTTCAAATTGCGTTAAACAAATCATACACCTTAAAGAATGGACTACTCACTTAGCCTACAAATGTGGCCGACAGCTAGCACTGCTATCTCTATTATATTTGGTTATCATATGAAAAACTGCTTATAAATATTGCATGAGCTGTCATTTTTTTAGGGTTGTGAAACAAATGAAATAATTATTTCGAAAGTATGATTTTGAACCACCCATGTATATTGTAATTCATCGTAGATAGGTGATTTTTGTTGGTTGTTTTTGTTCCAGTTATATTAGAGTATGAGTAGGAAGCGTAAGTGCGTTTTATAGTATGAGATGAATGAAGTGTATTGTACAACAAACAAACTGACTACACTCAACTAGGCTACCAACAGTGTACAAGTTCTACAACAACACAATTCTATATACTATATAACTGGGTATAGTAGTAAAACAATACACCCCCTGCCAAGCCAGAAGATATGTATGTATGTGTGTGTGTGTGTGTGTATGTGTTTGAGTGAGTTTTGAAATACCACGAGACCAACAACGTGTGCGTGTATCAAATTTAAAATGAATAATTGATGATTGTACCATTTAGTGAATACGTTATTTATGCATTTGGATCAATGTTTTGATATATATATTATATGGTTGGTAGGTTGGCAGGTTACTCAGTTCATTATGAAACAAAAGACACAATATTTTTTATATACTTTCCTTCCTTTTAGCGAATTTCCTCCAAAGGAAATGCAGCTATTGTTTTTGCACCAATGTTGGAATTTCGTAAAAATTTCTTCAAATGTCCATCAATCCTACCTATTAGATGTTAAAAATCCCTATCGCTAAAATTTGTATATATGTATATATATATACATATATATGTATATACATATATATACATATACATATATATGTATATCTATGTATATGTATACATATGTATACATATGTATATATATATATATATATATATATATATATATATATATATATATATACATATATATATACATATGTACTTTTTTAAATGTCTGTGGACTCTCTAGCGGGCACAGTTTTATTTCGATTGGAATGAAATTAGGTATTTAAGTCGTTTTTGGTATTCTAAAGGTCAAATTCGTTAATGGGTAGAATAGGACGAGGGGAAGGGGCTGTAGAGGGAGGGGAAAACATAAAAATTGACTATCTCCCTTAATATTTGAAAAATCGAAAAATTTAGTAGGAGTTAAGTTGTAGGTACTAAGTTTTACTGAAATTTTGTTTCTTATCATTTTTCTGTTACACTATTATTTACAGAAATATTTACAATTAAAGATTGAAAGTTAAAATTCTAATATCTCTATTCACATTAGAGTTTGAGAAAAATGACCAAGTAATGAATTGTAACAAACTTGATTTTCTACAACTTTACTTCTTATACATTTTTCGGTTATTCTAATATTAAGAGAGATATTTAATATTTTGTGTTTGTTTGACACGAATACATAAAATATATTTAATTGTAAAAAATTTAGATTATCGTTTCCATAGTAACTATTAACTATAATCGTTATACATCGTTCTATTTTTGCCATTAATAAATTTAATTTTTGCAAATACTGAAGTCATATTAGATATTATATTTCATTTTGATCGCACTAAAATTATGACCGCTAGAGAGTGATTTATGTATTCTAAGGAAATTCGCTAAGTTGACGCGGCTCCTGCGTAACGATTTTTTTTACTATTGATAAGTGTCAATAGTAGATGCACTAACTGGTTGTCAAACTAGTCAGCTATGCGTAATATAGAAGATAAATACAAATTATAGTCATATTTAAATAGAACGACTATTGCAAAAACAAAAATGTTCGCATACAAAAGTAGTGAAATCTATGTTAGGGCCAAGTTTTTTAATAAAATTGAGAAAAGTTTCTCAGGTACAAGATATTTCATATTTTTACTTAGCATGCAGTCAGATTTTATTACACTTAATATACAACGAAATAAACTCACCGAGTAAGATATGAGTTACGCTGTTCCGGAAAAACTTGCATAATAGATACATATAAATTATTTTATCACTTATGTTAGGAAAACTTGGTTCTTACATAGATATCACTACTTGTGTAGGCGAACATTTAGTTTTTGTTGCTATATCGATAGTAATGTATGCGTAAACTGACCCCTTCTCACATTTTTATTTTTGGTCGGATATCATTACCTTTTGTAAAGTATTTTTTACTTATTAAGAAAATTTAGCAGTGGACGAAAAAATTAATTAGTTTGGTGTTTGTATTACCATTAATAGATGAGATGTGATTTGCTAATGTAATTATCCAATCAAAGATCAGAGAATTATACACTTTACTATATTAAATTTAACTACCATGTAGAAAACACTTTATATAAAATTTATATTATAACTTTAACTGTAAATGTTATCATTTTCAAGGTAATAATATCCGTTTTTCAGACTTATCTAGGTGGTTTTAGCCTAAGACCTATCATCCTACCAAAAATTAACTTTCTCGAACAACTGGAGGTACCCTAGAATATTAATGATTTGTCAGTGAGTGAGCGAATCCCCAAAATAATGTTCAAATGGTCCTCCTGTAATTTTGAAATGGTACGTACCGTCAGATGGTGGGTCTCACGATACGTTTTAAATATGAGCTTCAAAGCTTTACTGGTTTCGGATACATAGAGGCTTAAAATTCGGCTCTAATTGCTCCTGAAAACATGGTAGGCGTCTATGCATAAACTATATCTGACGAACTACCGTGCTCTGTGATAAATAAAAATATTAAAAAATTCAGTTTTAAAAATCACAATCAATTGAATAATAATAAACGAATAAAATTTTGTTCCCGCAAAGTTAAAACAAATATTGTTCATGTGATGATTTAATGTTTTGAAAAAATAACCTTCCACCAAAGTTTTTTTTTAGCATACTCTTTCCGTATACTATATGAAATTTAAAAATAAAATGAATTTTAAACTAACATTGACTTGGTCTGTACTCCACCCATCCAACTAACCCACCCATTCTCTACTAATTAAATCACCTAAATAATATGTGTATTAACTATAAAATAATAGAGAGACGGTATATAATAATATTCTACATAAATAACATTGGGATCTATCTACTGCATGTAGAGTAGTTTTTCCAACAACATTCCATTGAGGATAAGCACTCTCACAGTATTAAGACCAGGATCACACATTGTATAGGACGAAAATATTTCGTATAATAATAATATATAGCACAATTTCATATATGAGGAGTATATAAATATTTTAAGTGCATAAATTACAAGGTGATTTTTACTTACTCTAAAAAAATAGATAACATGTCAAATATTTTGGTGATTCTCTGTTTTAGCTGTGATTATTTATGTCCAGTGTTTAAATTTTAATTTCACATACTTTTTGCTCATCAACAAGCCGTGCACTGGATGGGATTTCCCATCGGCACCATACGACTTTTCTCAAATGTAAAAAGCCTAAATAGCAACTGCCACGTTTCTAACTTCAAAAATGACACAGTTCCCATACAAACTTTTATCCATTGTTTTACTTCCTTAAGAGTTGAATTTCCAAAAACGCTAAGGGGTGCATAAGGGGTGTTAAAAAAGATGCATAAAATCGACAAATATTTGTTGTTTCCGATTTGGATGAAAGTCGGTATTCAAAGTAAATTGGACCCAAAAACTCCGAAAATCGTATATATTTGTCCATGCAATGAACGGTTTCCGAGATATCGACTGCTTTCATGTTAGAAAAGTTGATATCTCTGAAACTATTTATCTGATCGTTAAGCAAGTTGGATTTTTTGAATTTTTGTACTCAATTTACCTGAAAAAATGATTTTGATCGAAATCGAAGAAAAAAACTTTTTGAATATTTTTTCGATTTTTCCAAGGGACCTTAGAAAAATGCATAAAATCGACCGTTACCGATTTCGATGAAAGTCGCTATTCAAGGTAAATTTGACCCAAAAACTCCGAAAATCGTATATATTTGTCCATGCAATGAACGGTTTCCGAGATATCGACTGCATTCATGTTGAAAAAGTTGATATCTATGAAACTATTTATCTGATCGTTAAACGAGTTGGATTTTTTGAATTTTTGTACTCAATTTACCTGGATAAATGATTTTGATCGAAATCGAAGAAAAAAACTTTTTGAATATTTTTTCGATTTTTCCAAGGGACCTTAGAAAAATGCATAAAATCGACCGTTACCGATTTCGATAAAAGTCGCTATTCAAGGTAAATTTGACCCAAAAACTCCGAAAATCGTATTTATTTGCCCATTAACGGTTTTTGAGATATCGACTGCATTCATGTTGAAAAAGTTGATATCTATGAAACTATTTATCTGATCGTTAAACGAGTTGGATTTTTTGAATTTTTGTACTCAATTTACCTGGATAAATGATTTTGATCGAAATCGAAGAAAAAAAATGTTTGAAGATTTTTTTGATTTTTCCTAAGGGGAAAATGATTATTCAAGGTAAATTTGACCCAAAAACTCCGAAAATCGTATTTATTTGTCCATGCAATGAACGGTTTCCGAGATATCGACTGCTTTCATGTTAGAAAAGTTGATATCTCTGAAACTATTTATCTGATCGTTAAACAAGTTGGATTTTTTGAATTTTTGTACTCAATTTACCTGAAAAAATGATTTTGATCCAAATCGATGAAAAAGAAAAATTTTATGGTTTTTTCGATTTTTTCTAAGGGGTGTACCACAAGTATAACGGAAGAAAACTAACTGTATACAGTGTACACCTTATGTGTGCCATAGCGGATTTTTCTTTGGAACCTTTTGATATTCAGTGGTATGTAAATACTTAAATGTTCTTCTGTAAATAAATAAATGAATTTAAAATTGTAAAAATAATTAATTATTAAAGACATAATAACAATAAAATAAAATATCGTTATATCTTTAGTTTATATTTAAACAAGTCACGTAACAAATGACTAAGTTCTTCGTCTAAATATCATCCTATTATTCTCTTCAGTCCTTATTAGTACGTGCGCTCGACATCATATGTGCGTATAAACGACTAAAAAATTTGCGTTCCTTTTTCAAATATTATAGTTGATTCGTACAAAAACAATTCATTTTTTTAAAAGATGTTTGGAATGCTTTTAAATTTAAAAGACTTTTTTTTTCGAAAAATTCGTCACAACAATTGGAGAATGAATTTCAATTGCGAAACTTTTCAAACGGAATTCCAGTTTTGGAATCGATAGTATATCATAAACGATGAGTACCCTTCTAGATATTCGAAGTCGATTTTTTTGTGAAATGTACATGTAAAATATGTGGTATCCGAATGACATATATTGATGAATAATAATCTCAATGTATGTATTCATATAGAAACTCAATGAAAATATGAAATATAAAGTTTTTTGTTTTTATAATTATTTACGCCAAAGATTAAGATCACGTGTTCTATCTAGCGTTAAAAAAGAACCATTGGTTAATGTAAACACGCAAATACAACATATTTACTTGAATGTCTGCAAATTGTTGTGTACCGAACTGCAAATCTCCAAAAAGAATAAGTTAAATTAAAAACATATTTTGGAGGACAGATCTTATAGTTTTAACTAATGATAAATATTAAACCAAAAAAATAACTATTAAATAAATAAAAAAAGATTAATAACTGCTTGATATTTTAACTGAAAAGACTAAAAAAGTCGTAAATTCTATTACACAGCACGTTAAAATAATCTTGTTTCTAGTTTTGCCACCCAATAAACATATAGCGTTTAAATAGTTTTTACGACATTCTCGATTTCGACTCTCTAATAACTATTACAGTATTTTCACAAGTTAAAAGTATAAACACTTTGAAATGATATTTTTAAATTTTACTATACTTTTATTGTACTGGTGCTTGTCTAAAGTAAAATTTTCATCGTAACTTTTGATGACGAAAAATACACGATGGATCTTTTGATGAAAGTAAGAAACTTCTTGAGACGGAATCATAATTAAATAATTATATGAAAGTAATGTCCCAATATCATGATTCATTATTGTCTTTAAAGCGTTAAAATTTCATGACATGGGTGATTCTGGTAACTTCGCTGACATATTATCATACAAATCAAAGATGGCAAATAATCGCTCACTGCATTAAATATTATAGAACGCGAAAAATAATACTTCTTTCATTCGACATAGATCAACGAATATATTTGGGATATTTTATAACTCCTAGCGAGACAGTTTGTGAATGATAAAGTTCCCGCTGGTATAGATTTGTTGATTCGTTCGTTACATATTCAAAGGCTACATACTCTAACACATACATATGTTGATTTTGTACATATGCCGGCTCCATTATTTACATTTGTGGTTTTCTGGACATTGTAGAACCTTTTATACAAAACACGGATGACGTGTACATACCTAAACACATATAGTTCGAATATTACAATGTGGACAAAAGTATGATTTTTTCAGGTCACATAAATAAAAAATATAACATATCCGAGCGTTTAATAAATTCCGATAAATAAAAGTAACAGATCTGAATTAAATTTATGATACAGATTTTAAGTTGAAATTATATATATTGTTGTCCTAAGGAGTTCTACCAGTACTCCTATAGGAAACCATAGAAAATTATAGGTAAGGCTAAGCGCCACCTGATGTAATATTAATTACATACCGGTTTCCCATTAATAGTTAGGTCGTGGATAGTGTATTCATAACACATAAGTATAAAGTGCTTATGCTAAATACAATTAAATTTTCCACTTAATGTCATCAAAAATCTCAGTAAAATTCACTATTTTCACTATTTTTGTTATAAAGATTATTATGATAATCAAAGAGAACTTTAGGATCTTAAATTTCAAATGTTACCCCAACTCCTAGAACACTTATTTTAATTTTATTAATTTTGTATTTCGACTACAAGGTCGTCATCATCATCAGTATGAATAAGCTAATCATAACTAATTCCGGGATATGGAGTCAAACATATGTTACTCGTTGCTAATGTGAGACACGCACCAAACTAGCAACGAGTAACGTATCTTTGACTCCAAATCCCGGTGTTAGTTACGATTAGCTAATTCATACTGATGATGACTACTTTTTAGTCGAAATACGTATTTTTAAAATACAAATAATTGTTCTAGGAATTGGGACAAAATTTGAAATTTAATTCCGAAAATTATATTTATAAATCTTATGAACGTTAATATACTCGGTATATATAAAATCTAGTCCTGACTTTGTAACAGATCAAACTATTGATCATCAAACAAAATTTGCTGGTATAGGTGTTCATGAAATGACGTAATTGGTCGTTTCGACATATACATCTCTATGTCTATCCGTCTGCCTCCCCATTTCTCCGTAGACACTATAACTTGTAAACAAAAAGAGATAACAAATAAAATTATGTGTGTGTTTGAGAGCTAAAATTCGGGAATGTGCAAAATTGGACTGTGCAGATAAATGTCTCTATACCGTCTGATTTGGACAGCTTTGTCAATAAAGAATCAATGTTAAATATTATTTACTATATAACTACACAATGCTTCATAAAGAAATAAAAATAGTGGAGGTACTCTGTAGTTAGTAGTGTGTGTGTGCATGTGTAATGAATAATAATATTATAAATTAAGTGGGCATCACTAAATCCCCACTCTTAAATTACATCAAACCAACATCATAACACAAGCAGCACAGATGTTTGTAAATATGTGTATGGATGTATGGTTTTATAGTAAATATTTTATTTATTTATTTAACATTGATTCCCTATTAGAAATGCATTTGAAAACAGACTGTACACCTACCTATATTAAAAATGAACATCTTATGTTTGAAACATTTTTTCATAAACTGAATAGTTTTGTCAAAATTTCTGCTCAAACATCTGTAATTATCCGTATATACTAGATGTTAAATGTATATACTGGGTGGTTAAATGTATATATAAATGTATATATCGTATATACTGGGTGGGAATTAACTCAGATGTTATTTTCACTTGTTTAACACTTGGTCTCCACGTTACAGTATTTGAACTGTAAATATTAAACGTAAAAATAAATAAATATGTGTGTGTGTATATGGATACGACGAATATATTATACATACTTTTATTGAGTTTTTATTTCATAAAAAAAAATATTTTTTTAATATAAATTAAATTTTTATTTACAAAGTTTAGTAACACAACAAAACAGTGTTTATTTTTATTTTTGTTTTTCTATTGTATAACAAATTTTTATGTTATTGGAAACAATAAAAAAATAACTAAAGTTTAAAACAATAATAAATTATTATATTCTTTATTTATGCAATGAGAGGAACACATTGGTGTGTTTTCGTTTGTTTCAATCTTAATTTTATTTCAAAGCTCTTGGGATTTTTATTTTGAGTGAAAAAAAATTTTGAGTACAAAACATGTTTGAAATACCAAGTAAGAGTATTGTATCTCTTACGGTTTGTATCTTTTTTGTATCTCTTACGGTTTCAAAGGTAGATCCCTCTTGACGTGAATATGTCCGATTTGGTTTTGCCTATTCACGAATGTGATCTCACTTTTTAGCTCTAGAAGTTCCCTAGCTCGTTATTTCTTTTCATTTTTGAGTAATCGTGTCTACGGACGAACGGGTGGATATGCAGAATTAGATTAGTGAGATACATAAGACCAGGGCCGTAACTAGGGCGGTGCCAGCGGTGTCCAGGCACAGGACGCAGAAATGACCAGAAAGGGCCACAAATTATATGATTATAAAATATATTCTTCTTACAAGTAATAGAAGTAAATAATATTCAAAATATAAAAGACGATGAGATCGTTCGCAAATATTGACATTACGATTTGCGACTGGCGTTCGGACTGCTAGCCTAGTTCACATGTACCATTTTGGTGAATTCCGGTTCTCCACCTATTTTTGCGGGTGTGTAAAGTAAATCTTTAAGTAAGTTTACAGTGTTCCTTTAATCTCTACTATCTGTCTGTACTAATCAGTATTTGGTGTCATTTATGTATTGTATAATTGTGAGTTTTGAAAAATATTTTTGAATAAACGTTTTTTCACCTAATTCATAAACGGAATTTATATATTATTTATTATTATTACTGGGAGGTTATTATTCACTGCGACCAATATGATCTATTGTGACCCCCTACTACTGCTCTGTTAAGGCTTGTCTCAGAGCTCCTTAACCAGTCTCAATTCTCGGAGGAATTTGATGATCTGGGTGCAGGGATGGTAAGTCATCCTCCTGGAGTAGGTACTGGTCGAAACAAGCAGCCCTTCTTCGTGCTACGGCTGCACATTCAAGAAGGAGATGAGTTGAAGTGTCTTCCTCCAGCTCACAGAACCTGCATGAGCCGTCATTGATGATTTCCATCAATGAAATTTATATATACTTCCTTATTCAAAACTCTACCAAGTACTCATAATTAAGAATACAAAAATGTAGTTTCTAAATGATAGATTTAGAAACATAAGAGAATTTAAGAATTTTTAAACATAATCCATTTTATTGTCAGAACCGGGTAAGGTTAGAAACTTTTTCCAGGGCACAGTTATAGAAGCTCGCACCGGGCGCATAAAAGGCTAGTTACGGCATTGCATAGGACTAAGGTTGGTATACTCTTATATATATTATATATATACATATATAAATGCCAGATAATAAATTTACATATAGGCTACGTATTTGTAGAGTAAACTACTAGAAATTTATTAATTAATTATTAGTAGAGTAAACTACTAGAAATTTGTTAATTAATTATTAGTAGAGTAAGCAAATATTAATATTAATTATTATAAATGTTGACATTCAAATTGCAAATATTACTGTAAACATTGGAGTTACAGAAAATATAGTCAGTTAACAAAAAAATTGTAGGAAAATTTATTCGTATTATTCAATATTTAATGTAACTTCTCCTCTATAATTTCTCCGACAAACGATTCACGCACTTAGGAAATGTATCCTAGGAAATAACAATGGTAACTAAATAAATTTTCAATCAGCAACGATTTACGACTTATATTTTGTTCTGCTGGAACGAAATAATTTTGCACATGCGTAATGGATATTTTAATTAATACATTAACTCTACACAGTAATTAATACATAAAATTAAGCCTCGACAAATAGTATCAAATTTGTTCATTTGTGTCGTTTTATTTTTGCAAAAATATTATTTATGATTACTCGTATTTTCATTTTTTTAATTTTTAACGAAACAGAAATACATTTCAACATAAACAAACAATATTATTCATATTTACTTATTTAATTACACTAACAAAAAAAAATAATAGAGCATCTAATAATAAATATTTTTTAATTCAAAAAGAAGAAAAATTTACATGAAAACAGAACATAAAAAATGAACAACAAATTATCACACTGAATATATTAGAACGATAAAAGGTGCAAGAATTGTCTATTTAATTGGCATCGGTTACTATACTTGCCTTCGCTATTTATTTAACTGAGAGAACAAATGGTACATGTTTATCTGTCTAGTTCACCCGGCTATTACGCTTCTGTTAAATGTTCATTTATCATATACATGGTTTTTTTTTACCATCATGGAAACTATTTTAAAATTTCTGTTCTAATTTTTTTCTCTAAAATTACTTTTAGAATTATGTTTGTAATAATTTTTAACTCTATATTTAGACAGATAAACATTAGAGTATGTAAATATGAAGGTACTATTTTCTGTGTGGGAAAATCATGGATATACAGTTTTCGGTGTTGAGTTTAAACGGCATATTCCCATCTTGGACCCCCATATGTAAAGTTTTAATGGATGCGTGTGAAAAGGGGTATTATAATTCATAATTTTTTTACCAGCTAAGTATGTTGGTATCGGTCTACTGAGAGTTTCATACAATTCGAGTGGCCGAGCTGTTAAAGGCACTCTACTCGGAACTAAGAGGTTGCTGGTCCAATCCCAACGACGGCAGTTTGTCAATTAAATTAATTTAAAAAAAAAAGTTATGGGGTAGTCTAAACTGTCGGCGTATGGACAAGAACAAAAGTAACCGGCTATATTTGTGAAGGTTTTCTACAGCTTCCTTTCATAAACTTCAGATGATTATCGTCTTCAGTTTTTAGTCTACATACAAATTTCTTGTCCTTTAAGGGTCGGTAAAAAAAAGCCTAGAAAGGTCTACTTGTCATGCTTTGACTTCTTCACCTCTACTACTACTTACTCACTTCATCTTTTCGAAATTAAAGTAATGATTTTTTTTAAATTTATGTCTTTGGGTAATTTTATAGTTATGATGGTTTATTTTTTTAAATGGTTTATTTTTTTTTAAATTTCGGTTTTTTATGATCCACAGAGTCAAAATTGTAGTACATCAAATGTACACAAGGAATAATTCTAGCGTAAAGAACAAGAAACGCATATTTCAGTCTATAAAATTTTTAAACTCTCACTTGTGACATGATCCATTGTGATACAGATATATATTGTTACCAAACCAAAAAAAGTGTAAATATGTTCTTATTGTAAGTATATATAGAGAGTGTAGGTAAGAACATCATGTATTCAAAGTTCATACTGGAACTGAACGCGTTAAACAGAGACAGTATAGACAGATGTGACTAATTCAAGTCGCAACCCAAAGTGATAGGCAATTTGTTCGTAATTGGGTACAATGGATGCAAATTACATGAAATAAAACGATGTTTAATATACATCAAATGAAATTTTTTCTTTTAATTTCAATAATGTTTATATTTTGTGTTCAAGCAAATTATAAATTTGTGACAAATATGCAGCGTAATTCAGAAAACTAATTCATTTGGATCGCCATATTAACCGCGTTGTTGAATCAACTATGGTTACTTTCAATTTACCTCACTTTTTTGCCTATATAGTTCATAGTTGTTTATTTGTTATATTATACGGTAGAACACGATTAAATGTATTCAAAAGAGTTTCCTTGACTGTATATGAATTTATATTTTCCAGTTTATATAAATGTGAGTAGTACAAAGAAATATTACTTCATCATATCTCTCATATTTATTTTATTATGTTTATTAATATTTTAATTGAAAGTTGCACTAACAAGCAAGCAGCCAGTACAGTGCAGTACAAGAGCACAACCCCATTACTGTATGTCATATATAAATATAAATAACATTAGGTAGATAAATTATATTTATACTTAACATGCATTTTTTTCTTCTGTTTTTGTTTTTCTATTTAGTGAAAAACTATTTTTTTCAAAACAGTATCATTATTCAGCTGCATTATTCTTCTTTAGGGTTCTGTAATTATTAGCAAACTATACTATGAATATGATACATTGATGTTTGATTCAGTATTACACCCGGTAATACTTATAATATATACAAGGGTGTAGTTAGTTGGATCCCGGCTTTGGAACAGTTGAATAATAGTGATCGCAGAAAATTTTTGTTTGTTTAAGCGTTTATAAAACAACCAAACTAGCCCGCTCGCCCGTTCGCCTGTCTGTTCATTCTTAGACACGATAACTCAAAAAAATTTACGCCGGGTTAAGCAATTACCCACTTGTTTTCATAAGTTTTTACTAATCGTTTTCCAAAAATAATTCTAATTTAGTAAAAGCTGTCTTGGACGGGACACACTTCGACCATAAGGATGTGAGTGGAGGTCAAGGAATTTTGTGTTTAGACTAGAAATTGGTAGGATGTGCGGCTGTAGCCGACTTTGGTAGGAACTATGCCGATACTCATCTTCGTGAGTTCGTGAAGGAATCTGCAGAAAACCTTCACAAGCATAGCCGGTTACTTCGTTCTTTTCCATACGCCAACAGTTTAGTCAATTAAACGCCCCACCTCCTTTTTTTTATTTTAATAGTTGACAAACTGCCGATGTCGGGATTCGAACCCATAACCTCCCAGTTCCAAATACACAGAATGCCTTTACAAGCACGGCTACTTGGCTGGTGCGGGTATTTTCTTATTCTATGTTGTAAGTTGTCTAATCTACACCAGATGTCTAATTTGGATGATGATTTTAATAAAGAACCATATCCATCTATATTTTATACTTCAATATAAAATGAAGTGTTGTAAACTATTTTACAACAGAACCATTATGTTCTCTCATAATAAACTTACATTTTTTTTCTACATTACTGCTGCACTAAAAATATATTTTATTTCATTTGAATTTTAAAATTACATTTATACAAAAGAATATTATCCTTTAATAGAATAATTAAATAATACATATATTTATTTATGTTCTAGAAAACAACAATTAACAAGTTATTTGTATAATTAAGTTTATATCATTTTGGAAGGGTACCTAATTATATACAACTCTAAACTCTTGTAATTTATTGTTAGTGAGTTACCTAATGTTGTTGTTTTATAAATTGTGATATACAAAACGTATGAAATATATAGGAAAACAGTAGAGGATGGGAGTGACCCGGATTGCTTTTCATATTTTTTATATAGATAAACCTGGCCTGGTCTTAATAAATTTCACTAACTCTGATTCCAATGTAAATAATGGATTTAATGACAGTCTTTCAAACAATCATTTTAACGGAAACTCTAATCTGTTTTACCATCATAAAATATAGAATCATTGGTTTAAGGTACAATATTTAATTTGTTTATTGTAGTTTTTCACTATTATATAATTTCATGAAAATTTTTTCATGAAAATTTATTTTAATAAATTATTTAAAAAGAAGTATCACTCCTTACGTGCATACATGAGTTCATATACCTACGTCCAAGTGGCCGACTTGGAAACTGGGAGGTTATGGGTTCGAATCCCGACATCGGCAGTTTGTAAATTATTAAGAAGAAAAAAAGGACGGTTAATTGACTAAACTGTCGGCGTATGGACAAGAACGAAGTAACCGGCTATGCTTGAGAAGGTTTTCTGCAGTTTCCTTCACGATGAATATTCAACTCCAGATGAATATCGAGATAGTTCCTATCATAGTCGGCTGTAGCCGCATATCCTACCAATTCCTAGTCTATACACAAAAATTCCTTCCACTCCACTCCACATCCTCACATCCTTAGGCATCACAATGGACCTCATGGTCAATGTAGCCCGCCCAGGGCAGCCTCTACAGTCCATCTATCTATCTAATTCATATACACTGTTTTTAAATCGTTTCATGGGCGCAACAACCTCAAAATCAACCTACATTTTGCTCACATTTTGTTGAAAATGCATTAATAATCACACTTGACCATTGATTCGATACCAAGATACCGTCTTACTGATTTGTAGTGAATTGTCTGTATTTGTATGTGAAGTAATTTTTTACGTTCTGTTATTCACTAAAATCACTAAAAATGTGTTACTGTAGTTTTTGTAAGCCAAATATATATAAAATTTGAAGCCATGTTATTGATTTGTGTAATGTATTTTGTTTCAGGTACCTTTTTTTTAATTTTAAGTTTAAATGTATATAATTATTGTGTTTGACTTATTTCGTTGTATAAATTCTATATTTTACAGAAAAAGGATATTTCAAATTAAGCAAACTGATAATTATAGCATATATAGAATAATACTGTTATAGAATATAGAATAATATTATGGAATAACCAATCCCGTTACAACACAACTAATGTAAGATGCCAATCACGTGGTGATGAAAGTCTATATTTTTCTATAAAATATTTAACAAGGACATTATCATTAAAAGGGCAAGTAATTAAGACCTTTTTTTATTATTACTATTCTAACGCATTTGACTAATAATAAAGGGCATAGTAGATCAACTTTTTATCACTTTACACATGTTGTTAATTTCATATCTGTCCACATATATACAAAGTATTTCAATTTCTCGTTAGAAGGACACACATTCGAAAACAATTTTTTCATTTTGTATCGATTATTTATTATCAAAAGACTCTCCTTGAAAGTTCCTCATTCAACTTGTATGATGCCAGTTTGGCATTATAAATATATTTTTTAAAACATCAGTGAACGAACATTAAAAAAGCTAGTCATTTAGAAAGTATATTAATAAAGTATATATACAGATGAGAATTTGAGCAAAGATTCTTATCTCCTAGAAATAAATTCATTTCAGGCGAAATTTCTTTCATTAGAACCAATGATACGATTTCAGAGAAATGTCCATTAAATATATATATATATATATATATATATATATATATATATATATATATATATATATATATATATATATATATATATATATATATATAAATATATATATATATATATATATATATATATATATATATATATTTAATGGACATTTCTCTGAAATCGTATCATTGGTTCTAATGAAAGAAATTTCGCCTGAAATGAATTTATTTCTAGGAGATATATATATATTTTAATATTTTAACGATGGTCATTTTAACATCTAGTAGGTAGGATCAATGGACACTTCAAGAAATTTGCAGGAAATTCGCTAATGTTAATCAAAGCAACGAGGTTAGTTATATAATTTTGAAACATTCTGTATACTTTGAAAATGGCCAATGTAGACCAATCGCCGACTAGAGAATATCCCTAGACCAGTCAGCCTCTGTACAAATTGGGTCTATTTCGATGGTTTTATGGGGTAACTCGGTTACTCTAAGAGATAGAAAAAAATGGATGGCACATTGTCGATTTCTTTTTTTGAGACTAATTCATTAGTGTCAACAAAAATTTGCTAGCATCTTTTGTTTGCGAGTTATAAGCAACAATTCGATTTTTCGACTTTTAAACAATTGTGAATATCTTGGTTGTATGTAAAGCTTGATGAAAATAATTTTTACATTGTCAAGGCACTTTTTTGAGAAAAAAGGTTGGTTATCGAGATATGACCTAAAGTTGTCTTTTTTTAAATAGGAAGTATAGTTTATGGCTTAGTTAGAACTGATTTTTCTCCTCTTTTTAAAATGAAATAGCCAAAATAGTAATTTCCCAGTTTAATTTTTGCGTTTTTTATATTT
Organism: Nineta flava; assembly: GCA_963920215.1. Classification (NCBI taxonomy): domain Eukaryota; kingdom Metazoa; phylum Arthropoda; class Insecta; order Neuroptera; family Chrysopidae; genus Nineta; species Nineta flava. The sequence goes on along the minus strand of OY986041.1, from coordinate 106,842,711 downwards.
ATTTCCTCTTGAAAATACGTTTATCTGTCTTCTTTCTGGATAGCGATTGAAATATATTTCAGATGCAATATCACAATTGTTATTACTTTGAATAAATATATAATACTAACATATAATAATATAACATATAATACTCAATTTTGTCTCAATATATATATATATATATATATATATATACAGAAAAATTGAGTTTTAAATTTGGTACGTGAGATCCTTCCATTTGACTAATAATATTAGTAAAATGGAGAAACTGATGATATGTAAACCTGTAGAAAAATTCATTCTACTAAAATTTCTTACTGATCATCTTTTCTGTAACTCTAAAAATTTAATATTTGTTAATCTTGAGAATAATTCATATTATACTAATGTCGCCATTTGAGTTCATATTCACCATGACTCCATTCTCTGAATAAATTTGCAGGTCTACTGACCTCTTACGTGTAGATTATCGTGTATTATGAACATGTCGTAGTGTGTACAAACTAACAACAATTCAACGAAATCAAATTATAGCAGGAACAGTACAAAATCTTCTTAAAATTACGAGCTAAGCAATTATCTTGAATGATCCTGTATGTATATATGTATATATGAACATTTACAAATATGTAGTAAAAGGATAAATGTTTTCGTTCAAACATTAATTCACGTTTATTAGTGTCATGAGACTTCTTCATATAATTAGTAACAAACATTTCATTGTTTATAATTATGTAAATTATAATAGTTCATTTTCATTTAATATATTTATATTTATATATTATACGTTTGATACGTAATAAATATGTAACGAACTATATTTTATTCTACTTTTACCATTTATATATATATATATATATATATATATATATATATATATATATATATATATATATATATATATATATATATATATATATATATAAAACACTAAGCATGAGCGGATATAAAAATATCATAATGTGATAATTATACTATCATTATTTATATATATATATATATATATATATATATATATATTTATATATATATATTTATATATATATATTTATATATATATATTTATATATATATATATATATATATATATATATATATATATATATATATATATATATATATATATATATATATAAATAATGATAGTATAATTATCACATTATGATATTTTTATATCCGCTCATGCTTAGTGTTGGATAAGCGAACGCTCGAATAAAGTATCTATGTTTTATACGATCATAAACGACTGGCGTTTAATTCAATTTTTTTAACTACCCAGTATGAGGATATTTTTGTAATAACTCCAAAATATCAAATAAAAATTTCCTGCATATTTTCATCACAGTCTATTAACATTATTTTTGAACAGGTGTGCATGGGAGTATGATGTGTATGGGCGTTAGTATATGTTCTTCGTAGATTATTACCCTGCACGGAATCTCGCAATTCAATATAGTCACGGACTTCATCGGAGTGTCAATGGAAGCGTAGTAACATCAATATAATGATTAATGGGATATAATTTATTAAATTCAATCAAAGGCTACGGGTTAATTTAGAATATCTTTCTTAATAATTGTAAAATGGCAACATTTATCATATGCAATTCTTATATTTATATATTTTTTGTTTATCATCTAATTCTTATAATAATGAATATTACTATTGTCGTCAACATAATTTGATGTTAATTGTGATTACTTTCTTGTAAAGGCTTTTCAATGATAAAAAAATGGACTCATTAAGCTTATCATCCGTGTAATGGTAACCGCCTTGGGCCCCATATCCAGAGTTAATTTTTATACCCGGCATATAATATATCCTAGGGTATATTAAGTTTAGTCCCGACTTTGTAATGGTTGAAAATATTGATCGTAGAATAAAATTTTGGTATAGGTGTTCATAAAATGACCTCAAAAACAAAAAGAGATATCGAGCTGCAATTTCATACGAGCTAAAAAGTAGTAAGGTCAAGTTAAATTAGACAATGTTTGGGGAAAATGGGCAAAACTATTTATTTTTGAAACCGTAAGAGATAGAACAAAAATGTTAAACACAAAAATATTCCTTTTTTTATAAAAAAAAACTTTTCTACATAAATTTGTATACATAAATTCAGTACATACCGGGTATTTAAGCAATTTAAACAGTTATTTGTAATTTTCATTTGTTCTATATTAATTTTAATTAATTTACTATTGTTTTCATTCGTCCACGCTTCACTGCCGTCTACGTGCTTCTCTCTCATACTGATAATATAGGAGTAAATACATCTGTGTTTGTAGTCTGTATATAGAGGTAAAATGCTAATAACATCTAACAAAAGTTTATGGAATTGTAAGATTAAAATACTCAATAACAAAACGTTTCCATTTTAATCAAATACATACAAATTTAATATTATACCTTTGAGTAATAAGTTAAATAGAAACAGAATTTAATTAGTTAATCCCTGTGTTTATTTTTATTTTAATGCTTTTTAATAATGTTATTAAGACTGAAAAGACTGGTCATAAATTTATATCATGATGTTCTCAAAAGAGTTAGAACACACAGAAAATGACCTTACTAGCGATGGAGACGACAATTTTAAAATACCATACCTACATGGGTTGTTATTATGTTCATTTGTACAAACGTACAGTTGATTGTTCCGTTTCTTTCCTTATCATCAGACTTATCACAAATAGTTTTGTCAGGCATGTGTGTATGTAATATACGTAATACATACATAAACATATTCTAAATGTTTCACTTCGTGTGATACATTTTGTTTAACATAAAATCTATCTTAGTCCTAAAATTGATCGTACTATCAGAAAGGGAACCGTGAAAGATGTAGACTTAGTGGATTATTAATACTCTCTAATCTAAAATCAAATAAGCGATAATCAATTTCGAATATTAGTAGGGATGGCGAAAGATAACTTCAATATCGATACGTCGATATTCGATATATCGAAATAGTAATATCGATATCTTAAAACATCAATATTTTTTTCTAAATATTTTTGAACCATAGGAATAATTTAAGAATATTGTTTATTACGTTTATTTTTGTTTATTTGCATCTTTTACGAAAGTTTGCATACATTATTTCAATTCAGCCCAAAAACAACAGTTACTCCCGCCTTAGAGAATAAACATTCTGATGGTACCGATGTGGGTACTACGTGCCTAAAACGTAATATGCATGGCTAAATCGCAATGTTGTGTGACCAAAATGTTAAAATCGCAATCGGTCCAACAAACACTGATATTTGGAAGACAATATTAATATTATATCAATATATTGAAACTTTCAATATCGATATTAATATGTCGTTATTCTTTAAAAATCGATACTATTTTTAGTATCAATTAAACTAAAAAAATTAGCAAAGAATTATTAGACAACTAAACGTTCATAACAGAAGGTTCACAAGATATCATTTGCATAGTACGAAAGTATTAGATACAGAATTTGGAATTTTAATTTCTAATCACTGAATTTTTGACGTTCAATGCAAGTTTAAACAACTGCCTTGAATATTAAGAGGATATTACAAGAAAATTTACATTTAAGTTATAGAAATTTTAGGATCAGGTAGGATCAACTAAACCACCAGATGCTATATTTTTTTCAGATGTCATAAATGTATTTCCCGTACGTTTTGATGCAACCTTCCCGTTACTGTTCAATTAAAACATATCTTATATAATTGTGCACCACATACGTAACATACATTGTTCATTGTATGTGTATGTGTGTGTGTGTGTGTGTGTGTGTGTGTGTGTGTGTTGTTTTTTCCAAGGAGGTGGGAAATACTTTACGCACCGTAGGGTTTCACCCGTGTGTCGGACTTAATCTTGGTGTACCGACTAAAACCCTAACCTTCTTGCTTCATTGACCTGGTTTGTACCCCCGCGGAACCACCGCTGTTGCTGTTTCTCTACTCTTTCATACTTAACGAGAGACAGCTGTCATGCTTGTGTCATCTTCCTCTTTCTGCGTTCTTTCTGGCGCAGCTTTTTGAGTATAGCTGTATAGCCTAACTGCTGATTGCCGCCCATGTTTCCTCCGATATGAACATGTGTTTTGTTAGCGTCTCTGAAGTCAGTGTTGCTTCCAGTACCTCTTCGAGTTGTGTTCTTTCTTGCTGGAATTGTGAGCATTGAAAGAGTGCGTGTTCCGCATCTTCTGGTACTCCACACCCTGCCGGGCACTCTGCTGTCTTCTCGTAGCCAAACCTGTACAGGTAGGCCCTTAAGCAACCATGACCTGACAGCATCTGTGTCGGGTAATAACTGGTTTCTTCATGTCTACGGTTAACCCAACACTCTATCATAAATGTGTTTCCCGTACGTTTTGATGCAACTTTCCCGTTACAGTTCAATTAAAATATATCATCTTATACAATTGTGCACCAGATACGTAACGTACATTGTTCATTTTATGTGTGTGTGTGTGTGTGTGTGTTTGTGTGTATCTTGTGTGTGACACACAACACTCATACAATTTACCTCCAGAATAGAAGAAGAGAAGAACGAACGACTATTATTTCTATTTTCTGAAATACCAATCCCCTTACCTCTCCACAACTCACTCTGTCACATATTGTTGTTGTTGTACGTTGTGGTTTTGAGAAAACAACCAACATGTTTATATCTTATGATGATCGTGTGGCAAACAGTATGGGCTGACGACCAACTTATCCTGTGACTATACCCATTATTATTATCCTTTTATAGAATCCTATACAATATCTATATACAAATACGAATGTGTTTGTATGTATATGTATCTCTCTGTTATGTGTTCTTGTTGTTCTTGTTTGTAGAAAGTTATTTTGTTGGCATCCATGTGTCGTCTCTTCAATTACCGCAGGCAAGGTTCCATTTTACCTTCTGTTTTCTGTTCTAACTGTTATTTTAGATAAACATAGGTAAATGATGGTGTTCTCATTTATCACTATTGAATCTAAATAAGATAGTGTGCTTATAGTTTAGTCAATTGACTTTATTCAAGATTTTTCTCTCTAAGTCGGTTTATTGATTAGAAATATTTTTGTGTTTACAATTTTACTATAAGTTTCGGGACGAAAATGTTGTAAGGGAACCGGGAGCAAAACGGGGTACCGGGTCGGAATGAAGTTTGGCAATTTTCGGTGTCAAGGGAGTGCTTTTAGCGAGCGCCAATACGCAGAACTAGACTAACATGTGGCTGTTCTACTACGACATTCATGTTAGTCTAGTTTTCTTGATCGTTGGTGCGTGAACTTTTAGTTGTGTGGTTTTTTGTTCCTGTATTGTAATTTATGATGATCTTGTAACCAAGATAAGGTATACATACTTCATGTATAGATCTTCAGTTTGGTGTAGTCAAATGTTTGTTGGCACATCCTTTTCGGATGAACTAACCCTTCTAACCCTAATCGTTTCTTTGGGGCGGAATAGGGTACCCCATTCTGTCCAATGGAGTACACTATTCTGCCGCAATGTTTCACAATGCCTTCCAATAGACACAACTGACATCAGACTTGATTGATAGGACTTCAAGTGGAGAGATTATATTTAGTACCCCTGGATACTCTTGGATGACAACTAACAACTCTCTTCATTTCATTTTCTATCTGCCGGAATAGATAGCGAAGATGGTGAGACTGTCCTAGTGCATTGATTTTGAGCATAAACTGATTATTTCTGGATTTCCACTAGTTTATAATAACCTGTACTTACCACCTGGTTCTAATAAAAGTTTTTTCTTACAATATTATTGTATTTCTGTGATTATAACATTATAATGTGCTCGTAAAAAAACCGATCTCTTAATAAACCCTTTGGTATTTTTAAACCATATTTTCAATTTGGTACCTCGTTCTGCGCTGGGTTACCCTATGAGTGTTTTTGGGTACTAAAATATCAAATGAGCGAAGATACACACAAACAAGATTCCATAATTTATAATATACAAAATCTATAATATAGAATCATTATTAAATATCCAAATCGGGACGGGCTGGTCAAATTGGTTGCCGTAAACCTCTACAAGAAGAAGAGACAAAATATATAAAACAGAGAGGTTTTGTATTTACGTGGGCAGCCAGTGGATGACATATCTGCCGATATAAAGCTTGGAATAATTTCCTACCAACAAAAATTGCATATAAAATTATGTCGATTATAAATCTTAATAAATGATATTATACAGGTAGTAAAACTACACCGTTACATTTCAGGCTCCCAATCCGTATACAGAACTAGAACTCCGGCAGTCGTGCACGAAGGGTAGAATTTGTGTTAAAAACTATTTATCTAACCATTTACATATTACACCTGTATATTCAGTTGACTTTTGTTTAATTTTTCTAATTTCAAATCACTTGGATTTCGGATACTTTTTCTGCTTTTAACGGTATATGCTTTGATTTCAGCAATAAAATCATTTTTTTGGTGCTAGAAGCTGTGTTTCGAACCAAAACAGGAAAAGCAGAACGTCGATATCCTTTTTTGCTTGCAAACTGGGCAGCGATATATTGGTAGTCATAAATGGTCTGGCAAACGTCGGGAGACGAGAATATCGTCTGGATCCTGCCGTTTAATTTGGTCTCGTAAATGTATTGCCAAACACGAAATTAAAGAGAAAAAATAAAACGGGACGATCCAGAGGATATTCTCGTCTCCCAGAATCAGTTCTTTCAAAATATTTTTTCAGTCATTCATGACTACTTATGTATCGCAACTTAGATTGCATTCTCTCGTTCGAAACAGTTTCAAATAATAAGAAATTTTTATATCTGATATTAGATAGAGGTTCACCTGTTCAGTTTACAGATGTTTCTAACTAATGAATGTCCATCATTTAATAAAATATATTTTACTCAGACAAAACTTTAGAACCACCTACCTACGTTGGTTTGTCTATTACGCCTGATCCGATACTTTTGTGAGATCGTGCATGCCAATCTATAATAATTTTCTTTAATTAATAAGTATTAAACTTTTTAAACTATTAAACTAGTTTGTTGTAGCAACGAAATGCATATACATTTTCTTTAAAAAAAAAAGAAGAGAAAAAAACAGTAAGCAAAATAATTTCTATACATGCATGAATATTTTTGAAATAAGTAAAATCATAGTATTGTGAGGAGAGCATCACAATGGATGTTACTTCCACGTTCAAAATAGTAACAAAGAGCGAATTATATTATGATGAAAAGCTGTGCCATAGATTATTTTTGATTAGAGAAATATTATGCTAGTTTAACGAAATTACAGTTTGAAACCAGTAATAAAATATTAAAAATGTTGGTTGAAATTACAATAATTAATACCAAATTCGTTCATTTAATAAAACACAAGTAAAAGTGCTCATTATGAATGCGCGAACTGTTTATTTTAGTTGTTTGAAATCGTGGCAAAACTATGCAATTTATGAAAAAAAGTTTAAAACAAAAATTACATTTTTTTATAAAAGGGATATTGGTCCAAACCATTCACGAACTTGTCCGTTCTTTTTAGCTCTAAAACACACACACAATTTTAGCTAGAGTCTGTTTTTGATTACAGTTACCCTGTCAATGACGGACATGTGGAAATGGACAAATCAGGTCATTTTTTGAACACCTTTTTTCTGTAATCAATATTTTCACCGTCAATAAAAGAATAAATCACCGTTACAAATATATGACTAAACTTGAATATCTTTACTAATATTATAATGCTCAAGAGATTGTATGTGTGGTAGCCCGTTTATTGAGAAAGGGTATAGGCTATAGAAATCATGCTATAGAAGCCGTCTATTCCCATTGTCCGATTTGATTCATTAACAAACTTGATCTTTCAAATACTAAATGCGCCTTAAATACCAAATTTCATTCCAATCAGATTAAAATTATAACGTTTAACATCTATTAAGTAGAATTGATGGACATTTGAAGAAATTTTTACGAAATTCTATCATCGGAGCAGAAAAAAACGATAGCTGCATTTTCTTTTAGGAAATTTGCTAAAAACAAGTCGACATATTTTCGTTGGTTGCTGAATTCTGATGCAGCCTACGTGAATAGAAATTTAAAAATTTATATACATAAGTTAATTGGCAATGAACGAAAAACATTCATTTCTATCATAAAAAAAACCTGACATAAAGCAAATATTTTTCTTTTATTAAAAAAAAAAAGAAAAACGAAAAGGAAACATGTATGTCCCGGAAGCAAAGACAATGGTTAAATATTATATTAAGAAAAACAAAAATACCATACACACAAAGAAACAGAATGGTATGAGTACCTTTATAATAATAGTTTATTAGAAATAAAAATATATATTGAAAAAAAAAAGACAAACACAACATTTTCTACATATATCATTTTGTAGATGAAGTTACAGAAAAAATAAACAAATAAAATTATCGTCAAGTATCTGTCTTGGTTTGAAATGCAGGGTTCCGCTGATCATCAATGTAAACTATTTCTATTGACTTTGTAGCGGTGTCGCTTCATCATTAAATTATTATTATAATTTTTTTCATCATTTTTATCTGTTGCATTTCAACTACAACTTCCCTCTATTATCACGGTTGCTGTGAATGTTAACAACCTTGGTAATTTACATACAAAAATAATAACAATTCATAAATGAAATTAAAAATATCAATTTTAATTCATAAAGATCAATTATATCTTTTACATGTATTTATTATTTATTTAAATAATAATTTTTTAATATACCAAACATTCACTTTACAAATTGGAAAAATGATTAACAAAATTATAATAATAATTTAATGATGAAGTGACACCGCTACAACTTCTAATGGAATAATAGACTTATCAGAATTTAATGGTTCTGCAATGATTGGTCTAGAACTCTAAAGAAAGCAATCTATAATTATTTTTGTTAAGCAATTAAACTAAAAATAAACCAATGACGGTGTATGATGTAGATTTATCTACTATATATAAAGCGTACTAATTTACAGAATACTTGGAAAAACACAGCAAAAAACAGGAACTTATTAATTAGAACTTAATCAAACATAGTCACAGCTTTTTTTTCAACAACTTGATTACACCGTAAAATATTTCACATTCCTGCCTTTGTCAGCCATAAACTCTCAAACAGGTATTACAGCACCACTCGAGAATAAAGAATTGATTAAAAAAAGTATCTTAGTTGAATCAAAATTTGGGAATTAAGAAAAAAATTCAATAAAAAACCTTATCAGGTGTAGTTTAACCAATATAAGATGATGCAGAGTCAATTATCAACATTTTAAAGCAATCCTGTGGACTGAATGCGAGTTTTTTTAATCAAAAATACTGATAACGCCAAAGGTAACAGAGACAAGCAACTTGACAACGTTGTAGACTCAACGAACTAAAACTGTGGATGCGTAGAAAAATAATATGAGTTAAATAAACGCCGTTAGATGGAACAAAACTCATAGTAATAGTGCCAAACACAACGATAGTATCATAACTGCAGCGTTGGCGTGTCTTATACAAGCTACTAATCATTCTAATAATCGTATATATAAATCACCCAATCACGAGCTTTACTACTTCACTGTTTATCCTTAGAACATACACACATAATTTCAGCTCGTTGTGGGTATAACTGGGTGGGTATGTGTAAATATACAAGGTATATTAAGTTGAGTCCCGACTTTGTAACGCTTGAAAATGTTAATCTTTGACAGAAATGCTTGGTATAGGTGTTCATAAAATAGCCCTATTCGGTCATTTCCGCATGTCCGTCCATCTGTCTATCTGTCTATGGAAACGATAACTGAAGAATGAAAAGAGATAACAAGCTGAAGTTCATTAATGAGAAAAATCGGACCATATTTGGGCAAAATGGGCTAAACTGCCTATCTCTGAAACCGTGAGAAACCTAACAAAAATTTAATAACAAAAAATCTACTTCTTTTTAAAATAAACAACTCTTGTTTGATAAATTATTTCCATAAACTCAGTATATACTGGGTATTCAAATACTTAACTCAGTTAGTTGTTACATTACTTGTTTTTGTTTAATTTTGAGTTACCGAGTTACCTGGACAAATTAAGCCATTTTCAAAATTTTTTTTCTGCGATCAATATTTTTATACATTACAGTTTCGGGACAAACTTAATCTACCCAAGTACATATTAAATATACACCTGGTATAAAAAAGGAATTGCAATGATTAAGGTTTGATTCACTTCTACTTTTGTTGAATGAAACAAAATCTATATAAAAATTATATTTTTACTCTTATAAAACACATTATCAAATGATCATTTAAATGTACATTTATATATAAAGAAGTGTCATTATACCCTTTTTTGTGTTTCAACACAATACGGAACTCTGAAAAAACAAATAGCTTTCTAGTAGCGCACACAAGCTGGAAAGCAACTAGGCTATGTACGACACACAACAAAACATTTTATCAGGATATGCACGTAAAAATAAAAACAAATATATAACAAGAAACAAATAAACCAAACTACATAAATTCAATGAAAAATTGTTGCTAGTTTTTTGTATTCTTTTTTGTGTTTTTGTTTTTTAGCTTCAATATCTTCTCTGTCATGCGGAATGGTGGTTTATTTATACGGGAGACGAAAGAATAGAAAATTTTATAAAAATAGTGAATGGACACATGTGTATATAAGTTTATTGTGGAACTATATTGATTTAAATTAGCGTTTATTGCTGAAATTTCTTTAAAATTCAATAAATTTACATTTATTTCCAGTCAGTTTACGTTTTAAATGTTCTATGGATATTAATTGTTGTTGTACAAAAATAATATTTATCAGGGATTTGCATCTCATAAATCTTCGGCCTGCAAATTGTTTCGTAGATAACATAATATTTATTAGTCATTAACATTGATAATAATCTCTAATAAAAAAATTAAGTATTAAAGAGAAAAAAATAAACTGTTATAAATGTTATAGATGTTATAAATGTTTAAAGAAAATTTCCTGAAAAACTTAATTTTAACGCACCTGCGGACAATATTGAAACTAATTTAAACCGCGTTCATTAAAACATTTTTGTAGGAAAAATTACAATCTTATGTTTTTATATTTTTGAATTTTTTATCTTGGTTTTTAAGACGTAGTAGTTCATCCAACCCTTTTTTGTGTATTCGATTATTCGACTATCTCTATTCGATTAATTTCTAGTATTTATTAAATTTGTATAATTTTTTTCTGAAATATTTTTTTAATACTTTAATACAAATTTTATTTCATTGACTAAATTTGACTGGATTAAAATATAACCTATTTTTTTCTTTGAGTGCTATTCTCCGATGGAAGATATGCGATTGTTATAAACTAGGTGCTACGAAAATTAACTGTTTGGATTTTAGATATAAATGGAAATTAAACAGAAAGAATATAACAAAAGTCTTCAAGAGTAATCGCAGTAGGATTATCAGATGGTTACGTTTTGTAAAGTAAATACGATCATATTATTAAAAATATACAGCTAAAGAACTTGTTGGGATAAGACTAAGATATGTCAAACAAAATAAATACCGAAAGGTACCATCGCCCTGCCGGGTTGCATTTTAGCGTCTGCTACCAAAATATTGCAATATACCAGGATATCTTGGTATACTACAACATTTGGTAGCAGAGCAGGGTTTTGATTCAATAGGTTGATGGTACCCATCAGTATTTATTATAATTTTTGTTTGGCATACTTTGAAATATTCCAACAAACTGTTCAAGATACTTCAAAACTATGTATAATGAGATCATTTAGTAGTAGTTTCAGATACTCGTACCACTTGCGACGTCTATCTATCCTTGATCCTTGGTTGTGGCTTCATGCTATGTAAAATTTACGGAAGGGGCATGAATCCAAACAAATATTAACCAAACTAAATTCTCCCAGTCATAACATATAGATATCTACTAGTTAATTTTGTTAGAACAATATTAGATATAGATATATATTTACACATATTAAAGAAAACAATATCATGTGCACATTACCTGCCAGTATGTGTATTGTTATAATACCCTACAGAAATTTGTATGTTGCTTGTACGCTTCATATATAGAAACATATACCCATCTATTCTGATATAACAAACATATAACTAACATAAAATAATAATAACGATTCAAAAAACTACGGTCGAATAAACACAAAGTAATTTTATCTTTCTACGTTATTTGAAACGTAAATAAAGTATATTGAACATTTAAAAGATTATATATATATATAAATATATATATATATATATATATATATATATATATATATATATATATATATATATATATATATATATATATAATTTTGATGTAGGTATAATATGATTTAAAATTTACTTTGTGTTGTCCACGTAGAAGAGATCCGCGTTGTAATTTAATTTGATTCGGAATGGATAAGCAAGTATAAATGTTTAAAGAAAAAATAAAAATAATATAATTTGATGTTCACAACCAATGTTGTACCACCTGAACGGCTTTTTATTAATATGGTGAAATAGGATGGAGTTATCTCCAAAAATGAAACAAAGAGTGTCTTATTATACGTGCATTAAGAAGTTATGAAAACTTCAAAAAATTATACATTAAATTAGCATTTGTTGATAGCTACTAATATAAAACCTATTTTGACAAAATGGAAACCCGACTTCAAAAATCAAATATTCTAAAACAAAAAATGCACTAAAAAGTAAAAAAATAATTGCATATTCTTGTGCCAATTTTTGTTCACCTAAGCAAAAATTTTTAAATATATATGTACGGTTATTTTTGGAGTCGGTGTCAGCATAGAGAAATTCACATAAAATTTGGACACCGCCTCCAAAAATAACAATAATTGTACATATATATTCTAAATTCTTTAAAACAAAAATAAAAATTCAAAATCGGTTAATAAATGACGGAGTTCTGAGGTAACAAACATTAAAAAAAAAAAATACAGACGAATTGAGAATCATCCTCCTTTTTGAAGTCGGGTTAAAAAGTGTGTATTGCTGTATTTATGAACATATTAAAATTGATAATTAGGTTCATTATTTCAGTATCTAAGACAAAAATAGACATAATCTAAACATCAATCTATCGTTAATAAGTTTTATTAAATGTTCAATATAAAACTTTAATTTTGGAACAGAAAACGGAAAATAATTTTGTTTTTTAGTGATATTAGTTATGTAATTTTACAGAATCGTAAATTAAGATACAATATTTTGTCAACGCGAAGCATTACTAGCCGCCGTTGTTGATGAATTTTATTTGAATAATTATTGTACACTAAACTAAAGAATGAGCAGTAAATTTTACCTAATCATTCTAATAAATTTTGCTATTGGTGTTGTACAAATAAACCAATAAAATACTTCAGTTTAAATATCATTTTCGTAAGGCGTCAAGGACTAGAGGATGATGTGAAGGTGTGGATTGTAGGTATGATATCCAAAAAATTATATACAATTTCAACAACCATTATCGTTTAACAAACAATATTTTTGATCGTATGAGGATATCAATTGGTATTCGGGGTACTGGACGTCAAACTTAAAAGTGATTAAATGTATTTTGCTGCAGAACTACACGATATATATATATATATATATATATATATATATATATATATATATATATATATATATATATCAATACACACATATATATATATATATATATATATATATATATATATATATATATATATATATATATATACAGTGTGTCTACTTAAGTTGGCTCCATATGGACAACGTTTTTATTATAAGGTTTACGAAAAAAAGTTATCTTTATAAAAATCTCTGCTTTCGAAAATATTAACATTCAGCTATTTACTTTTGACATCGAATGTACAGGGTGTGCAGAGATTGAAAAAGTTCGATGGGAATTTTTTTTTCCACTTCAATTTTAAATTAAATTTTACAAATCATACTTATAAAATAATAATAATAATAATAATAATAATAATGGGGTTTATCCTCCGTTTCCGAGACACGACACGGTCTATAACAGAGGCCACCCACATCATTATTTTTCATCCTTTATTTATTAATTTTTACATTACATTTTTATGATGTGAGTGGAGGATCGGGAATTCGTATGCAGATTAGGAATTGTTAGGTGTGCGGCTGCAGCCGACTTTGATAGGAACTATGCCGATATTCATCTGGAATTCGTGAAGGGAAACTGCAGAAAACCTTCACAAGCATAGCCGGTTACTTCGTTCTTGTCCATACGCCGACAGTTTAGTCAATCAACCGCCCCATTAATTTTTTTTTTTTTTTTTTTAATTGACAAACTGCCGGTGTCGGGATTCGAACCCATAACCTCCCGCGGCTACTTGGCTGGTATAAAATACGTACTTATAAAATACGTTATCTGTTATTCTAATTAACCAGTCATCGTACTTCAAATGTTTATTTGCTGATTTGAAACATTTAATGAATGATATGTAACAAAATAATGAATACAGAACATTTATTTTTCATACATTACAAATACAATTATTATTGTTGACGTAAGTAACAACAATTATCTTAAGTTCTTTTTTGCCTCAACGTATCCACCTTCGCGTTCCATACATGTAATTGTTCTTTTACAAAATTCTTTAAATCCACTCCTACATATCTCGAGAGTGATTTCTTGAACCGTTTCCCGTATAATCTGTTCTATATGGTCTAAATTTAAAACAAAAATATACAAAATTTAATTTAAAATTGAAGTGGTCAAAAACATTCCAATCGAACTTTTTCAATTTTTAGACACCCTATACATTCGATGTCAAAAGTGAATGGTGAATAGTAAGTAGACACACTGTATATATATATATATATATATATATATATATATAAATATATATATATCTATATATATATATATATATATATATATATATAAATATATATATATCTATATATATATATATATATATCTATATATATATATATATACATATATGTATATATTATATATATATATATATATATATATATATATATATATATATATATATATATATATATATATATATATATATATAATACACGATATATAATAACGAGGTGAAAAGGCTGTTAACGGTTACCTCATTTCAAAATTAACAATTCTCATGAAATAATTAACACACAATTTCCACAGTCAAATTATCCATCACAACAAACGGAAGTATATGCTAATATAAAAACGCGAAAGAAAAATTGTATGTAAAATATATGTATACTATTAAATATTTATATATATATATATATATATATATAAACATATATATATATATATATATATATATATATATATATATATATATATATATATATATATATATATATATATATATATATATATTTGTTATAAATATATCAGAAAAATTTACAAGTGCTTTTTCAAGATATGTATCTCTCATAAATAATTCTGTTTTAATAATAATAAACGCAAATTAATAAATAATACAAAATAAACAAATATTTTAAAAACTTTCTAAATACTTTGCATAAGTATTTTTAATTTTATTTGAATATTATTTTATAGAATAAAAATAACAAAACAATGTACTCAACTTTTCTACCACTTACCTCACATTGTTATCACTATTGAACAATACTTGGAAGAAAACAAATAAATAAGTATGAATTGTAGTTGGAAGTTTTCAACCATGTTTTCATAGTTCAATGATAAAATATTGATTTATTAGTAATTTAAAAGTAATATTTGATTGTATAACTAATATTCTTCTTAATAATTAACAAATTGCCGATGTCGGTATTGGAACTCATAACCACCCAGTCTCCAAGTAAGCATAATGCGCAGACATAACGCCTTAGACCGCTCGGCCACTTGGCTAGTTATAATTTTTGTTAGTATATTCATAATAAACAACTTTTATCCGAAGCATTTTTTCAAATCAATTAATAAAATTTTGAAAAAAGTTCTACTTTTATGTACTTTTATGTGTGCCTTGTTTAGAACAGGACCAGCTGGTATTGTTATATTACCAGCTGGTAAAATTATATCAAATTTTCAACTGACAAAAAGAAATTTAAATTAAAATTTTTTATTTATTCCATTAAAGTATTAGTAATTAGTTTTTTGTGCAGTTGAAAGCATTAAAGTTGAGGTCGTTAAAGTTTTATGAATGGCATTATATATAATATTACATATTTATTTTGAAATACGAACGGTCTATCGACTCCGAAAATGTTTAGAACAATAGTTGTTAGTGTTTTTATAAGGATATAAATCTATAAAAAATTCGTTACGCAGGAGCTGCTTCAACTTAGCAAATTTCCTTAGAATACATAAATCACTTTCTAGGGGTCACAATTTTAGTCTGAACAAAATGAAATGTCATATCTGATATGATATTAGTATTTGCGAGGCCAATTTTAATAATAAATGACATACGTCAAGGGGAAAGGAGGGGTGCATAAAGAGAGAAGAAAACACAAAATATCTCTCTTAATATTAGAACAATCGAAAAATGCGTAAGGAATAAAGTTGTAGAAAATCATGTTTGCTACAATTCATCATCTTATCATTTTTGCTCAAACTATAATTTGTACAGAGATATTAAAGAATTTAATTTTCAATCTTAAACCGTCAATATTTCTGTAAATATTAGTGTAACAGAAAAAATGATAACAAACAAAATTACATTAAAACTTAGTACCTACAACTTTACTGATTATAAATTTTTCGATTTTTCGAATATTAAGGGAGATATGTCAAATTTTGTGTTTCCCCATTTCTCTACACCCCTTCCCCTTGTCCGATTTTATCCATTAACGAACTTGACCTTTTGAATACC
This sequence comes from Nineta flava, assembly GCA_963920215.1. NCBI lineage: Eukaryota > Metazoa > Arthropoda > Insecta > Neuroptera > Chrysopidae > Nineta > Nineta flava. The sequence continues at coordinate 106,825,959 of OY986041.1, read as the reverse complement.
AAAAGCGCCTTAAAAACCGAATTTCATTCCAATCAGATGAAAATTGTGACCACTAGAGCGATTACAGATTACAGAAATGGTGATTTTCGACATCTACTAGGTAGGATCCTTTGTCGGTAAAGTTTTGTCGGTAAAGTTTTGCAAAGTCGGTACGAGACTAATAGCTCTATTTCCTTTCAGGAAATTCTCTAAATTGATCTTTTTTTGTTTGAATGACTTCTGTCATTGCCATGATATATAATCAGAAGTTTTGCAAATATAATTGTGCACGCTCTTGTTATATTATGATCGGACGAAAATTTCTGCTTTTATGTGAACCGGTATTCAGCAATAAACAGGTAAAAAAGAGTGACTTGAAAGTAATTAGAATAAATTATTGTGATTATTGCTATAATAATTTTTCTCTTAAATTGTTGGAATGATTTAAACCTATTCGATAGTAAAATTTAAAATCATTCTTCAAGAATACATATTTTGAATCTTTAAAAAATCGTCACGTAAATATTAAAAAGAAGATATTATTATATGCACTTCAAATACATATAAAACGTATAAATTTTAATAGAAAAAAATATGTTGAATGTGATAGAAGGTCACAAGGGAAGACAGGTGCTATTTAACATTCTATAAGGTGAATAGGTCAGGTACTACTTCTCTACTACTAGTGTTCCATTACCACACTAGTTACTGGTCAATTCAATGTATGAACTTTGACCGCCAAATGTGGGTCAAATCTTAGTCATTATATTTTCTCTTTACTTTTTAATAGAATATGTTATAGCTTTTTTACCTGGATTGAAAGAGGTAAAATTTATACATATATCATAAGTGAGCGGTCACCGAAAATTTTACGATATGATTTTATTCTTTCTTACATATGCAAGTTTGATTGTTCAGAGCAGTCGGTACGTCTTGTATGTTGGATACGGCTTTTATGGTCGACATATCTGTTATAGCAGAATCTTACCAGTCCAAGTGGTCGTGCGGTCTAAGGTGTTATGTCTACGCAGTATGCCTACTTGGAAACTGGGAGGTTATAGGTTCGAATCCCGACATCGGCAGTTTGTCAATTATTAAGAAAAAAGAGGGCAGTTAATTGACTAATCAGTCGGCGCATGGACGAGAACGAAGTAATCGGCTATGCTTGAGAAGGTTTTTTACAGTTTCCTTCACAAACTCCAGATGAATATCGGCATAGTTCCTCGGCTGCAGCCGACTATGATAGGAACTATGATGGATCTTATGGTCGAAGTGTAGCCCGTCCAGGGCAGCCTCTACAATCTATCTATCTATCTAGCAGAATCTGATTTTATACAAGTTATATCTGTAACATAATTATAAGAACTTTAGATCACGATTTTAAACTAAGTTTACAAGACTAATTGTTTATTGGCTCTATCTCAATAAAATGCCGTCTACGCTGTAATTATTGGTGAAATTGATTTAATTGATTATATAAGGTTGTAATTTATGTTTAATACTAGGCGGCCACACATGCTTTGTAGTGAAATTGTGCATAAGCAACTTGTTGTATGAAAAAATCGAAATATGAGCGTAATAATGTTTGAATCGAAATAATATCTGGTTTGGCTGTGCTATAAATTTATGGTACACCGCAAACACCTTGCCTTACTAATAATATTATATGGAAATAATACCAACCTTTCATATGGTAGGTATTACGTTAGATACATCTTAATGTTGGGGTTAAATCAACGATCGTACGAGAGCAGCGTCTACAATATGATAATTTGATATTACTACCATCCCCACTAACCTCTATATATACAGACTAAATATCATATATGTAGTTTAGAAATGGTCTGAAATTGGTTCATCAATTATAAACTATCAAGTGACAAATTTTAACGAAAATTACGCTTTGAAATTTGAATTGTTTAAAAAAAAGAATTTATGTTACAACAAAATATAAAATGAAAATTTTGTTGGCGCCAAATCCGACCGACTCATAGAAAAATTAAGTAATACTAGTAACGAAACAAAATGAATATTTTAAACTTTTTTAAATAATTTATTATTAAAGACCATTTACTATGCATAACGACGATTGACAATCATGCTTTTGGACTGATCAATTGTTTATTTTTGGCAATCAAGTACAAGTTATAAGTCAAATGTTGCGCTATAATTTAAATTTTTCTATTGATAACAAAACTTTTTAACTGTTGACATTTATATTTATTAAAAAAATGGCGATTAATAAAAGCTGAAATAATCTATAGTTTTTAAGGTATTTTATACAATTTACTAGTGATATGTATAGTATCAATGAATGATTTTTTGGAAAAAGCTTACAGAAAAACTAAAAAGAATATTTTCAAACGCAGACAAAAAACTAATGAGATCATTAAGGTCTAATTATAAAAGATTTTATAAATCAAAAATCGATAAATTCATTGTCATTGTGGATTGATCAGTCAGTGAATATCAAATAAGGGAAAAAAAGCATGTATGGTCTACTGTGTACAAATGGGCCTACTGTTTTGTTCAATCACTACAAGTAAACAGGTGTTCAACGAGTGGTCAAATGCTAAACACGCGCGAGATAGCCTCTTTGTTGCATTCTGAAGCAGTACCTTCCCGAGCTCTTGCCGCTGTACTTTTTCCCAGTGATCACAGTGTGTAACATTTAGCTACTCGTTGATCACCTGTTTACATGCAATCCTTGGAATTCCTAAAATAGGCTCTGGGCCTATGTAGGGCATTCCGAGTCCCTTCTTTGTTAAGGTATCTGCTTTTTCGTTTCCTTCGAAACCACTGTGACCCGGCACCCAGATTAATTTAACATTGTTCCGTTTTGCCAGTCTCAGACGTTCCTCCAGACAATCCTTGACTACCCTTGAGGTGACTTCATTTCCAGACAAGGATTTTAAAGCAGCATGACTGTCCGACAGAATAAATAAGTTCTGGTTTATGTAGCCTCTACGTAGGTCCTCACGGACGCAAGCAAGTATGGCGTAGACTTCTGTTTGGAAGACCGTGGCATAATTCCCCAAGTTGAGGCGTCCCGGTCCCTTCCTCAGTTTTGGATCTGTCTGTATACCAGACGATTTCTTTCTTGAGGTAGGGTGGTTACCCTTCATAACATACTACAGTGAAAAGCTCTCAAACCATAAGGATCCATAATTCATATTTATATAGACGTCAGAATACAATTCTCATCCATACGATCACAAAATAATACGATGCTTTTAATTTTTTACAGCTTTTTATTTCATTAAATAGTTTAAGGTTTTATGACAACATACGGTACGAGTGAGTATTGGTACTGTTCATGTATAATAATATATAGATGATATAAATATAGAACGAATGGAACTTTATATTATGATGTAGTAGTATTTTATCTTATTTTCCATTTTTATTAATATCATATAATAAAAATTTAAAAAAACAAGTATGTGTTTACGATTATTTTACACTTTATTTTAAAATTTTAAAGCTGAATATAATATTGTGTTTATTTTTATCCAACAGTTTGTACTTTCAATTTATTTAATTCAATTTAAATGCATTTTATCATACCAAAGAAAGAACAACATATGTACTTTTTTTTTAATTGGCTCAAATATATGAAGCGAAACAGTAAGGACCATCTGCCAGTAGGTGAAAGGACGTATTTTCTGTCTACCCCTTTACATATCCGATCAAACCATACTGCAACCACATCAGAAATAGGTGCCTTTTCAGTCTACAGTGACTGACAAGCACCCCAACCCGAAGGTTTATCTATTTCCGGGTTTTGCCAATAAGTCAGGATGATCTAGCGGCATTATAGCCAGCTATAATTTGTTTGGCTTGTCTGTTGTATGGTGTTTCCATTTACTGTTTATAAACTTCTCTACCCATTCGTCAAGAGTTAAGGAGATGGTATCTAGTTATTCCCATACATGGTTCCGTTCCCTGACATGGCAGCGCGGTTCCTTCAAAGAAGAGCTCATCGACCGTTTCGTTGCCCTCAACTCCGCAGTGTCCTGTTACCCAACTGCAAGGGGATTTCTTTCGTCCTTGCCTGACTTTCCAGTGATAATGCGCATTCGAGAACCAAAGGAGATATTATTTTAACGGAGCAGATTACTTTGAGTGCCGTTCGCCATATATAAAAATATTTAATTTTGATCAATTTTCACATCTTCTAGGTAAGCTCGATGAACATTTGAAATTTTTCTGAAATTACTTTACCGGTTCAGAACCAACAGCTATATTTTTTTTTCGCTTATGAAGAATTTTAAAATTCTCGCCAAGGTCACTTATTTTCATATGTATAGGTAATACAGTCTTTTTCTATTTGCTAATCCAAAAATCACCCTACAAAGGTAGTCATATTTATTCCCGGCCACCCTGACTAGAGGTAAAAATAATCGCATTACTCGTAATTAAAATATAAGTTTAAAAGTTGCACATAACAGATAAATTATTGAATGTCAAATACAGTGGTTTCTTATATAGATTATCCATAACAGCAAGAATTGAATTTATGTAGCATATATGGAACTTAATATGAGTAGCATAAATATAGAATACTTTTAAATATTATAGACTATACTATATAAAAATTTACTAGTTTTGTTCTATAAAAAAAAAACCATTGAATTGCCTTTTTGTAAAGCTTGCAAAAATCATTCAATGTTAAATTATTAATTTCCTAAATGTTGTAATAGAAAATATTGAATTGTATGCGGAAAATATTTATGAAATGAGTGAATTTTTACATCAATATAATGTTAGTTGTCTAACACACATTCTTGATGATGTTGTTGTGGTAGTTATGCATGGGTTCCATTCGAGGATTTCATAACACTCTATGGTGAATATAAAGGCATTAATCTTTCAATGTACGACAGTTGATTTGTTCACCATGAATGAACTACTGTATAACAACAACAACAGCAGCAGAAACAACAACAACAACAATAGCAACACCAACAACAAAAATAATAAAAATAACAACGTTGTAGCGAAACGTTGATTTAAACACTATATTTTGTTAAAAAACTACGAGATTTATTTGTGCTATATAACTATAGCTTTTTTTACAAATACTTATTATGCAACAATATTTGTCTTTGCAATGACAACTGTGGGCTAGTATTATTATCATTAGCGTAGGTTGGTTATTGTAATTGTAATAGATTCGAAAACTGGAATCATACTTTTATGTTTCAAGGCCACCACCATTTTACAAAAAGAAGTGCATAGGTAATTTTTTTCGTCACTCAATCTCGCGTATTAAAAATAATATAGATTTCAACCATCAAAGTAAGTGTATTAACGTTAATGAGTTACAAGAAACTTCATTTAATTAGTCAAAGGTAAAGGGGGATTTATGGAGAGAGGTAAATACAAAATTTGGATTATCTCTTCTAATATCAGTGAAATGGGAAAATGTATTACAAGCAAAGTTGTAATAAATAAATTTTACTACAAATCTTCTGAACATTTTTTTCTGATATTTACAGATATGTTTGCGATTTTAGTGGTCTTATACTCAATGTTATTATTATTGTCACCATGGTAACTTGATATGATAAATATGACGAAGGTGATACTGTCACCAAATTAGTAACAAGTAACATATCCTGCGACAATATAAGAGTAATTTTAATAAGAGTAAAATTAACAGGAACAAATGTGAATGAATAAATTATAACAAGATCAATTTCAATATAATTTAAAATTTATTATATTTTAAATCTAGTATATATTTTAATCTAGTTGATTTTCTATTTATTTTTTGTCTGTTGATCTCGACTTTATAACTATCTCTAATTGTCAAAGAGTAAAATACGACTAGCTAATTTATACTGATGATGACTACATTGTAGTCGAAATACGTATTTATAATACAAAAAACTGATCTAGGTAAAGGGGACGAATTTGAAATTTTATTTCAAAAACCTAGAGTTCTCACTAATTATCATTCGATAATATAACGTTCGTTTGTCTAGTTCATAACACTAACGAGTTTTGCAAAAGATTAAAATTTCTAGAAACTTATTGAACCTAATTTTGACAATCAATACTTCTAGATATCGGATATTTTATGAAATAAAACCTCGGTATTTTTATAGAATACTGTAAAAATAGTTTTAAACAAAGTAAAAAATACGCTTCAATCTTTAATTAATGCACCGAAAAGTAGAATAGGATTCTTAAATTTTTTTACAAATCTACATTCTTTTTTCATTTCTGTGAATATTTTCGAATTGCCTTGCAAATTAATCTGGATGATACCATAATATTTTATTGTCATCGGAATTACATACGTTTGAAAAAGCGAAGGAGACAAAGTTGATAAAAAAAAGGAGTCTTGATTTCATGGGTCGCTTTAAGTAATTGGATACTCAGAATCAAGGACGTTTTATCACAACGATACGTTTTATCACAACGATACGTTTTATCATAACGGATACGTTTTATCACAACGGAATATGAACCATTATTTGCGACTACAGCCTGTTGGTCTTCTGAGACGTGAAACGGAGATTGTATCGCAGTTATTATGATAAAGATTGTGTTTGATCAATTAAAGTTTATCTTGTAAATCAATAAAATCGGCAAAAATAAAATTCCACACTAATGAGTATAGATAAATTTGAACATTTCCCAATATACTCAAACTAAAATATATTGAAACTAAAAAATGTTTGAAAGGTTTTATTGATATTCAAAAGATGGACATAAAATATTCAGATTGAAATAAGTTCGAAAAATGGAGAAGTGAGTTAAAAGCAGCGGAAATTTTAGTTTACCTAGCCAAGAAATTACACGGATTTCCATATTATCGTTTAATAAAGAAAAAGCCTGTCAGTTTATAATCTGTAATCTATTTATAGATAAAAAGTTAAAATAAAATATCTTAGATCACGGTGTATGAATGACTACATGCAAGTTACGATAACATTTCGCTACATATTTTGCTCGATTCATTTAACTACAGATTTGTAGGTATACCAAACATACGAGTATACAGTTGTGTATTGTAGTTAAGTTGTCATGTCATAAACTGGGTGTCCTAAACTGCAGTAATCCGGCAATAAATATTTTTAATCTGTTAAGATTGCATTAAGAAAATATTTAGATTGCATTATTCAGAAAGATCGGCATGCCGTGTCAAATGAAACCATATTAAAGCACGAACTTTATACTCAACAATATTTATAATTTATTTTCTTTTTACACATTTTTCTAGAAAAACGCTTCAAAATTGCTGTCCTGCACCCATATAACCAAGCAGATCTACTTCAAGCATGAAAAATACCACCAGTTTTCGACAGATTTTACTCATTTTTTGTTCACAGTCTAAAAATAACGTTTTCTAATAAATCCGCAAGTTTCAGAATTTTTGATCGTTTAAAACGCGAGATAATTAATATCAAAATTATCATTCTCTCTCACTCTCTCTCATTAGAAGCAAAAAACTTCATGTGAAACTTCATGCCCGCCCAACTATTTTCTGTTTTATTAGAAAATATATTCGACAGAATTTAAAAAAAAAAAAACTAGGAGAGTAAAGTTAAATATTTATTATATAAATTAAAAAAATCGTGTGTTACCGTCTTGTTTTCGAAATATAAAATTTTAAAATTATTCCTTTTTATAAATCCATAATCCAGGAACTTTTACACACGATGCAGGAAATTTTGATAGTACAAATTGTTTCGAGAAAATACGATTAACAAATAGGTTTCTATTAAAAATGAAATCCTTGATACGCTGAGAATAAAATACCAAAAATATGTATGTTGTTCTTAATCTGAAATCTTAACGCAAAAACTATTGAGATTAACGTCGGTTTACTATGCGGGGGGGACATCCTGTATATATATGCATATAGATATATATAATGTGTGTGCATTGTTTTGTTGGTAGGAAAGGTTTATGATCGACACGCGAGTTTCGGATTTGTCAAAGGCGTGGCAACCCACGTCACATTAGTTTTCGTTCTTTACATTTCATTTTCCTATTCAATTTATCAATACATGGTGTTTATTATAATGTTGTACTTACGCTTACAATAAATTGTATTGGATAAGTACCTACGAATGAGTGGTTAGCTCCTTTGTAGTCCTGTAATTTAAGAATAGGTACCGGAGCTACATTTTTATCGGCTTTAGCCAATGTTTTATTTTTCATGCCGTTTACGTCCTTACAAATTAGCATATGGGACCTTTCAAAATTATTGCATTCCCCTGAACGATTTTTGCAATAGTTGGTAAAGTGGTGGTTTACTGCAGTGGTTGACATTTGTAGCGAAAATCTCACAAACTATAGATCAAACTATTGTTCAAGCAATGATACACAGAGTGCAACGACGTCAAGCATGTACTGCAGTGAAAAAAGATTTTTGGAGTTTACTCCTTTAGAATCGATTTCAATTTAAAGCCCTCGTGACGACAATTTGATGGGTAGTGAAACCAAGTGCTAAAAAAAGCGTTATGTTCTTTTTTACAAGCTAACACTTAATTCACTATGATATTCAATTTGAATTTATGATGTAAACTATACTCGAAACTATAAAGTATACTAGCACACTATAAATCGTTATATATAAGTTAGAAATATGCAAATTTGTATTTTAGCTATTAATAAATTTAAATTTTTTTATAAATGAATTAATGTTAGCGCCATCTAAGCAGAATATTTCAAAATTAAATAACTTTGTGTAACATAGTAATTTATATTCCTAATATAGTAAATAAGAGTAATTCGTAATAAGAGTTAACTTAAGCACGCGTCGGAGCTGACACGCACAATTTTTTAACTCTAAAATGATCAACTGTGTATCCCTAGTAAGTTGTGTATCCCCAAATTCGTAAAAAGAATTAACATGGCGATGAATAAGCTTGTTCTACAAGTGAAAGTTGGCCACGTCGAGACTTAAGTTTGATGGAAAGGAAAATGAACCTCTTCACATCCAAAGATCCCACAGGTCCAGGATTATCCACATAGCGCATACAAAAATTAATAAAATTTTATTACAATACCAAACAAAACTAGCTTCTCAGCACAGTTGTTCCAAAAGTTGAACCGTATAATGTAACGTTATGCCTACTTGGATGGAATGTGTAATTAAGTTTTTCATTTTTGTTGTTGAAAGTTTTTCATTCTGCCTAATAACTGAATAATTAAAAATTTGGTTAATCACACAGTGATCATTCCGTATTGAATATACACAGATGTACGAAAAACTGAATATCTATGTAAAATATTGTACAGACTATAGTTTTTTATTTATTCAATTTTGTGTTTCATGGAACAACTTTATTTAGTCAAACCAAACTACACATACATAAACATTATATACAGAATTTCAACATTGCAGCTTTTGTATTTCATATAGGAGAATATTTCATTTATTTCAAATATCTTCTGCGATATTCATTATATTCAATTGTACATGTAAATGAAAAACATGCTTTTAATTGAGTTTCATTTTAAAATAAAATTGTATTTATCATTAAACTAATAATTCTTTTCATATCATAGTAAAAAATAAATAAAATTAGAGTTTAAAAAAAGTAAAACATAATTATATTGCAATATGAACTAAAAAAACAAATTTTTCGACTATTTCTAACAAACTAAATCGCTATAGGGGGCAGCTAATAATATATCATCCACATAAATTACTCATAAATATAAGTATTGAAATGGAAAACCATTTTTTAGATAATCTCTTTCTGATATCTAATTAGAAATAACGTGACATCATTTTTATTGAGAGAGCACTCTTTTAAAACGGCACGGCACGATGCTTGAACAATATTGGATGCTAGAAAAAAGTTTCAAACAAAAGTTGTTTATTTTTATGAGTTCTTATAAAATATTGCTCTTGTAAAAAAAAACACAAACTTTTTTTTAAAACTTTTTTCAAGCATCTTAATATTTCTGGCGTAAATACAAAATTTACGCCACTTTACTCCGTATACACCCCCAAAACTAACAAGATATTACACATAAGTTAAATATCCTGTATATACTATATTTTACTTTATATAAATGTTTACATTTTTTAGAAAATGAATGATTCTGAAATATATAGTAGCTTTTCAAATGTTTGAGTTGAATTTATGGAAAAACTGTTCAGTTTATGAAAAGAAATTTCAAACGAACTTGTTTGGTTTTAGAAAAACGAAATATATTTGTATTAAATGTTTGCATCTATCTCTTAGCTTGTGACTTCTCTTTATGAGTTATTGTGTTGACGAATAGGCGGGGTAATTATGACATATGAACATCTTTACTAAAACTTTTTTTACGATCCATATTTCTAGCCGTTATCTCATTACATATAGTATCCTTATATATTATTTATATATATATATATATATATATATATATATATATATATATATATATATATATATATATATATATATTTATAATATATAAGGATACTAAAAAACGACTTTTATATATATATATAATTTTTTTTTTTCGAAACGTTGCCAAAATATAATTGCATATTTATTGACTGAAAGTCAAGATCCCAAACAAAAATTTTATATTATTAACAGTCAAGAACGAAAAAATCAATATTTACCTATATATATATATATATATATATATATATATATATATATATATAGGTATGTATGTATATAATAGTACCATTGATTTTCCAATGGATAATTTTTCTCGAAATAATATATATTCCGTATTTTCAATAATAAGTTCAAATTTATTTCTATTATTATTATTATTATACGACTGTTATATATTTTCCCTATAACTAAGTTTATTTATACTTAGAGCTATAAAAAATTTTACGATCATATGTACATATTGTTCTAGTGAACTAACTAAACCTCATACATACATACAGACATACATCTCATGTCTGTTATTTATGATGATGACATAAGTCGTCATATAATAGATTGTGCAACTCGAAGGCTTTATTATAAAAACTTTCATGTTAAATTGTCATCTGTATATGATAATCATAAACAATATTCAATTGAAATTTTTGTTGTATAAAAATGTATTTCAGGTTTTGTTTTTATCTGACTTTTGGATCATACATTTAAGGGTATCAATCCGTAAACAAGCAATGCGTTCCAACGCATACGTCGTATTTTTTATTAAGTCAATAAACACAATACAATTTGATTTACATTTTCTGATTGATTTAATAAAGAATTAGTATAAATTGGGAATATATATATTATTTCTTTGAAACAAACTAAGTATTTATTCAATAGATGATATAAAATCAAAGATTTAAGAATATATTAAGGTTACTTTTAATTTTTTACTGTCCTGACTACTGTTGATCCAAATTCAACAATGATCAAATTTCCTTGATGTTGAAAATGGAGAGAAAAACATTTTCCACCCTCTGAAAACAATCGGACAATTTTGCTAAGAAATTTGAATCACCTAGAATCTGACTGCAAGCTATCTACCTGCTTGCATTCACATCGGAGCGAAAATAATGATGGAAATTTATATATATAGATTGAAATTTAGTTTGTATGAAATTAGTGCCCTATGCAAAAAATATGCAGGCATGAATGCATATAAATTCGCGTGAATATATTAATAAAATACTGTATAAGTGATTTACACTATTTAACGACCTATATAAAGTATTATATCACCGTAATATGTTCTTTTTCAATTGTGTCTTGTATTTTAAAGACACATTTTCGACTGGGAAAGAGTGATCATTAATATCAATTAAGGATAAACAATTACTTTCCGAGGCGAGTAAGATAATCATCTCTAACATGAACTCTGATAACTTCCACCAGAGTCGCTGTGAATTAGTCACAAAATTAATAACGTTTAACAAATTATCACGCGTGAATGCGTCGCACTAAAAGGCTAAAACAAAATTGGTCAAACTTATAGACTTTTAAATAATCTTAGCTGCTTGATAAAATTTATCATATGAGGTGTCATCAGATTCATCTAAACTGTGAGAGTCACATATGATATTATTTTTAAATATGGTGTCTGCGAATCAAAAACGAAAGAGACGGGGTTCATACTAGGTAGTGATGATCAAAGCAAGACCAAGACCAAGACTTAGAAACTCTTGGTATCGGTCTCGGTCTTGCTTGTCTGGTCTTGGCCTTGATCTTACTTAAATACTTGTAGTCTTGATCTTGGTCTTGCATATTCAGTCTTGCTCTTGGTCTTGCTCAAATAGTTGTTGTCTTGGTCTTGATCTTGCGTATTCAGTCTTGGTCTTGGTCTTGGTCTTGCTCATTTAGTCTGTTACATACTACTTACGTCGTTTTGGAAATTTTTCAAGGATTTTTATAGGTATAAATTATAAAATCTGTCTTGGTCTTGCAAAATCGCAAGACCAAGACCAAGACTGCAAAACCAAGACAGATTTCGCTCCTCACTAATACTAGGTATAAATGAAGTTTAAAAATACCTTAGTTTCATATTTTTATAAGTTTCGAGTTGAGACTATTGCATTATTCCATGTAACAAACAAGGAAAGTATATGATCATGCGAATGTAGAGTATATTCCGTTTATCATGAACTCTGCATTCTCTATACACAATACCACTATTAGTATAAATACACTTATAAATGGAGTAGGCTCTAAAAATACATGAATCATATACTTTCCTTGTTTGTTACGTGGAATAATGAGGGATTTAATTATAAAAAAATCAATTTTTAATTAATTAATTAATGTTAATTGCAGCAGAACTACCCTGGCAGACATTACATTGCCAACTTGTTTATATTACAATAAGCGTTTTCAATAATATTTCAATCAATTAACAGATGAGGGAAGGTTTTCTAATTCCGGATCTTAGACCATAATAATATCATTATTAGATGAAGAGTTACAGAAATAAAAGAACATTAATTGCTAACTGAAAGTAGGCATCATTTTATAAACATTAATATCATGTTTTTATGATTTGATTAATAATATTTTCGACAATAAAATATATAACATATAATAATATGATAAATAATAATTCAAAACATATAAATGATCATAAGATGAAAATGACGATGATAATATACACTTGAAAAATTTGAGATTATACTTCTTCTTATGTAAAAGGTATGATTAATAAATATAATGAACAGCACAATATTTGTAGTGACAGTTTTATAGGTAAATCTTAAAGGACTATAAAACACATAATACAAAAGACTACCGCTACGATACCATCCCTCACATATATAAAGCTTTTTTTCTTTCTTTGATACTCATTTCTGGTTTCTGGTATCTATCTTAGAATATACAGGATGACAATTTTTAAAATTGTCTGTCAAGAACGCAGTAAGTAATGGTATTATTGGATGCTTTTTCTGGAAGGCATAATCGTGAAATTAAGTGGACGGATTATGATGGGTTGGCTAAAGAGTAATTTTTTAAACACTTTTGGAAACAAAAGGCATCAAACATGTATAGTGATGACGTCAATCATTCCGAGTACTGTAAGTCTTTCCTTTCATATTTAACGAGTTAAAAAATTTTTTTTGTTCAATTGTCTGAATCAAGTTGAGCCGAATAACTCGTTTTCAATACCTTTTTTCATCTCTCAATTAAAATTATAAATATTAGTAGTGGTACAGTTTCGTGAGTTGAAACTTTTTTTAGGAAATTTCCTGCTCTTTCAGAATGTTTTTTATTTATTTCCGATATCTACAATAGTTTTTGAGATATTTGCAAAAAACAAAACCCCTCCTTTTTTTTTTACTAAATTGTTTATAACTTTTGCAATTTTTCTACGCGGGACTTCAACTTTTTCAAAAACTTGCTAGATGCAGTTACGAATCGAACGACACCTTGGTCATAATTTTTTGAGAAGGCGAAGTGGAATTCGAAAAATTGCACATCTTTATTAGTCTATTATTGGTAAGCTAAAATGTAAATTCGATTTGATTGATTCAAATGATCATTCATATTAAAATATTTTGACACACTATATATTTATACATATTTCTATATGATGATAAGTCGTATATTTCCCTCTTCCCTGTTTTTATTTACAGGTTATTAAATATAATATTCCTGGTTATTTAACAATATGCTGCTTCTTCATTTCACATTTTTCCCCACATTTTTTTTTTCAGATCGTAATATTTTTTGTTCATGGTATAGGGTTAAACAAGCAGATTTATGAAGCTGGTTGATAGAATTTTTTTAAAGGTGGTAATCATTTTCTTAGTGTTGTTGTTCATTTTTTTTTGTTTTAATCTTCTGTAGTGAATTTGGTTTTTTCTATGTATAATAAAAAATGATATTTTTATACTTACATTTTCTTGGTATTCTTTTCTCTTCATTTTTTTTAAAGACAGGAAGTATATATTTTCTTTAATATCAACATTTATGAGAAAGTGTAATATCTCATAATGTTTCCTCTAAGTGCATCAAATGTTCAGTACTCCAACTCATTATAAGTGAAATAAACTTTCAGTTTTAGATGTGTGAGAACATTAACTAAAGTATCATAAATGTATATACGAAACAAAATATTTAACCAAAGTATTATATATAAAATATTATAAACATTCTATGAGAGTGTTATAAAAAGCTTAGTTTGTTTGCTTAAATATTTTCGTAGGATGCTAAGTTGTTGAATTATATTTAAGAATATCAAAGGATAAGGCAGGACTTATATGTTCTGGTAAATAGTGGAATTGACTATTTAAATGATTTACTTATAATGTCGTAATTTATTATTAGTTTGAACTTTAAAATAAAAAATAAATAATTATTAGTATTGTTGTTTCGGTACGCATTAGATCAATATTTTTTTTTATTTTTTAAGGGAAATATGGATAACTATTCGTTTATGCAAAAAAATTTTTATTTTTTAAATTATTATTCTATTGCTAACGTTTCGTCAGTCATTGCTGACTTCATCAAGGCTCTACAATAATGAGAACAGAATTACATATTAAATAAACACTAGTATACAATAAATAAATAAAATGTAATATGCGAAAATACAATGTATATTTACCAAATTTCTACGCTTTACGCATTTGTAAATGTCAAATTAAATATTGTAACTATAGGTACTCGTTTATCAGCCATGCACACTAAACTTAAAATTTTTAACTTTGTTTCTATATTAATACCACCTATAATGGTTTACTAAACATATATAGAAACACACTTCAAAATTAAACATTTTAAATTTAGTGTTTCAATAATTAGAAGCTAATCATCAATATTCGCAATATTTGTGCAAAACAAAAAATTGGGCGCTCATAAAATATCACTGTAGTTTTATTACAATATAAACCACCACAGCTTTTTTCTTTACAAATGCTAAAAATTATTCTGATGAGCTTTCCAAGCCCCGAAAAGAAAAATTATTTACTACTTTTTAGTGCTATTTGGTTTCATGAAAAAATTAAATAGTACATATTTTTTACATAATCATTCTAAAACCATCAAAGTCAGAATAAATTTATAAAACGTTTTAAGTAAATTATTTAAATAGCGAATTCTATTTTTAACGTACGAGTATATTTCTCATTTATCCTTTAATATCCTTCAATACATTTTATTTTAAAGAGTTTACTTATAATAATACTTATTTAAAGGCTTCAAACACAAATTAATTTAATTTTTTAACGCTTCCACTACTCTCCCAATATTGTACAACGCTCCAAATTTCTATTCAAGGCATATTTTCGAATTAAGTGATGATTGAATTTACACGAAAAACAATTATTTTATTGTAAACCAAATGTAGTTTAAAATATAATTATTGTAAACCAAAACTCAGTTCAAGAATACATTTTAAGAGATTTTTTACAATATCATAAAAAAAACTGCATATTGTGTATTGAATATAATTACTTGGCGAAAATCCATAATTATAATTGTTAAATTAAACAAATATATGACATAAATGCAGATCTGTCAAATATTCTGATTGGCCATCCCCTTTGCTCATAAAAAACCAACAAGTTTAAAATTTATTTTTCATGAGTAAAGGTAATGATCATTATGATTTTTTTTTGAAGTGACTTTCAGTAGCAACTTAATCTTCAAGACACAGCCAGGAATAGTAAGAAAATATCGGAGAAGAGTTTGTCACAATAAACTTAGGTTGTTTTTCTTGTAGTGTACAAGATCAATCTCTAGATTTGCCATTAGTGAAATACATTTTAAGTCACCAGGTTACTCTACATATCCAACAACAAACTTTATATATTCACATTAAGATCAGACAAAAAACTACAATAAACGTTGATTTAAAGTTTATAAATTATATTTATATTTATTACTTTTTATCATAGATTTTAGCCTTGATTATACCAAGGTATAAGATATCGTGGTTTAATTACTTTTATATGCTGAGATAAAAGCGCTATTCATCTTTGCTGTTGTTTTTCTTTCCATGGACTTTTATAAGTCTCAGTTAAGTATAAAGTTTTCGAAACATCGGTCCAACAACACCTAACTGTACTATATTTTTTCTAGAAAAAATTTCGTATATATTCAGTGTTAATTGATATAACACCTTAGGTGTTTCTCACGATAATAACTTTTGAAAATATATTTAAAATATACTAAAATATGTATTTTAGTTACTCTTAGTGAAATTACAAAACGGTGTATATGAGAAAATCTTCATTACTACAGCAATTTTTGTAATATTTTTAGAGACGGACGTATATAAACTTTACGATAGTAGCTCACTAAACATTATAATAATATGCTTCCCCCGTAAAAAAGTACTTACAATAAATATACACAACCAGAAAAAAAATTTTTGACATAACAAAAATTCATAAATATATTTTTTTTAAAGCACTTCCGTTTTATTGCATCTAGTAGCTGGTTCTCAACACCTAACATATATTAACTACAATATGTTTTTTTTTTTTAGGAAGAGTACAAAATTTTATCTACTATTTCCTACAAACATTACTAAAATTTTATAAAAAAAAAAACACCCTCGTAAATAGGATAGGTGTTTATGTACCACATTTATTAACTGGAAATGGATATACATTTTTAATGTGCAGAAATATTTCGACATCATTGTAAAAAAAATATATATCAGGTAATAATAATCACAATAATATTATTTACACCCTCTTCAATATTTTTCATAAAAATAAAATTATGTATGTTGCGTGTTTCAGACGTATTTTCAACAACTAGTTATATTGAAATAAATATTCACTAAACAACAAAAATCTTATACTGAGTAATTGAGCAAACAAAATCAACTATTTCCAAATAATGTTAAAATGTGAAATGTGAAAAAAAGTTCTTATTAAATATAATCAAGCAAATAAGCTAGTCAATAAGTAAGTATCCTAACGATTTGAAAGAGACATTAGGTAATGAATGTATTCACTTACATTATGAATTTGTAATGTAAATGTTTGTTATATTAAATTATTATTATTTAAATAAATAATAAATATATGTAAAAGATATAATTGATCTTTATTAATTAAAATTGATATTTTTAATTTGATTTATGAAATGTTATTGATTTTATATGTAAATTACCAAGATTGTTAACATTCACAGCAACCGTGATAATAGAGGGAAGTTATAGTTGAAATGCAACAGATAAAGAATAAAGAACGAAATTATAATAATAATTTAATGATAAAGCGACACCGCTACATACTTCCCCCCATCAGCTAATAAAGAAAAACGACTAGAAAAAGGGTGTAACATAAAACAACCTTGTTCACGCGAAAAAAACTTTAATAGCTGATGTACATCTTATATTTTAAAACAAAGTAAAGTAAGAAAAGATTAACATTGAATAAAGTATGCAGGTTTTAGTTTATCAATTGAAATAGAGGTAGGTTTGTTATTGACATCAATAACAAAAAATTTAGGAAATCTTTTGATAACAGAGAAAGGACCTCTATAATTACAAGATAGTGGAGCTTTAACATGATCTTCCCGTATAAAAACTTTTTTTGATGAATCTAAATCTTTTAGTAAAAATACATTTTTGTTGGTGAACTGTCTGGTAAAGAAATATGATGTAGAAATGTGATGCCTAAGGATGTGAGGATGTGAGTGGAGTGGCAGGAATTTATGTGTATATATTAGGAATTGGTAGGATATGCGGCTGCAGCTGACTATGATAGGATTTATACCGATATTCATCTGGAGTTCGTGCAGAAAACCTTCTCAAGCATAGACGGTTACTTCGTTCTTGTCCATACGCCGACAGTTTAGTCAATTAACCGTCCCTTTTTATTCTTCTTAATAATTGACAAACTGCCGATGTCGGGATTCGAACACACAACCTCCCAGTTTCCAAGTAGGCATACTGCGCAGACATAACGCCTTAAACCGCTCGGCCACTTGGACTGGTATTGGCAATATTACTTCGTAGTTAACATTAATTTATTATTCCACATATTATATGTGTATATTTAGGTGACACAATACAATACTAATGTCAATTTTCATTAAGGTAACGTAAGACACAGTATGGAAGAATTAGCGTATATTAATATAGACAAAAATTCAATATTTAAATACACTTTACGAAATTTGGCACATTATTTTTCTTTCACCCTGTATACATACTATTGAGTAGTGTACGATAAAAATTTGAGCCTACATTCTGTATAATGTCGAAGGGCAGCCATAGCATCTACAATACTAATAAAAACCGGTGATAATAACTTTCAAACCAGAATTGTGTGTGTATTTTCACAAAGCGCTTTTTATTGCAATCTTTAGCAATGATTTGTTAAATTTTCAATGTAAAATCATTCTTGAACATATTATTAAAGTTGAACACCAATATATGAATGTTACAAATATGGCTTTGGAAAATATTTGTATAGTATGCAAAACAATGACAAAAAAAAGAAACAAAAACAATTTTTGAAAACATTTAAAAATTTACAAAACAAAAAAAAAACCAGAACAATGTTTTTACATGAATGCAAAAATAAATTACTTCTAACATTTATTATAAATTGCATGGAAATAAATATTTTTCACAAGTAATTATTAAAAAACCATTAATCATTTTCCATTGGGGTACATTAAATTTAAGTTAGGGTTGTTGTTGGTGTACGAACAATTGTGTGATGAAAGATATCATCATTGTAAAGGGAATGAGAGAAGACTCTGATATAAATTGACTCGAACAAGAAAGTGATTAGCATTATATAATTTTGTATTTTTCGTGGTTTTCTTCTGATATTATTATTATTTAAAATTCACACAGAATGGAAAATCTGGGTTTTCATTTAAATTCAATTATTTTTCAATATGAATACATCATTATACATTGATGATGGATTTAAAATAATTAATGGTTTAACTTTTATTGATTTGTTGTTTTCGAATACATGTTTAAGAAAAATTAGTTTTTTTTGGCATTTGCTAGCTAGATTTTCCGTGAACATGGTTAATCAAGCAAAAATATTCATTTAATAACTCTTTTTTTTTTTCATTCGAAACTTGCGTATGTATGAAAATTTTGCTTTTGACGTTGACATTATTTTACTGCTAAGTGTACATTCTGCTATCTACATGTTCTCGCCTTCTAATTTTTATAGTTGTAGTTGTGTTAGCATTGTTTGGGTGTGTACATCATTAATTTTCGTCGGCTATGGCAGTCTAAAATACTCTCCGTTACTCGTTATTTAGCTCTCTTGGTGTAATTGTTTTACTTATCGACACTGCGTTTGTTTTCATATTACTCCTCATTCATAAAAATAACTCGAAAACGTCGTATCACCATAATATTTAACTAAATACTTGATTTACTGAAACGCCTTGAAGTTTTAGATGGAATAGTAAACAATTGTGTCTACTAAAAGAATAGGGAACTTACCCTGGTGGTGGATGCAACAACATTCAACCGTTGAAAATATTGATATCAAAATAGCTTCCCAAATTGATAGAGTAGCCAATTTAAACCAAAAAATATTCTTTACAGGTTTTTTACAAAATCTATAGTTTCTGAGATATTTATGTTGAAATTTGTCAATTTTTCGTCATTAAAAGCTTATTTTGTTAAGACATTTCGCAAATTGACAAAACCTTAAAATTGTATGAGTAATAATAACCGAGTTAAAGCTGACGAAAGGTAGCCCCCTGTTTATCAGAAATCGAGCTGCAAGCTTTCGTCGTTGAATAACGGGAAAATTGAAATATTCTCAGGCAAACAAATGGAAAATTTCTTGAAGTACGTCAAAAAGCTTCAAAAATAATTTTGTTTGGTTCTTTAGTTCCAGCGACTACGAAGTTACAATGAAAACAATATTAAATCTATTTGCATTTTCGTCAAAATTACAAGTGAACAAAATCCACTGACGGTCAATGCCTAGGGCAAGTCCCCTCCTCCCCCAAATCAAAGTGTTGCTGATTTCAAATAATATATATATTAAAAAATCATCAATATCTTTTCTGTTTCTGCAGATTAAAAAGTTTTAATGATTTTCGAATCGAATTATCAAAATAATAACTAATTATCTTAATTGTTTAAATACCCTGTATATACATATGTTATGAACAAATGTGTCTATAATCTACATTAGTTAAAATTGTTCAAAATTGTAAATGAAAAATAATGTTTAAAAAAAGGAATATTTTTTTAAATTTAAACTATCTATCATTGACTGATTTCGCCCGTCAGAAATTCGAGGTCAGTGATTAACATACACACAATGTGAACATACACACACAATTTCAGCTCGCTATGTCTTATCGGTTTTTGTTCTTGTATACAGTCGGACAGAGCCGTTAAACGTATTTGTTAACAGAAATGAATCATCCGGTATAAAATTATGAAACAAAAGACCACATTATATACCATATATTATTAAAAAAGATATCAAATATAATTCAATGTTGAAAGTAAAAGATGGAAATATTAAAAAAAAAACTTTATATACATGTATTAATAATATTAAATTATTATTATAGATGTACATGTTTTTTTTTTACGTATAGTGGGAAAAAAAATGCGTGCTAAAATGATGATTTGTTGCAATGGGTGTGTATGTAACATTATGAATGTCAGTACACGTGTGTTATAAAATTAGAAAGGTTGGGTCCAATGCTATTAGGTAGCGCATGCTGTAGAAATGGGTTGTTGTTTCTATACACAGATTTTTCATATTGCTAATTGGATATCCACATGCATTACTAAATATTTTTTTAGCATTATATTTTTGTTTTTATTCCCATGTGGTCAGTTGGAATATGGGTTACCAGTATATTTTGTCTGTTTTATTATGGAAATTAATTTTAATGGACATTGTATCTCTTAAACTACTGAATTCGGGTTGGTGAATGATATAATTCTAGATTATCATAATTGCATAAAACAAGTTTAATTGATTTTACGAATTCTTATGGGTATAACATTATAAAATGGAAATTAAAAGCTAAGTAATTTTTCAATAAAATAATCATATAAAAAAATCATTGATACATGTATACAAGGTCTGTCCAAAAAGTATCCGACCTTATATCTTTGCGCCAGAGTATTCGAGCGATTACTGCGAGACATGAACGTTAACAGTAAAGGCTCACGAACTTATCGGTTGCTCGCCGACATCTAAAGGACGTATAGTTCATGCGCAGCGTATATTTGATTACAAAGCCTTTTTTGCGTTCGTCGGATTTTGTTATTGTTAAAAATGACTGAAACTACAAGAACTACAATTTGGGAAATTTTAGTACACCGGTTCGACGACAAAAAGACAATTGAAGATAATGCGACGAGGGCACTCAAGGCTATTACAAAAACTGACTTCCAGGAATGCTTCGGTAAGTGGAAACACCGCCGGGAGCTTGTTATTCAATCAACTGAGGACTATTTTGAAGGATGCCACTCGCGCGATGACGAAAAATAACGCCAGCGCGGAGATATGAAGGTAGGTCGGATACTTTTCGGATAGACCTCGTATTTATAAATATAGTAAATGTTTGAGATTTTTGAAAAAATTTTTATTTATTTTTTACTAAAGTTTCGTAAAAAGAATCCCTTCATCAGAAAAAATATGATAATTGTTAAATGTTAATCATCATTATTATTATTTTCTGAGGGGCTATGTTTCTGAAACTATAGTAAAAAATGCAAAAAATTTTACGCAAATATCAAATAGTTTTTTAATTTAATAATTATAATTGATTTACGTGAAGTAACAACCCATTCAATACACAATATATTAAAATAAAATGAAAAAAAGTTATTTTTTTAGACAATAATTGATGGCAAAACGAAATCCATTTTAACTTAACCTGAGAAGCCACAAAATATAGGGTAGAAAATAAACTGTGTTATTTAAAAAAGACCACTCTATTTTGTGGTTGCTAAACCTGAAAGTGATAATAAACGTCTTTCACATCATCAAACATCTTTCACAACAAATCTTGAGATTCGTCTTACTTAGTAAAAGAAGTTCAACCTTTTACAGTGGCGTAGAGGAAATATTTGAACTATGCTGGAGATAGATTGGGAATTCGAATAAACTGAACGATTCTGAAAAACAAGCATTGCAACTATTTGGAAATAAAGATAGATATAGTAAAAATACATTTGTTATTCTCTTAAATACAAGTGATTGTTTACAAACATTTATTTTACGTATATTCAAATACTATACATATCTATACGACTATAAGAGCGTGATAGAAAATGAATAATGGCTAACCAATGTTGAAGTCTGTAATTACTCTTACATATCCCAATAGACCCACCAAAACGATGTTTAACATTATACGGTAGGCTAGGTAAACCATACGTGAAACACATACAAAACCATGAAGTTAACTTGAATATTGTAGGCACATTGTTTAAATTTGATCAGTATATCTCAGGTATTAAATGGACAGTTTATAAAATAGTATTTTGTGTGTAATCTTCATTATTCATAATTTATATAGAGCAATAAAATAAAGCTAAACATCCTTTGTCATAAAATATATGTTTAAGTGATTTGGGACTTTTTATTGACTGGTTAAGACGTAGTTAACTTAAATAACAAGCTGTGCACAATACTCGACAAAAGTTTTCCAAGGTTTTAATTTTACAAATTTTGAAAATTATTTTATATCAAGCCTTACGCACGACCTCCTGATTCATTTATTTCATCTTCGTATAAGTTATACAGATTATTAATATAATCAAAGAACACTCTAGGTTTTTTGAAATAAAATTTCAAATTTTGCTCCAATTCCTAGAACAGTTATTTGTATTTTATAAATACGTATTTCGACTACAAGATAGTCATCATCAGTATGAGCTAGCTAATCGTTATTATCTCTGGGATATGGAGTCAGAGATATGTTGCTCGTTTCTAATTTGGTGCGTGTCTCACAATAATATTAAAAAAGTTTCTTTATATTTTCTGACTGAGGTAGTATCTGAAGGATTATTTGGGCTTAATTGGTCAATCAACTCAAGTAATCCTTCTGGTACTACCTCAGTCAGATCATATAAAAGACAAAACTTTTTTAATATTATTGTGAGACACGCACGATTAGTTAATTCATACTAATGATGATTACCTTGTAGTCGAAATGCGTATTTATAAAATATAAATAATTGTTCTAGGAATTGTGACAAAAATTGAAATTTAATTTAAGTTATTTGAGGAATCATCGGTTATACAAACCCAGGAGCATTGACATTTCTGTTTTCTACGGTGCTCCAAGAATTCAAATAAGTGAAATAAATTTTGGAAATATATAGTTAAACTGTTGGAATGAATTTTTTGTGTCTGACAAAATTTGTAATACTGTAACCACCATATAAGAGATGTATGCACTAGAATCAACCACTAACAATAATTCAAAGACCACCTTCATCTCATCATACATAAGCAGCAGGCCTTTTTACAACAACAATAACAACAACAGCAGCTGTATGTTTCTACATAGAACACAGAAGTACTAAACAATAGTGCTTACTATAGTAAATGTAGTACTTGTTTATATTAATTAAATTAAGATAGTTTCTAAACAATTATAGTATCTAAACTTACTACATAATTCTGTCTGCATATTTTAGGTTTTATGTTTTAGTATAGTTTTCTTATTATATATTTAAAGAATTTCTTAATTCAATTACATGATATCTAAATTAAAAATGTTGTTACACATATGATAAATACATAGAGATGATAATTTTTACACCCAAAAATAATTCTCATCCCCATAGACAGATCCAACCATACACCGTAATATCTCTTAAAGTAGTGGAAGCATTGGGAAATAACATTGGGGTTATTAGTCTTAAAATGATGGGAGCCGGAGAAAGAACAAACAAACGCGAAGGAATCCTCGGATATAAGCAAGTAATATATAAAAAGGTATATTCAGTCCAGTCCCGAATTCTGTAACGGTTGTAAATATTGAGCGCAGAAAAAAAATTTTGGTATAAGTGTTTATAAAACGATCTAATTAGTCTCCATATCCATTCGCCTGTCTGATTGTTAAGGCGACAACTCAAATACGAAAAGTGATAATGACCTGAAATTTTGTATGTACTATAGCTAAGAAGACATGTTCATGTTTGGGATCAAATCGGAACCTACCAACTCCCGCCAGTACGGAAATGTACACCATTGCATCTTAAATAAAAATAAATTTAAAACTCAGTACATGCCTAGTATTTAAGTAATTAACAAGTTAGTTTTTATTTTCACTTCTTTAATATTGCTCTTAATTTTCATTCTTGTGAATCATCTTGTGAATTACATATTATATAACAATGGTATATATATATATATATACTCTAGTATTTTCATTTCAATTATTATTATAAAGTTTCATGTAATGAAATCTAACTGTGAAAACAACGAAGTACCAAGTTATTGTATGTATAACAAACATATATAACAAACAAATAAAACATATATATATAGGTACTTTTCCTATCAAAGCTTACACTTTAAATATAAAGTGTATTTTCAACAATGAAAACAGAGTCAAACAATTAAAATTCGTTGTATTCGACCCAGAGGCGGATTAAATGTCCACAGCGCCCTAGGCTAGCACCTCATCAGCACCCCTCTAGTTTCCAACTTTCTAACATTATAAACGCGAAAGTTTGTGAGGATGAATAGATGAATGTTTGTTACTCTTTCACGCAAAAACTACTTAACGGATTTTGAAGAAATTTGTATGAAGGTAGCTCATACCCTGAATTAACACATTAGATACTTTTATCCTGGTAAAGTCACATGTCACGCTGGCAAAGTATATTATAAATTTTAACTATGTGATGACAGTGAAGAAAGCAAGAAGGATAGAACTTGGAAATTCGTGGTATCTGTGCCTTTTCTTCCAGGAAATAGATGTGACTATGTATGTTTAGTTATTGTGAATACCATAAACAATTGCTAACCGATTGTTTTAGTCTTAATAATTAATATTTTACATATAAGAACAATAAGACTATGAATAAAATTGTCTATTGTTTAAAGTTGTTTGGTTGTTACAAAAGAATTATTTATCGAATCACATATGTTAAAAATTTCTTCGTCTACATTTTTGTCTTGTGAAATTGTCAATAACATCATCATAGTTTAAAGAGATCAATAAGTTTGATTCAATGTTAAGTATCGTAAGCGAATTTAATATTTTATCGGTTATGGTTTAGCGGATGTTAGGTATTATTTTTTTCTTCGTTTAAAAACTTCCACACGCGCCCTTTTGTAATCTCGCGCCACTAGGCTCGTGCCTAGTTTGCCTTATGGATAATCCGCTACTGATTCGATCATGTTTTAATTTCTTTTCCAATGAAAGTTTGCTAAGGCGGTGGTCAGAGATTATCTGATACAAACTTACAAACAGATTTCCCTTTAATAATATTAGTATGTAAATATTTTTTCAATGTAAAAAACGATCATCAGGTATTTAAATTAAATATTCTTTGTATGTTAGCAGTCGACTACTTTTTTTCAACCCCGTTTTAGTAATTTAATATTATAATTGGACTTCAATTATTCATTGAGTAAAAACAAATTTACCACCTACAAAAAGACAAACGATAAACACAAAACATGTTTCATCTTTTAATTTTATGATATACTGGCCAATGGAGATATGAGTAACTTAATAAGAGTTTTATCTTAAATTTTGTGCTATATTTTCATAAGAACTGGAAGTTTTACCATATAAGGCTAGCTAAAAGTAATAAAACAAATAAAATTTAGGAGATTTAACAAACTATATAAAAATGCACGCGTATGGATATCCTTTTCTGTTATGGATAGCGCATGTTATAGACATATCAGCGTTGTCGCAGTCTCACAGAAACTAAGCAAATTTTCTCAGAAGAAAAAATAAAAATAAAATTAAGAGGTCATTATTCTATTGTCTTGAACTGAGTTTACTCCCATTACGTAAACGCACTTTTCTTTTACTACTGTTAATAAAGTGACGTAACTTACTGGTTTTGTGAATAATTCATAAAAATTTTGTACTTCATTCTTCTTTACGTTTAGTACTTACCTAAAACAAAAGGGAGAAAAACATTAGAAAAAAGATAATTATTTCAAACCTTACATGTACAATCCCGTTCATAAAAATTTCACCACGAGTAAGTCATACTCTAAGCGTATATATTAAATATATGTATATACTAAATATATGTATATTACATACACTCAGAATGTTTCAACTAGTTCAATTTTTATGAACGAGAGTGTACAGTACATAAATATTTTTAAGAAAAAATACAATTTCAAAAAATCCGTTAAAATTTACAAAAAATAACTTTTAATGAAACATTTGTATACATTAGAATTTCATGCACATGTTCTTATGAAGTCAGCATCAAGTACCACAAGCATTTGATACGTATCTTAATTTGTATACTCGGTATGTATGATATTTCATTTTTATACCCGGTATATATACCATATACAAGGGTATATTAAGTTTAGTCTAACTTAGTAGCGATTGAAAATATTGATTGTAGAAAACAATTTTTGGTATAGTAATAAACTTGATTTTAAAAGTTAAATTTTTATTTATTTTCTACAACTTTTAACAAATGTTAATATAATATGTATCTTCCTAAGAAACACTTGATCGGTTTTATTCATTAAATTATAATTAGTGTCTCATACCACACCTCATAAAAAACGTTGTTATCAGAGGGAAAAAATACCTTCATTTATTATGATCTTCAGACATGAACTAAACTAATGCGTTTACATACATTTATTCATAACATTTTGTACTGAATGTATAGTAAATATAGTACCATGTGTTCGAAAATGAGTGAAGGAACATAACAGCATTCCATTCAAAATAAGTGTCTTATTAAGGATGTACGAATACTATAGTCCATTTATAAAATTCTTCAAAATCGTATATAGTACATTCATAAAAGTCCACAATAAAGTTTATTATTTTTTGTCGTAGGTTAAAATTAAAATTTAATTTAGACCCGTCATACCGGGTCAAACAAAACAGATATTTAAGAAAACTGAAATTGAGATTTCGGGTAATTAAACTACCGCCGACAGAAATAAAATTTACCCAAAATCTCAGTTGTTTTCTTAGATATATTTTTTTTTAGGCCCGTCATCCCGAAATTTTAATATTTCTATTTCTATAGCGTAGTTTTTTTTTATTCGTTTTATTTTATTCCAAGTGAAAATTATCAAAATATGTGTAAAAATATGGGTTTCTCCAAAAGAGCAATGCATTAAAACTCGAACTTTAACATGAAATAATAAATTCAAGACCCCCGTAACCCCCCCCCCTGAAACTTTTATAAATGATTTATATGCACTTCAACTACATGTAAACAAAAAATCAAGCCATAATCGATTTGAAGCTTCAGTGCTTGTACATCCTTAACTCAAAAGAAAATTATTATTTACACACATGTAATAACTGTGTCGTACTCGTTTATTAAACTACCAAATAAAGCTACCTCATTAAACTTCTCCCGCCAACCTTTGAGTATTTTAATCAAGAATCTATATACAATACATACAAATAAATCAAATTGAAGTGTCTGTCTATTTTTTTTTTCTGTAAACTAGATAGATATTATGTTCTTTTTGAGGAGAAAAATATTTTCATCTTAAATATTTTACTTTAGCTTTCCTTTATATATTTAGAAATATGTGTTGGGTCCAAAAAAATTATTCTTAACAATTTTCAATACAACAATACAATACAACAAAATATATATATATATATTTTTTTTATTTTTTATATTTTTATTTTATTTTTTTTTGCATTATTATTGTATTTATAAACATTATAAATTTTATTGATTCGGTTTTCAAAAATATTTTCGAATAAATGTTACAATATTTAGAATAAACAATTTTATCCGAAGCATTTTTTCGAAATCAAATATAAAATTTTAAAAAGGAACATACACTTTTGATGCCTATTGTACATGGCGTACCCTTGACCTCGACAACTCAGCTTTTTGTACTTTTTGTAAACTGTGTATTTTTTGTGCTAATAAAAATGAAAAATCACTGCCTACGCAAAATGTACATTTAAAACGAAGTTAATTAAGTGGAAATATTTGATTTGTCTGTCGATATATTGAAACAATACAATTAATTATGGATAAATTACGCGCTTTAGATTTGCAAACGAAACCTCTTGTGTTCCATTTTACCTTACTACACAATTTTAAACGTACTTCTCTGACATTGCAGTATAATAGGAATCTACAATGTTCAATCATATTCATAACAAACTGTACGTTTTTTTTTCGATAGTAAAATGTATAATATGTTTTACAATACATATAATAAATTGTTAATGCATAACATTTACTCATTATTTATTTAAATCTCTTTTATTATTTACTATAATTAATGCTATTTTATTCTATAAAAATTAAACAGTCATAAAGATAACCTTGGGATTGTGTTTTACATATATAAAAAATATATATACATTTTATACATATAAAAAAAATATATATAAACACAATAAACAACATAACGGAAATAAATGCTTATATCTGAGTTAAGATTCTGAATTGTAATTTTGAACGATTTATCAGGAACATAAAAATGTCGATTCTGCATATATCAAAACAGAATTGAATATAATTAGGAGTTTAGAAATTACAAAATTAATTATTCAAACTGGCAATTATGTGTAGCAATCGATTATTTTATATGCGTTGGATTAGGTGGACTCCAAATTGCACAGGAAATTTTCAGATATATGAAAATGAAAATCGGGATTTAAACTGGACATAATTTCTCATTAATATTCGTATCGCATGCAAAGTTGTGTATGCATTGTGTATCGCATGCAATGTTTTGTATTTGATAGGTCTGCGTAGAAATGGGAACTCTTTAGGTACGAATCTACATCATCTGGGTTTGTGGTGTTTTCGACATTTAATATACATACAACCATTAATAGTCACAGAATTTTGCAAACACTCATGCAATTTGGATCCCATAATTTTGATTACCGTATATTTTATGTTTTTTTTCAAGAAAATGTTCAACTGTCAAAACGAGACGAGACATGACTGGTTTCGCGGCACCACTTATGAACATTAAGAGACAGGTGTAAATAGAATCCAAATTATCAAGAAAAATTTTATGGTGATTGTTATAAACAATTTAGTACACATTTCTGAGTTTTTACACTTATACACAAAACTAAAGTGTAGTGCGGGTTGCTTGTTTGTCAATTTACATTTATCTTTTACATTTATGGTTGGTAAACTATACCTATTTAAGATAACTTAAGTACTATTTAAGATCTAGTAGATACTATTTAAGAAGACGTCGAAGTCTGGCAAGTAGATCTTTCTAAGCCTATTTTATCGACTCCTTAAGGACAATGAATTTGTAGGTAGAGAAGAAATTTGCAGGTTGTACGACTGCAGCCGACTTTGATAGGAATTATGCCGATATTAATCTGAAGCTTGTGGAAGGAAACCGCAGAAAACCTTCACAAGCACACCCGGTTACTTTCGTTCTTGTCCATACGCCGGAAGCTTAGTCAATTAACCATAGTTTATTTATTATTTTAATTGACAAACTGCCGCCATTGTGAACTGAACCAGCAACCTCCCAGTTTCGAGCAAAGTGCTTTAACCATCTTTAACCGTTGTAGTTTGTGTGTTCAGGGCTTTGATAAATAAATACATAAAAATATATAATTTTTGTAATAGTATCGGAAAATATTTGTATTCCCGCTTACGTATCAATAGTGAATGTATTAATATAATCAAATATTTGTTCGTAGTATCTTAACATAGAAACCTAATATACCTTAAGTTATGGATAAAATTTCTCACCAACTGTTTAGTTTGTATTTTGATAAATCATTCAGTATTAAATGTTGGTTGGTTATATACTACCACATTATATTATGTATAATACATAATACATGTATGTATGTATATATGTATGTAAGAAAAAAGAATGAATAATATTACTACCACGCATTCACTCCTTAGCCCATTTATCACAACATAAACACCATCGTATAATGAGAAAATCTATAATAATTTAAATACATGAAGAGAAAAGAAAAGAAAATTATAGCACTAGACATAAATATGAAATATGTTACTTATCCTACTACCAGTACCAACCATGACTCTATACCAACCAACCAACCAAGCAAGTATTTATATTTGTAATATGAAATATTATCCACGGATTAGTATTCGTTTACTTACTGACTTGCTTGTCGACTATAAATAGAAATAAAGTCAGTGTTATATAAAAATATATATATATATATATATATATATATATATATATATATATATATATATATATATATATATATATATATATATATATATATATATATATATATATATATACATGTATATATATATTGGATATGTAGGTGATTCTTTGCTAACTGTGATTTTTTAAATGTTTTCGGTATTCATCTTTATCTTTACCTAATGCACAGTAATAACTGCTTCAACGTAGCGAATTTCCTTAGAATATATAAATCACTCTCTTGCGGTCATAATTTTAGTCTGATCAAAAAGAAATATCATATCTGATATGATTGTAGTATTTGCAAGGCCAATTTTATTACTAAATGGCATAGGTAAAAGGGAAAGGGAGTATAAACTAGCTCTCTTAATATTAGAAAAATCGAAAAATGTATAAGAAGAAGAAGTTGTAGAACATTATGTTTGCTATAATTCACTTTCCGATCATTTTTCTCAAATCCTAATGTGAACAGAGGTAGAATCTTAAATTGTAAATATTTCTGTAAATAGTAGTGTAACAGAAAAAAATGATAAGAAACAAAATCACAGTAAAAATAATTTCCTACAACTTTACTTCTTATAAATTTTTTATAAGAAAAATGAAGTTATGGACTCGAAAAATCCACACATTAAATCAAAATCCACAGTCAGCATAGAATCACCCATGTATGTATGTATGTATGTATGTATGGTTTTGTTCGTATCATAATCGTCTTTTCTTAGAATATCAGTATCATTATAAATATGAAAAAAAGATAATAGGTATTTACTTATTTAATGAACACTACTTGTTTTTGGAAATCTTGTACTAAACGCAGTTTCTCAATCCCATTGCAAAAGAAATAAATTTGAAATTTGGAAAAGTATCCAACTAGTACTATGGACAATTGTTTTGCGAGTATAGAGTGCTCCGATTTTATACTCGCTATATACATAATACTCATACCTACAAACGTATAAGTTAAGTCCAGACTTTCGGCATATATATATATATATACGAGTATATATATATACATATATATATATATATATATATATATATATATATATATATATATGCCGAAAGTCACGGACAAAACTGAAAATACGGATAGAAAATTGAATTTTAAGACGAAAAGTCCTTTAGCATTTTTTAATCAGACGTACAGGTAATTAGTTATTGAATATATATATATATATATATATATATATATATATATATATATATATATATATATATATATATATATATATATATATATATATATGTATATATATATATATATTTAATTCAAGTGTTTTAATTGCTCTTTTTTTTATACATTTTTGTACATTGAGTAAGTCAATTTATCAAACATATTTATAATATGTGTTTTGGATCTGTAATCATGTTAAAATAACGAGGATCCTGGTAATAAGTAATGAAATAAATAACTAATATGCAACTAAGAAGGAGTAGAACCGATACAACGATTCGGTCAAAACCATTCAATATTATAATCCATCAATGGATAAACCATTTATTTCTTTATTATTATTTTTATTATTATTTTGTTTTTTTTTTATATGAGACATATATATATATATATATATATATATATATATATATATATGCATGGAATATAATACCAAGTCAGGTATATATAGCATACACTATTTTGTATTTTATAAATATGTGCGTGTGTAAAAAGAAAAATATATTAAAGGAAAAATAAAAAGTCTACGTATTGATAATGATTTATAGAGAGTATTTAGCAAATTCAATTACTTCAATTAATATTTTCACTTGACAATTACATCTAAAAATGAAAAAAAGAAATAGTCAAAATGAATGTCATACTTTGCAATTTGCACATCGGGAATATTACAAAAGTTATATTCGATGACACTAATATATGTTAAAAGTCAAGGCCCTGATGGAGGAGTTCATTAACATTTCTACATAGATTTTACAAAACTATTTATAAATATCAAAGCATTTAAATAAAACACTATATATTTTATGTGTGCAATTTTTCTTGGCGAACATCATCATTACCATAAACAAAAACACTCACTACGTTGTGGATTTGTAAATATCTATTTTTGTATTATACATAAATGACAATAAACTGTAATAAATTGTTCATTTTGTAAATCATCTCAAGCATTTCTAACTTCCGTCATATATATATATATATATATATATATATATATATATATATATATATATATATATATATATATATATATATATATATATATATGTATATATATATATATATATATATATATATATATATATGTATATATATACTCACTCGTACATTATAACATGTACAAAAGTTATTTCTTTAATAATAATACTTTCAAAGCATATTGAAAAGAAATTCAGTCACGTATGAATGATGTGTTTTCTGAAAATACTCTCTGTCATAAATTGTTGTGCATTCATAATTTGTCAACAAAGTGTGTTTGGAAAATCATATAGAACAGACAAAAATACTATGAGAATAAAGTTTCCTTTTTTTTTTTTTGTGCCTGATACCAGGTTTCAAACATTTCTCGAATAAAAATGTAAACAATATGAGAAGTTCTTATAATGTTATTTATATTTAACATATTACACACGTACAAATGTATAAAAATTAAAATTCTAAGTAGTGTATAAAGGTTCTATATACATATATTAATTTATATACTTTTATAATCATGAATAATTACAGATGTTTGAACTGTATTATTATTGTTATACTGTAAGTATTTACAGATTTTTTAAATTGTGGCAATAGAAGAAATATTTTTCTCTTTAAATTTTTCTTCTATTACAGTTTTATATATTGATCCCTCCATACGCCCAAAATTTGAGCTCGCTAATTATTTTTGTTATTAAGTAATCGCGTCTGCAGAAAATCAATCTCTTCAGTCGGATCAGTCGGTACGTTCGTCTGTCGTGTAGTGTCCTGGTCATGTAGAGCTCCGTCTTAGCATCGCATGGATATGGAACTTTCAAAATTAAATATTAAATAACTTTAAGGGTTGTTACTTAAAGACAGTCTGAAGCGATATTAATGTACGAAGGGTGTCTATGATGACCTGCAAACCGGAATGATGAAAAGATTAGAGATAAAGTGGGGCGTTTACCGCCAAAGCAACCGATAATGAGAACAAACATTTTGCCTGAGAAGCCAGAGTGTAGTTGTCGTAGTTCTTGGAGAAGATCAAGATATTTAGTCCGTTTTTGCTTTTCTTTGAAGACTAAGTTCGTTTCTGCGGGCGCAGAGAACTCGATGACGTATATAGTCTGAGCTGAAATACCCTGGAACACTATATCATGCATTCCAGTCCAAGTAGCCGAGCGGTCTAAGGCGTTATGTCTGCGCAGTGTGCCTACTTGGTAACTGGGAGGTTATGGGTTCGAATCCCGACATCAGCAGTTTGTCAATTATGAGACAAAAAGGGGCGTTTAATTGACTAAACTGTTGGCGTATGGACAAGAACGAAGTAACCGGCTATGCTTGAGAAGGTTTTCTGCAGTTTCCTTCACGAACTCCAGATGAATGTCGGCATAGTTCCTATCATAGTCGGCTGCAGCCGCATATCCTACCAATTCCTAGTCTACTCACAAATTCCTTCCACTCCACTCACATCCTCACATCTTAAGGCATACAATGGACCTTATGGTCGAAGTGTAGCCCGTCCAGGGCAGCACCTACAATCTATCTATATCATGCATAGTAGTAGAAAGTTAGCTGGTAGTTGCGAACCAGAAACTCCAAAAGATATTTGTATATTATTATTAGTAATACATAACTATTATTTATTCAAAAATAAATCACACACAAAAATCAAATAAACGAATATTTATGTATTCATCCAGTAATAATTTTAATTGTCATTTCCGAATGACGATGATGATGATGATGTTTGATTAATTTTATTTGATAGATAATTCATACTAATAAATAAATATACATAATATTTGTGTTATATGATTTTAATAAATGATTATTTATTATTTGTTTGTAAGTTTAACAAATAATAATTGAAGAAATGTCATAAAATAATACAAATTGTAAATACAACATGGTTTATTTAATCCCCTGTGGTTATTTAAGCACACATACCTACATACAGATTATAGCTCTGTTATAGCTTTGTATAGCTTTGTTATCATTCACCATATACTAATAGGTACAAAATACCAAATTTATACATCTATCTATAGTTTATTTTTTGTATTCATAGTGCAGCCCTTTCTAACCACTTTCTTTTAAATTATTTTATAAATTAGAGTTCATACATGTCTTTTGATTGAATTCTAATCGATTTTTAACCTAATTCTAAAATCATAATATGTGCCGTCAATATCTCGGTAAATATATATATATATATCTTATATCTTATGAACTACAACTCAATCAATAGATTCTACTGAATTTTCTTTGAGCCGAAATGATTTAGAAACATTGTTTTTAATAAAATCGGAGATAAAAATTTTTTTCTCAATTCTTGGAAATTTTCTACACTAAAAAATATCGAAAAATAATTATGGTCTCCTATTTTTTTTAAATCATGTTTTTAAATAACGAGAATCTATTCAAAAATTACATCGTGGAATCCAAAGTTTCGATTCTAGAAGGTCTTGAACATGCAATATCATACCAACTACAAATTTGACAATCAATCATACTGAAATTTCCGTTTATTGGAACGAAAATGTTTAAGAAACATAATATTTAATAAAATCGGTGATACAAATTTTTTTTCTTCAGTTGTTGAATTTTTTCTAAGGGCCCTTAAAAAATTGAAAAAATCGAAAAATTATTTTTGTCTCCGATTTTACATATATTTTCATACCATTTTCATCCATAAATTATGAAAACCTACTCGAAAATTTGATTCGAATTATGATTTGCGAAATATGGCTACCTGTGTATGTTTTTAAATCGAAATTTTCGAATCGAAAATGTACAAACAAATTAAGCATTTAATCAGACTGAATTTTCGTTTTCTTTGGGTCAAAATGGTTT
This sequence comes from Nineta flava, assembly GCA_963920215.1. Lineage (NCBI taxonomy): Eukaryota > Metazoa > Arthropoda > Insecta > Neuroptera > Chrysopidae > Nineta > Nineta flava. The sequence goes on along the minus strand of OY986041.1, from coordinate 106,790,287 downwards.
AGGCAACATAATTTTCATAAAACATGAATGTAAACGTAATTTCGCGGTATCATCACATTGGAATGTAGTGGATATAAAAAACAAATGATATCCATAAACTATGTTGTATATTTATATATTTATTACACCAAATATACAAAACCTTTTTACTCATTTACTCATTCTATTGAAATGTTTCCGAGTGTATTGTAATATTATTGTTTTATTTGTACAGATAATTAATAAATTGTTTATTGTTTTTAGCATACATTATTATACCAAATGTTTATCTATGAGATATATATTTTCATATCCAATTTAATATTCGGAGAATTATTCAACAAACATTTTGATACACGACAAAAAAAATGTACATTGTCAATTCAATATTTTTTGTTATTTAAGGTTGTTGTGAAGAAAATTCAATTTAATGACAGGTTCTTCAAAATTTTACAGCTTATTATTTCTATTATAAAAAATATCCTATCAAAATTTGAAATTGATCCTGCTTTTAGTTTTTGAGTAAAAAAATGTTAAAGTTCGTTAAAATATGATACGATCGACGTTTTTCAAGGTATCAGACCCATAGTGCAAAATTTCCAAACTGTATGAATTGAGAAGGCGAAATTTTGAAATGTGTTGGTCGGACGTTAAAATGAACCTGATTTTCGTACTGTTTGGATCGAAATTAGCCTAGAAAATGATTATTATTAAAATCGAGAACAAAAATTTTCTTCACTTTTTTCACATTTTTACAAGGGGTACTCCTTAAAAAAATCGCTAAAATTGGAAGAAAATTTTATATCCCCGATTTTGATAAAAACTTCGTTTAAAGCTAATTTGGACCTAGCGAAAACGATGGCGTCGGTTAAAATATGATGCGATTAACGTTTTTCCAGGTATCAGACCCATAGTGTTAAAATTCCAAACTGTATGAATTGAGAACGCGAAATTTTGAAACGTGTTGGTCAGACGTTAAAATGAACCCATTTTTGGTACTGCTTGGGCCAAAATTAGCCTAGAAAAAGATTATTATTAAAATGGAGAAGAAAAATACTGTTTGGGTCATAATTCACATTTATATAGTAGTATATAGATAAATCAATTAAAACTGAATATTTAATTAAATATTGATATGAAAAAATTAACTCATCAACCAGGAATCGAAACTCGGACCTCTGGATTTCTAGCCCAGCGTGCTTACCACACCAAAGATGATCTGACGTATGGGTTAACTATTACATATCATTGATAGCATTACTTAGTTGTTAAACCATCAACTTCGATTCCAGGTTGATCAGTCAATTTTTTCATATCAATTTAATTAAAAATTCAATGACGTTTGTCTATACAGCATACACCAGTTCTCTCATACTACGTCGTAAGTAACCTTAATGGAATAAGTATTGTATTGTGATGCTTAAGTATACACAAATAATGATATGTAAACTGAATACTTTCATTAAAGTTTCTTCAACTACAACTCTTGACGTGGGGTAATATCAAATCTTCCTAATTCATATGATAAATCCAGTCTGTTATCCAAGAGAGAGCTCTTGAAATGGAGCTTTGATCAACTGCTCTGGTGACAGGAACTCCTATCATATCCATCGTTCGTCTCACAATAATTACCAAACTTGTTTCCCCATGAAACGAATTACAATTACTAGTCAATAAGAACGTTTATTTAAAGTGTGATATTTTTTTTACATTTTGAATAATTTATTGAAATTATATTATTTATTGATTGGCAACAATAGTATTTTGTTTATTTATTTAAAATATACTAAACTATCATTAAATATATATATATATATATATAAAGTAGATATACATATATATATATATATATATATATATATATATATATATATATATATGTACATTTTTTATAAAATATAATGATATGAAAATTTATTTCATTTCAATAAGTATAAACAAATAATAATACTCATAAACCAATGGATAATTGGTTTTATATTTAATATACAAACATTATTATTATTATTAATAATACATATATGAAATTGATATGAATATTAAATATCATTTATTACGTATACAAATATATACATTTTATTTACAGTTTACAGGTATGAGAGTGTGTTCACAAGTTTGAGCATTGTATGTGTTGACAATTGAGACCTGACCTGAAGGACTTCAAAAATGACTGTTTATTGTGTGCAACAGAGAGAGTAATCTCTTATGTGGGACAAGCACCAAATTAGCAACGATCATCATATCTTTGACTCCATATCCCGGAGAGAGTTACGATTAGCTAATTCATACTGATGATGACTGCTTTGTAGTCGAAATACGTATTTATAAAATACAAATAATTCTTCTAGGAATTGGAACAAAATTTGAAATTTAGTTCCAAAACACCTAGAGTGTTTTTTTTATTATCCTAAAATCTTTTGTGTTTTTATTTGTGTCAAATAATTTTTTTTTGACTATTTGAAATATTTTTATTTTTTTATTTTAAATTTGTTGAAAAATAGTTTATTTCCAAAATTTTGTACATGTAAGTATTTCTATAGAAACTATATTAAAGATGGGGGCTATAACTTTGGAACGGTCAGATAACAGCTATTACTTTGGAACGATTTGGATTTTTGAATTTCTGGTAGTTTTTCTGAAGTCGAAAAGAAAATTTACCTAGAGTCTTCTCTTATCATTATTTTGCTATATCCTATAAACAATTCGGACATTTTCTCTTGTTAAGAAAGTTACCCTTTTCAATTTGATATTTTATTTGTAGATCGATCTTACATCACTTGAATATTTGATCAAATTTTTACGTGATATAACATAAAGAATAATTTTGTAATTTAAACCTATCACCTATCTGTTATCATTTCCGATTTATTTCATAATTATTGGTGTAAATTTATTATCTGTTTCAGGCATACTCATTTTCATATAATAAATATTAAAATTTTACATCGTAGAATATTCAATTGCATTGTGTGGCTCCCAAGAAATTACAAAACCTACTCTAGAAATAATTATTATAAGACGAGATTTGTGATTTAAATCAAACGTACATTTCGCCTGATAAATAATAATTAATTATTAGTTTGTAAGGGAAATATATACTGTACGCAAAGGTATCTAACTATTGGAGAAACTAAGATTTAGAATCGAGTACATTATAACCTTACAATAGGGTTCACGTAAACATCATTACTTTTCATGGTGAAACATTTTAGAATAAAGAAGAATTTGGCCCATTTTTTCAAATATGTTTTTGCGATGAAATATAAACACACGAATTCAATTTAGTTTGTTTAAATAATTATATTACAATTATTATTTATACTTCGTACCTACATATAGGTACTACAACAGTTAAATTGTCAACAACAATAAAAAAAATTTTGACAAAATGGAAACCCGACTTCAAAAATCAAATATTCTAAAACAAAAAATGCACTAAAAAATAAAAAAATAATTGCATATTCTTGTGTCAATTTTAGCAATCATCTAATCAATCTAAGCAAAAATTTTTAAATATATATGTACAATTATTGTTATTTTTGGAGTCGGTGTTAGCATAGAGAAATTCACATAAAATTTGGACACCGTCTCCAAAAATAACAATAATTGTACATATATATTTAAAAAAATTTACCTAGGTGAACTAAAATTGAAACAAGAATATGCAATTATTTTTTTTACATTTTAGTGCATTTTTGTTTTAGAATATTCGAATATTTTGAAGTCGGGTTTCCATTTTGTCAAAATTTTTTTTATTTTTCGCTTTTTAGTGACTTTGAAGTTCTATACTGATAAAGAGAGAGTAACTTGTTTGACGATAGCAAAATTTTATCACTAACAGTTAATTTGTTAGTTAAGTTGAGAGATAATGTAATAAAGACTTCAAAAAAACTTGCGTCCTACAAAATGGATGGTGTGTCAGGCATGTCCCCCTCCCCCAACATGTTCAAATAACGGGGCATACATAGTTATTACTTGACGCTACTTAAATAACCATTACTTGACGCGATTGAGTGTATTCACGATAAAAACAATATTAGTAGTCTTTTATGAACTAAAGGTAGAAGAAATGAGACCAACAATATGTATAACCGTTGTGTGTCATTGAAATAAGAAAACATTTTTTTAATTTATAAATGAAAATTTTATATTGACATATTCAGAGCGTAGGGCTAGGAAATTGAACCATTGAATTTGTAGGGCAAGGTGTCCATCAAATTATATATCACATTATTAATTAACAGCATAAAACTTAGCTTGTTACTAATAACTATGTATACCCCGTTATTTGAACATGTTGGTGGTGGGGGACCTGCCTGTCACAAGTTACTCTCTTACAAGCTTCGTTAGTAACTATCATCAAGAATTTTCGCTAGTGAAAAGTTGAGAATCTCATTAAAAGGAAGCTACTGACAAAAATTTAGCCTGTTACTAATTATTTAAAAAAAAACCGTGCTGTACTTTGGACTATGTTTATTATCAAATGATACGGTAATTTTGATTTTAAGGCTTTACGTTTAACCCTAATATTACTTTACCTTATATATAAATGTACCTATCAATTACAAAATACCAACGAATAATAACGTTCGACTAATGGTGTACTATATGATACAAACATTATATATAACTAGTGTCACAAAAACGAAATATTTTGGTTCCAACATATAATATAATATAGAGTAAACAAGCGAACATATCAAACACGTAATCAGTCTACATACTAAAAAGGGTCTATTGCTATATCAGTGAATTGATCGTACTCATTCATATTGGCCAATTGTATACTCAAATGACATTCAAAATCATTGAATCGAAATAACACTTAAATTTATTGTAGCTGTCATAGTAGTGACCCAACTACCACCATTACGTTTACTCTCTTATATCGCAGTTGGTACCACTGAATCTATTCAGTGAAATGAAATTTAGATTTGTATCATCGTCAGAAGGTAGAGAAGGTATTTTATATATCGTTCTTATATAATGTAATATTACAAGGTGATTTATGATTATTTCTATTTAGAGTATTTATTGATTATTTCTTTGGAATAATTAATTGCATAGTATTCATAAAAAATTTCTGTTGCATAACATCACATCCCTCAAAATGACACTCTTACTACTTTATGTTTTTGATTTTACCGAATAGTCATACCAGTCTGAGCTTGGAATTGGGAGGTTGCTGGTTCGATTCCCAACGGTGTCCGTTGTCAATTTAAGTTAATAAAAATTAATTAACGAGGCGGTTCCTTAACTAAACTGCCGGCGTATAGACGAAAGTAACCGGTTATGTTTGTGAAGATTTTTTGCTGTTTCCTTTCACAAACCCATACAGATGATACCGATACTCATGGTTCCTATGGTTCCTATCAAAGTCGGCTGCAGTCGCACAATCTATCAATTCCTATTCTACATACAAATTCCTTGTCATTTAGGGTTTTTTTAAAAACGGTTCAAAAAAGCCTACTTGCTAGGCTTCGATCTCCCCACTGCTACTAATACTATGGTGGGCATTAAGGGATCGTTCGATTTTTTCGGCATTTTGGGGTCGGGATAAACTCCATTTTAAAAGAAACTTTAAGGATAGTTAATTATAGATATTCCCTTTTGCCTTTTGTATTTAAGTCCTATCTAAGTAAAGTATGAATTTCACAGTTTACAAAAGAACGCAATTCTGATAACAGTGGAATAATTTGGTATCATGTAGATGAACCCATCATGAAATTCAAAAATATATCACGAAAAAGAGATTAGTCTGCTGGAAGCGGTGGTAACGCTATGGGAAGTTAATAAACCTATTTTGGCCTTAAAGAACATTAATATTAAAAAAAAGAAAATAAACTAAAATAGATGCTTTGATGAGTAGGTAGTACGGTTAAAAGCAAAAGAATCGTAAAACAAAAAAAAATATAATTGTAAGCAATTGGTGCATCTTGTGTTGACGTTGTAGAGGAAACGCTACTAAAATCAATTTTACTTTCTTTGACAAAATTTTGCTTCTTAACTACATTCTCCCTCTGATATCACGGTAGTTATTATTGTTTATTACCTTGGTAACTATCAACATAAATAAAGATCATTTTTATACCTTTCAACGTATCTTTCTATTTATCATTTGTGGAATTCATTCGAATTCATTCAATATCCTACAACGTTAAACCATAAATAATTTAAATCATTTATACAAGGGTAAATTAAGTTTTGTCCCGACTTTGTAACGGTTGAAAATATTGATCGCAGAAAAAAAATTATTATAGGTTGTTCATAAAATGACCTAATTAGTCCATTTCCACTTGTCCGCCCGTTTATCTGTCCGTCTGTGCATAGATACGAAATACTTTGACAGGTGTCATATGCATACAGTAATCAAGCATCATACTGAACTGCCAATCATCCATAGCTTAAGGCCCACATACATAGAATCTAAATATTATAAGTGTTTTTTTGTGAGTTGGTAATCTCATATATCCATTTTGTAAATTTTTTTCATTGCTATTTTTGAACATGAAAACTCGAAAAAAGACAGAACGTAGAAACAAGAACATTCAATATGTTTTTAAACAACAAAAAAAGAAGAAAAAAATTCATATACCAACTAGTATAGTTATATTTGTAGTCGAGCAGTAGCAAGGACCATTGGGAAACGGAAACAGCCCAGAGCATTTATCTTATTTGTACCGACATTGGATATCGATTTTGTATATACTCATGGGAGCATAGTTAGCGACCACATTGTGACAGATATATTTTCCAACACTTGTATAGTGAAAGGTGCGTGCTATCTTCACTTCGCCGACACCATTAATAATCGTATATATATATAGACATATATATAATATTATTATATAATTTTTACACACAATACTTTTTACATTTTTATAAATCAAATCACTTTTCCATGGTAGTTTTCAAATTATATTGAAATACGCCTCTAATAGAATATTCAAACATTTGTTTTTAGGACTTTCTACCCAAAGATTGTAGAATTGGTTTGCAGAGAGTCATCATTTTTAAATAAATACAATATGAATAATTCGTATGATATGGAATTTTTAATAAAAATAGGTAAGGGAAATTTTATTTAAGAGATTCTCTCCCAGATATGTGTAATTCAATACAAATATCTAGGTCAGATCTTATCTTTTGTCAATCAGAGCGATATAGAAGTACAGCAAGGAATAACAAACGCGTGGCGGAAGTTTTGGTCCCTGAAATTCATACTTGTGTCAGGCATCCCGTCAGTTTTCAAAACTAAAATCCTCAATGCATGCGTCTTACCTGTCCTTACGTACGGTTCTCAAACACTGACATTGACCCAAAAACATTACCATAAATTAAGATCATGTAAAAGAGCTAAGGAGCGGAGCATCTTAAATATAAAAAGAATCCACAAAATTAACAGCTAAAAGATTCGTGAGAGAACAAAAGTAATGGATGTAAATGCTACTATAAAAAAACTAAAGTGGAGTTGGGCTGGTCATATTTCCAGCATGGCAGATGATCGTTGGGATGTTCGCAGCATTGTATGGACTCCATACAGCAAGAAACGCCGTAGAGGTCACCCACTTAAAGGATGGAGAGGCGAAATTGTACGGTTTGCAGGACATCAATGAACGAGTTTGTCAAATGATAGACCTGAATGGAAATCTCTTGGAGAGGCCTTTGCCCAGTAATTGGGATATTTTATACGCTCATTATTATTATTATCTCCCAGATATATGTATTAGTTAAGATCAGAACAACCAAACTTCTGGAAAACATTCCCGGAAAGCTGGATTTTGATGTATTAACCTTCCTTTTTGTTGATCTAAACAAAATCCTAGAAGCCTCGGAAGAATCTCGTTAACGGTCACTTTTATCGAAAAAATAGTGGTAATCAAAAGTGTACCGTTGATTTTCCAATGCGTTATAACCCTCGTATAATAATAACCTCCTGACTGCAGGTTATGTATGATGCTATTTCTAATTTTTTGGACAAACAAGAACAATGAAAGCGTTGATAGGGGAAGTTATTTTATATTGTAAAAATTGTATTGTTCCAAAAGCTTAATAGTTGTTTTCGTAGCTGTATACTAACGAATAAATGCCACAAACCAAATTTTTATATGGTTGCTGACTAATGTAGCAATCTGCTCAATATCATAATAACCTAAAATCTATTTGATGACCTGGAAAACTTCGAAAATTTAATTTTTTGGAAATAAATGGCATCTAATATTCTTAAGAAGAGAATATATTGTAGAAGACAATCAGTGCTTAATACGGTTTTTTTATGAACTAAATTCAGAATCACGATCGGTTTAAATGAGCTATCTTGTGTATATTTTAATACAATATAAATTAATTAAGTGAGAAACAAACCATTAGAGAGCACTCATTAGTATGTATACTAAGTCTATAGGTAAATACAATCAATATTAAAGCTTACTTTGATGGACGCAGTTTTTCAATTCACCATATTTGCAAAGCCTTATCGGATTATATGATAGGTAATACTATATATTCTAGTAAATAGTAGAATATATATATATATAAAACACAAGAGAAAATAAAATAAAGTAAAAAAAGAAAATCTCAAACAACCACATAACATAAACAGATTTATTTCGAAGAAAATACGGGAAAAGAATAAAATATATTATTTATAGTGTAAACCAATTTAATTGCATATGTTTTTGTAGAACAGAATAGTGCAATATCTTTCCGTTTAAAGAACAAAACGAGAATGCATAACAAAGTTGAATTGTATAAACTTTTATACAAGATGATTCATGTAAAACATTATTTAATTCTAAATATACTTCTACGCTTTGTATAATTATTTGTTTATGTTCTTAACTTCATCTCTGGTTGAAAAATGGCAACGCATGCAATTACAAAAATCGCGAATTTTGTCTGCTGATAATTTTTACCATTACACTGAATCATTTTTTTTTAAATCTAAGATGTCTAAAATTTCAATTTCATGCATCAAATATAGAAGCAAATTGAACCTTTAATTTTAAGTAAATCACTAAAGAACTGCTTTGAAAATGTTAATGGTAACATTTTTTGACATCAAATGCTTAATATGGAAATTATACACATCTAGGATGGGAATCTAACCCAAGACATCAGATATTCTAGTGATATATTGGTGGAAAGCATTGGTGATATATTGGTGGAAAGCATTGTTTTTTACTATCTTGACATAAAGACTTGAAAAACTCATTTCAATTTCCCACCGCCTCCATTACTTTAAATATTTATCGGCGCCTCCACCAAATTTCTCTTTCAGGGAATATTTTAGAATTCGAATTCTAACTTTCGAATATAATTCTTTGCAACGATATTAAATATATCATTCTGTACAATGTACCATATTGTATTTTCAGGTTGTATTGTCAGATGATTTAAATGCGTGTGCAAAATGTCAAAGATATAACTCAATTAGAACTAGTCGAAATTTTGATTCGAAGCTTTGATCTAAAAATACAAACAAATAAGGCAAGCAAAAATAAAAGATTAATGATAAAAGCTTGTAAAAAGATCAACTCTATTTTAAATGTATCCACAGAAATCAACATTATTATAGAATCAATTTGTGCTTGTGATTCCAAGGCTGGCTCTGTAATGTTGTATTTGTTCTGAAATTTAATAGAGAATTCCTCGGCTGCTAACCAGTCCAAGTGGTCGAGCAGTCTAAGGCGTTATGCCTTCGCAGTGTACAAACTGGGAAACTAGGAGGTTATGGGTTCGAATCCCGACATCGGCAGTTTGTCAATTATTAGGAAAAAAAAGGCGGTTAATTGACTAAACTGTCGGCGTATGGACAAGAACGAAGTAACCGGCTAAGCTTGAGACGGTTTTCTGTAGGTTTCTTCACGAATTCCAGATAAATATCGGCATAGTGCCTATCATAGTCGGCTGCAGCCGCATATCCCACCAATTCCTAGTCTATACACAAAAATTCCTTCCACTCCACTCACATCCTTAGCCATCACAATGGACCTTATGGTCGAAATGTAGCCCGTCCAGAACAGCCTCTACAATCCACACATCCTCTGATCCTGTAGAGTATAGTATATTATTTCTTTTAGATAAGATCTACCTCCATACAAAATCGCAGGTCGCAAAGGAGACAATTATTTACAGACTTATTTCATAACCAATATTGTCTTTCAACTACCAAGTAGTTAAAAAATAATCAGTGTACACAAATTTCATAATAAACATAGAAAATCGAAAACATCAAAGATTCATATCAATGCACAATATGTACAGCTATGGAGTTTTAAGACTTTTTCGCTTCACTGAAACAGAAACATTTATGCTTATGCAGTCGATGATTTAGAAGCAAGATTAATGGACATGAATCTCAATACTCGAAATTTCTATTCCAATATATGAAACACCTTATATTTTTTATTATTATATAGGTAGAGTATATCCTTTTTCTCTATACTTCATTAACAACATGGCCAGTATAAATAACAATAATCCAGATTAAAAGTAAAGCAGTTGGAAACACACATATTATTTTATCTAATTTACATAATCTGAGCGAGAGGTGTTTTTATTGCCCACACACACACAAACACTGGCACAACCGAAAACCAAACAGACTATCATATGGTGTGGCTGGCTGGCGTACATAGGCTGACTATACTAAACAATTTTAACTCTAGCTCTGTACTGTGTGGTGTTTTCATTCATCGTATCGTATAAGATTAAAGTATAAAAGTGTTTTAAAAAGTGGTATATACTGTGCAGTGTTCATTGTATGTGGTGGGCGCTATGTTACTACAGTTAATATTCTAATATTCCTTCAACAAAAACTATAAATTAAAAGGACATAACACAAAAATATGCAAAAATTTTATTTTAACATACTCTTGTATTCAACAGATTGAAGAATGGGTATTCGTGATAGTTTTTTAGCACTTTCATTGTATACCACAGGGTTGACATTTTAATTTAATTCGCTGACTCAATGAATCTTATTCATTGAAATGAACTAGTTTACTAATATAGTTCAGTAGTTTATTTAGTTCAGCGGTCAGAATGTAGAATAGAGGACTTTCTAAAAACTTTCTAAAAATTTCGTTTCACTAATTCCCGCTTCCATGAGCAGAATACTTCAGCGATGTTATGGGTGCCGAAGAAGATGTATCGTACGAAAAATTATATTTTATACTTTGTATATTGTGTGGCCTAAATGAGGAATCCCTTTTAGGGTCTTTTTTATATAAATCTGCAAAAAAAGACGGGTAAAGTGGTTTGTTATAGATTTTTAATAAGATTAATCCCGTAAGAATACTGGAAATTTGAAAAGGCCAATTTGGATTTTTCAAGGGCTTTTCTTTCTAGAGGTGGCTATAATTGTAAAAGTGTAAATTGTAACTTGTAATCACATTGCTGACAAACAGGGCTAAGGAGATTCGCACACTAAAAAATACTTGAGTACACTTGTACCAAAAAAGTATTGCTCATTTTTAAATATACAAACAACTTTTATTCGAAACATTTTCCCAAAAACCAAATGAATAAATTAAATTTCAAATTTTGCTCCAATTTCTAGAACATTATTTGTATTTTATAAAAACGTATTTCGACTACAAGGTAGTCACCATCCGTATGAATTAGCTAATCGTAACTATCTCTGGGATATGGAGTCAGAGATATGTTGCTCGTTGTCAATTTGGTGCGTGTCTCACAATAATATTAATAAAGTTTTGTCTCTTATATGACCTGACTGAAGTAGTACCTGAGGGATTACTTGAGTTGACTGACCTATTAAGGGATTAAGTGTGTGAAAACCCAACCCTTTTATTGGCGGTAACCCTTTTCTACGACCATGCCGTGTTGTTTTTGTCAATAAGGTGAGGGTGCTGGTCGAAGCTAACATTGATATGAAGGTATTACTGTTTTTTTTAATGGTTTAATTTTATTATAAAATACAAATAATTGTTCTAGGAATTAGGGCAATATTTGAAATTTAATATCAAAAAATCTTTCGAGTTCTCTTTGATTATTTTAATAATCTTTATACGAATGCATAAAGTACAAATCAACTAAAAGTTTTTGAAAAATGAGCGCTACTTTTGTGGCCCATAATACAAAGAAAGAAAACTTATTCAATAAATACTTTATACAAAAATGCTCGTTACTAAATAATATCAATATCCCACCGCCAAAAAAAAGTAAAGTAATGTACACACTTGTACATAACTAAATGTATTTATTTTCATGTGATATGTTTAGAAAAATATTTATAACCCTGGTCGTTTCCCCATTCAAGTAAAAATAGAAAAGTACAAAGTGGGGGTAGAGGATTGAGAAAGGGACATACAAGGAGTACGAATTATTATAACCTCTTCTCGATGATAGTATGTTATGGGTGCAAGCCGAGAGCAGTTAGCAATAAAGGAGGTGTACGGTACGTATTATTATTGTATCAGTAAGGTAAATAAATGCACGTAAGGATACACAAACTACCTACTATTAACTCATCCTGGTGTATATATTCCTGTTATCTGTTCCTGTTGCCTTTACTTTGCTTACTTCCTTCTTTCTTTTTCCTTCATCTCCCATACACACATATTTTTGTACATATAATAATAACATACATTTCGTATCCCGAGAGTTGAGTTTGTGCTGTTGTATGTACGTATGTATGTATGCATGTATGTGTATATTGTACATTGTGATTCTATAACCATTGTAATATACAACCAGATTGAGGTTGCCACTATTACGGCTGGCTGGTGGTTACCCATAAAAAGGAATAACGATCAAGTAGGAAATCTTAAATAAAATGCAATAACTATCTAATGTACCTACTCTATATATGTACTTTTACGTGGTGTTTTATCGATGTATCGGGTGATTCAATCCGTTGTGGTCTTTGCTATGCTTGCTTGCAGTAAGTGTTGTGTAAAAAAAATACAACAACAAAATTATTAATGTGATTTTGAATTTTTTTCAAGCTGAAATTCCATGTATGCGTTTAAAAAGTAAGGTCAAGTTCGTAAATGGGTTAAAAAAGCACCCTAACCCCACCAAAGAGTGGGGTAATAACTTAGAAACCGTTTGAGATAGAAAAAAAATGTTCTAACATAAAATGTTTGTATTTTAGAAATAAACTACTTTTTTATAAACTCAAAAGATTTCTTATAATTTGGGCTCAAACGTTTCCCGGACTGAAAGGGAGGGTAATGTCCAACTTTGAAATCGTAAGACATAGGACAAAAATTAAAGACAACTTTTTTCCAGAAACTCAGTATATATCGGGTATTTAAGCAATTAACTCAGTCAATATTTATTTTGAATTGTTTAACCTATTTTAAATTCAATTGTTTATTATAATTGACACCCAAAAAGCTTTTCATTAACACTCCCACACGTTTTATTTCTGTTTCAACTTCCAAAACTAACCCTTTAGCTAAAAAATTTGGATGGATGGTTTCCCTTCAATATATACCTCAATTTTTTTATGCATGAATTTATTCAATCTTTTTTCTGCAATATTTTTGAGGATAAAGGTTGGGGCTCTTGTCCATATTTGGATAAGTACATATTGTAGCTATGCTAAATTTTAATAATTTATGTTAAATATTCTCAAGAACGACTGAAAAACGTCTGTGCCAGACAGACAGATGGATGCCGAGGTGATTCTGTAAGTGCGGAACACTAACAGGTATCAAATATAAGAACTCAAGATAAGGGAGTTATAACTTTAATTTATTGAAAGATTTGTTTTTAAACAAAATGAAATCGCCATATTGATTTTTTGTGTTCTTTACCAAAATCGGCAAGACGAAACACTTATAGAATCATTCAGTGTCCGTCCGTCTGTAAGAAATGATTTTCTCTTAAACTATTCTACGAATAATAGAAACTAACTAATAATGAATGTAATATATAATAACGAATAATGGACCGTAAATGAAAGTTTATTGAAGCCTGTATACAACAATTTATATGAGGTATTTTATTTATGTATTTAAAAAAAAAATAATTTACGGGAAAAACGGTTAAAAATTTTTAGTCCCCTACTCTTATTAACAAGAAAAATCATGAAAATTGAAAAATGGTTGTTGATGGAACCAAAATCATCAGCAGTTAAAAACCCTATGATTACCAACTGTTATAAACAGTTTAACTGTTTTTTATATCCGGTACATAAGTTTTGTACCGAATTTCTAACGGTTGAAAATATTCTTCGCTAAACGAAATATTTTGTACAGGTGTTCATAAAAAGACCTGCTTAGTCAATCCCACGTATTGGTTCGTCCATCCGTCTGTCTACAAACACGATTAGTCAAAAACCAAAATAGTTAACGAATTGAATTTTGAGTGTGTACTCTAGCGATAAAAAGTAACTTTAGTTCGTAAACGGAAAAACTCATTTTATTAATTACCTCGCCAGGGCGTAAAATAAAAAAAAGATAAACGAAAAATTGAAAGATAAAAAATGTTCCTTTTAAAAATAAACAACTTCTGTTCAAAACTGAATAGTATCGTCACAAATTCTGCACAAACGTATGCAATGAGTTGTGACTACAAAACCATTCTTCTTCTTGCTTCTGTAAAAAATAAAATTAACAGTTCTCGCATGGATAATGAACTCAATATATACCAGGTATTTAAATACAGTTATTTCAGTTAACAATTAATTTTCACTTGTTTACCACAAATTGCTTGGGTAGATACACTAAACAAAATTAGTATAATGTGGGTTGTCTATTCCAACAAAATGGTTGCTTATATCAATATTAGTAAATTTAAAAATATATCTATATTGACTATAAATTATGCAACTATAGCGAGAATTTGCCCGAATGTTTAACAACAAGATCCATTTAGATATATGAGGTATAGAAGAGATATCAATTTATTCTAAATTTCATTATCTTATATTGGTTTTGGCAGACCAAGGGAACTAGCAGCTTTCACCTCGGGTCATCCATTACTTGTTTTCTCATAAAATTTTACTATCTAAAGTTAAGTAATTTTTGATGAATTGTTATAAATGAAGTTAAAAAAAAGTACATATATATAAAAGAATAGAATTTAAAAAAATCATAACCTATGAACAATTTTTGTTATTTAATAACGTTAAAGTGGTTGAACCGACTTTGATGAAATTTTCATCAAGGGGTTCAGAATTTGGCCGAAGATAGCATTGACTATAATTTTTTTATGCATCCTTACCGCATGGTACAGTCTCTCTTTTAAACGGTGCAAGATAGGGAAGATCTTTTATCTCATAATAACAAAAAAACTATTGTTTCAAACTTGTTTTAACGCATCCAATATTTCTGACGTAAATACAATATTTACGCCAACTTTACTGTATTAAAACCAAAACTTTGATTTGTCAAATAAATTTTCAAACAAAAATTGTTTATTTTATAATCTAATATGTTCTAATCTAAAAATTTCGCTTGCACTGTTAAAAAGATTATACCACTTGGAAACGGATGAATGGAACCCACATGTTATTCTGTAATACTATTTGTCTCACGAGAGTATATTGCTGATTGAGTTTATGCAAAAATGTTGCTAGTGTATTTGCTACTTTAGAAAAATAATTACGGGTTTTTACTAGAATGAAGAAGACTTGTTTATCCAAAAATAAATTAAATGGTAATGTTTAGCTTAATCCGGAAAACAATAGCTTCTAAAAACATATATGTTTTAATTTATTAATAAAAATAGTGCAGCTGTTGTAGATTCAATCACAGCTAAATTGATAAAAGTTAGAGAAATTGATAAACGTATTTTTTGGAAAATATGTCAAAATTTACACCGTTTATATGAACAAAAAATACGTGAGGCCATTTTTATTCAAAATTTAAGAATTTTGTGTCATTTTTACTTGTTTTTAATTTCAGACAGTATAAGCAATACGCTTTATAGTTTTTGTAATCGAATTTTTAGCCCCTTCTCGTCCAGCTAATACTCAGATGTGCTTCACTTGTTTACAAAGGTGTCAACAACAATTGTACATTTTCTCCTACTTTTATCACGGAATGTTGAGTTTACCAATATTAGAAGTCTATAACAGCTGTACTAAAACACCCACGAACAAACTTCGTATTCGGAAAACTGTTTGTATATGTATAATAATCTACACGAATAAGAGGAAAAAAAATTTGTGAAAATTGTGTTCTCAGCAACTGATTGTTATGATTATTATTATGGTATATGATATTCAGGTCACGACACCACTAAAATCTTCAATATTTGAAGAAGCAAAGATGACGATAAATTTTGCTAACAATAGAATATTCTAGATGAATTTAATTCAATGAATATATTTAATTCAATGCACAGGATAGATTTGTTGTATAGGATTGTAATGTATCTCATAATTTAACTGACTTTATTATATTTATGTTTTTATATATATCTCTAGATACATACAATAGTTATCCTACAGGATGGCTTACTTGACATTGTTTTAATATTTGTTTGTATTTGCTATACATGTTTTATTCGTTGCTTTCAAAGCCCACGCAATATAATTTTGTTTTAAATAATATCATGAATTAATGACGTTTCAAAGAGAAAAAAATGCAGAGAAGTTCCTATAAATTAAATATGTTTAGAAAATAGTCAATACGAATTCATTGGTGTGCTTCAGAGAAGTTTTTATAAAACTATGTAAATTGTTGTTAAATAAACAAGGATTTATTCGAACCAAAGATAAAGGTATGTTAAAATGCATTTTGGAAGGTAATAATGAATTATATATATGTATATAATTTTATCATTTTAGAGAAGCAAAACACAAGACGGAGAATAGAAAAACTTAACGTGACATTAATTAAGAATACAAATTTAAAAACTTAGCAGGATGTAAAGTCATCACACGTTTGTACTAATAATATACAGTTATTTTCAATTCGATTAAATTAATAGATCTTATAAAGGAATTTCAAGATTTATTTCTAAATAGACAACTTCCTACTGAAAGGTGGTTGGATCCAAATTAACGAAGGACTACATAATATTTAAGGTCAATGTTTATCAATGTGTGTAAATTTTTAGACTTCCTAAAACTAACTCAAAATAGAACAAATTTACAAGTGCATAACATTTGAACAAGAAAGGAAGGCCATCCTGTAAAAATAAAATATTTCTGTCTCATTCCATGAATGTTTAAAGAATCTATAACTTTCAGATTTATTTATTGTTATGAATGAAGAACATAAAAATAAAATACGAGAATTCCAGAGAAAGGGCTGCTGTGTAGCAGGAACTATGTAGTGGAAACTGGTGCTATATAATCTTTAACCTTAATTGCCCATAGCACGTTCATTCCCAACTACGTAAACAATACAACAACATAATGGCGTTTTTTTTTCTTTCTTCTTCATCTTCGTCTCTTATTTCTCTACCCCACATGTGCCTATTTTATATCGCATTATTTATTACCAGAGGTTACATGAAAAACAACATACACACAATATTGATGTAAAAACTAAAATAAAAACAACAGAAGGTAAATAAAATGCTTTTAAGATTATTTATTTCAAGTTTTTGGAAGTTGGAGTGAAAAAAATTTGGAAAAATGCTACATAATTTTAGTCATTTTAACTATTCATGTTATTTGATTATTAATTTTACTCTACTTAAGTGTGTACTTGTAGCGGTACGCTGCGAATATCAATTATGCTTTTTTTTAGAAACCATTGCTCTTCAACTATATCCTCCCCAAGTTATCACGGTAATTGTTATTGTAAATTACCTTGGTAATTATCAATAAACATATTTGACATAATTAATATATTTCAACTTGTCTTCTAATTTATTAAATGTATTATAATTATTAAAGATTCAAATATGATCATTTATCATCTTACATACTTATGTACGCACGTAAGGAGTTTTACTAATTTTAGAATAATTTGTTAAAATAATATTAAATAGGATCAACACTACTATTAAGACACAACAGTTTAATAAAAAGATGTAGTAGTGAAAAACTACAATAGAAAAATTAAATATTGCATCTAAAACCAATGTACATTATATAATGGTAGATCAGAACCAGTGTTACTTCTTCCGTTAAAATTAGAATTCGAAAAACTGCCATAAATCCATTATTTACATTAGAATGAAAGTGAAATTTAGTGAACACGTTTATCACTTGGAATAGTGGACATTTGGAATATTTACGGTTTTGAAAGTTTGTAATCCTGAGAATTTTCCAATGCGTGTAACAATTATATTTAAATTTATATATTGAAATAGAAAATAACGATCATTATATATCTTTTCTAAAACAGGAAATAAGGTAATATATTAATAAATAAATTGAAAAAGCTTATTTCCGTTTCCCTTACTATACGGAGAGGTGGCAGACTCATGGTCTTAAAAAAATTCAATAGCAATGACCTTACGTTGCAGGCAAGTATTTTACCTCAAAGTAAATTATACTTCAAACTTACAGAATTAAACACTTTATAATTAGAAAAGTTCTGTAGTAATAGCGGAAGGGAGGTTGAAGCCTGTCAAGTAGGCCTATCTAGTACTTTTTCCAACCCCTTGAATTTTTATGTAGACTAAGAATTGGAAGGTTGTGCGCCTGCAGCCTACTTTAATAGGAACTATGTCCATACGCATCTGGAGTTTGTGAAAGGAAACTGCAGAAAACCTCACAAGCATAGCCGGTTACCTTCGTTCCTATCCATACGCCGACAGTTTAGTCAATTAACCGCCCCAAATTTTTTTTTTTTTTTGAAATTAATTAAATTAACAACTGCCAGTGTTCGGAATCGAATCAGCAACCCCTCCGTTCCGAGTAGAGCGCCACACAGCAATTAGACCATACGGACTGGTTAGACTAGTTATACTTTTGTAAAATTGAAATAGCTTATGATTAAAGTTACTTTTAAACAAATATTACTTTTCAATAATATATTTTTAAAATCTCGCGCAATAAACATAAAATACTAAGACGATAGAAAAAAGCATAAACTTTGACCTCGGATGGAAATATTTCATTCAGGAATACGTGAAAATAGAAATAAATAATGTTATTCAAATATTTTGGAGAAAATTGTGAATAAAAAGAGAATAAATAAGTAGAAAAAGTTTTTCAAAAATTTGTTGTGTGGACACAAACCACCAGCTATTTTCTTCTTGTAAATTTATAAATTGTTTTGTATGTCAAACGAAAAACCTAAAACAAAATGACAATACATATTACTAAAGAAAACCTTTTAAAACGCAGAATATTTTACACAAAAGACACATTTTTTTCCGTTTGCATATATTTTGTGTTGAACAACAACAACAACAACAACAACATACAAGAAGCGAACATCTGTATATATCTACAACAATGCCAAGCTATAATAGTGGAAGTTAAGAGTTGAATCAAGTTATATGCAAAGAGAGAGAGAGCGAGAACGAGTAAACTGGCTCTCACATACCTACATTTGGTTACAAGAAACAGACACATCAAGTTGGTAAATATGGGACAAGAAATAGCGAGTTGAAGAAGAACATACAACAACCTTGTGAATATAAAGCAGCAGCCCCCATGGGGACATCAACAAAAGCTCTATATATGATCTTGTCCTGTTAGTACTACAATATTCCTTATAAATACATAGAAAATATCTTTGTTAGAAAATGTTTATGTGACTATTGCCAAGTTAGGTGAAGATATCCTCAATAAACTACGATACTAAATGCTCTCAAACTAACAAAACGAGTAGTACCACATACAAAATAAATATATGATTATGTCATTTCAAGAACAGTCCTACATTATTGCACACCTAGTGAATATGAAAGTAAATACATTTCAATTCAATAACAAAAACATTCTATTATAATCCATTCAGTAGAAATGGACTGCCATTTAATATTGTATGCTTTCAAAATAATGGTAAAAATTTTCCCATTTGCTTACTAACTTTATGGTAGTAGATTCAATAAGTAATCAAGAAACTTTCAGTGGAAGATCTATTTGAGGTAATCCCTTGTAAATTGAACGAATAGGACTTACTTCTTGCAACATCCATGGGATCCAGAAAATAAATAGCTAAAAAATTATTTTTACCAAAATTATGTAAAACTAGTATACAGCGAATACATAAACATAGCTCATCATCGCATTGGTTTAACAACAAGGATATTGCTAAACCAAACATCCAGGTGTACTATCAATGTCTAAAGTAGCATTCGTTTTACCAATTTTTTCTGTAGAATTTTTCCAAATTTCATTGGATTTTGACAAATAATTTCAAATAAAAATACTAACAATTTCTGATCAAAATATTTTTTTGGTAATCGAATAGATTCAGAGTAATTCAACTGTTAAACTTTGAAATCATTTGTCTAAACTTTGAACCCACATCCAGCATATACAAAGAAAATATTTGTAAATCATAAAATGAGACCTCGGCAGTATATATAAGGGTCTCTTTGCAATGTCTGACTAAATAAAAACAAACACTCGATAAGGCAACTAAAGTACTTCACTAAAGACACTTTTGCTGTATATATATTGGAAGCAATTAATTGTAATATAAAAACTAGAAAATATTGCGACATTAAACCATGCCAACAAATATTGTAAAATCGGAGATTTTTATTTTCTGTTTTAAAAAAAACCCTTAATTGATTTCCAATTTAATAACGGAAGATAAAAAATTAAAAATTCTGCTCGACATAGTTCTCTCAGGTAATTCATCAAAGTGCATTTTCAGAGAAGAAGGCTTCGTTGCCAGCCGCAGCTTTAAAGAACTAAATTTTCTGCTTAATCAAAAATTTAATGACCGTGACCACAGTGTGTATCACGGATACCACATTTGTTTCAATTTACAACCTTTCTCCACCTTAATCACTTTCAACGTGGAGCCATACCTCTTCAATATATCGAGTTCTAATACCAATATTTATATTTCTATGCATGTTATGGTCTAAGATCCGACAGTGAAAACCTTCCCTCATCCGTTAATTGATTGAAATATTATTGAAAACGCTTATTGCAATATAAACAATTTGGCAATGTAATGTCTGCCAGGGTAGTTCTGCTGCAATTAACATTAATTAATTAATTAAAAATTGATCTTTTCATAATTAAATCCCTCACGTGTTAATTGAATTTTGCTTGTTAAATAACATAGTATACAAAACGACAAATCTTGTAATAGCAGGCAGCGCTGCTTATTACTGCTACGGTTACCTGCAGCCAGGTGTTCAAACTTAAAGTAAACTTAGGTTACTTCCCTCATATGTTAATTGAAAATTTTTTAGCTAATTTTGTTGTAATGAAAATTATTAAGAATAATTTTTTTGATCCAACACACATTTTAATTATGAAAGTAAAATATTAAGAAAAATATTTAACAAAATAATATTTTTCTCCTTAGAAAAAAAGGAGTTTTTTTTTGAAAGTACAAAAAGAAAATAATATAGCTCGATTTATTTTTTTCTTAAACAAAGTTTTTTTTTAAGTCGAAAAATGATAATTAGATTAATAGATACTTTTGATTTAAAGTTTAGAAAGAAAAAATCAAAAATTGAAAAAAATTATTGCATATAATTTAATTTAAGAGAATCAAAAGTTATACAAATTGAATGTTTTACAAAATAACATAAACAGATCACAAATAAATAATTTTGTAAAAACAAGACAATTTTTGTAAACAGACGTAAGCTAGCTTACAGTTATGAATGTATCATACAATTTGTGTATAGATTTTAAATTGACACTGGCCCGGTGCGTTAAGTCACTGGTGAAATATTAACCAAGCGGGGTATGACTATGGGTCAAACCCAAGGAGAGGTATAATTTTTAATTAATTTTATAAATAATCTGAACACTCCGACTACGTCCATGGGTGTTGATATACTAAAATATTCTAGAAGCCTCTATGCAAAAATATATTGTCAAAAACAAAATATTTATTCATAAAAACAATTATATTCTAGAACGACCCATGATGGGTATATAAACCGTGACCAGTGTCGATTCAAATCAGTTTTTAAATCGGCCATTGTGCGATTCGTTCAGAGTTTGAAATCGATCATTGTGCGATTAGTATAAAAGTTTAATATCAAGTATTGTCTGTTACTATCAAAGTTTAATATCGATTGTTGTTCAATCCAGATCAAAGTATAAGTTGGAATTTGTACAAGTAATTTGATCAAGTAATTCGAAATTTAACATTGTGTGAAAAAGAATTAAAATAATTGTTGAAAAAGAAATCGGATAATCATTTTTTTTTTAAAAGCAATAAAATCAGGTTTTTTTTTTTGTTTCGTAAAAACTTGTGTTTAATTTAATTTTTTTTTTTTTTTTTCTTTAAACAAAAACGTGCGTGTTGTTCCAATTACAAAATATTTAGTAATATCGTTTACTAATATATTTTTTTTTTTGTTTTGTCGAGTATCGGAATCATTGCAGGTTCGGGCAGCGCTCCTTTGAGGATAAAGAGAGCCAGGATACCGCGACAAGTGGCGACCGTGACAGGACCAGGAGACGTACGGAAGAAGAAAAGAATTACAATGGCAAGCCGCAGCATTCCCATGCCACGTCTGCGTGAGATGATGGAGGCCGAAGGGCTGGACAGCACTGGCACAAGAGAGGTCTTACAGGCAAGATGGGAGGAGCACCAATCTAGGCAACAAGGAACACCAACTTCAAGGACTCAAGGACCAGCCATTCCCACATCAGAACGGCGTAGAAGTGTGGTTTCCAACCCGGAAGAGCCAGCTGCTGCGACAATGGAAATGATGTTTGCGACAATAATGTCCAACTTCAAGAATTTGGATGAGAGAATGGGTGATCGATTGGAGAAGATGGCCGACCAACTTCAAGGATCTGAAGCAAGGATGGATGAGCGACTTGGAAATCGACTTCAAGAGTCCGAAGAGAGGATGGGCAACAGACTTCAAGGATCGAATGAACAAATGGGCAACCAACTAGAAGAAAGAATACAAACCATACAATACGAATTGGGAGAGCGAATGGTGGATCTGAGGGACGCGTGCATACAGCGGATCGACCAAATAACCACGGATGTCGAAACTGTGAAAACCGACGTCGTTAACATTAAAGCCGATGTCATTGAGAATCGCACGCAAATCAAAGGCTTGGAGGAGAAGA
This sequence comes from Nineta flava, assembly GCA_963920215.1. NCBI lineage: Eukaryota > Metazoa > Arthropoda > Insecta > Neuroptera > Chrysopidae > Nineta > Nineta flava. The sequence goes on along the minus strand of OY986041.1, from coordinate 106,767,189 downwards.
TGCACGATCAATACAACAAAGTCGTGGATGACATTATACGGATCGAGCAGAATCAAACACAGCAACTGCGAGACATGCGTATTGATCCACAAGAAGTGAATACAGTCATTCGCTCCGCCGCATTGGACACAACGACGCTTCTGTCCATCATGCCGGAGTTCAGTGGTAGACCGGCCGAAGATCCAGTAGTTTTTTTGAACAGAGCAACGGCATTACTACGACAAACGCATCTGCCCGTAGATTGTTGGATTGAGATGGTCACAAAAAAATTAACAGGACCAGCCAGAGATTGGGCATTGATGAATCGTGGGTTGGGCTACACCTTCGATGAGTGGAAATGGCAACTGGAGAGTTTCTTCAACAGTATAGGAAGGAAAGCCAAAGCCGAACTGGAATTGATGACCGTTTCCCAACCCACAGGAATGAAGACAGAAGCGTTCGTCAACATGAAGGTGCAGCTGTTCAGAAGAGTGCACGCCGACAGGAACATTGATGACGTGGTGCCCATAATATTGAATTTACTACGCGACAATGTACGACCGCTGGTGAAGATTTCGAATCCAAAGTCATTAGATGAGCTACGTATAACCGTTAGAACATTGGATGAAGAGCCAGCGAGGAATCGGCAAGAACCACCAGCAAGAGCACCACCACCACCACGTCCAATTAGTCCAGGTACGTGCTTCGCATGCCACCAAGCGGGGCACATAAGCCGAAACTGTCCCAGAAGGGGACAACAAAATAGACCTGGGCCGTCGGGAAACTAATTCCAGGATCAATGAAGGAGGAAATTGGTTCTGGGGTACACATTAACCTCCACAAAAACGCACAACATCGGCGTGAACACCAACAATTACCGGTTCATTTGACAACAATGGAGACCAAGAACTCACACCAGAATAGGCCAATTGTGGAAGTTGATGTGCGTGGAAGATCAATATTGGCACTGATCGATAGTCAAGCATCACACAATTTTATCAGCGAAGAATTGGCAAGAAGTATTGGAAAATGGCACCCTGTCAGAGATAGTACAGGGAGTGGAGCCACATGTAATAATACTTTTAAGATTCTTGGAAAAATGTGGATGGATGTGATGATATCAAGAATGAAGTTCAATGTTGAAGTAATGGTTGTACCTGGCCTACGGAATCACATAATACTTGGTCATGAATTTTTAACAAAAAATGGTGTGAGCATCGATTACCGGAGTGGAATAATTTACTTGGGGTGTGATAAGAGAGTCCGCATTGCATGGAGAAAACCAGATGGAGCCCATAGAGAAGTGGCAACAATTAACAACGCATTGGGCGAGTTACAAATTAAACTCCTTGAGAACCAAGAGCAGTTAAAAGATGTCATTCGGCGACATCCCAGCGTTTTCGGCAAAGTTGGAAGGACAAAAACGATCACACACAAGATCGAGATTACGAAGAATTCCCCCATTAAATTACGACCATACCCGTACAACAATGAGAAGCAACGGGTATTAGAAGAGATGATTGAAGAGATGGAAGGCGATGGCATTATAGAACCATCCACATCGCCTTGGGCCGCACCCGTCGTATTGCCGAAGAAGAAAGATGGAACTTTTCGATTGTGCGTCGACTATAGAAAGTTGAACGATATTACAAAGAGCAATGCGTTTCCGATTCCAGATCTGCAAGAGATGTTGAGAAAAGTCAATGGAGCAAAAATATTTTCTACATTGGATCTTCAGACTGGTTATTGGCAAATTGAGATGGAGCCACAATCGAAAGAATACACAGCATTTACCACCCCAAGAGGTCTCTATCAATTTCGCGTCATGCCGTTTGGATTGAAGAATGCGCCAGCTACGTTCCAGAGTTTAATGAACGAAGTTTTATCTGGATACATCGAAGATTTCTGCCAAGTTTACCTGGATGACATATTAATCTACAGTCGATCAGTCAAGGAACATTTACACCACCTGGATCTTGTACTTGAAAGACTAGAACAACATGGATTAACTTGTAAACCAAGCAAATGTGTCATTGGCAGCAACAAAGTCAAATACCTAGGACATATTTTGAGCGAAGACGGCATTGACAGAGAGGAAGAGAAGAATGAAGCTATCAGTAATCACCCTGTACCAAGAACACGAAGACAATTACGACAATTTTTGGGATTATGTGGTTGGTACAGGAGCTTCGTGAAAAACTACGAAGATATAGCTGCACCTCTGAGCGAAATGCTCAAGAAGAACACAAAGTGGCGCTGGCTAACATTGCATCAGAAGGCGTTCGAAAATCTGAAATCATCGATTGTGAATGCACCGAAACTAGCACATCCAGATTTTAAGAAGACGTTTTGTTTAAATACGGATGCTAGTGACGTCGGACTGGGTGCAATATTATTCCAAATGGAAGATGATGGCAAGACAAGGAGAATAATAAATTACGCCAGCAAGAAGCTTGGACCCACAGAAAGAAAGTACGCCACGACAGAAAAGGAATGTCTCTCGATAATCTGGGCATTGAGGAAGTTTCGAGGATATCTTGAAGGAAGACATTTTAAATTATACACAGATCATGCAGCGCTCCAATGGCTGAACAAAACCAAGGATAGTCGAGCCAAATTGACAAGATGGGCATTAGCATTGGGAGCCTATGATTACGAAATAATTCACGTCCCCGGAAAAGATAATCAAGCCGCCGACTCCTTGTCCAGACAACCACAGGGCAAGGCTGAAGATGAAGAAGTGGAGGACATTCCAGAGTGGGTGATTGAAAAGAGGGCAAAAACACCAATAACCCTCAACGTAATTGAAGTGGAAACACCCACACTCGACGATATTAGACGATGGCAGGATGAAGATCGTGATGTGACTGCCATCAGAAGATACATCGTAGATAACAATAGTCCACTGAGAAGCAATCTACGTCGACGAGTGGACAGAACACGAGCTAACTACACCGTAGCTGACGGGATCCTCTGGTACCATAGTCAACAGATGGTACAAGAAGTGCCAGTGGTTCCCGAAGAACGCCGACTTGGTTTTCTGAGAATATATCACGACAGTGATGTAGCAGCACACCCTGGATGGAGAGAAACGTATCGTCAGATCCGTAACCGCGTATATTGGTATGGGATGCAAGATGACATACGCAGATATGTAAAAGGGTGTGATACGTGTGCTAGAGTGAAGCCACTGAATAAGAAACCAAGTACAGCAATGAGAAGTCGAAGACCTACTTCACCATGGGAGGTAGTCAGCATCGACTTGATGGGTCCATACCCACGCACATCACGTGGAAAAACAAATATATTGGTTGTGACTGATCTTTTCACTAGATGGATCGAAGCATTTCCATTGGGGGCCACGTCGACCTCGAAGATAGCCCAAGTACTGAAAGACGAAATATTTAGTCGTTATGGATATCCAAGAGCAGTACTAAGTGATAATGGTCCCCAGTTCAGATCAAAAGAATGGAAAGCAGTGAACAAAGATTGGAACACAGAGATATGGACAACGCCAATATACCATCCACGAGCCAACCCCACGGAAAGACAGAACCAGGAATTGAAGAAGTTGTTGCGTCTGCATTTACTGGATCAAGAACATAAAAACTGGGATCAACAACTGCACAAATCATTATTTGCAATACGAAATAGAGCAAACCGAACAACTGGTTTTTCGCCCGCCAAATTGTTACTGGGGGCTGAGATGAAGAAGCCTGGGGATTGGCAAATACAAACAGCTGAAGAGCCTCAAGATATTGAAGATTGGGCCAACGAGAGAAGCCAAGGACGTCAACAGAATGTTGAGATAGCTCGGCAAACAATATTGGCGAATGCCGAAGTGAACGACCAAGTGGAGACGGGACTCATTTATCAACCAGGAGAGTCCGTCTGGATGCGCAACCAAGTGCTCAGCAGTAAGGTGGAGGGTGTCCATAGTGGATTGGCACCAAAATGGAAAGGGCCTTACAGAGTGCTGAGGAGTTTACCAGCTGGAATATATGTTGTGGATACAGTGCCTCCCACGAAAATACATGGAGGTCTCTTGAAGCCGGCCAGTGCAAGGACCGCCGCCAATGGGAATCTGGGAAGATTGAGTGTGGGGAACGAGGTGTTCGGCCAACTACTTCCAGATCGATTGGGGGGTCAAAGGCATGGAGGTGATGGAAGACGACGGGATGTACCAAGTGTGGACGAGCCAGAGGCCAGAGCATTAGAGCCAGGGTACAACTTGCGGCCCAGACGACCGGCAATCAACAACAGGCGCCGTTGAAGAGTGAAGAACTAATGTGTACGTACAGTTTTAAGTTATGCTAGCTAGCTAAATGTACTAATACAATTGAAATAATTCAAATAGTTCTAAATCAAAAATTGGTCGACCAAATATAATAAGCAAATTAGAAAATGTGTGTTGGAATCTAGAGGGGGAGATTTTGTTGTAATGAAAATTATTAAGAATAATTTTTTTGATCCAACACACATTTTAATTATGAAAGTAAAATATTAAGAAAAATATTTAACAAAATAATATTTTTCTCCTTAGAAAAAAAGGAGTTTTTTTTTGAAAGTACAAAAAGAAAATAATATAGCTCGATTTATTTTTTTCTTAAACAAAGTTTTTTTTTAAGTCGAAAAATGATAATTAGATTAATAGATACTTTTGATTTAAAGTTTAGAAAGAAAAAATCAAAAATTGAAAAAAATTATTGCATATAATTTAATTTAAGAGAATCAAAAGTTATACAAATTGAATGTTTTACAAAATAACATAAACAGATCACAAATAAATAATTTTGTAAAAACAAGACAATTTTTGTAAACAGACGTAAGCTAGCTTACAGTTATGAATGTATCATACAATTTGTGTATAGATTTTAAATTGACACTGGCCCGGTGCGTTAAGTCACTGGTGAAATATTAACCAAGCGGGGTATGACTATGGGTCAAACCCAAGGAGAGGTATAATTTTTAATTAATTTTATAAATAATCTGAACACTCCGACTACGTCCATGGGTGTTGATATACTAAAATATTCTAGAAGCCTCCATGCAAAAATATATTGTCAAAAACAAAATATTTATTCATAAAAACAATTATATTCTAGAACGACCCATGATGGGTATATAAACCGTGACCAGTGTCGATTCAAATCAGTTTTTAAATCGGCCATTGTGCGATTCGTTCAGAGTTTGAAATCGATCATTGTGCGATTAGTATAAAAGTTTAATATCAAGTATTGTCTGTTACTATCAAAGTTTAATATCGATTGTTGTTCAATCCAGATCAAAGTATAAGTTGGAATTTGTACAAGTAATTTGATCAAGTAATTCGAAATTTAACATTGTGTGAAAAAGAATTAAAATAATTGTTGAAAAAGAAATCGGATAATCATTTTTTTTTTAAAAGCAATAAAATCAGGTTTTTTTTTTTGTTTCGTAAAAACTTGTGTTTAATTTAATTTTTTTTTTTTTTTTTCTTTAAACAAAAACGTGCGTGTTGTTCCAATTACAAAATATTTAGTAATATCGTTTACTAATATATTTTTTTTTTTGTTTTGTCGAGTATCGGAATCATTGCAGGTTCGGGCAGCGCTCCTTTGAGGATAAAGAGAGCCAGGATACCGCGACAATTTAAAAGTTCAGAATAATTAGAATACATCCATAACTGGCAGCCGTCTTAAAATCCATTACAATCAAGTGCAGCCTATATAAGAAAATTAAAAAAAAATAGAAATTATAAAAAAATACCTTGTAGAGAGAGAGAGACTATTGCATTATTCAACGTAATAAACAAGGAAAGTATATGATCATGCAAATGTGAATCATGAATGTGAATTATGTATTCCGTTTATCATGAACTCTACACAATCCACTATTAGTCATAGATAAAATATAGTAGTGGGTACTATTTGTATAAATACACTTAGAAATGGAGTAGGCTATACTGCATTATTCAACGTAATAAACAAGGAAAGTATATGATCATGCGAATGTGAATCATGAATGTGAATTTTGTATTCCGTTTATCATGAACTCTACACAATCCACTATTAGTCATAGATAAAATATAGTAGTGGGTACTATTTGTATAAATACACTTAGAAATGGAGTAGGCTTTACAAATGCATGATCATATACTTTCCTTGTTTATTACGTTGAATAATGCAATAGTCTCTCTCTCTACAAGGTATTTTTTTATAATTTCTATTTTTTTTTAATTTTCTTATATAGGCTGCACTTGATTGTAATGGATTTTAAGACGGCTGCCAGTTATGGATGTATTCTAATTATTCTGAACTTTTAAATTAGCTAAAAAATTTTCAATTAACATATGAGGGAAGTAACCTAAGTTTACTTTAAGTTTGAACACCTGGCTGCAGGTAACCGTAGCAGTAATAAGCAGCGCTGCCTGCTATTACAAGATTTGTCGTATCGTATACTATGTTATTTAACAAGCAAAATTCAATTAACACGTGAGGGATTTAATTATGAAAAAATCAATTTTTAATTAATTAATTAATGTTAATTGCAGCAGAACTACCCTGGCAGACATTACATTGCCAAATTGTTTATATTGCAATAAGCGTTTTCAATAATATTTCAATCAATTAACAGATGAGGGAAGGTTTTCACTAATGCCGGATCTTAGACCATTAGCATATTAAGACAATAAAAAGCCGTATTAAATTTGTCTGATTAAAGTAATACACCAAAAATCAAATTAAGATATTTAAATATTTGTCATTTTACGATTTAATTGGAGAGACTCAGTCATATAATGAAACTCACTGTATAAAAAAAAACATACAGTTAAAAGAGAGCACTACGTTAATTAATTACCATATAAATATTAATTAAATTTAATCACCACTATAAATAAATGTTTATTTCTATATATATATATATATATATATATATATATATATATATATATATATATATATATATATATATATATATATATATATAAAGCAACGTCGGTAATTGTAGTCGTAAGGTTTGTTTGTTTTTTTTTAACTCTGAATTTTAATTATATAATTAATTAGCTAATATAAACACTTTATTAAATTAAGATTGTAAATCTTTCATAAAATCATTTATATAAAACTAAATAGATTATATACAGAATATTGTAGAGATATATCTTATATAATACATATATAGAATACTTAAAACAGATTATCTATTATAAGTAAATAATTGTTTTTAATTACAGGAGGTGTCGGAATACAAAGTTTTCAGTACTACAGATGTAAATATTATAATTTATTGTGAATAAACTTACATTAAATATATTCTTTTAAACTGCTTTAAAATTTTCCAAATCATTTTAAGCGTTCCTACAAACTCTTGGTGTTTGGAGAGTACAGCAGCGGTTGGTCTCTATATGCTAAGTAGTTCTTACATGTAGCTTTTTCATACTGTCATTTGTGGAGACAATATGAGAGGTTCAGTTTAACATGCAATGATACCTTAATATGCTTAATCTAATTTTTGAAAACCATTTCCACTTGCTCAATGTGCTCAACTATGGACCACAAAAGCGTATTTAGAAACTAGGTTATTTTTCTACCTCTTCTTTTTTTACCTTCAACTTTAACCAAAAGTTTTAGCGATTCTAGTCCCTTTCTTTACTATATAATCCAAGAGTTCTAATTTTCTTATTATAATTATTTGCGAATAAATTTACATTATATATATATTCTTTTTAACTCTTAGGGTTTGGAATCACAGAAGTGCTCTCTAAGCTAAATAGTTTTTACAAGTGGCTTTTACACGCTGCTGTCACTATGAGAGGTTCAATTTAACATATAATAGAGACCTCAATATGGTTAATCCAATTTTAGCATACCAAGTCCATTTGCTCAATGTACTATGGGTCACAAAAGAATCGATCATTTAGAAAATTTGTTCTTCCTCTATCTCTGCCTTTTTTTCGCTTCAATATGCTATATGTACCAAGAGTTTCTTATATTTTTTTAAAACATACTTTTTTGATAATTGCGCATTAAACCTAACCCATTTTCACAATTTATCATTTGTTATAAAGTTGTTCAGTTGTATAGGTTTTCTTGAAAACTATGTGATTATGCATATTCAATCACTAATTTGAACACATGGTACAAAAGTAGTGCTCGTTTTACAAAATTTATTTGTATCTTATTCAATCGGTTTTAGCTCTTAAACACACATACAAAATGTCAGCTCGTTATCATTTTTCATTTTTAAGCAATCGTGTCTACGATCTGCCCGTAGAAGGACATGCGAAAATGAACTAATTAATTAATGAACTTAATTGTCTGTGTCAATATTTTCAACCGTTACAAAGTCGGGACTAAACATATAATTCTCAGGTATATATTATATATTATAACAAATAGAATATTGAAACATATTATGTAAACAAATTTCGATTTAAATAATCACAGTTTTTCATAATTATTCATATATTACAGGTTTGTATAAATGAAATCGTACAAACTATAAAATTGATCAAGACAACAGCGTCGATTGCAGTGATAGCTATATATCTGTTACATTTTGTATATTGAATAATAATATCTAATCGTATATGAACATTTTATGAGGTAAAATTTTATGAAGTCAATAAATTGTGCAATATAATATATAAACATACCGTCCTATTGAACAATCATAATAATAATAATAAACATATATAATTTGACTATTAATTAAAGCCATAATTTAAGGGAGGAAATGCGTATCTATTATATAATGTATATACATATACATATATATATATATATATATATATATATATATATATATATATATATATATATATATATATATATATGTGTGTGTGTGTGAATATACATGTAAATACACAAAATAATAACAATAAACATTTATATTGTACATATTATATAATTAATATACATTGTCGTATATTTAATAATAATTAACAACAAAACAAATTATTTTAGTTAATTTTAAATAATTACATGGCTTTTTAGTGTACAAGATTGTACTGTACGTATGGTTGGCTGCACATATGTTATTGTATATTACATACTATAAATAGGTAGAACTGTGTTCATTTGTATTGAACCCTCGAATATTGTTATAGTTTGAGTGGATCATTATATTTTCATAATAAAAGCAAGGAAACATATGAATGTTTCCTCCACTTTAAGTCCATTTTACTTAGAGGAGTGAAATACTGTATAATATACAGTACAACAACTAGAATTCGCTAGTTGTTTAGTGCCACTGATCTCAATTTACTATTTTATTTACTAAATATTGTATAGTTTGGTTTTTATATATTATGAATTACTTAATATTAATAATGAATATATAACATTATTCTATACCAAAATATTATTTTTGTTTTTTTTAATTACCAAGAAAATAGTTTTATTATAAGTTTATATTGTTATTTATCTTTCATTTTCTATTGATCTTATAAGTGTTTATCTTCGTTAATTATTTTTATTATAGTAGGCGTAGCCATATTATACAAATTTTAAATGGAAATAAGAAAGGACATTATAAGTATATGATAAAAAGATTATTTGCCCTTTTAATACGGAGAAAAAAGTCTAAATAAAATTATTTTTAATAATAAATATTTTGTCTTTTATTATTCCATGACCATAATATATTGCTGTTCTTGTCTGATATTTGTTTACAGGGAAATATTTTACATTCTTTTTTTGCTTCGAAGATTCTGAGATTTCTCCTCCAAATAATGGACATTTTTGAAATATGATTAAAATCAGTTGCCCTTCTACAGTATAATATTTTCCCCTTACGCGCATATAAGGTTCAATATATTTGAATTTGATTCTACCTACTATAGATAGGTAGGTAGGTAGGTAGGTAGGTAGCACTGTATTATGATTTAAAACATCATAATAATATAATGTGGTATTGTGTTTTAAGGGGGGCATGCAGGGCATGAAGGGGTGCACTCATACATTTGATTTAGTTATTTGTAAATAAATAAAACTATTCAACGTGTAATGTGGTGGTGCATTGATAGAAATTGATTATTATGTTCAAATTTATAAATAAGCAAAATATTCAAATGTACAAGATGATTCTGCAATGTCCATGGATCTTCAATATAGCTAAAATAATACACGATAGAAACATCCGAAAAAGGTATTTATTTCAAAATACCAATCTTTTTAATTGTTTCTGTAAACTTTAAGCATACTCATCCATTGTTAGTATAGTTGCTTTTCGGTTATGTTATACTAACGAAGGTTACTAGCATTTACTTAATTTGACATTTAAGGAATATGTCTGAACATTAATCTGACTGCAATGTTAAAAATCTAATGCATCTTGGTTAAGCAAACCTAATACCTCAGGCTTGTAAATGTATTCATTTATTAGTTCGCAGCGCTTATTGTCGTATCTTAACTGAAACCACTTTAATACCAACATTTAATCGCTATAGCAAATTATGCACACTGAAATAATAAAGGAAGGTAGAGAATAAGACAAATTTTAAGTTTACCTCTCTTTAAGTGGAATTTTTCCATTCCATTGGCAACGATGAATAAACAAGACGATAGACAAACAAGAAAAATGGATAAATATTAAACCCTTGGGCATCATAAAGGCCTGTTGTCAATGAAATCAACCAGAAGATTTACTTAACAGTAGAAGATACACTCAACGATTTGCAACATTACTGAATCAAGGGCACTGGTCTCTGACGAACATTTTTCGTAAAACTTTTTTGCCTTTGCCTCCCTCAATTAGTCATCTTCAATGGTATCTTTCAACCACTAGTTTTCAAACCCAACTTTTAGATATGAATTTTAATATTCACAATCAGGCAAGTTTTTCACAAAACGATAAAATTAGTACTATGGCTATGTTTAAGATAAAAATGTGTCACATCGATAGAATGAAAACAATATTAACATATTAAAGACAAGTTAATTGTCTTTAAACATAAATCTAAAATAAATAATGTATATCATTTTCGGAGTTTCAAGAGCCTATAGATTAACCAAACACCGTATACTATGGAAATTAGTTTATGAAAAACAAGTAATCAATACTTGTATAAACCATCGACTATAAATACCACAATAAAAATTCGGCAAACATAACTACGCACAGTACATTGAACAGTACAGTTCATTGAATTTTCTAAAAATTTGAATGAGAAATTTGAAGTTAGTTGTCTTTACTGATTTCCTTCTGTATCAAATTGCAATTTATTAGCCTCGATATTTACACATTCTGTTAATAGATATTTCAAATATATAAATATCACATGGTAATATGTAAAATATATTTCATGTAGTGAATAGACTAAATCTAAAACTAAATGAAAATACATTGACCTTGCAGAATTATTAAAAGTAATGTGGTTCAATTTATTTATTACCCAGTAATTTAATGCGAAAAATTATCAGTATTTTATTAACAATAAAAGTAATGGAATCTGTTAAAATTTTATTGAAATCGCATTGATTTAAAGGGAATAAATTTTGGCACCAATCTAATGCTATTTTCAAGTTAAGCTGGTTTTCCAAAATAACTAATAAATTCTATCTACAATCAGCAGTTAATGTTTTATTACTATGTAGGAATATTGATTGCAGAATAAATTCATTATCACGAAACCTTGCCAATTTTTGGTCAAACGCTTTCTCATAATCATGTTTTAGTTTGACCTAATGGCGGGACGGTTTTGAAAAGGTACCTTATTTACAAACTGTCAAAATATTTTATTGTTGCAATATTATTCTCATTCAATTGATTTGAAACAACTAAGTCGTAAAATTACCTGTCAATACCATGTACGACATTGTTATTTTAATTATTATTCCTTTTTAAGTCAATAGTAAGAAGCATCGAAAGGGCAACGATAGGCATAACAAGAAGAGATAGGAAAAGGGAAGAATGCATAAGTCTTACTTCAGGTATAATATTGATCCGAAAATGGAAGTGGATAAGGCACATAATTTGAACCAAAGATCACTGGACAAAGAAATTAATGGACAAAGAAATTAATGGAATGGTGCCCGTTAGAATATACCAGAAAAAGAGGAAAACAAAAGCCAAATATGATGAGGAGATGCAAAAAGTATGTAGGGAAGTACCTAACTTGGAAAAAAGTACCATGGTATCTATATACAAATGTATATACATGTTTGGAGGCAAGAATCCTGAAAATACAATATTTTTTATATATATTTGGCTCTTTTATTGTTTTTTTAAATATTAATTTTGTTTTATTTTCATTTTTTTTTCATAATATTTTATATTCATACTTCAGACTCTTGTTGAATTGCAAATATAAAGCACAAATAAGTAGATATTAAGAATAACTAATTGCTAAATATTATTTTCAAATAAAGGTTTTTTTATTTATTTATTTAATAGACGAATAATGTATATTTTATATTGTACACTTGGTTACAAGAGTTGATGTTACTTTTAAAATTTTATAATTAATTTGTGCCTTCATCATTCAGTTTGCGAAATAAATTTTCGTATAAAAGTTGTTACTACATTTATATTGAATAACATTTCCGGAGCATTTTTACGAAAATCGAATCAATAAGGCACAAATCAATGATAAAATTCTTTAAACTGACATCAACTTGTGTGGTCATAGTACTCAATACATTATGGTTAGATAAAAACGTTTAAATATCTCCTCTTTATGGTTATATTTTACATTTCTCAGAAAAAGGGTTCATTATTATTTTAAGCCAAAAATCAAAACCATTATATTAAGGACGTTCCAGCACTGTGTTATGCAATCAGTACAACAAACCGGTTTGATTTTATTATAGCACAAATACATAAACACACATATACAACACATAGACAAAACACTTTTCTCATATATAAAATAATGTTATTTTGAAGAAAATAGATAAATTTAAACTTTTATATTTCGAAAACAAAACGGTAACATACGATTTTTTTAAAAAATTTATATAATAAATATTTAGCGTTACTCACCTAGTTTTTTTTTTAAATTCTGTCGAGCATTTTTTCTAATACAACAGATAATAGTTGGGCTGGCATGAAGTTTTACATGCTTCTAATGAGAGAGAGTGAGAGAGAATGAGAACTTTCGATATTAATTATCTCGCGTTCTAAACGGTCAAAAATTCTGAAACTTCGGGATTTATTAGAAAACATTATTATTAGCCTGTGAAACAAAAAATGAGCAAAATTTGTGGAAAAGTGGTAGCATGCTGGAACATCCTTAATTTTATGAACAATGATGTAATAACAGTCTTATAGCACACTCAGAAATATGTAAATTTATTTTCATTTGCTTACTCATTGCTTATTTGATAACCATTTACAATGTTGATATTAAGAAGTATAATGTTATTTTAGAAATTTTTTCTGCTTTTACAAGCAAAATAAATAAAATATTCGTGAAATAAATAAATTTCGTACACCATCACAAATATAAACACACAACTGTTGAGTTTCATTTCTAGTATTTATATTTTATTCATAAGGTCAAAGAGAAACGAAAAACAAAAAAAAATGAACAAGAAAAAAATAAAAAGTATAAAACCCTACACACAACGCAACACCAGAAAAGATAAATTAGATATGTTAACTAATTTCCATTTGTTAAGAGTTTGTACGAGTGGATATTGTAGCTTAGGAGTATAGTATAAAAATTGTAATATCCCTTTTCCAAACTTTTGTTGTAAAATCGTACAAAGATCTTTTTTTTTAATTCAAATCGTCTTAAAATTTTAATTAAATGTATGTTTCGAATCATAGATTTCCGTCCATCTAAGACCAATGATATAGCAGCTACTTAAAGTGAGGAGATGCCTCATGCGAGGGGTTCTCTGATTTTGCATTCGCTAACTTGTAGTCACTTTTGAGCTCTAGACCCGTATTATTACGGGTGACTCGAATACGAAGGGCTTTTCAAATATTAATACTTTATAGTTGGTGCAGTAATTGGTTTTTATTTAACTTTCAGTAAATGAATTGATTTGAGATAATCAAAACTTTATTCCGAAGAAATTTGGCTCCATTAGTATAGTTCTGCAAATTTGTTTACAATACAGTATTTAAATCTGTGTACCACCCTTTGAATCATACAAATATTATTCATTCTTTTTTATTGTGGTTGTTATTGTTGTTGATATTGTTGTTCTGATACAAATCTCCGAACGTATTATCATCGAACGTCACTGAGAAAGCAGGCGACGGTATGCAGTCTGGTATAACACAAAGTAGAAAATCAAACGCGATCTCTCTATTCTATGTTATGCAGTCATGTGAACGTTATAAATAAAAAGGTCAGTTTTGGATACACGGTAAAAAATTTCCAATTATTAATAGTTCTTCAACTTAAAAGTTCGGCGGCAAACCTGGCGGATGAATTTATTATTGACTTTAGTTAAGACAATTCAATAATGTGCGAGTCTATATAATATATGCTTGTTCTTTAATACTTATGTCTTCGTAATCGTAATGGAAATTGACATTAGTATAGTATTGTGACGTTTAAGGATGACCAGCATACTACCACTTTTCGACAGATTTTGCTCAATTTTTTTCACAGGCTAAGATAATTAATATCATAGTTATCATTCTCTCTCACTCTCTCGTATTAGAAGCATCTCTCGTATTAAACTTCATGCCCGTCCAACTATTATCTGTTGTATTATGAAAAAATAAACTATTATGACCTATTATGAAAAAATAATCGACAGAATTTAAAAAAAAAAACTAGGAGAGTAAAGCTAAATATTTATTATATAAATTTAAAAAAAAAATCGTGTGTCACCGTTTTGTTTTCGAAATATAAAAGTTTAAATTGATTTATTTTTTTTCAAATCAACATTATTTTGTATATGTGAATTAGGTCTATGTGTTGTATATGTGTGTTTATATATTTGTGCTAGTACGTCCTTAAGTACACACAACCTTGCTTAAATCATTTAAGCTGTAAATGAAGTTCAAACTTTATATTTTATTTCTATAAAATTAAAAAAATTGTTATCAAAAAAAACAGTCACCAAATGCGGTCTTTATAAGGCATTAGCTGAGTTTATTAATAATGGTAATGAATGGCTATGGTCTATTGGGACGCTTATACGCTTAAAGCGCTCACAAGCATTACAAACATAGTTTCATTTGGCTGTGTAGGCGCTCACATCCAAGTGAAACGCCTGAAACCAGCGATTATTAATATACATATATATATATATATATATATATATATATATATATAAATATATATATATATATATATACATATACATATATGTATATATATATATAAAATGTGGGTATTTTCGACATCTATTCGGTTGATTCGATGCACATTTCTCTGAAAAATTCACATGGCCACATAGCTCTTGCGTGCCGAATTGTTTGTATCATACTACGAGTATATTAATATATAAATTGGAAATATTTTTATGAAAAAATCTATACAAGACGACATGTAGTATGTTTGTTATATTCTTGATTTGCTGGTGGACAGTATAAGCTATATCTTTGTGTATATAATACAAAATACGAATGAATGAAGACATTGAACGACCAACGGACTATAAATAGTATTTTCTATACCATCATACATACTCGTATACACAATATATACTACAAAATATCTTCTCTATTTCTTGAATAAACTTTGTAAATATTTGTTGAAACCATAAACTATATATATATATATATATATATATATATATATATATATATATATATATATATATATATATATATATATATATATATATATAACTATAGTTATATATATATATATATATATCTATATATATAATAAACATGTTATATTATGTTTATATAACATACATACAACACATAAATTTATATTGAATAACAATAATAATATCCAATTGACCAGTTGTACTTTATATATATCTTGTATAATATCAACACAATGGTAACGAAGTTCAGAAAAGTATCAACAAGAAAAAAGCATATTTTCAATTCTTGTTATAGTTGTTATAGTTCAAAAGTTGACCACAACAATATTATCACTATCAAACATTCAAAGATTTAAATTATAACAAATTGAAAAATTGTTTAGGTGAAAGATTTCCATCTAATTGTCAATCTTTAAAAAGACTAAAAGTCTGATTAAATATATTGTGTGAATGTTCACAACTTAATGGAATTTTTTAATATGAAACATTTTTTTCAGCAGTTTAAATCGACTGTTGGCCCGGCGACGTAGATATTACATATAAAAAATGCAGTTTTATAAAAGATGCTCATAGATGGCGGTACATATCCAGGGGTACATATACATATTCAAAAACTCATTCATAGGTGGCAATGCATATTTTCTTTACAAAATAGTTAATAATAATAATAATAGTTTAAGTAACTGATTGAAAGAATGTCGGGATTCGAACCCATAACCTCCCAGTTCCACGTAAACCTAACACTACTCGGCTACTTGGACGGTTAAGTTAAATCAACGTATACCATTACCGCCCATTCTCACCGTTTTTAATTTAAGTGTGCCTTTACTAAGAAAAACTTAATTTTACGACTTTCTTAATTATTTCGTTTGTTGCACCGCTATTACCTTAGTAGCCAATCCAAGTGGTTGGGCTATTAAAGGCGCTATATTTTTCATATAATTGATTAAAATAAATTAAATTAATGGAACAGTTAATTAACTAAACTCCCGGCGAATGAACAACAACGAAAGTAATCGGCTATATTTGTGAAGGTTTTCTGAAGTATCCTTTCCACAAACTCCAGATGAATATCTGCAGTCGCACAACTTACAAACTCCCAGTCAACATAGTTTCTTGTCCTTTTAGGGGCTGGAAAAAAAGAAAAGCCTACTCACCTGGCTTCGTCCTCCTCCCCGTTACTACTACTACTACTACTATTAGGTAAATAGAATACGAAGATCGGCTGGATGAAGCCTACCATTCTATTATTTTCGATGCGCACAAGATACATGAATGTATGGTGATCTTGCATGACCTATATGAACATGACACACGACCTCTAAACGCTAGAACAAGATTTTTTTAAATCTATTAATTTATGTTAAATCGTAAACACCTTCATAAAATATTATTACAATATTAAATAAAATCTACAGAAAAATTTTATTCAACATTTTTTTAAACGCAAATTTCTACACATGACAAAAATACATTCAGTTTCTTTGTGATGTGCGTTTGTGTGTGAGTTCGTAATGTTAAGGAACTTAAAGAAAATAAAATGTGTAAAAAAAAGTGTATAAATACAGAGTCTGCCATTTTAAACAATGTATTATAAAGAATGTAACAAAAGTAACATTTGTCTTTCAAAATTCTACAGTTAATTTGCTCGTAATTCATTCGGTTACTGATAGGCCAAGAAATAGGTTGATTTACATGACACTTCTCCGTAATATTTGCGAATTCCATATTTTTGTAGGGCTGATAGCCCAGATGAAGACCTACTATTGTCCAACCACCGATTCATCACACATTTTTTGCAACGCGTTCAAAGTTGGCGAAACGGAAAAAAACAGGTTTTTGAGCGATAGAGACGAAATTGTGAACTTGATAGAAAAAAAGTAAAGGAACCATTTTTAAGTATTAAGAAGACAAACAATTTGGCGCGTCGGAAATAAAAAATTAATAAATAAAAAACAAAAAAGAAACCAAATATGTCCGAATGTCAATCTTTTTTTTCGTTGATATATTCCTTCCCAGAGACATGATTCGGGTTTGGAGGGTAGGTTCTTTCGAAAAAGATACGTAAACAAACATGTAATTACACCAAACTAAGACAATTAAACGTACTTCAAGCATGTACTAACTGTATTTGTAAAGTACCGGTAAAATACCTTATCTTGGTTTCAAAATCATCAAATGAAGGTACAATACAGGAGCAAAATAGTAACGACCAAAAAACTAGACTAACATGAATGTAGTCACAGGTGGGTCTAGTTCTTCGTATTTCTACTTGCTAGTAGCATCTCCTTGACAGCGAAAATCTCCAAACTACATTCCGGCATGGTACCCCGTTGTGCCACGAGTTCCCCAAGTGTATTGTTTAAAATTGTGACATCCTGTATTTATATATATATATATATATATATATATATATATATATATATATATATATATATACATATATTTATATATGATGAGATTCGCGTATAGATTTACATGAAAGAGATTTGGATGAATAATAACAGTATAACGTTCAATATATAATGCGTTGTCTGTCGTTATAGAACGTGGAATACATAGATATAACGGTAGTTACGAAAAAGGTACTTCTTCCATGTTAATCGTATATGGATACAGATGATGACTGTATGTGTGTGTGTATGTATATAGAACGTCGTAATGTTTCTCTTTCTTTTTACCAGCGTACCTTTTACTACTAAGTGAGCCAGCAGTGCGTTTGTTAAAATTAGGATGTTAAGTTCACGTTTGTCAAGTAACTCAGTAAAGAGTAAAGTATGAAACAGACGCAGAACATTGTTGCAGCAACATTGAACTCCGTCTACAAAATATGTTCTGTACAGACGTGCAACCAAAATTATGGAAGACAAAACTATTATTTTATTATTTTATGACGCTAGTCATAAAAATTCAATCATTTCTCATCTTGTCTCTATCTATCTCATTTAATTTGTATAGTTTATTTATGTGTATGTATCTAGTAAAAAACTAGTGTTGGATAATATCTATATATTATTATTACAAATAATAAAATATATAATGTAAATTTTAACCAATCTAGGTAATAAAACATAATAAAATATTAGGAAAGCATAAAATATTAGATAATATGACCAATTTTTACACGAACATTTAACTCCTTCAAAATATCAAATAATTTTGATTTCGAACCGTTCAAGGACATGTTTTTTGTTGCTGCAACCACTATACACATTTGCAACATAATAGGTTGCTGCATAATGTTGCTGTTCAATGTTCCTCGTTTGTAGGCCCTATAACGACTGATTTAGTTTTGTAGTGATTTCATGTAATTATCACATTAAATAAAACAGTGCAACAATAGGCTCCGCCTTCTTGGTTTTTCTATGCAACATACAGAAAATATTTAAACAAAGCCAATTCATATGCATATAGAAGAAACTATGGTTGTTCATGTACAATGATTATCATATCATAAATGATAGTTTAACAAATATATCTAGAGATCGTGTCGAAACTTGCGTCATAATCAACAAGACCTACGAAATAATACTCCATAGAGTTAAAATTATCGAGGGGACGCGAGCCGCGCAAAATTTCTGACTTATCTGAGAAATAAATTGAAAGGACACGTTTTTCTTATACTCCTTTTATTGACTATTCCGGAAAACTAGCATTTGTTTCATTTACAGATTAAGCGGAAGTGTTAAGTGAAGGCTATAAGAAATCAGATTTATTTGTACGGAAAAACGAACGTTAAGTTTTATATTTTTCTATAACTGGGTAGATATTCTTTTATAAAATAGTATAAAATTTTAATAGACATATGAAATATTTAAGGATCTTTGAAATATCGAAAACCAAAAATTCTCAATCATCTTGTATCATCAGTTAGATATTCTATATGTAGTAGGCAAGACATGATATTCCATAGGGATTTCAACCATTTCCTGTTCACAACAACCTAATATTAAATATTAAAGCAGTCGGATTTGATTTTTACTTCTACGAAAAAACGTTAAAAGCATCCATCTTAGTTATACATATAAGAGGAAGAAGTTACCTTCAATATGAATGAATCTATTACAGTTCTTCTTTCAAGGAAATATACATTTCATATTCAAATATTTTGTTCTGGAAGAAGAGTCGAAAGGAAATAAATACGTATAAAAAATTAATGTAAATAATTTATATTTTCTCAATATTCATCAAATATAACAAAATGTAAATAACATTGAGTGGATATTCCTTCTATATATTTATAAAAAAGTTTTCTTCTTATATACTTTTTCTCCACTTCTCGTCAAAAATATTTTTCAAATCAGAGTTTTCTTTCGATATTATACTATCTAATATGAAAAATGTAGGAAAAATGAATTGGTATATATATATATATATATATATATATATATATATATATATATATATATATATATATATATATATTTGTTGACTATTATTACGATTGTGTATTTTGTATTGAATCATTTTAAAAGCTGATTTAACATAATTGCAATTTTAACAATCACTTTATTTCAAGTATTAAAATATTGAAATATATGGATGGATTTTTTATAAGAAGATACGGAACAATAAAAAGTGTTTTTTTTTTACCATTTACCTGTTTGTGAACGATGTCAAGTGTAATTCCTGTCTTAACCGGTTAATCTTTTATTCAAGCACCCTTATTATGTTATCAATTACGAAAATAGACGTTTAGAAGTCATTCCATACAAAATGCTCCTACACTTTAAACTTAAGTTTTATAGTTGTATTATAGCTTAGCTTTGACAATTTGAAATTATGAATTATGAATAAATTGGTGGAGTCTTGGTTTTAAAAGTAACGAACAATGGAATGTATGAACGACCAATGTTTGTTTATCTATTATATGCATAGTCTAGCCACCTTAGGGTGTTTTTTAGAGGGAGACATGTTTAGGGATTGTTCAAAGAACCCACATTACATACAAAATCTTAATAGAAAAAAAACCTACATTACCGATAATTT
The DNA here is from genome assembly GCA_963920215.1 of Nineta flava. Taxonomy (NCBI): domain Eukaryota; kingdom Metazoa; phylum Arthropoda; class Insecta; order Neuroptera; family Chrysopidae; genus Nineta; species Nineta flava. The sequence goes on along the minus strand of OY986041.1, from coordinate 106,746,553 downwards.
TTTCAAATTTTCAATTTAGGGTGTTTTGGTTTGATTCTACGGGCTTTGAAGTTACTCAAACAAGCTTTTATTGGATGAAAAACAGCTCAATTGTTTTCATCCGCCATATTGAATATTGATACTAATTGACGCTAACACGTACTTATTGTTCCAAAACGAACGGCATTTTCAAGAGTAAGCCAAAACGAAAGCAAATAAATTGCGCTTATAAGCGTGAACGCTGAAAGCGGTTTAGCACCTATAACAAATACACCCAAAGTGTCACCATTCGCTTACATTATGTTAAATTTGAACATCCACAAAACAAACCTCGGTTGTTCCCAATATAAAATAAATTCATATTTATACAAATTATTAAATTAAAACGCGGTTTTGTGAAAAGAAGTAAAAAAAAGAATACCTACGGGTATATATATAAACAGGATGTTCTGAAATTTTTTCAAGGTGAAGAGCTGCAAAAAAAAAAGTTTAATAAAGTTTTTCGATTTGACGCTTATTTTTAAAGATATCAATTAAACACAATCAATTAAACATTGATAAATTCAACCAATCACACAGAGCGCATAGTGTAAGGAGGCGTGCCTCAGCAGTAGATCGTAGCGTTTTAACTTCTAAAGGCAGGCAGTCGATAAGAGGCCGTGTCTCCTTACACTATGCGCTCTGTGATTGGTTGAATTTATCAAGTTTCATTGATTGTATTTAATTGATATCTTAAAAAATAAGCGTCAAATCGAAAAAATTTTTTAAATTTTTTTCTTTGTTTTTTTGCAGCTCCACACCGTGTTATAGTTTTCTTGTATAAATTTCAAAAACACCCTGTATAAAACAATTTTCAAAAGCATTTATATTAGAGTTGTTTGATTTCTTAAGTTGAAAAAGTTTTGTGTTTTATCACACAAAATGTATTCACTCAGTTGCTACTCACTCAACAAACTGAACAATTGTTGTACAAAACTACAAAGAGGTAAAAAGTTTTACCTTTAAACTGAGACAAAGCCACTTGGTTGGTTGGTTGGTTGGTTGGTAGCTTTGGTACAGAATTGAGAGTATAAACGAGAACAGACTGACAAACGTACATATTACATTTCATACACATATTTATAAAGAGAGAAAAAGAAAAGGTGTAAGGAGTTTAAATAGTTTTTTGGAAGAATGATGTATTTTTCTTTTATAATGATATTAAAAAGTTCTAGAAGTCGAATACATGGTTTAACTAAATGAATAATCGTTTGAATTTATAAAAAAAAAGAAAAAACAAACTTTTTCAACGTTTATTATTTTATAGATTCTAATCATTTTTTTTTATCTTACAGTTTAATAAAAACGACAGAAAAAAAATATTAAAGTTTTCATAATTGCTTTCACTTTATTAATTATATTTATAAAGAATTAACTACTAAAAATACTGTTTGTTTTTTCGATTTTATCGATCTGTTTTTGTTTTTTTGTTACAACCAAGTTTTGCGCTTTCAATACATTTTTTACCTTAGGAAATAAGAAAACGAAAAAAATGTTGTAGTTCGTAAACATACTGGTGTAGCCCGTAACTATAATCGTGGGAAAAATTTTTTGTTACTATGAACCTAAAGTTGAAATACAAGTTTGAAATAAACTTAGTGTCATGATTATCGAAATTATGCTCGAGCGATCTGTTTTTGTATTTTGTTACAAACAAGATTCGCACTTGCAATATAGTTTTTTACTTTTACGAAAAGATATTACTTTCTGGAATCTTATAAAATGTGATACGTACTCGTATCTTTTAATGTATGCAAATTTTCAAAAATAAATATTTAAATTCGATAATATAAAAAGTCGTCACGTAGGAGCTATGTATACTTAGCGAATTTTTTTTTAAATAAAGAGCACTGCAATGATATAAAATCAAGTTACCAAGCTGACGATTGTAATATTAACTATTACAAATTGTAAATATTACTGTAAATAACAGACTTGCAAAAATATGATGGGATAAAAAATTTTAGTACACATTGTGTGTTTCTTTCTCGCTTCGTCTAAGCCCTCCTTACCCCTTAGTAAAGAAGATAGACTTTTATACTAGGGATGTTCGATGAACATTTAAGGGAATTTTTTCGATATTTCTTCGTCGATACAAAACCAGTAGTTGGATTTTCTAAAGAAAACCTGATAATTCTAGGTCTAAAGTAATTTCAAGTTCTAAATGCAAAACGTGAGCAATCAACCTGGTTCATAGTTAAACTATTTTACTATTAATATCTTCTAGTTAGTAATATATTAATATATTTTACGATTAACAATTTTTTTAAGTTAACAGATGCTGTAATTATGAAGACCAGTTTTTCAACAAAATCATAGGATAATAAACTTTCTTATAACCCATTACTGAACGATGAACTTAAATTAAAAACGGCTTTGACTTTCTATTTGCATCAACTTAATGGTATTGTAGCACGTAGCCTATCATCGTATGAAAGTTTTTTGCCATCAAATACCAAAAAAGAAACATAAGTTTCAACCACATATATTTCAACCATTTTGAAATAAAATTAGTGTCATAATTATTTATGCTGTGAGTATAGAAATAATATAGAAAATACATAGTCACATTAATTCGCTTTATTAAAAAAATAAATTAGCAAATTTAGAAATACTTAAAATTATTAAAATATAATATTATTGTATATTGTAATGAACGAAAGAACACAAACCCTTTGAAATAAAACAAAACGAATGCTAAAACAAACATACAAGCAGGCTGTTATAGTAAATACACATGACTAGTCGTAGATAAAACATTATAACGTCGACAATAGTGTTCCACGAATAATACGATTCAATGACGCAGTGGTTTTGTATTCTTTGACAGGGCACGTTTTGTCTATCCTCACCATAACTCACTGCATTAAATCTGTGAGACAAGAGTTGATGCTGCTACATTCGCATAATTACTTATATTATTGACTTTAGCCCAGCTCATATGGTTTAAAGTGAAATGGTCTGAAGTGTCTGAAGTATCGCAGGATAAAAGAGTTATTTGATAATCTTCTTAAAAAATTAGTAATTTTACTGCGATTTTCATAGAAAATTACTCATGTAAAATGATAAATATGGTTTGTTTAGTCGTTAGATAGTTAAAGAGTTAAACCACTCAAGAGTCTTAGATAGATAGATCGATTGGAGAGGCTGTCCTGGACAGAACACACTTCGACCATAAGGTCCATTGTGATGCCTGCCTAAGGATGTAACGATGTGAGTGGAGGACAAAGGATTTTGTGTGGAGACTAGGAATTGGTAGGATGTGCGGCTCATCTGGAGTTCGTGAAGGAAACTGTAGAAAACCTTTACAAGCATAGCCGGTTACTTCGTTCTTGTCAATACACCGATATTTAACTGCCTCCCCCCCTTTTTTTAATAATTGACAAACTGCCGACGTCGGGATTCGAACCCATAACTCTCAGTTTCAAGTACACACAACGCCTTTACAAGCACGGCTACTTGACTGGTCCTCAAGAGTCTTAGTAGAAAAACTCCTAAACTTCAAGCGACTATTTTCGATGCTTGACTAAACATTTGGACAAGTATCTTGCTACTTGAGTTTCTCTTGGTCCGTGCTTTTAAGCTTTACTATTTAACTTCGTAAATTTTCTTCTATTTCTATTTAAATTTTTTAATTTGATTTTCTTTACTTTATGTTCAATATAATCGACTCAGAATTTACGCTCTGTTAGTTTCAGTAAAGACTCCACGTGTTTTATAACATAATGAATAGGAGAGTAAATAAATCGCATTTTATATCGATTACTTTGCATTTGTATATATGTATAACTTGAGTGATGTACACTATGCAAATAAAAAAACATAAAAATGTACAAATAAATGTTAATTAATTAATGGTAATTTATTTTGATTATACAAGAAAAATGAAAAACTAAACAGAAAAATCTCTGATTAATTTCTTCCGTCAAATAGACAAATAACATTTGTTCGTTGACTGTTTGTATGGGCAAATTCGTTTGTTTGTTGAGATTTTAACCAGAAAAATCTCTGGTTACTCTGTATTACTCTGAACGGAACTGGAAGATTGCTGGTTCGACTCGGAACGATGGTTAATTAAACTGTCGGCATACGGAAAAGAACGAATATAACCGGCTATGCTTGAGAAGGTTTTCTGCAGTTTCATTTCACGAACTCCAAATGAATATCGGCGTAGTTCCTATCAAAGATGGTTGCAGTCACACAACATACCAATTCCTAGCCTTCACACAAATATTCCTTGTCCTTTAGAGATCGGTAAAAACTTCCTGGAAAGGCCTACTTATCAGGCTTCGGCCTCCCCTTCGCTATTATCACTAGTGGTTGAGATTTTAGTTACTTTATCAGGACTAGGCAGTTTCAATTTCTTGAAAATCTTTGTCAAGTTATTTTGTTTCTATCACACCAACATCGTTTGTTTAATTTTACGTATCTTAAAAAGAAAATAGTTATATTTAAAACTTGTATAACAATGTAACCACAAACTGGCGTCATGTTAGATAGATGTACTGAATTTTGTAAACAGAAGTTTTTTCTACGTTATAATATTCTTACTATACCAAAAAATACATACCACTTTCTTACAGATAGACTAACAGAAACCGACCCATATTTGAATTATGTGATGTGCATGTTTATACTCACAAAATTATATCTTTATTTCATTGTAGACTACAGTTTTATCTAAGTTTAATAATCGAGATTTTATTTTATTATATAAAACTGTTTTTGTTATACAAAAGTACATTTAATACCACTTCATGTAAATAATACAAAACAAAATTAAATTAAATTTCGAAAATATAATGATAATTATTAGTAATATTATTATTTAAATATTAAATTTGAGGACAATCATTATAATTTGGGTTAAAATGGGATCAAACTTGCAAACATGGAACACTTAATGGAATCTTACTTCAAATGCAGACGATGTACTTTTGTTTTTATTATCACGCAAACATGAATGATTCCTTTCGATTAAAGTTAATTATTACTGTACACTTTTCTTGTATGTTCTTGAATGTTCTTCAACAAGTTTCTTTTGGCCAGATATTTCCCTTTTTTCAGCTATTCCCTCCTTCTAGATAATGGTTTAGACTAAACATACAGTTCTAATGGTTTTCTAATTTTAAATAAATGGAGCTAGATACTTAATTCTCAACGATATCTTCTTTGGTACGTTCCAATATGTTCCAAAATTACGACACTGTCGCTTTTTTAGGGAATTTCCTCCAAAGGAAATCAGCTATTGTTTGTGTACCAATGTTGGAATTTCGTAAACATTTCTTCAAATGTCCATCGATCTTACCTACGAGATGTCAAAAGTGACTATCGTTAAAGTTTATATATATATATATATATAAATATATATATATAAATATATATATATATATATATATATATATATATAAATATATATATATATATATATATATATATATATATATATATATATATATATATATATATATATATATATATATATATATATATATATATGTACATACAAGTTTATGTGTCTGTGGACTCTCTAGTGTCACAGTATAGGAAAGAAATTTGGTATTTGATGCGCTTTTGGTATTCAAAAGGTCAAGTTCGTTAACGGGTAAAATCGGACGAGGGGAAAGGGGGGTTTAGATGAAGGGGGAAACACAAAATTTGACATATCTCCCTTAATATTTGTAAAATCGAAAAATTTTTCAGGAGTTAAGTTGTAGGTACTTAGTTTTACTGTAATTTTGTTGCTTTCATTTTTTTTCATTTTTCTGTTACACTAATATTTATAGAAATATTTACACTTAAAGACTGAAAATTCTAAATATCTCTGTTCACATTAGAGTTTGAGAAAAATGATAAGACGATGAATTGTAACAAACTTGATTTTCTACAACTTTACTTCTTATAGACTTTCCGATTATTCTAATATTAAGAGAGATAATTTTTAACTACTGTTGCCAAAAAAAAGTCGTTATTTTTTTTCTAAACTCCATAGTATATTTCTTTTCGAATGCGAAAGGCAACTCTTGCAAATCTCATGTTAGATAAATAGATAGATTGTAGAGGCTACCCTGGACGGGCTACACTTTGACCATAAGGTACATTGTGATGCCTAAGGATATTAGGCTGTGAGTGGAGTGGAAGAAATTTTTTGTGTATAGACTAAGAATTGGTAAGATACGGGGCTGCAACCGACTCTGATAGGAACCATGCCGATATTCATCTGGAGTTCGTGAAGGAAACTGCAGAAAACCTTCTCAAACCGATTACCTCGTTCTTGTGCATACGCAGACAGTTTAATCAATTAACCGCCTCTTTGTTTTTTCTTAATAATTGACAAACTACCAATGGCGGGGTTCGAACCCATAACCTCACAGTTTCCAAGTAAGCATGCTGCGCAGATATAACGTCTTACACCGCTCGGCCACTGGAAATTTCATGTAAATCACACAATAAGTAATGAGTTTTGAATTCATATTTCATTACGTGTATATTTCCAATCAAGTTTGATAACATTATTGTCCCAACGTTAGAAAAAATTTATACAATTACATTACAGAACAATTTAAAATAAAAGAAATTTAAAATTGCTTTAATTTAATACTGGCGTCAGAATTAAGAGAATGGAGACAAGAAACATTCTGTGAATGGTATATGTATTTATATTGTATTTCTGTTGTTTTATATCGGTTATTACTACCGTATATGTTCGATCTCAGACCACCATAACCATAATATCTGAAATACACGAAGGTCGTATACCGTATTGATCTATGAAATAATACGTTTCGACGAAATATATACAACAAGAGAAATTGTATCGCAAATATTCTTCATTTTATTAATATAATTTTTAATTTACCTTTTCTTAGGTTATACTGTCATAATAAATATGGTATCATAATAATAATTAAGGAAAGATGTACATAGTAAAACTGTAGAAAGCAATGAAAATTATGTTTCATTCAAATTGTTTCCGTTAAGTATTTTACCAATTCCGTAAGACGTTGTAAAAGAAAACCGTTGCAAATTCCATTGTAACAAAGAATATAAGTACAAGAGCATTTATTATTTTAATTATAGTTATAAAAATTATTAAGTAAATTGATAATTAACACATCTTTAGATACAATATTTAATTAGTAATATTCTGGCCGAATGATTTATCGATAGATTATTATTCCAAAAATTTAAAGATAGATTAATGTGCATGGAAGTATTTCCCTGTCTATATTTTCGTTCTTAGTACATATCTCATCTACATGAAAGATAGAACAAAAGATGTTCAAATTACCAAAAAAGACTACCCGAGTTCAAAAAAAAAGATCACAAATGAACTCTTATACGAAAGTGCTTGTATGGGTATCATCAGTTCCCTTTATAGATAATTATTAAATTTTTGTCCATACCGATGTATGGCTGCCAAATTTGGTCTGCAGAGCCAGTAATTATAGGGGTACAATCATCCGTCGTAGCCATATACAAGGACTGTTTAGTAGTAATATAGGAACCCCAAACGACGGATTCTTATTAGGAGAGCTTCGCCTTAATATCCTTACTACATATAAATGTTTTATCCGTTGGTAATATTTTGAATTACTATATCAAATTTTGAATTGCTATATCAAAATGATAATTTTAAATTAATAGAAAGTTGGAAGTCTGCCAACGAAACATGGAACGCCATTTCTTAAAATAAAAAAACTTGACAATATTTCATGCACAAATATAAGGAACAAAACTAAGATAAAGGATGTAACCGTGCAAATTAAGCAACTCAAGTGGAGTTGAACGGGAATAAAAGATAACAGATGGATATTGCGAAGTACAATGTAGACTCCTTATAATTATAAAGGAGTTAGAGACGGTCCTCATACCAGGTGGAGATGAACTGGTGAGAAATGTGGATGATCCGTGGTGGCAAAGGGCTCAGGATAGAGTAAACTGGAAATCGTTGAAGGAGACGTTTGTTCAGTAGGGTTTTGTGCATATTACTATATTATTATTATTAATTTAAGATTCAGGTACTCTAGTGAGTTTTTATAATTTGAGGAATGGGGATTAAAAAAGTGATTAATGAATGGTGCAATTAAAAAGATTTCAATGAAACCAGAAGTCGCTAAATTTGGAGAATAAGCATAAGCGAGAGAGTGACGGGGTATATGTATTATGTATCGGAACACAGCCTACACATTGATTGATTTGGATATCTATACTGCAATGAAAGAAGACATGATGATTGCAAGATTGTTAATTATGGATTCAACATTGAATGTAAGATGCGAACGACTTTGTAACAAGCGTTATTTAACCATTAATTTTTCAACGGGTTTTAAAGACATTTATTTTTATTTATCTTACATTCAACAACAAACAAATTGAAGCATCTTTGATATTTTTCAAGACCTTCTCCTTATAATACTAGAAACATCAGAGAACGCGTTTATAACAGCATTGTCGAGTGGCTTATAGAGAGAATAGAATGTAATTCACATACATACATACATACATATATACATAAATAACATCGAAACAAAGTAATACAAAGTTGTTTGTGGTATCTATGAAATTGGCTTATTAGGGTACACATTCGAACGATATATATTAGGGAAATATTTTGTTGTACTATTGATAATTAAATATATTTTATGATTTAAAATAACATTATTTAATTTATTGTGACGCTTAAGTCAACACAAATAATAATATGTGAATAATATAATTAATATTTGACAATAAAGTAATACTGTCAATAATATGTAAAAATTAATGCGTCAGATCATCTTTGGTGTGGCGGTAAGCGCACTGACTATAAATCCAGAGGTACCAGGTTCGAATCCTGGTTGATTTTTCATATCAATATTTAACAAAATTTATATTTGTAAAGAAATTCCAGGTTTCTTTTTATTAAGTGCACTAAGCAGCAAAAAATTACGAAATCACCTATTATAAAAGTCTGCATTTGTATTTTGTATAGGTGTTCATAAAATAACAGTGTTATACATATGCGTAAATGTTAGTCCATTTCCGCATATCCGCCCGCCCGTCAACACGATAACTCAAGAATGAAAAGAGATAACTAGCTGAAATTGTATGTGTGTGTGTGTTCTAGAGCTAAAAAGTAAGGTCAAATAACCATCCAAGTAGCCGAGCGGACTAAGGCGTTATGTCTGAGGCGTAATGTCTACTTGGAACCGGGAGATTATGGGTTCGAATCCCAACATTGGCAGTTATTAACTATTATTAAGAAAAAAAAAGTCGGTTAATTGGCTAAACTGTCGGCGTATGGACAAGATCGAAGTAACCGGCCATGCTTGTGAAGGTTTTCTGCAGTTTCTTTCACGAACTCCAGATGATTATCGCTATAGTTCCTATCAGAGTCGGCTGCAGCCGCATATCCTGCCAATTCCTAGTCTACTCACAAATTCCTTCCACTCCACTCACATTCTCACATCCTAAGGCATCACAATGGACCTTATGGTCGAAGTGTAGCCCGTCCAGAACAGCCGCTACAATCTATCTATCTAAGGTCAAATACGTGAATGGGAAAATCGAACAGTGCTTCCCCTCGCCAAGGGGGTAAATATACATTTTTGAAACCGTAAGAGATAGAACAAAAACTTAATCACAAAAAAGTTCTTTTTGAAAAATTCACAAGTTTTGTTTGAAACTTTTTATTATTACCTCAATATATAACGGGTATTTAAGCAATTAACTCAGTTAGTTGGTAGTTTCACTTATTCAACAATTCAAACTAAATTTGAACACTCTGTACACTTATCTGGCATTGTGCTCTATATATATATATACTACACACGGAATAGAAAATAAATGCAATGTCCCAATTGGGTATTTATAAAAGTGTATTTTTTCCATTCTTCGTAAACAGAATTAAGTAATTTTCATCTTTCTTCAACTAACAACACTGAACCACATAACAATATAACATGAATACGTCGCTTGTTTTTTATAGTCTATGTATTTGTTCATATATTTTCGACAAAACCATTACATTTTTCTATACATAAGTTTAGTATAGAAGTTAATATCTTCTACTTGTGGATGAATTTTTGTGGTTTGTTATTTGGTAAATGTTATTTTATGATTCCGTAGATATTTATTATATTTTGATAATACACGGAAGATGAAAATAAAAATTCGTTACGCAGAATCGACGTCAACTTAGCGAATTTCTTAAGAATTCATAAATTTCTCTCTAGAAACTTAATTGTAGTGAAACTTACTACTTCTTATAAATTTTAGATTTTTCAAAAATTAAGCGAGATAAGCCAAATTTTGTGTTCTCCTTTTAAGCCCGCCATACATACATACATACATACATACATACATAAATAAATAAAAATATATATAAATATTTATAAAATGGCCTAATTCGTCCATTTACGCTTTTTCGTTCGTCTATGAACATGACAACTCAAAAGCGAAAAGAGACAACGACCTGAAATTTTGTGTCTAGAGTTAAAAAGAAAGGTCAAGTACGTGAATCGGTACATTTTGGGAACAATGGACTATGTTTGGGAACAATGGGCAAAACTGCCCATCTTAAGATATAGGAACCGTAAGATATAGGCCGAAAATGTATAGACAAGTTTTATTCTAAACTTTTTTACATAAATTCAAGAGATACCGGATATTTAAACATATATATATATATATATATATATATATATATATAAATTTTGGAGACGGTGATTTTCGACAGGTAGGATTTGCACTTGAAGAAATTTTTGCGTATGAAATTTTGACTTTGGTACATTAGATCAATAGATCTATTTCCTGTCAGGAAATTGGCTTAAAACTTATCATCAAACTGATACAGTAAATAACACAGGAAACTAGAATGTAAAACCGTACACTTAATTTTCTCATTGTGTCAGTCTGTTTTGAGAACTATATTGGGCTTGCGAACTAAAGACGTATCCAGAGGTTAAAATCATAATCACTTCAGTCACTGCAATATTTTATTACATAATCACTGCAATATTTAAACATAATGTTCAAACAAATTTCAAATATTAAACAAAAACCACTACAAAAGACGTACACCATAATTATTTTTATAACCGGTATATGTAAATATACAAAGGTTATTGAGTTGAGTCCCGATTTTGTGACGCTTGAAAATATTGAACACAGACATAAATGTTTGGAATAGGTGTTCATAAAATGGCCTAATTCAGCCAATTCCGCATGTCCGTTTAACTATTAGATTAAACTTTTTACATAAATAGAGGATATACTTAGTATTTAAGCAATTTACTCAGTTAGTTGTTATTTTCGCTTGTTAAATATCCTTTTCACCCATTTCAACTATGATAGGAACTATGCCGATATTCATCTGGAGTTCGTGAAAGAAACTGCAAAAAACCTTTACAAGCATAGCCGGTTACTCCGTTCTTGTCCAAACGCTGACCGTTCAGTCAATTAACCGACCTCATTTTTGTTTTTTAACAATCGACAAACTGCCGATTCGGGATTCGAACCCATAACCTCCAGGTCTTCAAGTAGACATAACGCCTTAGACCCTGCTCGGCTACTTGGATGGTCATCAACACCATTACTCAATCATATGTTTAGTTGACAAAAATATGTTTCCAGTTTTGTCACTGTATACCTGTGCTATTTGAAAAAGAAATATAAACCTTATTACCTACATAACCCTTAAACTTATTACTAGTACTTGAAAAGCACTCTCATATTTCAGTTTTTAGAAAACATTTCGAGATATTACAACACACTTATTCTGTTACTCTTTATAGACAAAAAGGTTAAAATTACAAACTGTTTTTTATCTGTCAGAAGGAATTTTTTTGTAAAAAATCTTGTTGTAATGAAAATTAGTGAAATAATTTTTAAGACCTCAGCACACAATCTAATTGCAAAAAAAAAAAATAATAATAATAAGGAAAATAATTATTAAATTTGGAAAAGAAATAACATCTAGATCTAAAATTATTTTATTTCAAAAAAAAAAGGATTAGTTTTTTTAAAAGCTATTATTTTTTTAACATAAAAATAATAAACGCTTATTATTGTATAGTTTATGTAAGTTGGGTTACTAACTTTAGAGATAAACAAGATTTGTTTTTTTAAATGTTTTTTTGTTGATTCGTCAAAATATGTTGTTGCGACGGTATATAAAGCCGGAGTGTAACCCAATTTAAGTGAGTTCTAAAATTCAGTCCGAAAGGAACAGTAGTACGGTTTGAGGTTACCATTGTTGAATTGATTATTGTTAAAAATTTATATTGTTTGAATAAAAAAAATTGTTGATGAAAATTAAATATTTTGTTTTTTTGTTTCGAGTATTTGAATCAGTAATGATTCGACAGTGCTCCTTTTTTTAAAGTTAAAAAGAGAGCCAGGATACCGCGACAATCTAAACAATTATTGAAAAAAAACTTATTTAAGGTTATTCATTACTTTTACACACTGTTTGTGTCAATTGATAAGATAAAATTTATATTTCATATTTTGTTTATAAATATGAAGTAATTTCGAACTTTATTAATAAATAAAATTTATGATGGATGAAATTTAGTCAACAAATAAAAAAGATCGATAAAATTTATAAAAATATGGAGCACATGAAAATAACAACTAACTGAGTTATTTGTTTAAATATCCGGTATCTCTTGAATTTATGTAAAAAAGTTTAGAACAAAACTTGTCTATACATTTTTGGCCTATATCTTACGGTTTCAAAGATGCGCAGTTTTGCCCATTGTTCCCAAACATAGTCCAATTGTACCGATTCACGAACATTATCATGTCCATAGACGAACGGACATGCGGAAATGGACGAATTAGGCCATTTTATAAACACCTATTCCAAATATTTATGTCTGCGATCAATATTTTCAAGCGTTACAAAATCGGGAATAAACTTAATATACCCTTGTATATGTTGTAAAATGAAAACAACAATAAATAAAATTGATTAGATCAAATAAATTAAAACTTTTTTAAATTGTTTGAAATAGATAGGAATATATTAAAACAGTCTGGTCATTTAACAGTTGCATATTTCCAGAGAGTTCATAGGACTCATTTTTTGACCTTTTTTCATTACATACAAGTCTTCAAATTTAAATGATGGATTATGATTGGAGTCCAAAATATAATTAGCCTAGTTGGAGTCTTTTTTTTGCATCCTGTACGATCTGAGATGTTTCTTATTTCGGGTATCAAAGAATCTACCAGTTTTCCCAATATAAACTCGGCTGCACTTTTCGAAGCTTATCCTGTGGACTCCCGATTACCATGCCGTCCAATTTATCCGTCCAATTCTTTATTGTTTACAATCAGGTTACCCAAAGTTATTAGAGAGCGAAATATTACGTTTGCATTTTGATCTCTTCATATTATTGCTACTTTTTCTGTGAATTCACCGTAATTTGGGGAATCATTCTTATTACTAATTTCATACGCTGCATTGAGTAGCAGTGGTTTGTATTTTTCCGCAAGCAGATGAACGATAACGTCTTCACTGTTTTCATTATTTGACGCAATTAGCTTTACTTTTCTTACTTCTTACAGGTAAAGCAAAGTTCTTGGTAAAATATAAACGGTAAAATCTTTCTAAATGTAAAAACCTAATTTCTAAATGTGAATTATAGTTAAAATCTGTTCACAAAACTACGAAACCATGTATATAATATCTTACAACTTAACCGTACTTTATTTTTTTTTTGTTGAAGCACATTGATAAAAATATGTATAGATATTTTGAATATTAGGATAATTTTGTATCTCATTTTTCTGCAATACACTTTACAAGCATATTCTCGTGAATCTATAATATACACAGTTGAATCGTTCTCACATGGGATTTAAACTTTGCATTTTTTATATCCTTTTTGTAGAGCAAAAAAAAAAAGAAGAAAAATATTTGAGAAGTTGAGAATATTCCTATGAATATAATCTCTTGTACTGGGTTTTTTGAATAGAATTTTCAACCTCTACGATAATATTATATAATATGTCCATTTTAGGGTAATTCTCAAATGTTTTGAATGCATATTTAAATATTTTCTTAGTTTCTGTACAAATTCAGTGTAAATTATTCTATGAATATTTTATTTCCTGTGTCACATCGTCAATCGCGATATTGTTAGTCTGACAACGAGTCAATTTATGTTGGAAAAATTTCTAATATATACAAAGATATTTAGAATTTTAATTTCCAATGTTAAATCGTTAATTGTAAATATTAACCAACAAAATGATGAGAAACGAAATTATAGTAGAATTGACTCTCATTAACTTTGCACCTTATAAGAGTGATAAAACAAATGTCTCTTCCCTTCCTCTAAATTCCCCTTTTTCCTTTCCTTGTTCGATTTTGCCAAATCTATATATATCTATATATGACAAATCTATAAATATGATAAAAAGTTTCAAGCAAACGTTGTTTCTATATAGATGAGAAAATTTTTTTTATTTTAAAATTTTTCATCTATCTTTTACCATTTTCGAGGGATAAAATTTCGTCTCTTTGGCGGGGAGGAGATGTCGAGAGTCATTTCCGGTTTTCAAACTTTTCTGGGTGATTTCAGCTTAAGATCTTCGTACCAAAAATCAACTTTCTAGGTCAACTGGAGGTAGGCCAAGAACATTGATGATAAATGAGTCAGTCATTCAGTTAGTCTCCAAAATGATGATTTTTAGGGTTAAATATCCTGGAAACTATTAAAGATATAATGCTGAAACTTTTACAGTCACAAGGTGGATCTCACGCTACGTATAAAATTTGAGCTTTTTTAAGTTCTTGAGATACAGAGGTCTAAAAAACCATCTCCAATCAATCCTTCCTGTAAAACATACTACGTTAGGCGTCTTATGCTTAAACTTTGCACGACACACTTCCGTGCTATGTGATATACAAAATAAAATAATTATAAAAGTTCGTCTCTGTATGAATATTAAATATATCTATGTTTTATAAATTATATTTAAAACAATATAGCGAACCCTATATATTATTATCTTTAGTCCTAATAATATAATAAAATAAAGATATTCACATGAGACCTATATACCAAACGCCTTTAGATTAATAGGAAGTTGACCCTTTTTCTAATGCTCTTTTACTTAGTCTGTCTGTATATACGTAAAATATAGGTAAAGATATATAATTTATATGGCGAGCGTATTCAGAGACATTTTCATTGTATTTTCATTTGTTATTATCATTTTTAAATATCTGTGTGTTTATGTGCACATGTCTAAAATGTCTAAATGTTTTTTAGTTGCTTTAAATGCTTTTTAAGTTGTTATCATTTTAGCGAGTTTCCTGAAAGGAAATAAAGCTATTGGTACCGATTTCAAAATTTTGCAAATGTCCATCGATCCTACCTAGTAGATGTCGAAAATCACCGTCTGTAAAATTTATATATATACATATATATCTATGGACATATATATGTATATATATGTCTGTATAAATATATATGTATGTATATATATATATATATATATATATATATATATATATATATGTATATATATATATATGTATGTGTATATATATATATGTATGTATATATATATATATATATATATATATATACATATTTATAGATTTATATATATATATATATATATATATATATAAATATATATATATATATATATATATATACATAAATTATTAATTATTTGAAGGAAATAGTTATTATAATTAATTTAAGATATTATGAGATACGATTATTAATATTTATACGATTTATATTAATCTCCTTTTATTTCTGACACAATTCTTAATAATCGTCTAGATTTGACTTGTCTTCAAGTTCGTTTTGACTACGTCACTATACACCGTACACTCCTTTTATATACCGAGTGTCTATGTGGGTGTAGCGGTATCGCATTTTCATTAAATTATTATTATAATTTTATTTATCATTTTTATCTGTTGCTTAACAACTATAACTTCTCTCTTTTATCACGGTTGTTTTGGATGTTAACAACTTTGATAATTTACATATAAATATATAATATGTCATAATTCAATTTAATAAAGATCAATTATATCTTTAACACTTATTTATTATTTATTTAAATAATAATTATTTATCATATCAATCTATTATTTCAACAATTTGGCGCCCCCGGGAAAAAGTAAGCGAAGAGGGTGGTAAATTAACATATTATTAAAGAAAAAAATTTCCAAAATCTTCCAACACATGACTATTGGATAATTGGATTGGACGAATTTAATATTGTAATTCTTACAAAATATAGCATACCACCCACCAAATTTAACAGATAAGTCTTTCATTTCTGTTAAAATATTTATTTTTGCTTTACGCTTATAACTATTTCAATTTCTAAAAAAATATTTATTATTTTTTTTGACATTTCATTTTTAATATGTCTAGAAATCGAAATGAGTTACCGAATTTAGATGCACCTACAATACATCTTCCAAATTTACAAAAACTTCCACAATTTAATGTAACAGACATTGAATTATGGATAATTCAAGTTTCTCGTTTCTTCATTATTCAAAATATTATTGACGATGAAACTAAATTCACACTAGCTTCTTTAGCTATACCTGAGGATTACACTTCTCATGTTAGAGATATTATTGTAAATCCACCACAAGAAAATAAGTTTGACGCACTCAAAAATATTCTAAAGGAAACTTTTGGACTTTCTCGTAAAGATCGTCTAAATAAATTATTAAATTTATCTCAAAAAGATTTCGATACTCCTCAATTATTATATAATACAATGATATCCCTATCAAGTGGTCTAAATCTTGATTCACATTTCATTCGTGAATTATTCATTGGTAAATTAAACACACAAATTCAAATTCAACTTATCACCGTAGACAATAATGTTGATCTGAAAACTATTGTTAATTTCGCTAATGATATTTATAAATTGAATTCTGTATCTAATATCAGTTCTTTTCCTATTTCAGAAATTCAAAAAACAGATAATTTTATGTTAAATAAAGAATTAAATATTCTTAAAAATAAAGTCACTGAACTGGAAAATTCAAAAAAATCACCTTTAAAGATCCAATATACTCCAAAAACCAATTTACACAAAGTTCAGGTGAAGTCTGTGTGTTGGTATCATAAGAAATATGGTACCAAAGCACGTAAGTGTGTTTTTCCTTGTTCTTTTCGTAAATTAAATACTCCATGTATAAATTCAAATAAAACTTCAAAAAAATTCTAAGAGCTCCTGTTGAGTTGGTCAGTAGCTCTGTCAATAAAAAAACCCAATTCAATAACACAACATCATCATCGTACAACTTAATCTTCATGTACGATCTCTTACATGAAGGTACTCGATATTTAATTGACACTGGAAGTTCACTATCTGTGATTCCAAAGTCATATTGTAAATCATGTAAATTTACAAATTTACCTTTTTCAATTATTGCAGCAAACAATACTAAAATTAATACTTTTGGTACTTCTGAAATTTTTCTCAATTTTGGAAATGATTTGGTTTTTCGTCATGAATTCATTGTTGGGGATGTAATTCATGGCATTCTAGGTTTAGATTTTCTAAAGAAATTCAATTTGAATATCGATTTTAAAAATCAAACATTATTAAAACCTATTAATTCATGCGTTGAAGTGATCTCACTTCAAAATCAATTTACGGAAATCTTAAATTCTTTTCCAAATTTAACCAAATCAGAAAAATTCAATCTTAATGCTAAACATAATACTCAACATCGCATTGTGACAAACTCTTATCCGATATTTTCTAAATATCGCAGGCTATGTCCTGAAGAGTTGTCAGCTGCTAAAAAACATTTTCAGGAACTTGTGGATTTGGGTATTTGTAGACCTTCCGATTCTGAATGGTCATCACCTCTTCTCATGAAAAAGAAACCGGACGGTTCTTTTCGTGCATGTGGTGATTATCGTCGACTGAATTCAATCACGGTACCTGACAGATATCCAATTCCTCATTTATATGATTTCAATGTGAAATTAAATGATAAAAAGATATTTTCTAAAGTTGATTTAAAAAGAGCTTATTATCAAATTCCCGTACACGATTATGATGTCGCGAAAACTGCCATTATCACTCCTTTTGGTCTATTTGAATTTTTGAGAATGCCTTTTGGTTTACGCAATGCAGCTCAAACCTTTTCTAGATTTATGGCAGATTTATTCAGAAATGTAGATTTTGTTTTCACTTATCTTGATGATCTTTTAATCGCGAGTGAAAACGAAGAAAAACACACTCAAGATCTCAAAACTGTTTTCAACATTCTCAATGAAGCTGGAATTTTAATAAATTCTTCGAAATCTATTTTTGGTGTAACAAAATTAGATTTTTTAGGACATCACGTAGATTCTGAAGGAATCACCCCTATTCCTTCCAAAGTTGAATCTATTTCAAATTTTCCTATTCCGAACGATCAAAAATCACTCCGAAATTTTCTTGGGATGATTAACTTTTATAATCGCTTTATTCGGAATTGTGGTGACATTTTAGCTCCATTGAATAAACTTGTTGAACATGGTAAAACTTCAACGAAGTCAGTTATTCTTGATGAACGTGCAATTTCAACTTTTAATTTAGCTAAACAAAAATTAATTGATGTTGTTAAATTAGCACATCCTGTTTCGAACGCTGAAACTTGCATTCTCACTGATTCCTCCGGTACTGGCATTGGTGCAGTTTTGCAACAAAAAATTCATAACGTCTGGAAGCCACTCGCTTTCACATCAAGAAAACTGACAGACACTGAAAAACGATATAGTACATTTTCAAGAGAATTATTAGCTATTGTTTTTGGCATAAAAAAGTTTCGTCATTTCATTTCAAATCGAAATTTTTTCATTCAGACTGACCACAAACCTTTAATGAATGCTATTAATTATCGTAATGAAAATTTATTAAATCGTGATATACGTCATTTAAACTTTGTCAGTCAATATACAACTGATCTTAGATACATTAAAGGTAGTGAAAACATTCCGGCTGATTATTTATCTCGAATTAATACAATTTCACTACCTTCAGGTATTGATTTGATTGATATTAAGAAGATTTCTGATCACCAGAAATGTGATCCTCTTCTTATTAGTTTGTTAAAAAATCCAAAATATTCTTTAGAAATACGTACTCCTCCGAATTCTCTTTTTAAGGTTTATGTGGAGACTTCTTTGAAAATTCCCAGAATCTTCGTACCTGACATTGATATAGAAGATGTATGGAAAGCTGTCCATAATCTTGGTCATCCATCAATTAGACAAACCTTGAAAAAAGTACGCACATTCTTTTTTAACCCTAATCTTATTTCACGAATCAAAAATTTGACACGATCATGTCCGATCTGCCAATTAAATAAAATTACTCGTCACACTAAAAGTGATTTTATGCCAATTGAAGAACCAAGTATCAAATTTTCTTTCTTACATTTAAATATTGTTGGACCTCTTCCTCCTAGTGAAGGATATCGGTATATCTTCACTATCATTGATCGTTTTTCGCGTTGGGTCGAAGCTATTCCAATCAAAACTATCACGTCGGAAGAAATTATTAACAATTTGATTGCTTCTTGGTTCTCGCGTTTTGGTTTACCTACGAAGATCACTACTGATCAAGGTAAACAATTTCAATCACATATCTGGAAAGATTTTTTGTCTTCTCTAGGGATTAAGCATATTTCCACTACTGCTTATCACCCTAACAGCAACGGTATTATTGAACGGTTTAACCGGTCACTCAAAATTTCTTTAAATTGTTCTCAAAAAAATAATAACTGGTACAAAATTTTACCTTGGGTACTTCTAAATTTGCGCTCCTCAGTCAAGGAGGATATTAACCTTTCTTCTGCAGAAATTTTATATGGGATTCCTCTACGATTACCATATGATTTCTTTTCAGAAAACGTTGATACATATCATTCTGTTCAACAATCTACTCGAGAGTTAAAGAATAGAATGATAAACGCAAAATTTTTCTTTACCAGACAGTTCACCAACAAAAATGTATTTTTACCTAAAGATTTAGATTCATCAAAAAAAGTTTTTATACGCGAGGATCATGTCAAACCTCCACTATCTTGTAATTATAGAGGTCCTTTCTCTGTTATCAAGAGATTTCCTAAATTTTTTGTTATTGATATCAATAACAAACCTACCTCTATTTCGATTGACAGGCTAAAACCTGCATACTTTTTTCAATGTTAATCTTTTCTTAATTTACTTTGTATTTAATTTTAAGATGTACATCAACTATTAAAGTTTTTTCCGAGTGAACAAGGTTGTTTTATGTTACAACCTTTTTCTAGTCGTTTTTCTTTATTAGTTGATGGGGGGAAGTATGTAGCGGTATTGCATTTTCATTAAATTATTATTATAATTTTATTTATCATTTTTATCTGTTGCTTAACAACTATAACTTCTCTCTTTTATCACGGTTGTTTTGGATGTTAACAACTTTGATAATTTACATATAAATAATAATATGTCATAATCTAATCTAATAAAGATCAATTATATCTTTAACACTTATTTATTATTTATTTAAATAATAATTATTTATTATATTTACTAATCATCTCAACAATTTGGCGCCCGAGAAGGGTGCCAAATTTCAATCACACGGGTGTCTCGAATTGTGACATTTATTGCGACACTATTTAGTATCGAATCCGCTGCTGTGTAAACACCTTGTATCCAAGTGTCCAAGTGTCATTTCAGGTTTTCAAACAGGTTCGACATTTTTTCATACACTCCGTATATTCCAAACACATACTATAGCATTTACGTCTTTGTTTTATTACAATATAAGCAGCAATAAGTTATTTTGTGTGTGAACAGCACGGACACAAGTTCCATACATTTTAATACATTTGTGTCTGGATAGTGTCCAGACACCAAAAATCTTTTTAAGTATGAACAGTAAAGAAATTTATGTCTAACATTTTTGTTGCAATTTATGTTGTAGTCTAAACGAAGTATTAGTTTTCAAACATAATAAGTTCACAAAGGCAATTATTAATTGTTAAACAACAGTACGTGGGTATTCCCGTCCAAAATAAAATATATATAATATATATATATATATATATATATATATATATATATATATATATACATATATATATATATATATATATATATCCGACCAAAAACATAAATGTAAGAAAGGGCCGAGTTTTCGGGAAAATCCTTAATGTAATAGTTCCTTCTTAAAAAGTGATGATATGAGAGTAAGGACCGAGCTATTTACAAAGTAAATAGTTCTAGACTTCATATAATAGTTGCTTCTTAAAAAGTGATGATATGGAAGAAAGGACCGAGCTATTTACAAAGTAAATAGCTCTAGACTTCATATAATAGTTGCTTGTTAAAAAGTGATGATATGGAAGAAAGGACCGAGCTATTTACAAAGTAAATAGCTCTAGACTTCAGATAATAGTTGCTCTTTGAAAAGTGATGATATCCCATTAAAGAGCCGAGCTATTTACAAAGTAAATAGCTCGGTAAACTATTAACTAAAAAAAATAATGAGGGGTAAATTGATTAAATGTAAGAAAAAATTTGGTTTAAAATTATTTCATAAGTTTTCCCTTAGTATGTTTTTAAAATTTTATAACGCGGCAAGTTTTAAAATATTGGAAATCAGAAAAAATAACTTGCCGCGCTATATAAAATTTTAAAAACATACTAAGGGAAAACTTATGAAATAATTTTAAACCAAATTTTTTCTTACATTTAATCAATTTACCCCTCATTATTTTTTTTAGTTAATAGTTTACCGAGCTATTTACTTTGTAAATAGCTCGGCTCTTTAATGGGATATCATCACTTTTCAAAGAGCAACTATTATCTGAAGTCTTGAGCTATTTACTTTGTAAATAGCTCGGTCCTTTCTTCCATATCATCACTTTTTAACAAGCAACTATTATATGAAGTCTAGAGCTATTTACTTTGTAAATAGCTCGGTCCTTTCTTCCATATCATCACTTTTTAAGAAGCAACTATTATATGAAGTCTAGAACTATTTACTTTGTAAATAGCTCGGTCCTTACTCTCATATCATCACTTTTTAAGAAGGAACTATTACATTAAGGATTTTCCCGAAAACTCGGCCCTTTCTTACATTTATGTTTTTGGTCGGATATCAATCATTTTTGAAAGGCTTAAATATACGAAGCCGAAGGCTTCGCACAAAATGCGTAGCGTTTTGTTTCTCTTCGCATATGCTTCGCGTATGCTATGCGTTTCTTTCGCTCCGCGATACTTTACTCATTTTAGATTCACATTAACAAAGGAGACCGCTTCACGTTATATTACGTCAACTGGCTCTGCTCGCTTTCTGAAGGGCTAAGACATCAATATAGTATGGTTTTAGTATAATATTGGGGACAATGGGAAATCAAACCCTTTAAAACAAAAAATTCAAAATCGATTCATAAATGACGGAGTGCTGAGGTAACACGCATTAAAAATTGTCCTGCAATTTTTGTGTTTTTATTAATAAAACAATTAAATGTGTAACACTTGTATACCTAACATATATGAGATTCTGTACAATATTTTGTACAGTATGTTTTTATTAAAATTTTATGACGCGGTAAGTTAATTTTTCTGATGATTTCAAATATTTTAAAACTTGCCGCGTTATAAAATTTTAAAAACATACTAAGGGAAAACTTACGACATAAATTTCAACCAAATTTTTTCTTATACTTAATTAATTTACCCCTCATTTATTTTTTTAATAAATAGTTTACCGAGCTGTTTAGCTTGTAAATAGCTCGAAACTTTATGGGATATCATCACTTTTTAAGGAACAGCTATTATTTGAAGTCTAGAGCTATTTACTTTGTTAATAGCTCGGTCCTTTCTCGTATATCATCACTTTTTAAGGAGCAACTATTATATGAAGTCTGGATCTATTTACTTTGTAAATAGCTCGGTCCTTTATCCCATATCATCACTTATAAAGAAGCAACTATTTTATTAAGATTTTCTCGAAAACTTACCTTTCTTACAATCGGAAAATTTAACAATTTTAATTGTAATTAAAATAACATATAAAGCATATATCGATCTGATTTGTTGACAAGGTTACCGCCTCCTTTTTGATTAGATAGACATTTAGTATTTAAATAAAAATTGATAATTTAATATATCAGTATGTTTTAATACTCCAAATAGAAAACATTGATTGTTTTATTGTATTGTTACAATGTTACTTTTTTTAAGTAAACAAGTTGTTTAAAAATAAACAAGTTTATTTTCAATTAGCAATTCGTAATGATGAATAATTAAATAAATAATATGTTGTAACAATTGCTCAAGGCGGTATATTACCAAATATTCAAGCAGTGTTATTGCCAAAGAAAACTGAAAAGAAAGCATAAATTTTATACATTGGATTATTGATAATAATATTCATCGATCATATATCATAGGCCTTTTATTAAAACGCCACAAATTAATGTGAAATAAGAGTGATATATTTTTTATTAAAATAACTATATAAAATTTAGTATATATAAGATGTTATTTGATTTGTTTCGATTATGACTTCTAAACTAATCGTTTATTACAGATAATTGATTATCAACGTTATAGTCTTTGAAGAAATGACTTGACCCGTTGGCTCCACTTCACAAAAAAAAATTCGTTACGCAGGAGCTGCGTCAACTTAGCGAATTTCCTTAGAATACATAAATCACTCTCTAGCGGTCATATTTTTAGTCTGATCAAAATGCCTTAAGGCAGTTTAAGGGGTGTTTTTCCCATTTTCGGAGGTTTGCGTTATAGGTAAAAAAATTTTTCAAAGTGTTCTGTTAACTTGACTTTATTTCGGGTCGATTGGTCAAAATTCCATCATTTCATCATATATAGAACTGAAAAACGAAATTTTGGGGAGTGTTTTTTCAATTTTTCGGGAGTTTGCAAAAAAAAATATTAAGTTTTTCGAAATAACTTCCTAATTTGTAGCTATTAAGCGTCGATTGCAAAAAACTGCATCTTGTTGTATGTATAGAACAAAAAGGTTGGTTTTCGGGGTGTTTTTACCAAGTTCGAAGGGTTGTGATGGAAAAAAACTGATCTTTCTATCATGAATAGAAGTAAAGAGGTAAGTTTTAGGGATGTTTTTCCCATTTTCGGTGTGGTTGCGATGTAGGTAATGAAATTTTTCAAAATATTCTGTTAATTTTGACGTTATTTCGGGTCGATTAGTGAAAATTCAAACTTTATAGCATTTAAAGAACAGAAAAACATAATTTTGGAGGATGTTTTTCCAATTTTCCGAGGGGTTGCATTGAAAAAATTGAAGTTTACTGATTTTTCTCGTCAGATTGAAGCAATTTCACGTCGAATACAAAAAACTGCATCATTCTAGCATAAGGGCTTGGTTATAAGAGCTTTAAAAAATTTTTGCAGACGAAGCTGCAACGGGCAATGCTAGTAATAAATAATAATTGATCAATGTATCAATGTAAAATATAATCAAAAAGTTAAAAAATATAAATAAAATGAGAATATAAATTAATGTTTTAAAAAATTACCATCAAATGCGTATATAAAAAAATTCACACAGTGTTGGGCACCCATCCAAAAACTAATTGTAAAAATATGTTGCTTAACTTTTAAAAATCAACGCATACTGCTGTATTCAAATTGCAATGTCTATTTCTATATGGTATAAAAATTAATAGGTATATATGATATATATCGATTTCTACATGGTAGTTTGCGTTGAACTAGTCTTAAAACAAAAAAATGTTAAATTTTCCACTTTTCCGATACAAATTTCCAGTTTTCGCAATTTTCCCGTCGGTTTGGGTACTACAGCTATCTACATGCCCAATATCAACTTTACAGCATATCTGGAAGTAGCTCATAATTTTGATATCTAATACTTAAGTTTTTTAAGGCGTTCCCGCGAATTTTGCATTTTTGAAGTAAAATAACTTTTTAACGGTTAATTCGTTAACGTTGATTGAAAACATTGGTTCTTATAATTACGTAAAGTATCTATATTCGAAATATCAACCCTGTAGCTCTTTCCGTTCAAAAGATACAGCACCCAAAAAATGAGCCTAAATTAACGATAAGTTAGAGCACTGTAGTGAGAAGTCCAAAGTGTCCCTTAAAACTCGGCCTTGCGCACTACCGTGCTCTAGATATATATATATGTGTGTGAATAAGAAATGTAATATAATCACAAAGTAACTGTAGTAATTGTAATATATAGCACAACGTCCCGGTTAGAACTTGAATTAAAACTTTAATGATGTTTGTATGATTTAAAATTAATTTTTTGACATCAGATGAATACCCGGTGAATACTCAACATTCAGTTTGGATAAAACAGAAATTAATAGTTCAAATAAAAATTATGTAAAAAATTAGAAATTAGTTAAGAATCAAATTGTTAATTTTAAAACGCAAATAGCCTCAGCAGCTAACGCGTAAACAAAAAAAAAAAAAATAGTTCACATATAGACATTTGATAAACGCTGAATCAAGATTGTTTCTTAATGAATAACCATTATTTATATATTTATAGTGATTCTGTTTAAACA
This sequence comes from Nineta flava, assembly GCA_963920215.1. Lineage (NCBI taxonomy): Eukaryota > Metazoa > Arthropoda > Insecta > Neuroptera > Chrysopidae > Nineta > Nineta flava. The sequence continues at coordinate 106,720,971 of OY986041.1, read as the reverse complement.
TTATAGTTTAATTGATTCAATTCAATTTGTAACCAATTACACTGAACGAAATGTTTACGAATACGGCTGTTAATAAATATTATATCATACAAACATGGCAGAATAATACAACTATGAGAATACATGTTCTTAATTTATGATTCAAACTCATAATGTCTACAATTAATGTTTGGAAATAGAATTGTTTTGTATATGATATCTAAACTATTTATTGTTCATTTAACAAATGATGATATAGGTAATATCTTCAATGATTTCAATTGGATTATACCAGTTTGAAATACGGTTGTCAACGGTGCAACAAACAATGCACCGCCCTCATATGATCTTATAAAATCATAAAATTTGTCAATGTTCAATTTTTCTACCTGGGAATAATAGGGATGGTGACTGTATTTAAATAAAAATATTATTTTGTTGCGAAGTGGTAGTTTCTATGATAGAAATAAATAAAAAACACAATATTTTTCTTTATATTTATTGGATTTAATTAATATTTAATAAACAAAATGTAATTAAATCTTTCTTAAGTCACGTGACAACAAACACCATTCACGTCACTTGTTGGCAAACATCACCAAGCGCTGTGAACAAGGAATTTAGAAATATAAATTTTGAAATATGAAGACCTCCATGTAAGTAATCTAACAATAATTGTTATTTCTGTAACCATTATTATATAATAGTAATCATAAGCTGACATAAAGATTTAACTGAATAATTGAAAAGAAATTAATAATTTTGAGGTTATGTTCTGCCTGTTCACTTAATAATTTGTTGTATTTTATTTTTAGGTCCACTAGGACACACATAAAACACTACAAAAAAACACTTTTCACTACACTGCACTTATAAAACTTAGAATTCATATTTTTTATCAATAATTACGAAAAAACTCTGAATCACCACAACAGTTTACCAGTGTTTGACAACATGTGCCGTAACAGCGTGGTCACGCGACACATATAGGTCGTTTCGGAGCGAATTTAAAATGGAATTTAAAATGCAAGATGCATAAACCGTGTTAAAAAAATTATTATTATTATTTGGGGCTATATATTAGGAAATTATGAACGATTTAAAACACTTTCCTAAAAATAGTCAACACCCCTATTATTATATACACAGATCTTAAATATTACGAAAATTATTGAACGTAGAAAATATTTTAATACAATAATATATAAAATGATACATTACTCTAAGACGCGTATCCGTTTAACCGCCAACACGATATCTTGAATAAAAAGTGATAACAAGCTAAAATTTTTTAAAAGTGATAAAAAGTTTGCATGATATCATTTTTGGCTTGTGTCAGTCCCGAAAATGGTCTGTAGACCAAAGTCTTGATACTTTTTATGGTATCGTTTTTCTTCTCTCCTATGCTCTCGATAGATGCAATCTTAACGTATACAGAGAAACTTATGTATGTATCGATACTACTTTCCTTGCCAGGCCCACTGCCTCATCTTCTCTACTCTAAATGTCTTGAAGGACAGTCAGAGGAGGGTGAGTTTATAACTCTTATCTATTCGCTTAGTAAAATATTCCCTAGCTATTAATGGATAAGCGAACATACCGTTATGACACGATTAGTAAGAGTTTCCACTCATAGTCGGACTGGACCTACTGCCAATTAAAATATTTTCGAAATCAAATGAGCTCAATTTTATAGAACCAATGTGTACCTGCATCAAATAAGAAGATTGATTACAGACAGATAGATTAACTTAGTTTATTGATATAGTGACCACTTTGTATAATTCTAATTGCTATTCCTCATTTATAATTTATTAATACTAGTTTATGAAATGTTGAGCGTTTTAACAGTAAGTACATATAAACTTAAACTACAAATACCATTTGTATTATTCCAATAATATTAGTTTCAATACTCAATAGTTAGTTACCAGAAAATCGATTCTGAGGAATCACTTTTTGTAAAATTTTTTTAAAATAATTACCATAATCCACAAATATTGTAATGTTATAATTATGTCCAAAACAATTCCAATGTCAAAGTAAGTAAATGTTAATAGATTTCATTGGTATAATATGGATATAAATAGACGATAATACACAGAAACAATTAAAAAATATACAAATAGTAAATAAATAAAAAATTAATAATACAACGACATCAAAAGATGAAAGTGAAAGATAACAAGCATTGCACTACCATAACATGTCAGGTAGCTTAGCACAGCATTGGTCTAGAATATCAGAGGTCGTGGGTTGGATCCCCATCCTAGATGTGTATGATTTTTCAAATCAAGCATTTGATATCAAAGAATCTTTTCAATGTTCAGAGATATTACTTAAATGTCAAATTAAGTAAACGCTAGTCGCTTCCGTTGGTATAATATAATCGATATGCAATGGATATGACTAGGCGCTAGTTTACGGAAAAAAGAAAAAAAAGTATAATAGTGATGTTAAAATAATTATTATACTTTTGCTTGCCGCATTTAAGACGAAATAGTGGTACAATATAAGCATTCGAGCAGATTTATAGTAAAATAATCAAAGAGAACTCTAGGTTTTTTTGAAATTATATTTCAAATTTTTGCCCCTATTCCTAGAACATTTGTTTGTATTTTATAAATACGTATTTCGACGACAATGTAGTCATCATCAGTATGAATTACCTAATCGTAACTATCTCTGGGATATGGATTCAGAGATATGTTGCTTGTTGCTAATTTGGTGCGTGTCTCACCGCACCAAATTAGCAACAAGCAACATTTTATAAAATACAAATGTTCTAGGAATAGGGGCAAAAATTTGAAATATAATGATATATGTTAATTATATGGTGAAAAACAATTCCTATTTTATGGGAAAAATAATTTTTACGCAGTGTATATATTGTATATAGATATTCACTAAAGCTTGTCTACTAGTGTAAACATATCTTTATACACATTATTTATATTCTAATATGTGTACACTGCGAATACACATATTAGAATATAAATAACGTAGACAAAATGTCGTTTTATACTTTAAAATGAGCACCCACTTAATATAATCTGTTTACATACAAATAAATACCCAGCGTCTAACTAAACATACATAACAATGCCTATATAGACACAACCTAGAGTAAATAAAGAACAAGTTATAATGTTATTGTTAAACAAATAAAACATTGATATTATTATCACCATGATAATAATGTTGTATATAAATCCTTTCTAGTCGACAGTCATATCTGGTAGTATTTTATCTATTTTATAAAACAATGTCTTTTTGGAAGTATTAAAAAAATATATACCCTTGATGTAAACAAACATTGAAAGGTTCTGAAACAGGGATACAATCTCAAATTCAAATTCTTTTTATTCAAACTTGTAAATAACAAATAAATCACGTGCAGCACTCTAGCAAAAAATAAACTATGCCTGAATTATTTATTGTAATAAATTGTTATATCCGTTAATTGTAATTTACCTGTTTAGATCTAAGAACCACTTTTTGTAACTTTTTGTGTTCAGAGAAGGAATGTTTTGTGGTTACATAGGCTTTGGCCATGAACTGGACGTTAACATGTTTTTAAAATGAGATTTCCGATTTGTTACTTTAGATTACAGATTTTGAAAAGTCGCGAAATTTCAAAATCTGATAGATATTCATTATTTCAACAATTCCTTATTTCGACAGTTGGTGTTTTCAACATTCAGATGTTGTGAAAAGGTCAAATCAGAAGGTCCCATATTTTTCATATGGGAACTCCTATCAAAATATGACATTTCCGCGAGCGTAATATGAATAAGTACATAAATACAAAATTGTTTGCTCTTTTCTCGGTCGAAAATACGGGTTCTTACAAGAAACATACATTTTGAAATTATCTTTCAAATTATCTTGTCGACCGCCCAAGTAGCCGAGCTGTCTAAAGCGTTATGTCTGAGGTATTATCTCTACTTGGAACTGGGATGTTATGGGTTCGAACCTCGACATCGGTATCATCAATTTTCAACACAACAATTGGCCTAAAGCAAAACATATTTTGGCTATTTAAGAAAATGAATACTTTAAACGAAACATCCCAACCAGGCACATCATTTACGAGTATGTAAATATGATAAATTTTAATATCAATGTAGTGTATGTAGTACTATGGGCCACAAACGTAGCGCTCATTTTTCAAATTTTATATGTATCTTATTTATTCGATGATTCAAATAAAACTTGTAAGTATATTGATGAATTTAATACCGACTGAATAAGTCACAAATCAATTATAAAATTTTGAAAAGAAACGTTACTTTTGTGGTCTCTACAAATTAAGCGGCTTCTTAATTTTCTAGTTGATTTGTCCCGAATCCTATCCATTTTCAAAACAAATGCTAAGAACAACAGTTGTTATGTTTTTTTTTTTGACGAAAAACATGTATTATATCGACAGTGTATTGAAAATCATGATAGATTCGGCACAAAATAACTACAAAACTTTTAAAATATAACGCCACTTAAGTGGATGCTAGTGGATTAGCCTGTGAATGAAGATAGGATATGTTTACATACATACGAGTACTAATATGTAGGTTATATATGGACTATTTACATATTCAGTTTCAATGTTGACATAATGTCAGTCACTCATCACATTTACTTAGATTTTACACATGTGTTAACATTTTATACTACATTTGAAGCAGAAAACTCTGTATTAATATAATTATGGATGTTAGAATTGTTACTTGCGTATCTAATATATATATTATTAGTGGTCCGTGCCGAATTTGGATTCGGAACACATTTATTAATTTTTGTTAAAACTTTTCGATAGAATAATTCGAAAGGATTCTGAAAAAAACTTATGGAAAACAATTTCGGTGGATTCGAATCTAACATTAGTAAATCGATTGTTTATTAGGTTTATAAAATGTTTCAATAGCCGTCAAGCACGGACAGTAGTTTTTCTTTCACAAATTCGGGCCCCAAGATAAAATAGACTATGTACCACATACGGTGTTAAAAATGGTATTATCATTTCAGAATTTTGTAAATGATTTGTGCCTTATCTATTCGGAATTCCAAAAAATGGTTCGACAGTTATAATGAACAATTTTTATCCGAAGCATTTTTCTGAAAACCGAATAAATAAGGCACAAATGAATTATAAAATTATGAAATGATAGCGCGATATTTGACACCAAGTATACAGTTGATAGATATTGTGGAGGCTGCCCTGGATAGGCTACACTTCGAATATAAGGTCCATTGTGATGCCTAAGGATGTGAGGATGTGAGTGGAGTGGAAGGAATTTTTGTGTATATAGACTAGAATTGGTAGGATATGCGGCTGCAGCCGACTATGATAGGAACTATGCCGATATTCATCTGGAGTTCGTGATGGAAACAGCAGAAAACTTTCTCAAGCATAGCCGATTACTTCGTTCTTGTCCATACGCCGACAGTTTAGTCAATTAACCACCCCCTTTTTTCCTAATAATTGACAAACTGCCGATGTTGGGATTTGACCATAATCATCCAGTTTCCAAGTAGGCATACTGCGCAGACATAACGCTTTAGACCGCTCGGTCACGAAGTATACAGTAAGGCACTATCTTCTATTTTATTAGGAAAATAAAAATCATTTAAATTGTATTCGTATGTATGTACACTGACGTACACGTGTGTGTAAATATTAACTAGCTTATATCTGCAGCTTCGCCGCAATTTATGGTAATATCTTCTAAAAACCTCAATAAAATTTCCCACCGCTTCCACTGATTTAAATATTGATCGTTCCCACCGCTTCCACTACTTCAATTATTTATCGACCCTTCCACCAAATTTATATTTCAGCAATTATTTTCGAATTCTATCTGTCGCAGCGAGATAAAATATCAGTTTTTAAGACGAATAATAATCGTTTCATCAAAATTGGTCCAGTAGTTTTTGCGTGATGCACGAACAAACAAATAAACAAACAGACATTTGCAATTTTATAATAGTAAAAATACAGGAATTTCATTTTTTATGCATTTCCTTCAGCCTGCTTATATTGACACTAGCTGCAAGTACAAGCATCGCATTGAAATAGTATCTAAACTATTGGTTGTATGAAAAAATGTTTCATACAAAAGTTATTTGTTTGTATAAGATAAACATTTTTATCCTCTTTGTCTCGAAATTTCATTAAACTAAAATAAAATGAATCAATGAAACTTGTATTGTTATTATTACGTCATCAAGTTCAAAATATTGAATTTTCAAATATCTATTTGTATGTGTGTGCGTACGAGTGTGTGTGTGTGTGTGTGAATGTATGTGTATGTATTTAAACAACATTCCAACATTGAAGAACAGGGTTGGATTATGAAGGATTACTTTCAGTGAGTTATTGCTTGGTTAGTACAACTTTAGTGTGTGCCATTATATCATATATTTGGTGTAGAAATAAACGTGTTCCTCAACTTTCTCTGAACATAAATATATATATATAGTATACATACATTACCTACGTAGTTATCTCTTTGATCATCGTATAAAAGGTTTTCACTATGTATGTTTAATACTATGACTTTAAAACATTTATCAATACAATTTTGTACAGGGGATTCAAATATCTTCCATGTACATTTTTTTCTTTTTTTTTTTAAATAATTATTTTGTTTTGTTATAAAACTTTTATGCGCTTCGCTTCAAAACTATACCATCGTAAATTAGAACAATAATTTGCATTGCTACTGAATTTATAATATATATTTATTCGTAAATTTGATTCGGGAATTAATGGATAAGAGTTAGAATGAATAATATGGAACACTGGAATTGACATGGTGGCTTAATTAATATGGCAGACTTTGAGATGCAAATTTAAAAGAAATACGTGTATTGTGAATCAGTGACAGTTAATTTAATAATTTATTGCTTTCTTTGAGTGAAATTTTTAACTGGACCGGTTTTTGCTTAACTGGACCGGTTTTTGCTTAACTGGACAAGTAGTATGCAATGCAACCGCTTCTGAAGAATCGTAATTTTACCACTAGACTTCGTGGCCAAAGTGGTCCGGTCCTAAAAGGTATTTAGTTTTATTCTTCAAGTTTATAATTCATGTGTTTCCATAATTTACATATATTTTTACAATAACGTCTATCACACATTATATATGACTTAGAAACGACCCAAAACTGTTAGAATTACAAAATAATTACATTGAATGAAAGAATGATAATGGGGGGAATTTGGTGCACTGCGACCTATAAGATACATTGTGCTCCTCCATCTGGTGCCAAACGAGGAGTGGTCTCGCCTTAGAGAACCTCGTCCAGCCCTGTTTCCTTCAGGAAGTAAAGGAGCTGAATTTGGTCTAGACATTGTGGCTTCTCTAAACGAAACTGGTAGACTCCCAGACATTTTAATATTTTGTTTTGTCACAGTCTATTAGGAGGTTTTCCGGATTTTCCACCATTTATCGTGCAGTTGCCCTCATTTCCAAAGGCAAGCTTGCTAAAGTGTCCCTTATAATGTCTACAATAAGAAACCTCCTCGTAGTCTCCGACGCAGTACCGATGCCGCAGTCTATTTTTGCTCAGTCCAATGCAAGTTTTGAATCTTTGACGACTATAGTTCCCGAGATGATGATTGACCAGCCTGAACCACGGAAGGTTCCTACAGAGTTCTCTTGGTGTCCTCTTCCTTTCTGATCTCCTTTTGGATTACTACACACTATTTCCTTTAAAGTAAGATGAAATTTGCGTTGTCCCATTTTGTATATTTTGGTTTAAATAAACAACAACGATTTTACCAATTTATTTATATACTCACAATAGCGAGTTTCACTGTCAACGACTGTTTATCTTGTTTCCAGATTTCAAATCTTATGAAAAAGTGGTATGTTTGCAATCCGTTACAAATAATAGTAACAAAATACTTTTTGATTGAAATAAAATTTTTATAGATAACTTTCATTTTCATTTTTGGTGAAAATACGTTAAAATAAATGTGAGAAGTTTTAGTGCGTATATTCTAACAAAGGAATATAAATTTCTTTACTGAACGTTTATATCTGATTAAATGTAAATCGATATTATTATTTTTTCGAATGTATCCACCTTAGCCCAAAATTAAGAGATGTGGTAATCTTTGGCTATGTTATTAATACGTAAACAAATAATTTCGCATCTGATTGAACTAGAAATTGGAAATTTAGTTAATATTATTTGTTAGTTTAATAACTTGTCAGAGAGAGTTGGTTTTGTTATTAGACGCTTGCTTTGCCATAAAAGTATTCAGTGACTAAGTTTTTTCTTTGCTGGGTATTTAGTATTTTACTTAATAAGTTTTAATATTCCTTGTTACAACATTTGGACACTTAAGTAAAATATTTCACCCTATTTAATACTTGTATTAGTCTGTTATACCCTTAGAATCGATATCTATATAAATGAATAAGATAGAATCGTTCATTCCGGACATATTTGAACTCAAAAACTGCCAAGCCTATTGAAATGAAATTTACGCAGTTAACATATTATTTTTCGTTTCATTGTGATATCTGTTAACAGTTCCGACAAGTTTATTCGTTTTGTTGTTCGGGGGCAACTTTTATTAAGAGTTACTTAGTTTTAATTCATTAGTTCGCCCTTGAATGGTTAGCGATTGTTAAAGTCGGGATTATTTTCAATTCTTACAGTCGTTCTCATATTAAGGCCAACTACAGATTATCCTTGTGATGTATAATAATGACTTCTGCCACCGTCTTCTCCTTGCCTTAATATCCACCAACCAAAAGAAGTCTAGTTTATATTTCCTACACGTATTACATATGTCAGAAAGAAAATTTTTGATTTTTGAGGGGAGTTTCGAAATAAAAGAGAAAAATAATGCTTCCCCTGTATCTACGCCCCAAATAAATCCCATACCTTCGGCTTCACATTACATTACAATATTATTTATTTATTGATACAATTGGAAAAATGTGTAGTCGGATTGATAGTAACAACACAAGAATGCATGATGATGCCATGCATTTAGTTACTACAATATTATAATATGTCTTTCGTGGACATTTATAGTAATCCGTCATTTTCTGTCATGACGATATCAATCTGATCATTTGGCGCATTACCATGATTTGTGTTTGTATCAATATTAATTCATTAGGTATTATTGTTGCACATTTCTGAAAAATCAGGCATAATAATGCTTGTATGCAAATGGTTCTGAACTGTTTTAATCTGATTGTTCAAATCTGACGGTTTGTTGTTTCACAAATCATGGCGTTTTCATTACTATTTGGAAGTTTTCACAAATAGCTAGAAACTATATAGTTGGAATTGTAGCGGTATAGCTCGTAAAAACAATTATGCTTTCTTTTAGAAACCATTGCTCCTCAAATATATCCTCCCCAAGTTACCACGGTAATTGATATTGTAAATTACCTTGGAAATTTAGGAGCGTTATCGCTACACAATCTACATATTTTACTCTTATACAGATTTATACTAGTCATGACCCTTGTTTAACTTAAATTTTGTATCAATTTTATATTTATTAATTTGAAACGTATTTATGTAATTCTCAATTCAATATGCAAATTAAAGTCATTAAGAGCCATTAGCTTACGTGTTCAGCTAGAAGTTTACATTTTTTAAATTAACCTTTTTAAATACATAATCATATTTGCCTTTGGCAATTCGTCATTTCGATTTATGTCTAGACAATCTGACCGATAGAATGTCTAACTATAAATCAAAATGACGAATTGCTTAAATGGCTACGACATTTCTAAAACATTTATACTTCCTGAAATTAAGCAATAATATGTAGATATATTTGCATATTCTATTACTATTTTATAATATTCATCGTATAAAGTTAATATTCTGTATTAAAGTATACAATTTTATTGACTTCATTTTATTATATCATATATATATATATATATGCATACATATACAGGCTGGAAGCGAAATAATATGTTAAACTTTGTGAGGTGATTAGAGAAGATAATTAGATTATAGAATAACAACAGCAAAATAATTTAATATTGAAATTGAGAATGAATTCGAAATCTTTCAATTCAATAATTCAATATGTATTCAGTAGCTAGGAGGGAAACCAAACATATTTTAAATTAACAACGTATTTAGCTAAAATAAATTTACGAAAAAAAGGGGCGCAGCCCGAGCCTATGTCGTATATTTTTCGTTTTGCACAGGATCCGTAGACGTTTGGATTGTCGTTGGCCGCTATTTGCCCAGGGGCAAGCTACGTAATAGCTTTGCACCGGTTTTTCATTCCATTATCGACACTGCAGCAGGACTCGCATTATTAGTCTTAAAGTAATTAGCGATTGAAATCTAAAGGCCTGGTTACACGGTATGAGCTAGCGTGCGAGCTGACGAGGCGAGTTACTGCAGTGCAGCAACTTGCACCATGTGACCGAGAGAGACGAGTTACTGTCATGTGCGAGTCGGTAGCTCGCATCCGAGTTACTAGAAAATTTTTTGTTTTTACTCGCCTTTCCGCATCACGCCACTAGCATGCGACTCGGATGTCAACTCGCATGTTTTTAAGTACGCTCAGGCACACTCCGGGTGTATTCTCTGGTACCTCACGTGTTTATCTTGTTTCGAGAGATAAAATGACAGCGAATAGATGGACTTCAGAGCAATATTTAAAGTTTGTGGACCTTTACAAGAATCAAACCAACTTATGGAATTCTTTGGATCCTAATTATAAGAACAGAGATCTGCGTAAAGCGTCGCAGATCGAAGTATTTCAGCGCAAAGTATTTTTGTAACCGCTTTATTTTTGTAACCAAAGTATTTTTGTAATCGCACGGGACATTATAAATGCGAGTACAGAAGTGTAGTAGCTGTCTACTGTCATGCCAGCAGCTCGATCTCATGTCACCGGATGAGGCTGGTCGAGCTACTGACATGGCAGTAGCTGTCTACTGTCAACGCCAGTAGCTCGCATCGTGTAACCAGACCTTTAAAGTAATTTTGTCACACAAGAATATTTGACCGACCAACAGTGTAACGAGGTAATACAATATGCCGAAGCCTAGATCAGATATTGTTCTTTTAACTAAACGGTGGTTTCATAATTAAAATCTTATACGTCTCTGAATATATTGAATTGTTGAAAGTTTTTCAAGCGGCATCTAGTTTTTACAAACTATTGACCTAGTGAAGTTTGACATACTATTTCCCTACCACTCTGTACATATAAATAATAACCATACCATGATGTATTATATTAATCAAACATTCGTTGTTGTTTGAACAAGATTCAGGTTGATCTGTAATGTTTGGCTTAAAGGTGCTGTTTTTAGGCAATACATTGACGTTAAGATGTATATGGTATTTATAATGTCCATCAATCAAAATACTTTCTAGGCCGACAGCTAACACTTGAAAAGTTGCGTAATTTTTTTATACCCGGTATATTTACAATGTAAAAATTTAGTGTTGACTTTGTAACGATAGAAAATATTGAACGCAAAATATAATTTTTATCATGGATATGTTCATAAAATGACCTAATTTGTTATATTTATGCTTTTCACAACTAATAAATGAGAAAAATTAATATGAAATTAAAAATGAAATTCTGGGCATTTTTTTAAACGAAAAATTCACCATATAAGTCTATAAAACTTGAGCATTGCATTTAATTGTATTTTAATAATATCACTCATCTGTACGTACGATCTATAACTCGAATAGCACAATTTTACATGACATGGTTTTTTCTGCTTGTTGTCTAAATTATTCACAATATTTATTTATGGAATATAGAATGTTACGTATAAAAATATTTATTCATCACTAATAGAATAATACTCCTGTTAGAATAATAGAATAATTCCTGTTGAATATTTTGACAGGAAAGATTATAGACAACTGTACAAATATATTAATTACCATCAACTTCGTTATATTTAAGCAATCAATAGCATGTTTAAAAATTCATAATGGTTTTTTATTAAAAGATGTATATTAAACAGTTTTAAATAAATGATAAATCGTCCCAGAGATCAAACTAGGCAGAAATTGCCCCTAACGGTGAATGATTTTTTTGTTAATTATTTTCTTTCTCACTGATTTTTTTTTAGGTTATATAAAAATACTGTACAGATTTCCACTAAAATTTTTACAACAATAACAGGTGATACATAGACCAGCCAGCACCAGGTTGTAATGCTGTACCGAAATTTTTAAGGTTTATACCGTTGTGTTTAAATTCCGGTCATTTGATTGAATTATTTACAATTAGACCACAAATGACTAGATATCAATTATTAACGTTTTTATTTTAATATGTCGCAGCGATTACATCTCAGTTGCTATGAGTAGTTGGATTATCTGATGCTGTTTAGTTTGATGCATTTTTCAAGAATATACGAGTATACCTTAAATATATAATAAAAGGTTTATTTTAATTCCAAAATTGTAACGGTTGGAATTACGGAAAGAAGATTTGGTAAAGATATTAATTATAGTGACTGCATACCAGCCTGTTTGTACTACTATCCGTCAAATCCAAAAGCAATACAAAAAAATGACGTGCATTTTCTTGAACGTCGTCTCGAGCTAAGAACTGCCGCCTTCACGATTACGAATGGAACAAATCAATTCATGCATCTATCCACAAAAAACATATAATTTAAACAGAAATAGACAGAAGAAGCCATCCAATTCAAAATATTTTCTTTTTTTAAGAACAAGCAACTTTTTTTTCAAATATCTAATAGTTTAGCTGCAATTTCAGCTCAACCGTTTGTCGGCAATTGTAGATTGCAGAGGGAAATTGTTTATGATTACACATACATCATCAAGTTTGATTTGAAAATAAACAAGTGAATATAACAAGTATCTGAGCTAATTGCTTAAATACCCGGTATATCGTGAATTTATGTAAAAAAAAAGTTTATAAGACAAATTGTTTATTTTTAAAAAAGGAACATTTTATGTCTTTCAATTTTTGTTCTATCTATTTTGTTCTATGTTTGCCCATTTATTTTACTTTTTAGATCTAGAACACACACATAAAATTTTGGCTCGTTATTTCTTTTCGTTTTTTAGTTATCATGTCCACAGACGGGCAGACAGACGGATATGCGGAAATGAACTAATTAGATCATTTTATGAACACCTGTAACAAAATTTTTTTTCTACAATCAATATTTTCAACCGTTACAAAGTCGAAACTATACTTAATATACCCTTGTATATTCATAAATACCGGGTATAAAAAGGTGTTTTAATACGATGTAACCATTTGTTTTTATATATTTATTGAATTTTAGATAAATTTTTAACCCGACTGCAAAAAAGGAGGATGTTCTCAATTCGTCTGTATTTTTTTTTTTTTTTTAAACTAGTATATCATATTGTGGCCAGTATTCCGCCTGCCACGCGGGAGATCGATGTTTGATTCCCCGCCTGAGTACCAATAATGTAGGAACCAGGATATCCTTAAACCTACTCTACAGTTATTAAATAACAAAGCAGTAATTTGGAATTTCAACCAAACGTATATTTTGCTTGAATATCTAATAATCAATACCCAAGTTTGTAAGTAGATACCAGGTAACTCAGGGGAACATCGTACAGTACTCATGGCATCGAAATATCAAAGAAATATAATATTTAGAATAGGGAATATGCATGAAAATTTTTTTTCACATTTATTTTCAGAATATGAAAAAACTGTTAATACTGTAATAATATTTAAAAACGAAATTAAAATCCGACAAATATCAAGGAAGCAATAAGCTTTTAAAGATTATTATCTGTCTCTTTCTTGCAAAAATACTAAAAACGGAGTTTTACGTGTATTTTAAATGGTGAAAGTGTAATATGACGTCACATAACATATTAAGAGGGCTATCACCCTCTTTGTCTAATCGGGAATTTCAGTCATTCATATCTCGCTAATTTTTAAAGTTATTTAAAAAGAAATTTTACCTTGGTATTTTTCAAGTAAACATGCTTCAATTCAAGTGAAAAAAAATTTTCATGCATATTCCCTATTGAGGACATTGCAGTATATTAACCAGATGATAGACTAACTGAAACGCCGAGTGTGAATTCGGTTCGCATTCGGTTTTCAGAGTGTGCTCAACCAACTTTACGTACAAAGTCATATAGCGGAAGTTAAAATTTAAAAAATTGTGTACAATATTTCGGCATTCAAGCAGAAATCTGAGGAACTAATTTTATAAACTTAAACTTCTATGAATTGTACATATACTGATGACATTTAAAAGTAAATAGTCGTGTAAATGAATAAGTGCGGAAACAGAGAGCAACGTTAACGGGGAAAATGTAGAGGCAAAGAGGAAAATTAAATTGGAAATGTTATGTTCGCTTATGACTCCCTTTAGAATTGTTATGTACTTAGTGTAGAACTGTATTCTACAAAGGTATAAGAAGAACACACTAACACAAAACAACTATTTTCTTATTCTATTGTTAAGATGATAGCTCTAGATAGGATACCTTCTGTAATTGTACGAAACTGAGATGTTATTTTTGTCGTCTAGATATAAATGACGTTTCAATTATTTGGATCACATGTTTTAGATATTTTCTGTACTTTTAAATTGTTGCCACAACATGTAAAAATTTATTAACAAAATAAATTAGTACTATATTATTATTTGTGTATACTTAATGATGTTCGAAAGAGAAAACAAAAGGCAGAGAAGCTCCTGTAAATTAAATATGTTATTAAAAAAGTCAATACGAATTCATTGGTATGCTTCAAAATGTTAGTTGAAATGCAGTTTTTCGTATTTTTCGATATTGAAGATCATACTTTTAACATTGGGTCTTTTGGAGAAACTACAAATTTAATCTTTATAATCGAATGGAACACAGTTTCAAATGCAGAAAAGTTTTTATAAAACAATATAATTTGTTGTTAAATAACCAAAGATTTAAAATGAAGGTATGTTCAAATGCATTTTGGAAAGTAATAATGAATTATATAAGTAATTTTATCATTTTAGAGAAGCAAAACACAAGATTTTACTTTTTTATTTAAAACAAAAGAAACATTACGAGTCACGACTTACGAGTATTTATTTACATGGTTATTTACCAAATAACCATGGAATATTTAAATCTAGTTTCAATGCATACATTAAATCTGTAACGCTGCGCACATGCGCAGTCGCTTGATAATCCCCTTACGTCTTTTCCCGCCAAATGACTCTTTCGAACGTCCTTAAGCGTCACAATACATTACTAATGTCAATTTCCTTTAAGGTTACGAAGACGTAGCATGATAGAATCTTCTGAATCGGACCTATGGAGTCCATAGGTTTGAGGTTCGATTTCTAGTGGATATATTTGTCTATATAATATACAATAGTTCTTCCATACTATGTCTTTGTAACCTTAATGGAAATTGTTATTAGTATTGTATTGTGACGCTTAAGTACACACAAACAATAATATATTAATGATAAGTTGATGTTGACTACAAAGTAATACTGTCAAGGAAAAGATTGATTCATTCGTTAGAGTCATCTTTGGTGTAATGATGAGCACACTCTACACAGTAAAAAATAAAATAGTGAACCCAACAACACCAGGTACTGCCAGGCCGATACAAAATACAGGAAAAAGATTTACAATTAAGCTAAATACCTAATAGTTGAAGTAATAAAAATATTTTTGTTAAATTAACTACACGGCGTAGTTGATGTTATTATTATATAATAATTAAATATTCTTAAAACATTATAAAACTATTGGTAATCAGTATAAAATAAAACAAAAAATTCACAAATCTCGCAAGTGATTCGTGTCGTTGTGATAGATTATAATAGATATCAAATCTTCAAAGAAGGTAAGTGTCAATCGACAGTGCATGCGAACATTATTTAATCAGAGTTAATACTGAAACTAAATTCTGCAGACATAAATACTATAGGGATCAGGGACTAATTCAAGTCGCAACTCAAATTGATAGGGTAGTAATTCGGTACAGGAAATGCAAATTTCCATGATATAAAACGATGATTAATATAACAAATTTTTTCTTTTAATTTCATAAATAAATTTTTCTGTTTCAATCACTCACTATGAATCAACTGATTTATAAAGTTACGTCAAACTTAAGATAACACTGTCAACTACATATGTAGGTAGATACAAACACGTCGCATAGTTACTGTGTATATATGTCATGCATAACAATATTATATGGTTTAAAATATTAAACAAGAAAAACATTTTTGGGTACAGGTAGTCATTAAATTTTCTATTTAACACATCACATGCCAGTCTGTTTGTCTGTACATCAAACAATAACTAAAAATCAAGAGAGCTATCAAGGAATCTTGCTCGTGAATGGATAAAATCGATTCATACATTCACCTGACAGAAGTACAAAAAATGTTCCCTGTTTAAAAACCTGTTTGAAAGTTTATCTTCAATGAAACTCTTTTCAATCTTATAAAAATTAATTACGAGTGTTGCAAATTTTGTACTTTATATTCAAAAAATACTTTTAATCACCTTCGACATCAAATATAGATAAATATATACATAATTAATTTCATTTTACCAATACACCCTAAATAATTTGAAGGATTCCGCAAATGAAAAACCACTTCGAGCGACTCGTTTCCATCCGGATGTCACGAGACTATGGTTTCAGACACAAATCCAAATTAATATACAAGAATAGTTTAATTGAGTTTTTCTGTATATTAAATTTTGATATTTTCCTTCTTCCAACAGGCTTTAAGGTCTCGTTTGTGAAATATTCAGTTTCAAAATTACATGGAATAATTCTCCCTTCCGACTTTTCAATTATGCATCTAACAAATTGGAACAAAGTTCAGGTAAATACGAAGTGTAAATTAAGATCTTCAACCTATACACCACAAAAGATTAAGTATATTTTGACAAGCATTGTCGACTAATATTATCTCAAACTAAAACCACTACGGAACCGCAATATGACAGTACGCGGTTCGCTGTTTTTTTTTTTAATATTCAACGAATTAATTAACATTATGTCTAAAAAGTTATAATAAATAATTAATAATTATGTTTTAATGTATTTTACATAAATAATCTTTTTTACTTGAACGTTAGAAAAAAATTAACAGAGTTTTAATGAATTTGTGAAAAATAAAAACGAATTCTTTTTTTTATATTTATTTCATAATTAAAATTACATGTAAATTAGAAAAAAAATACATGGGGGAGAAGATAGGAAGGCTCATTATTTTCTTTTTAATTCATTTTAGATTATAATTTATATTATGTGGAGAATAATTCTTTCTTAAGTGAAATACTATTTACCTAGTATACAAATTTTTTTTTAAATAAAAAAAAATTATATGAAAAAAGAAATTTTTTTTTCTTAATGAATTTTTGCGTATTCTAATAGTGTATGAAAGTACAAAAAGGAATAAAACATTTAACATTTGTTTTTGTTAATTGAATTTAACTCTGAATAGGGGTTCTAGGGATTCCTTCCTTTAATGTTGTATAATGGTCTAGGTAATAGCAAAATAATTGTCAATTAATAATACATATAGCTTAAAAGCTAGTAGCAGGCAGGCTTATTATATATCGTAATGCTCATATTCTCTTGGCTATTTTATTAGACTCATCTTACATAGAATGATAAAAGTATAAAAGAATTTAAATATGTTCACTATAATTGAAAAACTGATAACGATTATAAAATTTGTATGCTAATTTAATTTACCCATAAATACTTTGGCTTTCAAGGAACCAACGGCTAAGATTTAGTATCCCCATTTGATATCTAATAGAATGGATATTTATCAACCTAAGAGTTTTAATTAAAATTTTCAATCGATTGTTTTATTGATCAAGCGCAGTATTATTTTTTTCAATATAAATGCAGTATTTACGTATGTGTGATATCTTCTTTCTTGTGATTGATATACTTAGACCATATGACAGTTCATAAAGAAATATTTAATTATAATTTTATCGTGTGAACAGCAATGTAAATTTTGGTATATCAACTATTTTTTATGCGATTGAGAATTTCACGCGTAAAAACGGGCTTAGATAAACGGAAAAATTAACCTTGCCAACACATTACGAGCTTTCCTGAATTATTGTAAGTCTGCCTGCTAATAATTATTAGACTACCATCATTTATTTATTTTTAAGTTGCATGTATTAAAAAGGTATTGTTTGTTACGTTGAATTTGATGACAGGAAGTAGAAATTTATAACCTTGAAAAATTCATCTTCGAGAAAAGTGCCTCTTATTTTTTATATACACTTCTGGTTTTCTGGTTACTCTATACCAGAACTGGCTGGAATTGGGTATAAAATAAATAAATAAAATCTATGCCCTAAACACTTGCATAAATGATTGATTTTAGATAGTAAACGAATCAAATAAATAATGACATAAGTAGTATTTCCACTAACCAACTCTAACAAGCCCTTAAGATGGATGCTAAAACTGTATCTATCTATTGCGATACGAAAGTGTTGCGAAAATTATCACATAAAAAAATATTTATATCACAAAAACAACTTTTGTTTGAAACTTTTTTTCATACATCCCATAGTTTTGGTGTAAATACGACGTGAAAATGTGGCGTAAATTTTGTATTTATTCCAGAAATATTGGATGAATGAAGTTGCACTATCTTGCACCGTTCAGAAGGTAGATTTACGGGTATGGATGCACGGAACAAACAAATTCTATAAGATTTGTTACTCTCAGCTAAATTCTAAACAGTTTGGTGAAAATCGCGTCAAAATCAATTCAGCCGTTTTAACGTTATTACTTAACTAACAAAAAATTTAAAAAAATTAAAAGAATACTTTTTCGATAGGATGCACCATGTAGGAGTTATAGTCGCAAAATCACACAAAGTCCGAAGTTTTTTCACTGTCAAAAGTTGTCCAGAGGTAGCCCGTGTTAGTATGTTTGTTTTTTTGCATCATTGTACCCAAACATACAAGCTAAAAAAACAAAAAATACTACATCACTTTTTGCATCATACCCTCCTGTTTTGATCCTCTATTGATTGGCTTAATAACAGCCATTCAGAACTTGTGTGTGCGTGAACTGAAAAGTACAACGATTGTTCATATATAATGATATATTATAATACTATGCTCTATTTAAAGAATAAATCTTTGAGACAGTATAGTCTATCATATGTACGAGGTCTGTCCGAAAAGTATCCGACCTGCTTTTCTACCTTCGCGTCAGAGTGTTCGAGCGACCTCTGCAAGGCATGAACGTCAACAGTAAAGTCTCACGAACTTATCGGTTACTCGCCGACACCTACAGAACGTATAGTTCTTGCGCTGCGTGTATTTGTTTGCAAAGCCTTTTTTACGTTCGTCGGTTTTTGTTATTGTTAAAAATGACTGAAAGATCAGATCAACGAATTTGCATCAAATTTTGTTTCAAACTCGGAAAAACTAGTTCGGAAACTATTCAAATGATGCCGAAGGCTTTTGAGGATGAGTGTATGGCAAAACACAAATAAAAGAGTGTTGATATGATCCTCGTTCTGGCCGACCTTCGACGACAACAACACCGGATAATTTCGAGCGCATGCGATTTGCGATTGAAGAAGATCGACGTTTGACTGTGCGTGAATTAGTAGATGATCTTTAAATACCAAAAACTACAATTTGGGAAATTTTAACTGCAAATTTAGAAAGTGGGAGTGATGGGAAATCTCATCGAATCTTGTGCAGCAGTTTTTAACTAAACACAATATCGCACTGTTTCGCCAATCTCCGTACAGTCCCGACATAACCCCGTGACATTTGGTTATTCCCGGATTCAAAAAAACCGCTCAAAGGACACCGGTTCGACGACAAAAAGATGGTTGAAGATAATACGATGAGGGCACTCAAGGCTATTCCAAAAACTGAATTCCAGGTGACTCACCCGATGACGAAAAATAACGCCAGCGCGAAGATATGAAGGTAGGTCGGATACTTTTCGGACAGACCTCGTATGTTGCTCGAGTACGACTGAGTAGATATTGTAGGTTATTTGCTGTTTTACAAATAATTCCCAATTGTGTGATTGTATATTTTCTAAAGTTCAAATCTCGTTTGTATTTGATGTGGCATCACAAATAAAGTGTTGTGAAATGCATCAGACATAATCAAACATAACATGTTTGTAGTATTACCATTATATATCTAGAAAGTTGACACTTAACTCTTCACACAAACACAGCATGTTAGTTACTTGGTTGCTCTAGCTATATCGTAGTTACTAGAGAGTAGTACAAGTAAACAGTTTACTTACTTAGTAACTTACTATATAGCTATAGCTCTCCTATATGACACACAGTATGAGTGAGTGCCAACGATATAGATGGATAGATGTATTTATATATTATGACAACTGACTATACTATACAGAAGACAGAAATGGTGTCAACTTAATTATACCCAAGACGATAGTATTATTTTGATTATACGAATGATGTACGCCATTTTAAATTATTATTAATCATAAATAATAATATTAAGCATTAGACAAAGAAATATATTATTTAATTTAGGTACCATTGTTATCTTGAATATGTCTTACATAGGATCTATTGTATACCCAAAAGATAGTATTAAGTTTAGACTAAAAGACTTTGTAACGGTTGAAAATACTCAATCGCAGAAAAAATTTTTGGTATAGAAGCTCATTAAATGACCTAATTCGTACAATCAATAGAGAAGCTCGTTACTCTTGTCCGCATTGCATTAAATTATAGGAGTTATTTTTTTTTTAAATTAGGTTCAGTATCACGTACTGAATGTAAAAGAACAAAATCAATACAAATTTCGACACCGGAAGTACCGCCATTTTGAGAAAAACTGTATCGGCCTATATCTCCATTACCGTGCTCTTTAAACCACGAAGATGGTAATAACTAATTTTCTTTCTAAACAATTATTTGAATAGATATAGGCCAAAAAGTCAATAAACAAATAGTCGTGTACGTCGTAAACGGTAAATGATACAAAAAAATTAATAAAACCAAAACAATAGGAAATTCAATTATCCACAAGAAAGGTTATTACCATCTTTGGTCTAAAAAGCACGGTAATGGAGATATAGGCCGATACAGTTTTTCTCAAAATGGCGGCACTTCCGGGGTCGAAATTTGAAGGGATTTTGTTCATTTACATTCAGTATGTATTACTGAACCTAATTTTTAAAAAAAATAACTCCTGTAATTTAGTGTCGCGCAATATTCTCTATTGATTGTACTAAATCAGTCCATTTCTACATGTTTGCCCGTTTCTCTGTCCATATGTCAGTCCGAAAACACGATAATTAAAAAAGAAAAAAAGAAAAGTAGTCCGGTCATTTTAGACATTTGAAATAAAGAAAATTCCGACAGAGCTAAATCTTCGTAGAGACCTTAGGTTTACCACAAGGAATAAAGTGTCAAAAGTCCCCATCAGTCCCATGTGAGCTTAGGGACTTATTCGGGGCCCAAGGTCAAAATTTTAGGTTTTTTGGATTTTTCTCGAAAACGGTAAGTTTTATCGAAAAAGTACCTCGGAGCAAAGTTGTAGATCTTAAAATTCTCTATAAAAATGGTTCCCATGATTTTTTCTCTAAGACCCACTATTTCCCAGATATTGCGCTTGTAAGAATCATGTTCTACATAGTATGCACACATATGCCACGTATATACATATTTAGGTACTCAAGCAAGCAAAAATGCCTACTCGTGCCTCTTCTATGTATACATTATACTATTCTAAGAAAATTTACTCTAAAACGACCGCCGGTCCCTTACCGAATCCCCTCTACTTGAATAACATCTGGCCTTGAAAAACATCTGCCTATTCTTTTGTCCATGTGGTGTCGTTCACGTATACCTGCTTCTTTTAGTGTTGAACGAGCAGTTCGAGTGACTATACGTATTTATTACAAGCGTCTACTATTGAAATTAGTGCAGATTAATATTTAACAAAAAATGTCACAATTTTGCTTTATTTGTAATAAACTTTTGACTGAAGATGAAACTGTTGTGGTCAGTCGTGGAATGCCAACTTTAATCGATGCAAGCGTCGCGAGAAGTGATGAGTTTGCTGATTATTTAAGAAGCCAAAAATCCGTTACAATTCACGTGGATTGCAGAAAATCATACACCCGGAAAACTTCAATCTCTGCATCAAAAAGACAACGTGAGGAAGAACAGGCCAGTACTTCAAAAGTAAGTCCACCTCATACTAGAGCGCGAATAAGTGAATCCAGCTTTTGTTTTAAAAACCACTGCTTATTTTGTGGCGATGAAGCGGATGAAGAAGCAGAAAAGAAGAAAGTGAAGATTTATCGCCGAAAAATTCATAAAGTTTCTACACTTACATTCAAAGATTCCATTTTAAAATTAGCTAAAGATCGTTCTGATGATGTGTCAAAAGCTGTCTTTGCGCGTATTAATTTTCAGTATGATTTAGTTGCTGCTGACGCTAAATACCATGACAGTTGTTACAAATCCTTCCTGAGACCTAATACTTGCGGTAAAATTGGCCGTCCTCAAAGTGAGGCTATAAACTCTGCAATGGAGGAAATTTTCAATTTCATCGAAAGTAGCGATGACTGCCAGTTTTCGTTAGATGAACTGAAGAATGTTTGCCAAAATGTAGCTTTAGAAAACGGGATTATAAAAATACGATTGAAATTAAAGTATGGTAGTAGAATTATTATTACAGAGAAGCCTGGAAAATTAACATTTATTTGTTTTGTAGACAATTACCAAGACATTTTAAGTCAAGCCTGGTCTGATAACAAAAACTTGAATGAAAAGGAAAAAAGGTGGAAAACTTTAAAAGCTGCGGCAGAAATTATTCGAGAAGATATTCAATCTTGTGTGTTTGATAATACTATGTACCCGCCACCGGGTAGAATGTTTGAAGATATAAATAACGATATTCCCGAATCATTATCTTTTTTTTTGGGACAAATCATTCTTAAAAATAAGCGTCATAATTTGGATCATTTAAAGTTAGTTTGCACAAATATTAGTCATAGCATAATGACTGCTGTTCGGCCTAGATCCTTCAAGTCTAAATTACAGCTGGGTCTTTCAGTTTTGCAGTGTTCTCCAGCGTGTACCAATTGCCAAGGTGTCTCTTGCTCAAATGTTCAATTAAATACAAGAGAGGAAGATTCATGTGATTTTGATGAAGAGACAACTGATTCATCTTCATTTGAACAATTTCTAAGCGTTCATCAACAGGAAGGAGAAGAAGAAGAAGAACAAGAAGAAATTGAAGAAAACATGATTGATGAAGTTGAATATGAAGAGTATGAGTCAGATTAAAGTAATAAAAAAAAGTTAGAACGACAGTTAAACTCAGTAACCCATATCAATAATCTTCATACTATTAAATAATTATTGTTCCTGAAAATAACGTCATAAAGGTTCGTGGAATAGGCCTACCGGGGATACCACGTTAAAAAAAACGCGCCGAGTACACTACCTCACAGGTGGTGTGGAAATGTGTGCATATTATGTAGAACTTGATTCTTACAAGCGCAATATCTGGGAAATAGTGGGTCTTAGAGAAAAAATCATGGGAACCATTTTTATAGAGAATTTTAAGATCTACAACTTTGCTCCGAGGTACTTTTTCGATAAAACTTACCGTTTTCGAGAAAAATCCAAAAAACCTAAAATTTTGACCTTGGGCCCCGAATAAGTCCCTAAGCTCACATGGGACTGATGGGGACTTTTGACACTTTATTCCTTGTGGTAAACCTAAGGTCTCTACAAAGATTTGGCTCTGTCGGAATTTTCTTTATTTGATCACTATTTTTATGTCTAAAATGACCGGACTAAAGAGATTACGAGCTAAAGTTGTGTGTGTTTGCATTTTATAGGTATAAAGTAAGATCAAGTTTGTGGATGAGTAAAATATCTACCTTTGAAATCGTAAGAGGTAGAATAAAAATCATCCTCTTCACCCCCGGCGAAGTGTATTATAAATTTGAAGCGTAATCTTAAGATTCTTAAGACCTGATTGCAATTTCCTTTCGATGTCAACTTAAATGGAGTTAACTATAAACGTCAATGCCAACGTTATTACTAATAATTCTATTGGAATTGATCGAACCATGTAACAAACAGAATAATGAATCGATATCAACAAGCCACATTAATAAGAATATGTTAGTAAGATTTACTCAAAGAGAGTACAGTTTACGCAAAGTGTTTTATCCTGACATTATATTGAAGTTTAATTTACAGACATTAGATTGAAGTTTAATTTACAGACATTAGATTGAAGTTCAATTTCCAGATATTATATTAAAGGTACAGGCAGTATAAAACATATTAATTAACACAGGCAATGATAATGTACGTTACAATTCTCTGTTAGTGAACAAACCCTCTCCAAGATGCATGGGCAAATGTCTTTAATAATAATGGCTATAAACATATAAATACAAATCACAAGGTATTGAGTTAAAAAAATAGGCCAAGTACCAGCTTAGAGTTTGCACTTTATACAGGCTTCATAATCGATGGGTTCCTTATTAGTATCCGATTTTTAAAAGATCGAGCAGAACATAAAACATAAAATTGAGTTATGAACAATGGCTCGTCATATAAGGTGAAGGAGATGGCGGTCACAATATTTATTTTTATGGTCATAAAACCAATTAGTTTACGGAGCCATAAACCTAAATGGCTTGCGGCCCTTTGTACATAAAATTCCCATTCGATTATTGCATTTCCATAACTATGTTTTTCATTTTTGTTACTGATTTCTTGATGTGATCAAGACCAAGTTTTTCAATTTTTGTGTCTACTTTCACTTCCATTAGGATATAGATACTAATAAACAGCGAATTTTAAAGAACTATAGCCACTGGCGCTGATGAAACAATTTCACAATAATTATACATGTAGGCGAAAAAAGTAGTAAAAGTGTTTACTACAAGTGAAACAAAAATTATTAATGCTCAGTACAGCATGTTTTTTGACCCTTTTTCAATTAAATTGTTTATAACAATTGACTACCCATCTATAAGACAGCCATCGATTCTAAAGCCCTTATAAAAATGAATTAATATTTCTTTCATAAGAGATCATTATTTTTCAGATACACAGGTACGTGAGTATGTCTGTAACATAATATATATTTTATGTATGAAATATTCTTAGGATTTAAGGATTTAGTTTGAATACTTCTTATAATTCATCTTAAAAGAAATTTATTTATATAATTAATCTGTTTCATAATATGATTTAAATAAAAACAGAGAAAGACAAGGAATATGAAAAAATAAATAACAAAATCGTATACATCAATATAGTGAATATACATAATCTGTAAAGGACGGTATTCTTTGTAAATACGAAGCATATGAAAACAAGGTTTTATGACATAGTTTTGAACAGAAAACTCTTACCACTTATACAGATACACTTTTCAGTCATTTGAAGAAAAAAAAATGTATAAATACCTTGAAAATTTATAAAAATACATTTTGTAATTTTGTCGATTCGTTAATATTTTTATGAATTCATATTTTGTATCGATATTATCTTTAATAACCATTTTTGAAAGAAACAAGGACCACCATTATTGAAACGATGTTTGTTTGCGCAGGCTAAGAATGTACGTGTATGTACGTTCAAACGTTAGTGAACGTTCTTCCTGCATGAAATCTCGCTAATAAAATATGATAACTTTCTTCGGGTACCAATCGCAGTGTATTAGCATCAGTTTGAATTGAAATAAAATTTATCAAATTTAAACAAATGGTAAACGAGGTCTAAGAGAGAGGGGGAGTGAGAGACAGAGAAAGAGGAAAGTACAAAATCAGGAATACTTCTCTTAGTGAAATTATTTTGACATCAATATTTGATATGAAAAATCTTACTTATATTGGGTGGGTAAGGATTATCTTAATATTAGTAAAATGAGAAAATTTACCATAAGTAAAGAGACTGTAAATCAATTTTAATATAGTTCTAATACTTGTAATGATAGATATTACTATTGTAGCCATGGTGTAACTTTATTTGATAATCATTTTGACTTCTTCCTCAATTATAAACTGGGAAACTTGTCTTCGCCTCCACCCCCTGTATACCGTCAAAAAAGTTGATTATATTCCGTCCCTATATTCCTATGTGAGACAAACTGGTAGGATGGAATATTTTGACCACTTTTGCGAGCCAATTTCTTCTATTCTCAAACATGTCCAAGATATTTTAACGTTGGGGACAAAGATGGCTAGATGTGACAAAAATTAGATTGGAAACAAATACTGGAAGAATCATTAGGAAAATTTATTAGGGTAATAAATCAAATGTGACATACCATCAGCTATGGCCACACATCGCTCGTTTCTTGTCTATGATACAACCAGTCCAAGTGGCCGAGCGGCCTAAGGCGTTATGTCAGCGCAGTATGTCTACTTGGAAACTGGGAGCTTATGGGTTCGAATCCCGACATCGGCAGTTTGTCAATTATTAAGAAAAAAAAGGGGCGGTTAATTGACTTAACTGTCGGCGTTTGGAAAAGAACGAAGTAACTGGCTATGCTTGAGAAGGTTTTCTGCAGTTTCCTTCACGAACTCCAGATGAATATCCGCATAGTTCCTATCATAGTCGGCTGCAGCCGCATATCCTACTAATTCCTAGTCTATACACAAAAATTCCTTCCACTCTACTCACATCCTCAAATCCTTAGGCATCACAATGGAACTTATGGTCGAAGTGTAGGCAGTCCGAACGATATCGAATACATCATGTACCAAGGGCACAGAAGTTATGTCCATTTTTCAAACTTTTATAAACATTTTGTGCCTTATTCATTCAATTTTGGGAAAATATTTAGAATAAATGTTGATAGTATAAAAAAGCACACAACTTTTATGACCCATAGTACATTGAGTAAGGACATATTTTTTTATATAAATCACATACATACGGAATATAAAAATAGTATAGTAGTATATCACAACAATATGTTTTCTAAATGAAAAATAATGCTAGAGTACGTTGTCTAAAAAACATTAGACCACATTAATTCAATTATAATAATTATTGCATACACACATAGCATACTCCGGCAATGGTAGCGATGATGAGGATTCATCACCATCATACTGTCCGTCTACCCTAAGGTTTTATATAAATAAATGTGCAGTGACCTAGTTTAGACACGAGAATCACACATATACCTACGATTACACTAAAGTAAACACGGTAAGGGATGATAATGATGATGATGATTCAAGTGAATATTATAAGGTCGAACGGCCGGTTCTGGTTAAAGTATGTACATGTATTAGGGTTGTAACGAATACTCAATTTCACGTTCACCATTTACCATGGCTTGGGAAGGATTGTCTGGAGGAACTGCTGTAGCTGGCAAAACGTAACTATGTTAAATTGATTTGGGTACCGGGTCACAGTGGTTTCGAAAGAAACGAAGAAGCAGATACCTTAGTAAAGATGGGAGTCGGAATACCATTCATAGGCCCAGAGCCTATGTAAAGAATTCCAAAAAAAGTGCATATAAACAGGTTATCAACGATTGGATGAATACAAAACATCGTAATCACTAGGAAAATATACCGCAGCAAAAGCTAAGGCAAATACTGCTTCGGAGTGCATCCTAGAGGCTACCTTCGATGCACTAAACTTGAACAGGATTCAGCTATGAAGCTTACCGAATTCATCATCGGCATTGTCCCCTGCGGAAGAATCTGCACACAATAGGACTCCATAACGGATCCATTATGTGCAGATTGTGTGGCGAGAAGGAAGAAACATTCATCCGCATTATCTTTAACTGCGAATCTCTAGAATACAGCAGGTACAAGATATTCGGTGCATCTCAACCCGAATATATAAACCTTCAGGAGGACCTGATTAGCAAGCTGCTATTGCCAAGATATGAGAAAGCGAATCTCGTCAGACTGATGTAGAAGGAGGAGGACAATGGACCATAAGGTCAAAGTGCAGTATTTTTTAGACCCCTATCTATCTATCTATCTATCTTGACCAAAAATTCTGCAGACAGGTACATGCAAAGACAGGTAAACAAATAATTTTTATATTCATTTGCTTTTACTATAAGGTATTCGTTACAACCCTATGAATGTATATTCATCACATCTATCATTTGGAGGTATTATGTATATATACATACAACATATACTTTAATAAGACGAAGAAGACCTTTCAGAGATTAATTATTTGCTGTGTTTTCATTTAATAATAATTAAATGTTTTACATGAATGGTGTTTTGTATATATCGCATGTATAGAGTTCCTCCTCTGTTATAATCATCATTAAATCATTATATACCTTACACTGTTAGGTGGATGGAAAAATGAATGGCTGTTTATTCTATGCAAGGTCAATGTAACTTGAATACATCTCATGCATGGTATGTTTGTTAAACCTTATGGTTAAATATTTTTGATAATTATCGTTCACACTGTAAATTTATGAAAATTATTTTTAAATTGACGTAGATATAAAGCTAAAAACAATCGACAGACAACAAGTCATCAGAGAAAATTATAATGAAGCAGAAAAACCCTTTCAAAAAGATTGTCAGGTTAGTTTGAACCAGGCAATATAATAATAATAATAATGGGGTTTAGCGGATAGTCTACGTTTATGAGACACTACAGTCTATAACAGAGGGCATCCACATCATTATTTTTTAACCTTTTATTAATTTTATACATTTTTAATGATGTTGATGAAATTTGTATGCAGGCTAGGAATTCGTAGGTTCAGAGGCTGCAGCTGACTTTGATAGGAACTATGCCGATATTCATATGGAGTTCGTGAAAGGAAACTGCAGAAAAACCTTTAAAAAACACGGTAGCACGAGAAACCTTCTCAAACATAGCCGATTACTTCGTGATTGTCCATACGCCGACAGTTTAGTCAATTAACCGCCCTTTTTTTTTCTTAATAATTGACAAACTTCCGATGTCGGGATTCGAACTCATAACCTCCCTGTTTCCAAGTAGGCATACTGCGCAGACATAACGCCTTAGACCGCTCGGCCACTTGGACAGGTTCATAATGTTCTCTTCAGGAGTGTAACGGTATGAACCGGCAGAAAAACAAATATGAAAAACGTGGAAGAAGTGCGTCTGCTGCTTGAATATATTCAAATTGAAAGTTTTTTTATTAAAAAAAATATTACTGTTAGACATTAACTATTGAGGTTATAAGTTTGAAACAGAGTATTATGTTATTAAAATTAATTATTCTTTCATTTGAAGTCTATTCATTAAGTGGATGTGTGGTAATTAGACTTTAAAAAAACTAATACGAATCTTTGGAAGACATTTAAATATTTGTTAGATGTACAAAGAAGCAGAGATTTAAAATTTACATAAAGACGATCTCAGGTAGGTTTTTATAAAAAAAAAAATTATTCCTTTGAAAAAATAAAAACGAAAATGAAAAATGGTCTTTAAAATAATTATAAAATGATAATATAATAAAATAACAAATTATACTCATACAAAAAAGACGTATGCAAATATTTTCTTTTATAGAAATTTTTTTAGAACGATTACAATAAAAAAATATATATATATATATATATATATATATATATACATATATATATATATATATATATATATATATATATATATATATATATATATATAT
Organism: Nineta flava; assembly: GCA_963920215.1. Lineage (NCBI taxonomy): Eukaryota > Metazoa > Arthropoda > Insecta > Neuroptera > Chrysopidae > Nineta > Nineta flava. The sequence continues at coordinate 106,691,326 of OY986041.1, read as the reverse complement.
ATATATATATATATATATATATATGTATATATATAATAAATATGGAGTTTATTGTTGTAAAGATAATTTTTTTTAATATCAAAATATTAGCAAAAAAACAGAAAAAAAATTATAATGAAATAGAACTAAAATTTTTCCATTAAAAAAATATATAATACAATTTTTGAAATAAATTCCATTTGTATGGTTCCATACCAAAACACAAATATCATAGAAAGTAGAAAAATGATAACGCATGTTAGTGGATGGTCTTCTTAAATTATCGATAATTATATCAAGTTTATAACGATAATTATTATGAAGTTAAGCAGGAAAACCCTGCAAGTAAGGGATATATTTAATTTTACAATAATTACTTTACATAGCACATTTGATGCGAACAGATGCCGCAATTACTCAATTACATAACAATCATCAGCTATAAGAATTGGGATATGTATAGCTAGACAACAAAAGAAATTATGAATAGCGTGGTCTTTTAGCGGCTTAGATTTTTTTATTTATTTTGTATCGAATAGGTCGTTACTTGACGAAAATCCATTAAAATTTCGTAAACTGTAGTCAAAATAGAAATATTGATAATATGGCATTCGTCACTATATAGAGGTGTTTAGAAAGATGAAAATTTAAAATTTAAAAAACCTCCAAACGCAATATTATGAAACATAATAAGAACTTCCCGTTACCTCAACCAAATTTATATGTATCATGAGAATGTTAACAATATGCCTAAACATCATCTTAGAAAAGAGCTGATAATCTTCAAACGAGTAAACATTATAGGTAAGACCAATCGTTATGAAACCAGCTATCTAATAAGAAAAAACACATTAAAATCGGTCCACGAAATTGATAGCTACTATGATACAGACAACCCACGGGCAGACAGGCAGACACATATAAACTTCAAACTTATAACACCCCCTTTTTGCGTCGAGGATAAAAAAAAGCTCTTCTCAGTGATTTGAAAACTAATCGGAGACTTCAGTCATCTGTCAGTGGATTATATATTTGACGACAAGAAAAACAAGCAGTTTTTATATCGTATGTTAATTTTATGCTAACAATATTCGTCCGAGAGGCTATCCACCTGGTGAAACAACTACGAAAACAAATATTACTGTTCATTAGTAAATTTATTCAGTAAATGTTTTGCAATTGCAATAGTAAAATACGATCCGTAATTTTCCATTCAATTTCCAATTAACCTACAATTTATAAATTGTATATTCGAATTGCTTAGTTTTAACGGTCCCAGATCGATACATTTATACTAAGCATAACCTTTTTACTGAATATATTTCATTAAATATAATTTTAATATGTAAGTAAACATTTAAAAAATCAGTGTTTAGAGTAACTGCAAGTAAAATGATAGAAAAATAGAGCCTCTTATTATGTGAATCAACTCAGTCTTAATCGATTTTGAAATATGTACATATATATACGCCACAATTTCAATAAATATTTTTTCATTGTTTTCCTCTTTTTAAAAAAAAAAAGTTCAAAATAATAACATTGTATTTATACCCTTCGGCAAACATTTTCCGAGGTAAAAAAGATAAACAGATACATAATATAGGCTTGCGGTAGGTTTGCATACATTTTTTTATTATTATTATACTGTAGAATATTTAAAAATCATCAATACTGTGAGATTCAACTTCATGAAAGCATCATAATCGAAAAAAAAGTACAAAACTGTTTTGGGCAACAAAATTTTATTATAATTAGATTTCCTTTTTCTTTGATCTTTGTTTATTAATATTTCAAATTGTTTTTATTTAACATATACCTAATGATCCATAATTTTTTGATGACAATAAATTTTTTAATCGAAATTCTATCAATTACATATATTTTGTACTATTTTTAACTTTCAAAATTTTTGCATTTGCATGAAATGTAACAAAAACAAAATGGTTAACACGTGAATTAAAAGAAATTTATACCAAGCAACCATAAAATTAACAACTTAATCGAGAGAAAATTTACAACTTATTTTACATAATATGACAGTGAATCTTCCGCGACGGGGTATCTGAAATAGTTTTTCAAAGTTAAGATCTGATTTAGTTATAAGTTAAGGAACGGTTTTGTTAAGGGAGTTAGAACAAACAGGATTTTATCGATTATTTCTTATATTTTCCATTGCAATCATAATGCAATCATAGGGGTTCGGTTAAACTTTATTAGATTTCGGCTAAATTATGGTCTTCTTGAATGATCGTAATTTATTTCGCATTTAATCAATTACAATAAACGTATAAATATTTATTATTCTCATCGAAGAATACTCTAAAACTCTCCATAACTTAGGACACAAGTATGAGTGGAATGAGAAGAAATGGTGGCTAGTCTCGTTCTTTACATCTTTCACGAAATATAAACAAACTGATAATATGACATACGTGACAATCTGGAGGTATTTAGGTAGATAGATTGTAGCGGCTGCCCTGCTATAAGGTCCATTGTGATGCTTAAGGTAGTGAGGATGTGAGTGGAGGAGAAGGAATTTTTAAGCCACTTTTGGCAGGTGTCTACAGACTCTAATCACCAAAATTTTATATGTATTTCCAGAAATACATTCGTAAAACATCCTGTACATTTACAAACATGATAAATGAAGAAAGACAGAATGATGGTGAAAAATACATATATTCATAATATTATATATATTATAGGGAAAATATTTTTTCATATAATATTTGAAATATTGAAAGGTAATGTTAAACGGAAATAATTTCAATCGCTTTCTGTTTCATATTATTTTCTTGTTTATTATTTTGGAAAGAAAAAAAAAATCTACTAAAAATGTTTTACAATTCAATAAATATTATCGTCGGAATATTATATGACATTTTTTTTTTCTACATTTTATTATTCTACGTTTATTCGTGTGTATTTTTTATTTTTCTGTGTATTAACTACCGGTACACGGTACAGCGGTAGGTAGATACCTACCTATGTTATCTTAATTTTAATATAAGATAAACAAACTGAAAAATGTTTAAAAGATATTTTATGTTTTTGTTATTATCTTACAGTATATTATATATAATATCTTATCCAAAAACATATCAAAAAGTTAAGCTTTGAAATATTATATGTACATGTCGTATCTTTAAGCTTAACTTTAGTGTTAGTTTTATCTTTTAGTGAAGTTTCTTATGAAAATTCAGTTATTTGCTCTCTTCAAATGTAGATAGATTGAATCGGCTGCCCTGGATGGACTACACTTCGCCCATAAGGTCCGTTGTGATGCCTAAGGATGTGAGGATGTGAGTGGAGTGGAAGGAATTGTTGGGTTTAGAGTAGGAATTGGTAGGATGTGCGGCTGCAGCCGACTCTGATAGAAACTATGCCAATATTAATCTGGAGTTCGTGAAGGACACCACAGAAAATATTCACAAGCATAGCCGGTTACTTCGTTCTTGTCCATGTGACAGTTTAGTCAATTAACCGTCCCACTTCTTTTTTTTAAATATTTGACAAACTGACGATGTCGGGGTTCGAACCCATAACCTCCCAGTCCCCAAGTAGACATAACGCTTTATACCGCTCGGCTACTTGACTGGTCTTAAAATGTATATCAAATCATGGCAGATATAAAAAAATATGTGATTACATCGTTAAATTTTATTATATATAAAATTTTTTTTAGGTTATTTCAATGATACAAATTCATGAATCTCAATTTAATTTTAAGTAGATGTTCAATTGAATGCCAGACTGAGTGGCCGTGCGTTTAAAAACGCACTTTCTTTCGAATTGGAAGGTTGTGAGTTCGAATCCCGGTGGTATCAGTTTGTTAAGTGTAATTAATGAGACTGTTAATTGACTGAACTCTCGGACGTATGGACTAAAACCAAGCAACCGTTTATGCTTGTGAAGCTTTTCTGAAGTTTTCCTATAATAGTTTCTATCAAAGTCGGCTGCACCGCAAAACCTACGAATTCCTTGCCTGCATATAAACTTTTTGTGCTCCACGCACATGATTAGTGTATGGTTATAAATTATATTTAAAAAAATGATGTGAGTGACCTCTCTCATAGACCTTGGAGTCTCAGAAACGGTAAACCCCATTTTTTTTTAAATTACAACAATTTATAAAATTTTTACGCTAAATAGTTTGTTTGTTCGGGAAAAGAATATCAAAATTATTCTCAATACTATCGAATAATAACCACACTGTATTTGGTTGTGTTTTATGAAACTACCTAAATCTAAGGATAATTGAAATTTTCAGATCGATAAATTTTCTAAAAAATTATTAAATAGAGAGAAGAAAAATACTGAAAGTTGAATGTTTACTAACCGAATATTTAACTCAATTTTTGGTTTCGAAAAGGAAATACGTTCCCCCAAAATCAAACAAAACAAAAATATAAAATGTAAATAAAATGTTCAATCAAAACAAAAAATATGTACCCGTATCATGAAAAAACAAAAACATTAAAATATGTTAAATTTCCGAATATTAAAGTAGATGAGTCGAAATATCTACTGAAATAACCATTTTATAGAAATGGAGGGTGATATATGGTAAATGTATGTTTGTCAACAAAATAAAAGTGATTGATAAACTAAATCGTTTCATTTCATCAAATCTCTTCACTCCTTTTTTAATGGTGATCCGAATTAACTTTGAGTAATACAACACTTTTAAAAGGTTGCAATTCGATTAGACGTTATAAATTAATAATTGTTTTTGTGAACTTTATCATGTCAAAATACTAAAAACAAACCAAATTTAATTCGATTATTCATAATTATATATTTGAAACAACTAAATGTTTGTGCACTATTTTGATCGTGTAATTTACGCCATATATTAAAAAATATATATGAAAAAGATAAATTAAAAAAATTTCCACTAGGATTCGAACCGTATGCCTCAGACGGTGTTCTAACTAAGACACATATATTTTAATTTGTACGGGTAGTCATTTACAAGAACTAATATATCCGTGTAGGTACTCTTATCTGGAAGAACCGTATACAAATGTGAAAAACATAATGAAAGCATTATTAACACTGGTAAATGTTAAAATTAATCAAACTAAGTCTTAGATATATTATTTATTTATGTATGAAATAGAAATCTGTGCATCTGCAAGGAACTGATTGTTGATTTTATATAGAACTAGCACCCCCCCCCCCCGGCATAGAAGATGCGTCGGGTAGAGTGCCGGGTACAGTGCTTAGATACAGTTCGACTTCTTCAACTATCTTCATCATATTTCAGCCAATTTACGCAAACCGTCAATGAATTATACACCTAAACCTGCCTCATGAATCACTCCGTTCATGGGTGAAAACCGTATGAAAATCCGTTTGGTAGTTTTTGAGTTTACCGCGTACAGGCATATAGACGCGACTGGGAGGCTTTATTTTATAATATGTAAGGATGTGGTGCAGATGAAGTCGCCCTGTGGCATCCTTGATTATTAGCTTCTTAACCCTGCAGTAGTCGCGTGCAATTCCAGACCCCAGTGGTCGCAGGCGGACCGACGGACCGCATATTTTATTTGCTAAACAATAAAGTGTAGTTAAAATATTTTTATATTAAATAAAAATTACAACAATTTAGAATCATAATCTGTTCCTAGAATAAATATACCTCTTTTTTTTAATAGACTGACAATAATTATATCAATATCTACACACAATATTTATTAATTCTAATGAACAAAATAAAATAATATAGATAATATGCATTTTTTATATATACATTTATATATATATATATATATATATATATATATATATATATATATATATGTATATATATATATATATATATATATATATATATATATATATATATATATATATATGTAATATATATTATATACATATATTTATAACATATACAAATTTACGAACAGTGCGAAAATTCTTATAACTAACCAATAGACGCCACTGATTTATCATGTCTGAACGTACAAATGGCGAAGGTACTATAAGCCCTTATTTGATAGGGTGGGGAAATTTTAAATAGCAGAACTGTAGGATTACTGTAGGATTAAATTCTCGAATTTCCCAACATCAAATAAAATTTCAATTTCGTGGATAATATTAAACAGGTAAAATTAAATCATTTCTATGGTAAAATATTAAACTGACAATGATAATTTCGATATTTAACACTCTCTACTTTTTCCTTGAAATACCAACACATTTCTATAAAATAAATAATAAATAAACAAAAGGTAAAAAAATAAAATAAAAAAATAAAACTCAACATTGGTATAAACTAAAAATAACGAGTCTGCCAGAACAATATACAATATTTGAACTGACATTACTATTCTTGTTTGTATGTATGGAGGTGGGAGGGCGTGTGTGTATATGGCTGTGTATGTGAATTATACAACATTTTATATACAATACCATTACTACTATGAACTTATTATTATAGGTACAAAATATTTCATTCAATATATAGGAGTCAATTCATACCAAGCATTTCTTATGTTTCATAATTAAGGCGGGCACAACGTGAGATGCAGCTAGAAGAAGTGACATGAAATAACGCAGTAACAGCGCGCCCATGAGTTGGTAAGGTTTGGGATCATGCCACAATTTTCACTAATGACTACGAGCCAGTAGTGGAACCTTTTGTAATCATGAATTGTTTTTAGTCAAGAAGTGATGCAACTTTCCGCATCTATTGACTCCTCGATGAATCCATGCAATCAGAAAATTAATCACAGGTTATACGGTAATAGTTCTTATATTTTTCATCAGATAATTTGTCCTTAAGGATGAATTCTCCATGGGTCTTCCATTTCTTTGAATAACTGCTTTTCGTTCAATAATATTGCTAGTATTGGGTATTCAAAACCATCGGAATCAGATCCCTACTTCTCTGCGTCACTTTGAGACATTGTGGTCATAAGTAATAAACACAATTAACATAAAGAGACGAACCAAGTTACGATAACACCCGACCGAGCATATTTATTTAAAAATACTTAAAAACATATCAATTTTTTGATAACTTAAATCTGATATTCGTTTTTAAGAATGAATTTCTGTCATGTTTTAAAACGTATCATCCAAACTTTGCTCATACCATATTTCTGCCACCATTAACCAATTTTATTTATATGTTGCATTAAATGAACTGAAAGACATTGTACAGCTTTCACTTCACGCTACCATAATATGAATAAAACGTAACAAACCATCACCCCATCATTCTCATACTATGTGAAAAATTATACCCTCGAATAATATTTTTTTGCATACCAAAACAAAAACATATCATTACGTCAGATTTTTTTTCAGTATTTTCCATCTGTTTTTTACATTTTGGTTGAAATTTTATGATAGAGTGATGAAAAATTTATTTGTAATTATGCTTGAAGAAAAATATATTTAAATAGATTCGTGAAAACAGTAAATTGTACGTATATGGTAGAAGAAGTCGGAAAAAATGGTTTTGTAATGATATACAGATAGGTTTAAGCTTCCATGGCAGCATTTACGACTTTTCGATGGTTTCCATTACAGAATAAACAAAAGAATGCATATAAACATATGGTTTAATTCAAATTTTATTCAAAATAAGTTGATTTCTACGGGTCGAGTTGATGGGGCTTGGCCGTTTCTTGTGGAAGTTCTGAGTTTTTTGGTAGTTAGATAGATAGATTGTAAATGCTACCCTGGACGGGTTACACTTCGACCATAAGGTCCATTGTGATGCCTAAGGATGTGAGGATGTGAGTAGAATGGAAGGAATTTGTGTGTTTAAACTAGGAATTGGCAGGATATGCGGCAGCAGCCGACTAAGATAGGAGCTATACCGATATTCATCTGGAGTTCCTGAAGGAAACTGCAGAAAACCTTCACAAACATAGCCGATTACTTCGTTCTTGTCAATACGCCGACATTTTTGTTAATTAACCGCCCCTTTTTTTCCTAATAATTGACAAACTGTCGATGTCGGGATTCGTACCTATAACCTCCCAGTTTCCAAGTAGGCATACTGCGAAGATATAACACCTTAGACCGCTCGGCCACTTGGACTGGTTTTTTGGTAGTTAGCAGCATTAAATTATCGTAATAATCCATAGTTCTATGGGTTAAAGGACGTTAGCCATGTCTTTAAGAGTTTGTAATTTTTGAAAGGGTCATTAAATTTTTGTTATAATCCAAAGGTCTACGTCTCGAGTTGGTAAAGTTTGGTATTTTATTTTGGAGCTTATGAGGTTGTTGGTAGTTGCCGGTATTAACTTATCGTTATAAACCATAGTGCTACTTTCATGGCCATGAAATAGTTATTCTGAATGGAATTATTTGTCGATTATTTTGTCGTGAATCTTTTGTCATCAGATATTCTGTTACGGAACCACTTAATATTAACGCGTACATGCGAGAGGAAGCTGTAGAAGTTCGCACACAGCCCGCCTAAGAGATATTTCTATACAAAATCTACTTCTGGCATAAAAAACCGTTTTGTTTCTTTTGTGATAGAAAACGTATGCCTAAAATGTTGTCATATAATTCTGAAACATATTATACATGCATAAATCTTCTTTAAACACAATGCTTACTTTTTAATTGCATATTCTGTTACGGAACCACTTAATATTAACGCGTACATGCGAGAGGAAGCTGTAGAAGTTCACACACAGCCCGCCTAAGAGTTCCAGTGTAATATGAATATAAACTATAATTAGCCGCTTTTAATATCAACTGAGTTAATATTGTACATGTAAAACCAGCAGACTCTCATAACATAATAAGTCGCTGGCTGATCGTTAAAATCTTAAGGACACTTCCTGTTGGACTAGAGACTAACTTGCAAAGTGTATTAATCATAAAACATAAAAAAGGGGAAAGTATAAAAATTCAAATCCTTCCCACTTCAAACAATTGAGGTACATATTTTTTTCAGCCATGTTTATGTGTATCATAGATTCAATCTTAGGATAAGAGCCCAATGTGATACAAACAGAGTAAGCGTACAATTTGTATAGCGTGATCTAGCAATTCGCCCTACACAACCTATTCAACACGCGTCATATTTTGATGATAATTTAATATTTAATTATTTAATATTTCTATACAAAATCTACTTCTGGCATAAAAAACCGTTTTGTTTCTTTTGTGATAGAAAACGTATGCCTAAAATGTTGTCATATAATTCTGAAACATATTATACATGCATAAATCTTCTTTAAACACAATGCTTACTTTTTAATTGCATGAACATTTTTTGGTTAGAATAAACACAGTATACTAGAAAATAATTTGAAATTGATTATCCTAACCTTGAACTCTTCAGTCTTTTGTCGTATTCATTTAATAGAAAATATAACAGCAACTTACCTAGAACAAAGAAAATTGTTTTTATTAATAATTTCAAAGACATCAATGTTGAATGTACTATTCGAATTCTATAGCCCATAATCTATGTACTATGGGCCCAAAAAGTAGCGCACATTTTTCAAAACTTTATAATTTTTTTTGTAAAAGGCTTCGGCTAAAAGTAGTTAATATATTTATAATGAAAGTTTTTAATCCAAGCATTTTTTCGAAAATCAAAACGGATAAGGAACAAATCAATTATAAAATTTTGAATAATGAGCGCTACTTTTGTGGCCATGTGTACTATAGCCGTTCCAAAAGATCGTGAATTGGAATTATTATTATTCCTATTTATGTATCTTGATACCGGGTATAAAAACGCTATTGAAAAGGAAAAAAAAAGTTTTCCAAATCCAAAATCTGCAAAACATTTTCTCAAAACTTAAAACCACTAAATTTTGGCGCACATTTTTAGTTTTTTGTATTAATATTTTGGCGCTGTTTGGTTTTAGAACATTCGTTGATATTATCAGGGGATACAAATTTTATAATTACAATTCTATTTTAAATTTAATATTAAGAGTCAAATAATTTTGATACTGGACATAATTTCAAATTTGAAGATATTACAATTGTAGACAGAGAACAAAATTGGATTAAGAGAAACATTGGGGAAATGTATTATATAAAAACAAATGACACGGTAAATTTCAGAACAGATGTGAATGGCCTCAGCATTATTTACAATCAGTTGTTGAGAGTGAATTAATTTCTAGTCTCAGACAATGTTAATTTAATTTATTTGTAGCAAAAAATTTTTTAACAATTAATTAGTATCATTTTATAGTCTAAAGTTGATAAATGTAACAATTTGTCTTTTACAGTTTTTATTAAATATCACAAACAGTTTAATATAGATGGCATATCACATTATTTCGCAATAATATTATTATTTACATAATAGATTATATTTTAATCAGATGACATTAACAAATACATACTTTCAATTAAAAATAAGTTTAATTCAAATATTGAATAAATAAAAAAATACTTTAAATTCAAATCAAAATTAAGTTATTGAGTTACAATAATGATTATGGCATCAAATGTAACTAATAAAGTCGTTCTCCATAGTTGGTTTATGTTAGACATTTAAATTACATAAATAAGGTATTTATTTCAAATAACTTATGTTTTAATTGAAAATTATCAGTTTTTTTTGTTTTCAATTTTATTTATTTATTTTATTATTTATATATATTTTTCAATTTTTATTTGCAGTTGCTGAGGAAGTCATAAATAAATGACGAAACGTTCAATTTATTTAAATTAATTAATTCACTTTTCCCAATCCTAATTCCTACGAATTGAGTATTATTACATATTATGGATACGAATATTGAATCAATATTAAGAGTGTTTCAGCTATAAAAACTGATAAATTCGAGATATTACATATCCAACCAAAAGGACGTATCAAATTAAATCATCAAGAAATATTAGGAATTTTGAAATTAAAAAATTGCGATTCCACGCTAAATGACCAACAGGATTTCAAAAACACCCCCTTATTGAATCGCTTTGTGTCAATTATTAAGTATCGGCAAAATGTTATCAAATAATTGTGTATGTACAACCTAAAATCAATTTAATTAACCATTTCACAATGTTATTTATACCTGTATGTCAAAAAATAAATAAATTTGTATATGCCAATTCAAACATAATTTTATATGTTTGGATCAACAATTATCTTCACTCTTTTCACATTTTTTCCAAGGGTAGATTTTTTTAAGGTACCCCTTAAAAAAATCGCTAAAATTGAAGGAAAAATTAATGTCCCCGATTTTGAGAAAAACTTGGTTTTAAGCTAATTTGGACCTAGCGAAAACGAAGGTATGGTTAAAATATGATACGATTAACGGTTTTCAAGGTATCAGACCCATAGTGCTAAAATTCCAAGCTGTATGAATTGAGAAAGCAAAATTTTGAATTGTTTGGTTGGAAGTTAAAATGAACCCGATTTTCGTACTATTTGGTTCCATATTAGCCTAGAAAATAATTATTGTTAAAATGGAGAAAAAATATTATTTTCACTTTTTTCACATTTTTTCCAAGGGGTACAGCCCTTAAAAAAATCGCTAAAATTGGAAGAAAAATTTATGTCCCCGATTTTGAGAAAAACTTGGTTTTAAGCTAATTTGGACCTAGCGAAAACGAAGGTGTTGGTTAAAATATGATACGATTAACGGTTTTCAAGGTATCAGAGCCATAGTGCTAAAATTCTAAACTGTATGAATTGAGAAGGCAAAATTTTGAAATGTGTTGGTTGGACGTTAAAATGAACCTGATTTTCGTACTATTTGGGTCCATATTAGCCTAGAAAATATTTATTGTTAAAATGGAGAAAAAAAATTATCTTCACTTTTTTCCAAGGGGTACTCCTTAAAAAAATCGCTTAAATTGAAGGAAAAATTTATGTCCCCGATTTTGATAAAAACTTGGTTTTAAGCTAATTTTGACCTAGCGAAAACGAAGGTGTTGGTTAAAATTATGATACGATTAACGGTTTTCAAGGTATCAGACCCATAGTGCTAAAATTCCAAGCTGTATGAATTGAGAAAGCAAAATTTTGAATTGTTTGGTTGGAAGTTAAAATGAACCCGATTTTCGTACTATTTGGTTCCATATTAGCCTAGAAAATAATTATTGTTAAAATGGAGAAAAAATATTATTTTCACTTTTTTCACATTTTTTCCAAGGGGTACCCCTTAAAAAAATCGCTTAAATTGAAGGAAAAATTTATGTCCCCGATTTTGATAAAAACTTGGTTTTAAGCTAATTTGGACCTAGCGAAAACGATGGCGTTGGTTAAAATATGATACGATTAACGGTTTTCAAGGTATCAGTAGTAGTATGTATTATTGTATTGGCACCGGTTCTTAATATATATGCAATATTTCAGATTGTTCAGACGCCCGGAAGTGGGTGAAAAGTCACTTACAAAAATCCATTACATTCATACATAGATATATACAGGCTGTTCTGAAATTCATTCAGAAAATACTATACCACTGTGTAGACATATAAATAACAAAAAAAAAGTTCAATAAAGTTTTTCGATTTGACGCTTAGTTTTTGAGATATATAATTAAATTAATTTAAGATGTAATTAGTAATTCAACCAATAGTTAAGGAGGTGTCGCCTCAGCAGTAGAGCCGGGCGTTGTTTAAATTGATGATCGGATACTGGCCAGTCCAAGTCATTGACCAGTCCAAGTGGCCGAGCGGTCTAAGACGTTATGTGTGTGCAGTATGCCTACTTGAAAACTGGGACGTTATGGGTCCGAATCCCGACATCGGCAGTTTGTCAATTATTAAGAAAAAAAAAAGGCAGCGATTAATTGACTAAGCTGCCGGCGTATGGACAAGAACGAAGTAACCGGCTATGCTTAAGAAGGTTTTCTGCAGTTTCCTTCACAAGCTCTAGATGACTATCGGCATACTTCCTAGTAATAGTGGCTAAGAGTGATGCCAGTATCCGATCATCAATTTATAAACATAGCCCCACTCTACTGTTGAGGCGACGCCTCCCTACACTATTGGTTGAATTAATATTTATATCTCAAATTAATTTAATTATATATCTCAAAACTAAGCGTCAAATCGAAAAACTTTATTAAACTTTTTTGTTTGTTTTTTACAGCTCTACACCGTGATATAGTTTTCCTGAATGAATTTCAGAACAACCTGTATACAGGTCAAGCTAATAAAAGCATATTAAAAACACTCCAATTTGAATACATGAATAACTATTTACTAAAGATATAATGTAAAATAATAAAACTTACTTTTGGCTTTCATAACTAGATCATAATCCAGGTGTACTAACTCCTATGTATATGGTGTAATGCATACACGAAATAATAGATAGAACTTGATGCTCACAGCGCTTGTTTCTTGATATATTTGCATATTTGCATAAAATAATTTTATTCATGTCACTACCGAGTATCAATGATAGTTTTAAAGTGATTTTTGATATATTTTAAATTGAATAGAGGCGGAATAAACAATTCAACTCGGTAAATTTTTTTCATACAGTACATAGATATCAATTGAGTAAGAAGCTTATTTTTGATAACTGTTCTGGGAAATATCACTGTGAGTCTGGCAGACATCCTACTATTTTACACTTTGCCAATTGATATCTTTTAAGCGAAAGAGATTTAAAATAAAAAAATGCACATTTATATTTCAACAAAAACATAAGAATTTTTGTAAGGCTATATCCGCTACATATATTTTATACCAGGGTATATTAAGTTTAGTGCCGACTTTGTAACGGTTGAAAATATGAATCGCAGAAAAAAGTTAGTTGGTATAGGTGTTCATAAAATGATTCAATTAGCTCATTTCCGCAAAGTTGTTCGTCCGTCCGTCTGTAAACACGATAACTCAAAAATGAAAAGAGATAGCTGAAATTTGCTGTATGTGTGTTTAGAGCTATTTGGGCAAAACGGGCAAAACTGTTTATCATTGAAACCGTAAGAGATAAAACATAAATTTCAAAACAAAAAAATTCGTTACGCAGGAGCTGCTTCGACTTAGCGAATTTCCTTAGAATATATAAATCACTTTCTAGCGGTCACAATTTTAGGCCAATCAAAATGAAATGTCGTATATGATTTTACTATTTGCAAGGCTAATTTTATTAATAAATGACATACGTCAAGGGGAAATGGGGGCATAAAGAAAGAAGAAAACACAAAATATCTCTCTTAATATTAGAACAATAAAAAAATGCGTAAGGAATAGAGTTGCAGAAACTCATGTTTGCTACAATTCATCACCTCATCATTTTTGCTCAAACTCGAATGTGTACAGAGATAGTGAGGAATTTAATTTTCAATCTTAAACCGTCAATATTTCTGTAAATATTAGGGTAAAAGAAAAAATGATAAGAAATAAAATTGCAGTAAAACTTAGGACCTACAACTTTACTTCTTACAAATTATTCGATTTTTCGAATATTAAGGGAGATATGTCAAATTTTGTGTTTCCCCCTCACTCTAAACCCCCCTTTCCCCTTGTTCGATTTTACCCATTAACGAACTTGACCTTTTGAATACCAAAAGCGCCTCAAATACCAAATTTCATTCCGATAAAATGAAAACTGTCATATATATATATATATATATATATATATATATATATATGTCCATAGATATATATATATATAAATTTTACAGATGGTGATTTTTGACATCTACTAGGTAGGATAGATGGACCTTTAAAGATGGACCTTTTGCGAAATTTTGACTTCGGTACGGGACCAATACTTCTATTTCCTTTCAGGAAATTCGCTAAAATGTTTCTTTTTTAATACATACTAAATATAGTTTATATTTATAAATACTCTTCATTTATACTTTTTTTAGAAACTTTTTTTCATAAATTCAGTATATATCGGGTATTTAAGCAATTAACTCAGTTACCCTTTATTTTTACTTGTTTTATTTAATAATTTTTAAGAATTTTCGACGACCCTTTTAATACAAAAATTATAGAAAAATTAAAAAATACAAAATTTTAAGCAGAATTCTATAAAGTTGTAAGGTGATAAGTAAATGCAAAAATTTATTTGTTCGGTAACATGACATGCTCACTTTACTAGGATCTTATATCCAGAAATTCTCTAAAGTAATTGTATCATTTATATTTTTATATCCGTCAAATAAAAGAAGTACCGTACATCTATTTCTCTTTACGATTTCAATAAAATAGAAAATAATAAAACCAAAAAAAAAACGAGGTAAGTGGTATTTAGGTTCTCTATATAAAAAAAAAAACAAAAAAGTTAATGTCATTGTTGAATAAAGAAGGTAGATATGATTGTTTTATAAAATCGAAGAGTTACAAGTATAAATCATATCACTTCGAAAATGTCATAAATACAAGTAGGTTGAACAAAGTTAAGATAATTTACTGATGGATGTTGGTTGTTTGGTTTGAAACGATAAATACCGTGTGTTCATTTGTCAAGTAATCACTTTAATATTTTTTTTAAATATGCATTTTTGAAAAAAATGTTTCTAACAAAAGTTTAAAGGGGGAAATGAATGGGCACATGAATGAAATAATTACATTTAAGGCCATGCATCCATCAGTGTCAGTGTGGTATAACTTATCGTTTAAGCAAGTTAGGGAAAACTCTTGAAATACAAATAATTTTTATCTCATAAAAACAAGTAACTTTTGTTTGAAACTTTTTTTTCATGTATCTAAAATTCCTGGCGTAAATTTAAACCACATTTACGCCATATCAAAACTGTGGGATGTATGAAAAAAAGTTTCAATCAAAAGTTATTTGTTCATAAGAGATAAACATGTTTTATATTTAAAGTTGTTCCTTATTTTGCACAGTCTAAACGTAAAGTTATATCACGTGAGTACGGATACGTGGAACAAAAATATAATTATTGAATATTGATATGAAAAAATTAACTCGTCAACCAGGAATCGAACATCGGCTCTCTGGATACCTAGTCCAGCGTGCCTACCCCTACACCTATAATTATTGCATTGTATTGCATTCCCTCTTTAAACTAAGCAACTTTTGTTTGAGTCATTTTTGTCTAAAATGCATATTTATGAAAATATTGAACACGTAACTTTTCAAAATGAACACACGGTATAATATAGTACAGTTTGTACACATAGTCACTCAAGTTGTGCTCCTTTTTTAAACTCTGCAGCCAAAACGATTCTGTTAAAATAAAAACAAATGCGAAGTACAGAAGTTGTTAAGATTTTTATTACCAATAACTTTTAAGCGAGCTATTTTTTTCGATAACTGAATGGATTCGGCATAAATTGACTAAAATTTCTTTGATAAAGAACGCCACCTAAGTGGTTCATTGTACATTACGTGAATAAGAACCTTATATGCTGTGGTTAACGTTTCACGTAGGTATACTTGACCACAAACGTTTATGTCATTTTTTTAAATTTTATAGTTCATTTGTGCCTTATTCATTCGAATTTCGGAAAAAGTCGATTAAAAGTTGTTAGTCTCGTTACAGAGAACAAAGTTTATTCGAATAATTTTTTCGAAAACCGATAAGGCACAAATCCATTATAAAATTTTGGAATGATAGCTCGACTTTAGACGCCATTTGTACATGTATATATATGGTCACAATGTTTTACTTTTGTCTTAGTATTATATATGCATATATATTTAAATGAATATATTGAAATATACCATATGGGTGCCTACGTCTAACGACGTGTAATATATTCATTTGATTATTGACATCGTCTGTTGGTTACTGAGGTAAAAGCATCTCCGATTGGCTTAAATTTTTACAGACTACAACATAGTATTTGTGTATAAATCAGTCAAGTGAAGGCTATACTTGCACAATTAATGTTCCGTGAAAATTTTTTTTTTAAAAAGATAAAAGATTAAAGTTGTTCCTGACATCGTGAAAAATATTTTTTACCCGGATACATTTTCGCTAAACCTTCATAATTTTCTTTCAATCTACAACTCTATTCGTCCTTGTTCACCATTTTTCAATCCTTTTTAGTTAACGTTAACTTCTCAGTACAGGAAACTTGTAGCAATCGGTTCGATAATCAAAATTATCCATCACATCTCCACGTTCTGAAATGTGGTGTTCTATCGTGTTCCGTAAACATTTTTTTCGATATCTCGCGAAACACAAATTTTGTCGAGATCGTTGGGATGTCAATCGAAGCGTAATGACGGCCATGCGAACTAAATAAACTATTCATCTAATTCAGCCTAAGGGCTCCAAAATAGAAGGAGAAGAAGAAAAAGTGGGAAATATCTCACATAATATGTTATAGAGGCGAATTTAGAGAAGTACCTATGGTTGTAAATATATTTCACTAACTTTTATCTACTGACCATTTTTGGTGTAACTCAGAATATAGCTCCGAATACAGAAAAATATCCGATTTTAATTGGTATATGACTCTTATAATCACGAGTATTACTTATTCTCACCATTTTTACTAATAAATATGGTTATTATTGATCTTAAAATACTAATAATTTCAAATTCAAATTAAAAAAAAAACACTGGGAAATTGATCGTACGGACCTCATGAAGCACGATCAGAAATGTCACATTCAGATATACAAATAATAAACTCACTCTGCGGATTGAATGCAATTTCACATTGAAAATTCGATAAATATTCACTACTTGGTGAACTAATAGTGATTAATATTTGTATTATATACTATTTATTCAAAGTAGGGGTTATGTAGCGCGATCGATCGGTTTGTAAGCTTGATAATCATAGAAATATATAACGTGAAAAGTGGGATTAAATTTACGACATTCACTAAGAATAGGATAAAATAACAGAAAGAAACGTTGGTTAATTTTTGATACACTGATTTTATAATTTACAAATAATATACATTCATTAAAGCCGTACGCTAGTAGTCCACTCTGTACAAATAGTGATCAAAATATATATATATATATATATATAAATGTATATATAAAGAGTACGTCGTATAAACTTACTTCATATATATATATATATATATATATATATAACGGTCTTATATAAATTTAATACCAATTTCTATTTTCTATATCCTTACTGGCTGCTATAGTTTCGAAAACAATAGCTTCCTAGATGCACACCCGCTGTTGTACCGGTGTTCAATGTTTTGGAAATATGAATGACTTTGATACAGCACATTTATATTACGAATATAATATCTGACAATACACATGCCTTTATAGTTCTGTACACGGTATCCAAGAAAAAATGGATGCCTGATATTTTATGATTATAACAAAGAAATAAGACAAAAAAAGAAATTCGAACTTTTTGCGTTGCTTAAGTTGTAGAAAGAAAATTAAAGTTGCAACTCAACATTCAGTTTTAATTCTACCGCTTTGACCGTGGATTAAATAATCATGATTGAATTCCCTGAAAAGTTTGAATGCTATCGTTTACCATGTATTCCAATATCTATTTGTATCTATGAATTAGGAAAAAGTGTGTACTCTTCATGCTAACACGATTTATAATCTGGCTATGATTGAAGTTAGTATATACCGTTAAAAAATACAAAAAAAGAACAAGAGTTAATTGTTTAAAAACTCTTTCGGTGTAGTTCTCCACACATACAGATGGATAGAGACGCTTTTTGCGCTTTCACAATATGGTACGTTATACATGTATGTATGCTTCTGTATTTTGCAAGAATTGTAGATATTCGCGTTGAAAATGTAACAAAACTATTCAGTTTCTGCAATAAAGATCTAAAAAAAGTTATTTTTTAAAAAAAAAACGGAACATTTTCCATTGCTTAAACCATTATTTTAGCTATGGTGGAAAGATCGATTTATACATTCACGAATTTGAAGTGAATATTTGGCTCTCGATCACTCCAAAGAAATTTCAGTTCGTTATTTATTTTCGTTTTGAATCATCTCGTTGACGGACAGGTAGAGATGAACTAATTAGAATATTTTATAATACCTTTACTAAATTTATTTCTGCAATCAATATTCCTAGCCGTTACAAACTTGAGACTCGAGTTAGTACAACTCTGTAAATTACATATATTTTACCTGCTTCGAGCGCAACCGTACTCAGCGCCATGCCTGGTCAAAAAAACAACTTCATGACCAATGACAGTGTATACCATAGGTGTTTAACAAAAAATTAGTTAAACGCCTATAGTTTTTTTATACCCTGACATTGGTCATGAAGTTTCTTTTTTAACCACGCATAGTGCTCAGTGCAGTTTCACTCGGAGCGAATAGCCCCAATCGTATATATTTTAACAGTTATTTTATAAATATTCCTTTCTTTGTTAACCACGTTAATCACATGATCACAGTATACCAATCACAACAAAGGAGATTTCACAAATACACAAACAGTGCATTAAGTTGTAAAATGATATCAAAATAGAAGTCGTCTCCATATTGATATAACAAAACACTTGCATGCAAAAATAATAATGCGCTTGCGCTGTACAATAATTGATAGCAGACTTTCATCAAAAATACAAGGAATATACAAACATACAGAGATATTATTCTCAGATTTCACCTCTGTTTAAGGTTAATTATTGCACGCATTAATCGATTAAGTCATCTTAATCGAGACATATAGTTGAAGAAATTATAATGTAGAACTAGGAAAATCATTTAATCAATAATAAAAGCTCATTTCAATCGCAATTAAAGTAAATAAACTAAATTCTGATATATGAGGTATGTAACCACGACAAAAAGTCTACCATCTTGAGATACCCTGTATAGATAATGGCATACATATACAATTGGTTGCCTATTTGATATTCCTTGAGCTAAGATATTTTATTTTGGATAGTATATTATATGTAGTTTATAATAATAAATATTCTTAAGGACCACAAAAAATATTTGAAATATCATTTTTTGTTTAAAATTAAATAACTTTCAGTTCTATATGCATGACAAAAGAAATATTGCCTGGAAGCTTGTACTTCATTGTATGAATATTTATATAACAAATTAACAATTTGTTTTTACAATGACAAACTATGAATGGTATCTTTTTTGTAATCTAAAAGTACGTAACTAAAAAATGAAGTGAATTAGTTACATAATGATAATAAAATGATGATATTTTAAAACATAATGATAATTTTCTGTTTTAATGCAAAATTGTGTTTTTTTTAATAGATCTAATAAGGCCCAGCCCATTTTTAGCTGAATTGTTGTGCGATGTACATGAATAGTACACAAGAAAATATTCATATTAATGATTATTTAGTGAATTATAGTGATAACGGTGATTTGACAAAAAATTTTAATAGGCCTTATTACAGGTTCCCAATAAGGCCCACAATCGAGGTTTTTAACATTATAAATTTTTCATAAAAACATTATAAACTGTGATGATTTTTCTCAAACATCGGATGTATAAATAATCAATGTTTACTAAATTTCTATTTATTTTTGGTAATTTTATCTTAGACTAATTCAATTTGAGAGAATTCATTTTTGTTAATTTTCAATTAAACATTTTTACCAGTACCTTAGACTAATTCAATTTTGAGAGATTGTGGTTCGCGTTTCAGTATTTCGTTTTTTTTCTAAGAAAATTCGTTACTTCGCTTCACGTGAAAAATTTAATAAATAAAAGTTTTAAAATCATTACGTTTAATCCTTCCTTTTTCCTAGATAGTAGTAAATTACAGACTTGGTTTGGTTTTTGTTTTTTAAATACAGTTAGAAGTTTTTAAATTCAGTAGCTTTTAGTTTTTGACTAATTATGAGGTTATAACACTAAATGTCTTAAGATGTATAAAGAGAGTCCAACAAAGGGTGAATGAACAATGCCTTTTATTTCTATTTGTGCTTGTATCTCGAAAGCCAAAACTTCAAAACAACAGCATTTTTACAAAATATAATAACATTAAAATTCTTTCAATAATGTTTATATTCAGTTTTTTGAACCTGTTGTAGGTTAAGAGGTAGGTTAAAATTGTCGATTTTGCTAATTTATAAAAGAAATTCATCCCTTGCTTTTTTCATGAACATTTCTTTTATTTTCTTTGTCGTTCGATTGAGAAAAAAGGTTTTATAAACAAAGTAGTCGAGAATTCAACCTATAAAATTAGTATTTTCTGCATCCTCCG
This sequence comes from Nineta flava, assembly GCA_963920215.1. Lineage (NCBI taxonomy): Eukaryota > Metazoa > Arthropoda > Insecta > Neuroptera > Chrysopidae > Nineta > Nineta flava. Next base: position 106,670,310 of record OY986041.1, on the reverse strand, counting down.
CTGAACATATATTTTCAGCAGATACAGCATTTTTGAGTGGTACATTTCTTCGCTTGAATATCTAAACATTTTCAACATTAATTAAGAAGAAATTTCAATAAACGACTTAGTCACATATATTTCGAAATTTTGCATAAAATTTTCAATTAATCATCTAAGCACTTAAAGTTAAAAAATTCTCTACAACTTCTAATCAAACAGCGAAGGACATTTACGATTTCGGCTGACGTAAGTGAAATCCAAAACCTTACCAGATATACCAAAATTAACCTAGCAGGAAATTCAATTCTTTCCAATTTTGTACACAAAGTTTTCGGTATTAAATAATTTAATCATTTTATATAATAAATTTAATACCCACCGAATTCCATTGCAGCCTTCGGCCAAGGCTTTGCACCCTAGACAGAAAACACATCCTGCGTAGAAAAATTGAAAATTAAAGTTATTCGATAATTCCCATAAATAAAGTATTTTATGGAGGTATTCCCATTTTCGGGGGAAGGGGGGGTGGGCTGCGCATGGAAAATTAAAATTGCCGATATTTAATGCTCTCGCAACTTTTTGCATATTGATTTCGATGGCTGATAGCTTTGGAGATATGGAGGTAAAAACCACAAAGGGGTATAAGGTAAAAACCAATTTAATAATTGTATAATAGTAGGCTAAATATTTCAAAAATGTCAAATTTAATGAGATCTAATTCAATCCATGATCTTTTTGTTTGTACAGAAAGAATGGATTTCAAACACATAAAAATACAATTTGTCTATTGTGTATTTCGTATGTGTATTTATTTCTGTGTTTGTATATTTGAGAATTGTTAGTTTTCTCTGTTGTTTTTTTTCTTCTTAAGATTCACAAATGAAAAATATTCATCTCATTATTTAACAACAGCATGTTTGAACTTTGTCTGGTTTGAAATAATGTGGATAATTTAGATTGTGATTGTATGCGTAGTGTGTGTTTATACAGAATTTAACAGAATATATGATACAACTTTTAAAACAACTCAAAACGAGATATTCCTGTTTTGTATCTGGTGGAAAATTTACACTTCATTATCGAAGGTAACAAATTACATTGTTTCTTTTTGTACCAATTCGATTTAAAGCTTTCGATTTGTATCAATTATTCACTAAAATCGGGTATATACCGGGTATTTAAGCAGTTAACTCAGTTCTTGATTCTTCAGCATTATGAAGTAAAATTAAAGTATAATCAAAATATCAGTACCGTAAATGAAACTACACTATGATATATGGTCAGTACCGTGGACATTGAAGTCATCATAATTTTCAAATTTATTATTAGTTTTCATTCAATTATAGTTGTAGTAACATAATTTTACGTGGCTTATACTGTACCTAAGAAAAGTTAAGAGCTATCAAAAATTTTGTTTTAATAATACTTTTGATTTTTTAACCCGACTTCAAAAACGGAGACGGTTATCAATTCGTGTGAATTTATTTTGTTTTAAAGGGTTTGATTTCAGACCAAATCGCATTCTGATGAGGGGATCACCTAGAAATCGAGGAAAATCCTCATTTTATATGTGATCACCGATTTCTGCGAAAATTTTTTGTTTTTTTGAAAGGGTATACTCATTCATAATGGAAAAATAAGAAACTTTTTTTAAAAACCGACTTCAAATAAAAAAATTTTTTACAAAAAAAAAACCGACTCCAAAAAAAAAAAAAAAAATGCATGTAATAAAATCTGAAAATCTGCTATGAAAAAATGCACTAAAAATGTCACAAAAAAAAAACGGATCAAAAAAATGTGCTATGAAAAAATGCACTAAAAAGTAAAAAATAAAAATTTTCTAGTACATAATCGACAACAAGACAGTAGATGCGGCTAGCACCAACTACAAAAATTAAAATATTTGATTTGAAAAATAATGGACAAGTATAAGTAAATTGAAGTAAATAAATAACGCAATTATTTTTTACTTTTTAGTGCATTGTCGGGTTTTGTTTTTTTGCAAAAAGATTTTTGATTTAAAATTGAATTTAAAAAATCACAATAAGCTCGAATAGTAAGAGCTTCTTGTCTGGAACACTTTGTATTTGTTGTATACATGTATTGTGTTGTGTTGTTATAACAAGGAACAACAGAATGTGCGTAAAATGAAGAAATCCTCTATAACTCCAAAAACTCATGGCGTCATGATATTGTTTAAAAAGGGAGAGACGCACCCACAACATCAAAGACATTAAATTTTCGTATACACACACATACACATACATAGTAATAGTCAGATGTATATATATATATATATATATATATACATATATATATATATATATATATATATACATATATATATATATATATATATGTATGTATGTATATATTATAGAATATTTTCTTCTTATCTTATACATTTACTTATAAATAATGTTGTTCTTTTTATATAACAAAAATATTATACTGCTTTGTCGTTTTCACTATTGTGCGTCTATTTCCTCTATTTTCATTTACTTCCATCAGTTTTGTGATATCAAATGAAAATTGTTGAAAAGTTTTTTATAGCTTTCTTAATTTTAAAATGTACATCAAAACTTGATTGTGTGAGTGATGAGAATCAATATTAGCATATAATTTCTCACAAAAGAGATACTTAACTAACATTTATATATTCACTAATGATTGCTTCAATTTATTATAAAATTATTCTAAACCATTTTTAATATGCTGTTCTTAGGCTTACTTGTATTTACGCTTGTAAAAAAAATTAAAGACGTCGATTTTCATCCACTTCTGATCGGGTAGTGGGACGAATTTATATATCATTGCGAACGGTGGAATATTCTGAAATTTTTCAATAGTAAAACTACCAGCCATGTAGCCGCGGTTGTTAAGGCGCTCTACTTGGAACTGGAAGGTTGCGATTTCAAATCCCGGCGGTGACAGTTTGTCATTATAATTATTGAAGCGGATAATTGACTAAACTGTCGGCGTATGGACAAGAACGAAGTAGCCGGCTATGCTTGTGAAAATATTCTGCAGTTTCCCTTCACGAAGTCAGCTGCAGTCGCACAACATACCAATTCCTAGTCTGCATACAAAGTCGTTGTCCTCCATCCATATCATTAATGAATAGTTATAAAATTAATAAAATGTTAAAAAATAATGATGTGGGTGATCTCTGTTATAAACTGGTCTGAGAAACGGAGGTAAAACCCTATTATTTTATTTTTTATAGTAATAAAAAAACTATTTAGGTTGGGATACTTGCCTGATCAACTACATATATTGATTGGTGGTTTAGGCGAATTCTAAGTGATAGGAAAAAAATTCAAAGACAAAAAATGTTACTTTCTTAAAAATAAACAACTTCCAAAGTTGCTCATTGTACCTTACAGTTACACCACACCAGGTACTGCGGCAATATCTAACTTTAAAACCGTAAGAGATAGAAGAAAAATTCATGGTCAAAAAATGTTCTTTCTTTAAAAATAAACAATTACAAATCCGTTTATTGTACCAGCCAACCCCCCACCAACCACGGAGAGGGGACATATCTATCTATAAAACCGTAAGAGGTAACGAAAAAGTAAAAAGGCCAAAAATGTTAATTTCTTAAGAATAGATCTTATATTACCACGCTAAGTAGTAGCTGTACCCACAACAGATCTTCAAATATAAAAACATTTTTATCTGATTTAAACAATTTTAGTTTGAAACAGTTTTTGATACATTCGAGAGTTCTGGCATATATACGTCCGCGGTGCATAAGAAAAAATAATGTATACAATATGTTTATAAAATGGGATTATTTCCAAAAACAATGACCAACTATTTATTGTACCTATGGATAATATCACATAAAAGCCATCAAATTTGAATAATCACTAAAATCAATAAATTATGACTGATTGCTAAGTTACGCTCAGCGGTGCGGCCAGATAACGGTTAGTTAATAATAATTAGTAAACTCAATGACTTGTTAGTCTATATAGTATATGCTTGTTCATTCAAACTCTTGTCTTCGTAACCGTACTGGAGATTGACATTGGTATGAACACTGTGTTTAAGTATACATAAAAATAATATGTTGGAATAATAAGTCAGTAATTGACTTCAAAGTAATACAATCAATGATATGAGAAAATCGACTCATCAAGCAAATCATTCGTGGTGTAACTGGTAGCACTTTGGGCGCGATATCCAGGAGTCCAGGGTTCGATTCCTAGCGGATGAACTTATTGTATAATTTTATCTTAACATAAAAATTCCATGACGAATTAGACTATATAGTATACGCTTGTTCTTTCATATTTGTGTGTTCATACTCATACTGGAGATTGTCATTGTGATAGTATTGTGACGTTTAAGCATACATAAAAATAGTATGTTCCAGTTATATATTTATAATTTTCTGAAGGAAAAAAACTTACCATTACAACATAAAGCAAAAACGAATTTATTACTTAAAAATACAATTATAGTTAACAAACGGGGAGTAATGTGATGTTTTCCATAACACGTTTTTTGTTACTTCGCATACATAGAGAGAAGAAAGTTTTCTTTTTTTTTTTTGTTCATGACACAAACAGATATAATAAAATACCACATAGTTCTTCTTCTCTGTTCTCTTCACTCGTGTATATTTCTCGTTTTTTTATTTTTTGTGAATTATTTAATGAAAAATCCACACAAATATGTTTATGTGAAGAAAAAAATAATAACTTTATTAAATAACTGAAAGAAAATCTGAATGTATATAAATTTGTATTGTTTCAAATATAATATTTATATTTTTAGAATATATTTTATTATACATATTTTATAAAATGAATATAATATTTCATACGAGAATAGTGAATGTCGTTTATAAATATAAACGCATTTAATAACAGTATGTGAATATTCCCGCACAAACAAAAATATATGTGAATAAAGAATTATAATGCACACTCCGCAACCATCGCAAAATTATTCAACGCACCATCCCGGATAGACGAGGGTCCATGGTTCTAAGCCTAGAGGTTGCATTATCTTTTTTACATTGTAAATTTATTTTTAAAAATAGTTAAATCCTCAAACCAAATGAATCAACGTATTGTTTTAGATAATTTAATGAACCTGTATTAATTTATCATTCCACTTCGCACCCCTGAGTTTTGCTTCAAAAACCGTTAGAGGTCGAGAAAAAAACTACCAACATTTGAGGAAAACCTAATGGATCCCACACAAATAAAGAGTGACAGTCAGCTTGTAACTTTGCTCTTAACTATTGCAACTTTGTCCTTAACATTTCCTAAGCTTCAAATCACAATCAATCAAATTTAATACAACTAACAAAAACGCAGAAAAGTTTGAATTTAAATTGCTAAGAAGCGCGATTTGTTAGTTTAGAAGTAGATTATTTCAATTATATACATTGTACTCATGGCCAAAATAATTGGTGTTCAATTTTCCAAACTGCATGATTGATTTGTAATGAATCCATTCGTTTTTTGAAAAACTGTTTTGCTCAAAAGTTGTTAATAGTTTAGTGACAAACAACTTTTTTTCGAGAAATTTTTTCAATTGATTTGGAGTGATTAGGGTAACTCGGGTAATGAGGACAAACCAAATAAGCATTACATTTTTTTTGCCATTACACATCATGCGACGTCAATATATTCAATAACATTATCAGCGCATAGATATCCTAAAATATACGTTGGAACTATTTTACAATTAAAATGGACTTGAAACTTATACGTTACCAAGCTTTTATAAAACAAGTTCGGATTTAAAAAAATGGGCATTCGTTAATAACATTATATTGTGCCTGAACTGTATATAGTGGAATTCATACACATCTATATATTTATACATTTTTTATACGGATAATTAAAATAAATTGCGTAGATAATTCTTTAAAGAAAAACTTTTCTTATAAATTTTTCATTACGGCTCAAATTTATTAATTTAATTTTTCAGTTTTAAAAACGAAGTTTTCTTTAACAAACAGTATATGAGATGCATTTATTTATTTTTTATTCATAAATTACTCTCTTGATGATGTTTTATTTTGTAAATAGCTGTGAATTTTCAATAAACTTTGTTTGTTTTCAATTATTTTGTATCCAGGACCATATTTTTTTATGAAATTTATACAGAAACCATTTTTATGTAATTAAGGAATAAGAAATTCAATATTTTAAGTACAAACGTAGTATTTCAAGTAATATTTCAAGTACTATAATCTAGGTATTAATGGCTTATATACAAAAGATGAAATGCAATAACTAGTCATATAAATGGGTATACGATTTCCGTTTATAATTCAGTTATTATCGATTAAAATTTAAACTCACCTATTTGTAGAAAAATAAAATTATAAAATAGTCATTGAAACTTAAACTATAATTGAAAGAAGTTATTAAGTTTAATATTGTTTTAAGTATATTCATTTACTTTTAACTAATCTTTGTTTGATTTGATGGATTATTCGAAGCCGATTATTCGGCTAATACGTAAAGCATGTCTATTGTATAGATAATATAGTTAAAGTTTATAACGGTATTAATAATATATTTGATTTTTATTTTTTAAGGAAAATATAGACAACTATTCGTTTATGTAAAAAAAATTATGTTATTATTATTCTATTGCCAACGTTTCGTCAGTCGTTGCAGACTTCATCAAGGCTTTACAATAATGAAAACAGAACTCTACAACATTTTTGTCGATCCCTGATGAAGTCAACAACAAACTACTGACGAAACGTTGGGAATAGAATAATAATAATAAATGTTTTTTACATAAACGAATAGTTGTTCATATTTCCCTTAAAAAATACAAATTTATTGATTCTAAGATAGACCGAAATAACAATAATATATTTGATACTGTATACTGTTTATTTGGCGTAAGAAAAATTTGTTTCAAACAAAAGTTGTTTGTCTTCATGAGATATTATAAGATATTCTTTGTCTTGATTTTGGACTAATTTTGTAGCCACACTAGCAAGGATGCAGGAACATACAGTTATTATACTCTATTTTTGCTCGGAAAACCGCTGCCATTCTTACCTCAAACCCCATTTATCGTGACACAGGAAGTCTTTTTTGTTTGTTTTCATCCTCTCTTTATAAAAGACTTAATTAGTATATAAATAAGGGTATTCTCGTTAGTTTAGTCCCGACTTCGTTCAGCAATAAAAATTTTGGTACTGTTTTCTAGAAGAAAAAGTGACTTCAAGTTCGTGGATAGAATCTATTAATGCTTCATTCTCGAAACAACTTTCAAACCGTAAGAGATATGAGAAAAGTTTAAATACAAAAAAAATCTTTCCTTTTTAAAAGCAAACTATATAGTATATTCCGGTCAAATCTTGTAAGCTGAATAAGAACCACTTCCTCTTATCCTACGGAGTTGAATTTTTACATGTTTACATGGTAAGCATGGCAAGAATCGAAAAAGGGAAGGGGGGTTTAGACGCAGAGATAAACATAAAATTGTGTATATACCCGCCTAATATTGACAAAAATCGAAGATCTAAGTAAAGTTGTAGAAAATTAGTTTTACTATAGAATGCTTGTTTTAAAAAATGCTTTTTTAATAGAAACTTATTTCTAGTTTGGTACACTGTAAAAATTATATGTCTTCTTATTTTAAAATATTTTTGCATTTCGTACAAATGCAGATAATTTTCGTAGATTTATTTCAATTAAAATATCCGATCTATATAATATTCGAGTGTAAACATTATCTGTCGGTTCAGTATTATTTAGTATGTAGACAGATAGATTTTGAAAATAGATTGTGAAGGTAACATAAACATTTTGTAATTAAAAGTGAATACATACATATATTGTATTTGTTTTAATCTTACGGTGTCAATACAATACAAACTATATCACCACATCAGTGTATGAAAGCTTTATTTCAACACAAATATTAAATGGTATTATAAATTATAATCCCATTTGACCAATATTTATATCCAATAAATAATACAGTTATAATGTAAATAGGTGATGACAAGAAGATTGTTGTTATATTCCTTTTAATAGTATAGTTTGTGGGGTGGCTATTCATATAACATGTAAAACAATATCATCATAAATCAGCAGCTGGGACAAGAAAACGAATTCGACTCGCCTCGCTTTTTTAAATATCACCCTCGCCTCGCCTCGGCCTATCATCCTAGCTATCATCCTCGTCTCGACGAGGTAAAATTTTTACTAACTTTGACTTATTTTGCATGAATGTACATAATATGGTAACAAAAACTTGTTCGAAAATAAATGTCTTTAAAACACGGAATATAAGTTGCTTAGTCTCTAAATTTAAATGAAAATAGTAAATGTAAAAAAAAATTTGGCGTAATAAAAATGTTATGAAAAGATGAAATACCGTGATGTTTTAAGAACTATAAAGACTGTGTTGGCAAGCTTTTCCAATACAGAATCAATCTTAAATATTATTTATTACTAGTGTCCGTGTAGTTAATGTATAAAGTCAGTCAGTACACAAGTAATGGTTAAATATGTTCATTGAATTCTTAACTATAGTATGTGAATCACAAATCCCCACTCTTAAATGACAAACAAACAACCATACGCATACATGTGTATGGATGATCACTGTATGGTTGATACATGTGTACTGATTGGCTTCATATAATAACCAGACGAACAGTCAGTAATAAATAATATTTAACATTGATTCACAATTGGAAAAGCTTGCCAAAACACACAGTATAAGAAGCGGGGTTACCTTGGATCCTCGGGGAGACACTAGAAAAAGTACGTAAATACTTTGTGTTTATTTATTATTTTGTGAAGTGTATTGCGATAGATTTGTCGATGCGAATGATGGAAAGACCAGCGTACGACAATCTTTGAGTTTTCGATTTTGTGACACTTAATCTTGCATAAATGGTTTGTGAATACTAATAATAAAAATGTAAAGTTTGGAATATTTTTAGCAACATTGTTTAAAATTAGGATTGTTTTTGAAGATAAATTTATGAATGCATATTCATGTCAAACGACAAATGAATTAACTGCAAATCCGAGCAATGCTACAAGACTTTTTCAATGAAATATCTACAAACTTAAGGTACAAGATTGGGTTTATACACAAACATACACATATAGTACTCACATTTTGCTTTAATATATATAGAGATATTTAAATCAAGTATTTGGATCCTTGTTGGTTAAATTCGTAGCCACCGCAGTTTCCGATTTTACTGAAAATTATGTTGCCTAAACCATTTTGACAAAAATAAAACGAAAATTCAGTAAAACATGTAAAGGTAGCCGTATTTCGAAAATCATAGCTCGAATCAAATTTTCGAGTAAATTTTCATAATTTATGGATGAAAGTTGTCTGAAAATATGTGTTTCAATAAAATCGGAGACAAAAATTATTTTTAGATTTTTTAAGGGCCCTAAAAAAATTTAAAAATTGAGAAAATGATTGTCTCCTATTTTATTATAAATTATTTTTCTTAACCATTTTCGCCCCATGAAAACCAAATTTCAGTCTAATTGATTGTCAGATTTATATTTTGTATGGTACAGCACATCTAAGCACTTCTGGAAACGAAACTTCGGATTCCAATACACATATAGATGGCTGCTTCGAAAATCATACCTCGAATCAAATTTTTGAATACAATTTCGTTATTTATGGGTCAAAATGGTCTTAAAACGTGATTTTCAAAAAATCGGAGATAAAAATTATTTTTGGTTTTTTTAAGGAGTAGAAAATTTTCAAAAAAATTTTGTATCTCCAATTTTATTAAAAGTATTGTTTCTAAATCATTTTGGTCTAAAGAAAACTAAAATTAAGTTGACTATATTGGTTGAATAGTAGTTTCTAAGATAATGCTTTAGTAAGAATAAGAAACTATCAAATTTTTGGTAATGGTTGGTTTTACAGCTTTGGTAGAAAAAAATGTGTTTATTTGTGACATTTTTGCATTTGTAGGTACTATACTTCTTCCTCTTACGATTTATAGAATAGTTTTTTCATGTGAATGGGTATATGATCCAAATTGGAACTATTGACGAACAAAATCTGACAAGCTGGCACAAATGCAGTATTTAAATTAGAAGTTTAAATACTGCATTTCTTTTTTCTAATCGTAACAAACATCGAACTAAACTCGTTTAAATGTATTTTTTATACAATTATTAATTTAAACAAGTGAAAATAACAACTAACTGAGTCAATTGCTGAAATACCCGGTATACACTGAATTTATAAAAAAAAAAAGCAGAATTTGTGCAGAATTTATAATTTTGCACAAACATAGTCCAATTTTGCCCATTCAGAAACTTGACCTTACTTTTCAGCTCCAAAACACACATACAAAATTTCACCTCGTTTTCTATTTTCTTTTTTGAGTTATCGTGTTCACAGATGGACAACCGTTACAAAGTCAGAACTACACTTAATATACCCTGGTATATATTACATACCAAAAAAAACTGCCTTCGTATACATTTCATGCCATTGTAACTACTGAAAACCGACTTGAAATTAAATATGCTTACAGATTGTAGCTTATTTTTGGTAACGAAATTAAAATAAAATTATTTTCTTGCATAAATATAAGAGGCTCAGTAGTAGTCGTCACAATCGCGGATAAAATTAATAATTTATTATACGGTCATTAAATAACTAAATATGCATAGATTTATTTATGGTTTAGATTTATTTATAAATAACGTACATTGTTTAGATTTATAAATACTACGAATTACATTATTATATTGTTGGTATAGAATAATAATTTATTGATTATATATACAATAATAAATAGGAGGCAAAGACAATAATAATATTAATTCTCGATTACATCCGACGTTAAAATGTTATTGCATGACTAAGCATATCTGTGTACATAATACATATGGGTATTTATTTATTATTGAACCAAACTAAAATAGACACAAAGCCTAACACAATCTGTAGATTTTATATTATAACCTATTATATATTCATTCGAATGGTGTAATCAATAATTATTATTAAATATTTGTGAATTTAAAATCACATTCTATTCAATTATTATGTATTCAAGATTTTGATAAATATTAAGAAAATAAAATTAATGGGTCTATCTATGCATAGTGTATAATTATTGTTCCATGGAAAAAATATTAAAATATTACATTTTATTGTATAGGCCATAGGGTCGCGCATAAGTAACGTTATGATTTAATTAGTGAATAAATATTTTGTTTAAGTATGTTTTTTTAATTTTTTTTCAGAATTAACTTTGAAAAACTTGGGAAATTTATGATGGAAAGATTCAGCACAGAACAAAGAACCAAAGTTCAATTTTATTTTGAAATTCGATTATTTAGACACAAAGATCATATTGAAATCTCTTTCATGTTCGAAATGCTCCTAGCGCTCCAACAATTTACCGATTGGTTCAGCGTTTTCGGCTGTCTGTGATCTTCCGCCTGCTAAAGACCTCGTGCAGTTCGAATGATGTGAAAATTGCTCGGGTGCAAGCAAATGTTGGGGAAAACCCCGAAACTTCCACCAGTCGACGTTCTCAGCAGTTGGTGATGTCTAGGCGATCTTTGCAAAGAATTTACACCTTTACGTTACACCTTTTCCCCTATAAGATTCAATGGGTTCACAAGTTAAAACCAAACTACGTCACTTCTACGCGAAATTTTTGGCGATCGAATAATATCGCGTTTTTTTGATTTTAACTGGCCACCGCTTTAATGTTCGACCGATTTAATGGCTCCCGATTTTTTTCTTTGAGGCTACCTAAAGGGTAAGGTTTATGCCAATATGCCAATAACCAAGAGCTTAAGGCCAATACCCGAGAAGAAGTGAAGGCGCTGGGAACTGAAATTCTAAGACAAGTTATGGAAAACGCTCTGGAAAGCGCACGTCAGGTCGAAGCAAACAGTGGGCACCATTCGCAAGATATTATCTTCAAAACATTATGTGAACATATTTCCAAACTGTAATCTAAATTTTAACAAATGCCAACGTTAAATTCAAAAAGAAAAAAGTTATTCATTAAATAAACCATAACGTTACTTATGCGCCACCCTGTATAAACTAAGGAATGTGTGTTAAAAAACAATTACTGGTAAATTGTTTTTTATAACAATTAATCGCGAAGAAATTTTCCTATCCTGATAATGTTGGTTCAATCTACATCTTTTTATCGATGTGTTTTTGAATGATTTTTCCGAACGATAAGTGTGAGGGGTAGCAATTTTTTCCCCAAAACTATTTTTAGTACAATTATTAGTTTCTAGTATTGAGAACTGGCCGGGCTTAAATATTATGGCTGACTATTATGTACAACAAAATAATAATATATTTTGCCTAAATGGGATGAAAATAGCTATAAGGTTGTCGTAAGGAAAGGAGAAAAAGGAGTTGTGAGGAAAATTTACCTACGGTTTTATCTCATATCATTGTTTCGCTATCTCTTATAGTTTTCTGCAAATAATTCGAAAAAACATTTAACACACTACATAATAGCCTCGAAATTTTTTTCCATATGCCAATCTACCCCTGAAATTAACCCTAGGAATAATAAGTCAATAATTCCGACGAATAGTTTTAGTCAAAGTCGCCTGTTACAAATATATGGACACCGAGGTAATTCGATAATTGTTCCGAAAATTACTCGAAAATGTAAGAAAACACTAAGAGGATATCGGTATAATAGAGAAGGTGAGAATTATCACAGAAAATCAATTTAAAGATAAATTATATTTTAGTTAAAAAAGAATACCCATTAATAAATATTCATTAACCAGATTGGCATAGAACTTTCTTGTATATCTTGTACAAACGTTATCAAATAGAAATTTTTCTTTCAATGCGAATCAGTCATGATATGTATGTAAGTAATAAAATATATAAGTAAAGGAAGTGAAAATTCTCAGCATTATAATAACGTGATATCAAATTCAAACATTAACAGATTAGAGACTTTAGTAGAAACATCTATTTATCTATTTGTATTATAGAATATATGTGGCAAGGTATTTAAAAAGTTAGCAATTTATTCATATATAATATATTCATATATAATGTAATGTCCTGACTGATATAGGCCAAACCGCTCAGGATAGAAACTTGAAGAGGGTGGTTGTTTTTATATTGTAAACATCGTTTAAGAAATGATTTTGCAAAATTTTGATTTTAAGCGGGCCTTGCGGCCTCTCAATCGTCAACTTCGCTTATATGTGGCTTGGAATACAAAGTTTCGATTCCAGAAGGGGGCTTATACATGCAATATGATACACACTACAAATCTGACAGTCAATTAGACTGAAATTTCGGTTTATTTGGGCGAAAATAATTAAGAAATACAACTGTTAATAAAATCGGCGATAAAAATTTTTTCTCAATTTTAGAAATTTTTCTTAGGGGCCCTTAATAAAAATCGAAAATTTCGAAAAATTACTTTTGTCTCCGATTTTATTGAAACACATATTTTCAGACCATTTTCATCCATAAACTATAAAAATCTACTCGAAAATTTGATTCGACTTATGATTTTCAAAATATGCCTAGATATATATGTTTTAAAATCCGTAGTTTCGAATTCAGAATGGCTTATATACAAGCAATATGGTACCGACAACAAATTAAATCACACTGAATATTCGTCTTATTTGGGCTAAAATGATTTAGGAAACATAAGTTTTAATAAATTCGGAAACTGCGGTATAATATAATAAAGAGGGAATATGATGTGTATACATGTGTATGTTTGCCTGAATTGTGGGAAGAAAACTGTAGGAGATAGCGAAATAATGACAAGAAACGACCTACGTAAATTTTCCTCACGATTCCAGATAAACTATCAGATGTCCAAAAGTCCAAAGTTATAGCAGTTTTCTGACGGCAATAACGTTTTCTCACATCTAAATCTTTCAACAACATTTTTGAAATAAATTATTTCATAACAAATTAAAAATATTTAGAAATGTCAAAATTCAGAAAAATATATTATTTGACATAAATTTCCTACGCACTCTCTATAAGAAGGTCTTAAAGCCCGGGCATCGTTGGGTATTTCAGCTAGCAATACTATAGAATTAATGATATTTTCATGAATTATTTCATGAAAAAGTATCAATATGGTTTCCAAATTGACAACGAAGCTACAGATCTACAGATACATCACACAGATTTTTCATAATTTGTTATAGAGATTAAATGATTAACTTAGTGATCATCTTTTTGAACATACTGTATATGAAATATAATATACATATATTATATATGTACAGATTTATTTTATTCGCTTCTCTGTGGCTCGATATTTAAATGAATAGTTTTTATAGTCGCCAATAATAGGATTGTTTGTAATTTACGACCAATGTAATAAGTTGCATAAGTATAGTGTGATCTATAATCAACGAGAAAACTAACTACTGCTAGAGCTGAATTAATTTGTTTTGACTATTATAAAATGCGCGTAAGGGGAACTTATTTAAAAGTAGAAGGCAACTTATTTAAACCATATTTTAATCATATATTTAATACTTAGTATTAAATATATGTTTCCTCCCCATCATTTTGCAAAATAGACTGATCCACTCAAACTATGACGATATTCGAGGCTTCTTTACAAATTAATATACTGCTAATAGAAAAATATCTCTTATACAAATTTAAAAATATGATAGATTGTTACCTAGCAAACTAGTTATAAGTTATAAGTATAATGTTTACAAAGTTATTTGGGACACTAGAAATATATCTATACTTGGTTCACCCTTTTTCCATACCTATAAACTATCCAGAGACATTATAACGAAAATATGTAGAACAAAAACATTTATATTGTTTGTTTGGGTAAATGCAAACAGCTTCGTAGAAATTCATAAAAGGTGTAGTTTGTGCCCATGTTTAATCGTGCCTTTATATTATTTATTCGAATATTAATGGTACTGATTGATCAAAACCTTAATAGTTTGATCGTTGGATGTTTCAAATCAAGTAACTTAGGATTCATAACCTATTAAACTATTTAAAAAGATATTAGAAAGAAAGCTATTCTATATAAAAAATATATTGTATGAGAGAGAAAATTTGGGAATGGGTGTTCATAAAATGACCTAATTAGTTAATTCCTGCAAAGTTGTCCGTCCGTCCGTAAACACGATAACTCAGAAAAGTTCAAGTTAGGTCAAGTAGTGAAGAGGCGAAATCGGGCCATGTTTCGGCAAAATGGACACTTCTTATTTTTGAAACTGTAAGAGATAGAACAAAAATTTAAAGACAAAGTGTTCTTTTTATAAAAATAAACAACTTTTATTTGAATTTTTTTTCGTAAAATCAGTATATACCGAGTATTTAAGCAAATAACTCACTTAGTTATTATTTTCATTTGTTTAATTTATATTTATTTATTTATTTTATGTATAATCTCCTTTCTTTGAATTGTATAGTTATTTTTCTTTTTCATTTTTATTTATTTGAGAGTTATCTCAAACTATGATTCATATTTTAGCAACCTATTTATCCTTTTCCATAGTTTCTCTATGCCTGCTGATTTTTCCTTAGTTTCAATTGTTTTCTGATTTATTTTCTCTCATAGACCACTGTTGTTAATATCTGTTGATATATTTGTTATGAAATATAATCGATCATTCGCTATGTATATAAAACATATATAACAAAAAATCAGTGTATAGAAATAGTTTTTATATGTCATACATAGAGGAGTAATATAAATTGAAAACATAAATATAATGCTAATAAAATGTTAAGTACTCTGCAATACACCTAATATATATTGCAATAAATTTTGCGTTAGCGAACAACGAACGCGAACGAACGAACCGATATGAATAAAGTATCCAGTAAGTATATAAAACATTTAATAATTGTATGCACACAAATCTAAATCAGTATGTACATAATATATTAGTATTAAATACAGAAAATATATATATATAATAGAACTTACATATTATGTGATGTTAAGTTGATATAATATGGATATTCATATAATTTAAATAATATATGCGTTATGAATATAATGCGTTTGTTTATGTTAAGTTTATATTAATTATAAATAGGTTGTGAAACACTCACACGACGTCTGTATTGAAAACATCATCTTTAATATATTACTTCAGTATTTGAATAATATATATACTTAAACTCGGCCTTGCGCACTACCGTGCTCTAGATATTACGTCATATACAGTAAGAATACTTTAATTGTCTATTAAAATGAAATTAATGGTTACAGGAAATTTTAAAGACACAGTTTTCACTATTTGAATAGAAACATGTTTACGTACTACGAGAACTATACTCAGAGAAGTATATTGTAAACATGGACTACTTTAACAAAGAAGTGTAATAACTATTACTGCGGCACTCAATACTTAGTCAACGAAAAGAAAATCTTAGAACTATGCCGGATTTTTTTTTGAAAATTTCACTTCGGAAATCGTCTCTCGGGTGTTTTGAAATCACTCGGGTTAAGCCCTGTAATACTCGAGGTAATGCAGGAGTCAGCGCTGATAAATGTTCCTAGAATAAGGTCTAAGGAATCCAGGAAAAAGAGAATTTTTTAAATCGGTGCTGTTCCACCACTTTTCCAGATTTTCTGGCTTATTAAGTGGACTATTAAAATTAATTAGTTAGGATTAATTAATTAATAGACTATCCATTACAACAATGATTTTTTACATTTTGTGTATTTATTAGAATACTCTTTTGACTTGTCTGTCATCTTGTGCATAAGAGGACAGAATAGCACCATATATATATATATATATATATATATATATATATATATATATATATATATATATATATATATATATATATATGGTGCATTTCATATGAATAAAAATTTACACATTATTATAAAGCACTGTTGTTGTTGTTGTTGTTGTGGTTGTTTTTGTTTAGTATATAGATACGGTTTGTTTGAGTAAATGTTGTATACACACAAAACAATATGGATGATGCATTATCAAAACCCATACAGTTGCAAATATAAGTTATTTGAAATTTAAATTTTCTTAGAATAGTTTGATAACAATGTATTTCAAAATTTATAATGAATTTGGTATAGGCAGGTTGTTTAAACAATTAAGTTGTGTGTAGTTTTCACTTGCTTGCATCTGAAATCTTCGTTTTGTCTGAAATTCCCTAAGAACAAATTATTTGATGTATCAATAAAGTAATCTACGTCAGTCAATCAGTTTTACAGCGGATCCGTCTTCGCTCGGATGCACGGATTTATTAACTGGATAAGGATTAATACTATAGTCAAAATAGGTTCGTAAATAACAGTTTAACCAAGTTTGAAAGATTAAATTGCTGGTGACGGCCTCCATTAGAAACCATCTGGAGCCATCCGGAAAACATCCGGAAGAAATTATCTAAATCATGGTGAAAGTCGCATCAATTCCATTGTGCCGTTATCCAATTCCAAAACGAAGCGAACAGTCAAAGGCGTATAGCGAGTTTGTTTTATACTATTTAAAGATTAAAAAAAAGCCTTTATAAAATAATTTAGCAGAGAGGTGTAAGTTGTATGTCAATGTCGGTCATCAAAAATATGACATATAGGATAACATTTTTTATATCATCCTTTAGAGCGTATTGTCTATGTTGATGCGTCTATTGTCTATGTGAGTAAGCTTCAATAAATTTTATTGTTCATTAATTGTTAACCTTCTCTTGTGTTTTGTATGTTTGCCTAAAGAGTTTAAAAGAGCCTCGCACATGTTTCTAAAGATGTTAGTTCATTTCTTTCAACTGAAGCTGGGTTAAATATAGAAAAGCGTCATTAAAATTGTAAATAGTATTAAAATTGTTTACTTTCTAAAAGCTTTATTAATTACATTTTAAGATAGTCAGTACACGGGAAACATCGTACCCAAACAAAAAAGATTAGCCTTTTTTATCAACAAAAAAAATAAAGAATTTATAAGAAAAAAAATCAAAGACAGTATTATTTAATGGTAAATTTTTTATTCAATCTAATCAAAGTTAAGAGAAATTAAATAAGATTTGTTAAAATGTATCCTAGAACGAAAGTATTTATTTATATAGGTTGTTTTTATAATAAAATATCAAAAGTCTCAAGTTTTTCAAATTTCGAAAAATTGAAACTTGCTGACGTGACGGTTTTAATTACTGCTAATCATTTTATTGAGGTCTGTTCATGGATTTTTGAAATGAGCTGTTAGTTTCAAAGCTTTTACAGTTTAAGGGCTTTTATTTCCCATGTATATTGATATTGCATATATTCACAGACAAAGAGATTGGGAACGATACCACACAATCGAGGTTTCTTTTTATCATTTCCCGATACGAATCTCATAAAATTTTGAGAAGTTAAGAGTAGAGTTTATATAAAACAGTTTCGGTTACGGTTATTTATTCATTTTTAATAGTAAATTTTATATAATAAAGCCGTTCCCCTGTAGCGGTACGCTCCTAAAATCAATTATATTTTTTTTTAAAAACAATTGCTCCACAACTATATCCTCCCCAAGTTACCACGGTAATTGTAATTGTAAATTGCCTTGGTAATTATCAACAAACATAATTGACATTAATTCAATATTTTCAATAAAGATAATTTCAACTTGTCTTCGAATTTATCAAAACTATTATAATTATTAACGCCCCGTTACAGTCCGGACAGATCTCACTGTCTTCTAACCTCATGAGGGATAGATGCCTCTTGAGTTACCGGTTAACATTCCAACCAGAAGGTTGGTCTCTATCCGGTTTAAGCCAATAAATTAAGTTGACTTGGCGGCATTGTATGTCTGCATCGTACTATGTCTATCCGCTTCCTGTTCTAGACTTATCCACTCAGAGAAAGTCTCTGCCATAATTATTCTTAGATATGGTTCCGGTTCCTGATATTGGAGTTCGATTCCAGCACAGACGCAGTACCGTGATGCAATGGCAAAGTTTCTGTTCCAATGTGTGAAATTTAGATTTTATTTGCTTATTATACAAATGCATATTGCATTGTCAAGTCATTGTGAAATCATGACAGATAGATAGATTGTAGAAGCTGGCCTGGACGGGCTACACTTCGACCATAAGGTCCATTATGATGCTTAAAGATGTGAGGATGTGAGTGGAGTGAAAGGAATTTTTGTGTATAGACTAGGAATTGGTAGCAGGCGACTATGATAGGAACTATGCCGATATTCATCTGGAGTACGTGTTAGGAAACTGCGGAAAACCTTCTCAAGCAAAGCCGGTTACTTCTATATTGTCCATACACCGACAGTTTAGTCAATTAACCGCCCCCTTTTTTTCCAAATAATTGACAAACTGCCGATGTCGGGATTCGAACCCATAACCTCCCAGTTTCCAAGTAGGCATACTGCGCAGACATAACGCCTTAGAACGCTCGGCCACTTGAACTGTTGCGAAATCATGAAAGACACCTGTATATTTATACCTTTAAAGATAAAATAATAATAATATAGACAGAAGAAAATTTAATCTTCTATTTTTACACAAAAATATATGGTATAAATAATACAAAGGGTTGCCACCACGTTGTATGCTAACCATGTTGAATGATTGAAAGCAATGAGGGTAAATTCTACATAATTTTTTGAAATACTTTGTGTTGTTGTTTCTACTAAGTATGAACAACGAACCAACGAACCACTACCTCTCACAACCCACGATCAACATGAAGAAGAAGAAGAAGTAGAAGAAGAATGAATGAATACATAAGGTGAATGTGTGTATTTATTTCTCAAGTGTGTTTCTCTTTTCTTCCTGCATGTATGTGCTCGTGTTTTTTCTTCTAGTTCTTAGTGAACAAAAAAATCTAATTCACAAAGTCGTCTATCAACATTTTTACCTACAAGAACCTAAATTTCCCTAAAGAAATACTTTTTGAATCAATAATTTGTTTCTCAAACAGAGCAATATTCTAGAGAACAATGTTACAAAGTGTTTTTTTTTTGTACACCCATACATTTTACTAAATGATACACAAAATTTTAAATATATATTTGTGTATTTTGAAAAATTAATCGTCAAATATAATTGCATGCTCCCAATCTGAAATGTCTTGAATCTCAAGAGATATTAAGTAACTTCTATAATATAAGAGGAGATTATAATCAAATTGAAATTGAAAAAAAAAGTATTGTAAAAGTTTGATTATATGTTGAATTTTTAAAAATTTACTTCAAGATAGATAGAGATAGATTGTAGAGTTCGTAAAGGAAACTGCAGAAAACCTCCACAAGCACTTCGTTTACACGCCGATAGTTTAGTCAATTAACCGTCCATTTTTTTTTCTTAATAATTGACAAACTGCCGATGTCGGGATTCGAACCCACAACCTCCCAGTTTCTAAGCAAGCACACTGCGCAGACATAACATCTGAGACCCCTCGGTCACTTGGATTGGTATTTATTTCAATAAACATGTATTATTCCAATTATGCGCGCTCACTAAACAAAATGTTGAATATCCAGAATATTTTGAGCAGGCATTTGTTCAATACCCACCCATAAATGCTCAATACCCATAATATGAACAAATTCTTGAAATTTTTTACAATAAGAATTTATTGTTTATTATTCACAAATAAAACAAATTAAGGATGTACGAGCACTGAAGCTTCAAAAAGATTAAGGCTTGATTTTTTGTTTACATGTAGTTGAAATGCATATAAATCAATTATAAAAGTTTCCGGAGGTGGGGGGTTACGCGGGTCTTGAATTAATGATTTAAAGTTTTTATTTAGAGTTTTAATGCATTGCTCTTATGGAGAAAGCTCTATTTTTACATATATTTTGACATATTTTGATAATTTTCACTGGAATATAATAAGACGAATAAAAAATAAAACTACGCAATAGAAAATAGAAATATTAATAAAGAGATTGATCCAATAAAATTCCGATATGACGGGCCTAAAAAAACGATATATAAGAAAACAACTGAGATTTCGGGTAAATTTTATTTCTGTCGGCGGTAGTTTAATTAAAATAAACATTATTGTGGACTTTTATGAATGTACTATATAAGATTTTGAAGAATTTTATAAATGGG
Source organism: Nineta flava (assembly GCA_963920215.1). NCBI lineage: Eukaryota > Metazoa > Arthropoda > Insecta > Neuroptera > Chrysopidae > Nineta > Nineta flava. The sequence goes on along the minus strand of OY986041.1, from coordinate 106,649,274 downwards.
CTATACATCAGCGCTCAAATTCAACAAAAAAGTTGAATTCTTGTTATTTCATTGTTTTTTACATATACAGATAAAGGGTCATAATTGGTATTTTTGGCATTATTGAACGCAAATTGTACTCAAAATTGTAACAATTGTATACAATCATCAAAGTCCGACGGCACACATTAGTCAAACATTGCAATTTGTCAAAACCAAAATAAAAGCATTTAAATGGTAATAAAATAGGCTTTTACAGACAGATATCAATTTTTAATTAATTCAAACATTACTCAAGACCAGTTGTTTTTACTGAAGAAGATAAAAATATTTTGTTAACGATTTCTGTCAATGAGTGAGTGTTATATTTTTTACTAATTTCAGTAGCCAAATTATCTAAACTATCTATTAATTAAGTATTATATCAAATTTAAGCTTTTCCTTTATACGTTTATAGTAAAGGTTTATTGACCATAACATAAACTATCCAAATACGTCAAAAAGAATTTACAAAAACTAAACATTGCAAATAATTTCGTATTTTTTATTTAAAATTATCCATTAATCAGCAGAAATTTGTAAAAAATATATTCGAATAAATCGATTTGTTGATCAACAGTAAGGAAAACATTGATGTAAGGCGAAATGTCGTTATTCTTAGGATTATTTTATGTATTAAGGTGGTTTGGTAGCCACATCACTTAAACTAGACCCCACATTTATTTTTATTTATTCAAAAGATTATAATTAAATGCACGTATACAAAAAAAAACAAATTTTTTTACCACATTATTTAAGAGATATAATTAATTAGTTATTCAAAAATACATGAACTCTTATAAATGTCTTTGTTCAATAACACCGGAAATTAATAGTTTGAGAAAAATCGACAAACTTGACCTCAAAACAAAAAAAATTTTTCAATAGTTAGAGCGATGTTTCACACGTACAGTAGAAAAAATGCGGAACGTTTCACCACACAGTTTAGATTTAATTAACTAACATTTTAGTTTTGCTTCTATCTTTGTTTTTCACACATAATATGTTATTTAAATTGACCTCGAATTACGGCTACCAAACTACCTTAAACGAAATGGTTATATCTCCTCATAAATAAGGCTAATTTAGTTATTTTTTTGATTATTATTATTTTTGTAATAATATACGTATATATATATATATATATATATATATATATATATATATATATATATATATATATATATATATATATATATATATATATATATATATATGTATATATATATATATATATGTATATATATATATATATATATATATACGTATATTATATATATATATATAAATATATATATATATATATATATATATATATATATATATATAAAATATATCTTGTGACAAAAATCTCACAACGTTACATATATTATAGCTATAAATCATAATGGTACTTGAAAATTTTACAAAAATTTTTCGTGAAAAAAAACACCGAATAAAAGTAGAGAGAATTGATATCGCTTGATTGATTACAAAAAATGTTGTTATTAATAAAAATCTTATTGCCTCATTCAGTATATAAAATTTTATAGTGGCGAGATACGTAATTTATTTTGATTGATGTGTCAATTTGCTTTTTTAAATTTAAATTTCATCCTAACTGTCTGTTTATAAATAAGGAATAAGGGATTTTAGAAAGTATATACACAAACACACATATATTATATACCCCTACTAAAGCTACCTACACTACTCACTACTACGATGGCGTTACGAGTCAGTCAACTGACAGGATCGCATATACTTCACACAAAGGGTGAGAGTGGAGATTGTGCGGTAACAGGACCGTATAGCTTTAAGTTGAACAAAATATTTTAAGGATGCACCAGCACTGTGTTATGCAATCAGCACAACAAACCGGTTTGATTTTATTAAAGCACAAATACATAAGCGCATATACACAACACATAGACACAAACACTGTTCACATATACAAAATAATGTTGATTTGAAGAAAATAAATAAATTTAAACTTTTATATTTCGAAAACAAAACGGTGACACACGATTTTTTTAAAATTTATATAATAAATATTTAGCTTTACTCTCCTAGTTTTTTTTTTAAATTCTATCGATTATTTTTTCTAATACAACAGATAATAGTTGGACGGGCATGGAGTTTTACATGCTTCTAATGCGAGAGAGAATGATAACTGTGATATTAATTATCTCGCGTTCTAAATGGTCAAAAATTCTGAAACTTCGGAATTTATTAGAAAACATTATTTTTAGCCTGCGAAAAAAAATGAGCAAAATCTATCGAAAAGTGCTAGTATGCTGGAACATCCTTAAGAAATGAAATGCACTTATATTTTTAAACCCGGTATACAATATATACCAGGGTATATAAAGTTTAGTCCCGACTTTGTAACGATTGAAAATATTGATCGCAGAAAAAAAAATTTGGTATAGGTGTTAAATGATTTTATTTGTCCATTTTCGGCGAGTTGTCCACCCGTCCGCCTGTAAACAAATTAACTCAAAAACAAAAGAGTTAGTGATTTTGTATGTGTGTTCTAGAGCTTAAAAGTAAGGTCAAGATCGTGAATGGATAAAATCGGGCAATGTTTGGGAAAAATGGGCAAAACTCTTTATCTTTGAAACCGTAATAGATAGAATTAAAATTTAATGACAAAAAATGTTCCTTTTGAGCAATCTAAGCAAAAATGTACCGGGTATTTAAGCAATTTCCTCAGTTAGTTTACCCGTGATCTTTAAAATCGAAATTGAAAATATAATAAAAAACATTATTAAATCAAATGATATATTATCCAGCGACGGGTATTTTTAACCCTCGACGCAAAAAGATTGGTTTTAAAAGTTTAAAGCGTCTTTTTGCCTGTCCATCTGAAGCATCGTAGGTCCCAAACGTTTGGACCGATTTGAATGCGGTTTAAACATTATCAGCGCTTTTCCCAGATGATGTATAGGCAGGCATATTAGCAGCGGAGGTGACGGGAAGTTCTTATTACGTGTCATATTATTACGTGGTAATTTTTTAATTTTTAATTCGAAAATTCTAGAATTTGAAAGCAAATCTGTAAACCGAAAATTCCATGACACTGTAGTGATATCCACGGTACTGACATATGGATTATAATTTAATCCCATCTCACAATGCTTATGAATCCAGGAACTGTTTTTGAAAATTAGATTAAATAAGCTTTAAGTAGATTTTAATTAAGCTTGTTAACAGGAGAATAGCTGTTTATATGATAATAATAATAGAACTGGGTATCCGTAACCAACGTAAAATAAATATAGTTTTCATCATTAAAAGTTCTTTTTTTTTGTTCCAAAAAACACGTTATTTTAATTACAAATTTTACCCTGTTTTAAAGTTTTCCTTAGTTAAAATATATTTCTAAACATTTTTTAACACTTTATTTGTTGTATGGCTACATACATTGTGTCCTTTTGTAACTGTTAAAGGTAATCCAATTTTTCAAAAGTTTATAATTTTTATTCTTGTTATATTTTTCGATTATAAAAAAATTACAGCATATACAACCCTGTATCAGTTTACAGGCAACATTGTGGATATATCTAGAAGATAAAATTCAAACATAGAAAATATTCTACCTCTAATATTATTATTAAATCCATAATATAAGTACGGATAGAGAGCGCATCGTAGTATAGTCGATAAATGAATATCTGTATACTTTCATTTACCAAAGGTAACTTGGATATATTTATCAAGTCATATCATATACAAAATATGGAGACTAATAAGAAACAGAGAGATTGGTAGTGTTGGTTATACGGATATCATGTTTATAATAATAACAAAATAATAATTTCATTTCAGTCATTTATCATAATTTTTTGAATGTTAACGATCAATTCACACCATGAATTATATGAAAATCGTGTGTCTACATCGTTTCTTTATGGGGTTATTGAGATTTAAAACGTTGCATTTGGTTTTGTTAAATCGATGTCGTTTTTATGATTATTGGGACGCCTCGAGTTCAAAATGTGGAATATTAAACGTAGGCCATGTCCGTTTTACAAATATACAAAAAATGTAACGACTAAAGGGGTTAATTATTAAAAATACTCTTAAGTTTTCATCAGTATATGTACTGTTTATTTTATTTTACCACAACACAGTCATATATACAAATATGACTTATGGTCTATATAACAACTGTACCATTTGTAGTAAATACAGATGTTTGAGCGGAAATTGTTGCAAAACTTATGATAGACACCACGCTCAAAAACGGTTTATCTATCCAAGGCAGCAAACGCGTCAGCGCTAAATCTTACTAACTTTCAAAACGAACACTGTATAAACGTTTGTTTATTTATCATTCACACAGTTTAGCGACCATAGATAGATAGATAGTAGAGGCTGCCTTGGACGGGCTACATTTCGACCATAAGGTCCATTGTGATGCCTAAGGATGTGAGGATGTGAGCGGAGTGGAAGGAATGAATTGGCAGGATATGCGGCTGCAACCGACTATGATAGGAACTATGCCGATATTCATCTGGAGTTCGTGAAGAAAACTGCAGAAAACCTTCTAAAGCATAGCCGGTTACTTCGTTCTAATCCATACGCCGACAGTTAAGCCAATTAACCTCCATTTTTTGTGACAAACTGAAGATGTCGGGATTTGAACCTATAACCTTCCAGTTTCTAAGTAGGCATACTACGCAGACATAACGCCTTAGATCGCTTCGCCACTTGGACTGGTTAGCGACCATATGATTTTTTTAGTAGGAAAAAACGTTTCGAGGTTTTTGCATTTTTAAATTTTTTTAAATATTTTATATCATTTGTTTTTTCTGAATAAACAAAAAAAATCACATAAAATCACACAAAATCTTAGGGTGTTTTGGTTTGACTATAAGGGATTTTGAAGTCAAGCATAACAACATTCCATTGTTTGAAAATCAGCTGAACTGTTTTCATCCTCCATATTGAATATTGATTACAATTGACGCTTACACGTACTTATATTGTCAAAACGAACGACATTTTCAAGGCTAAGTGTTTATAAGCAAAAACTAACGCCAATAAATTGCGCTTTTAAGCGTGAGCACTGAAAGCGTGTAGGCACCCAAAATGAATACACACTAACTGTGAAAAAGCATAGCATAGGGGCACTTGACGAATTAAATTTTAGTTAAAATTACCACACAAATAATGTTGCCGATAAAAAGGTAATTTTTATTTATATTTTATTAAAATTAGAATAACAACAAACAACATATATAGGGTTTTTTTTTAAATATGAAGTGAAATCGTCAATCGTACCAATGTACCCACATACTAAATTTGCGTGTATGTAAGATATTACATTAGAAAAAGTATCTATAAATTTCTCTATATATTATAATAATTTCTATACATAATTAAAATAATTTACATGAATAAGAAACTTTTTGAGGATATAAACGTTTATCCTTGACAGTATTTGCTAGGTATTCTTTATAATTATTATTACTTATTTTTACTTAGTAATGATTTATTGTAATTGGTTTAATACCTTGGCATTAACAGGCACTAATATCCATTAAAATGTAGTATAACTAACTATATGTGAATGTATTTTTGTTTTAATTTATTTATATTTGGTTTTTGTAGTGTTACTTTTCAAGGGTCACAATGTCATCATTTTACATCAGAAAGTAAGATATAAATTATTTTTTGTGGAACATTCCAATTATAGCAGAGTTCAAAGAAATGAGTATTTATTGATCCACAAGATCAAATATGATTTTGATAATTTCTTTAATATTCTGTGTTAATAAATTGTTTGGAATAAAAATTTTGCAAATTATGGGGGGAGAAGCGGGGGAGTTTTTTTATTGTTGGTGATCGATAATAATATTTAGTTTCACAAATATGCACTTAATAAGTTTTTATTTCCAATTAAAGTCCATTTGAGAGGCTGCAAAACTTTCAAGAGATTGATGATAGCTCAGCTGTCTAGAAATTTCGTCTCACCTTTCTGACAATAGATTACTCCCACCTCTGTGACACTTGAGTCAAGAATGTACAAATACCCTTCAAATATTATGCCACAATGAATGATTCCTTCTCCCCCAACTTTCGTTTCATTTGACAGCTTAACTGTCAAATAACAATAGTAGTGTTTGGCTCTTTGAAGCGCCACTAACAACAATATAAACTTTGAAAACATTGGAATTCTGATGTCATAATTAGAGAAATAAAGCTTGTAATCAAGAGTAACTACAGATGTTTGAGCTGAAGTTGTAGGAAAACTATTCAGTATATCAAAAATTCAGTATATCAGTATAACAGAAGTTTTTTTTTAAAAAGAAAATTTTTTGGCATAACATTTGTTTTCTATTTCTTATGGTTTTAAAGTAAGATATAGAAGATACATGGTCCGAGATTGTCTATTCAAGAACTTAATGTAACTTTTGAGCTTTAGAAGAAATACACAAAATTTCAGCTCGTTATCGTTGTTGGTCTTCGAATCATCGTGTTAATGGGCAGATGAACGGACAGATTTCCATGTTTGCAAACATTACAAAGTCGGGACTAAACTTATAATACTCTTATAGATATTATATATGAATATATAAAAACAGAGTATTTAAAAAAATGGTTTTCTTACAAACCTAAAATAATTTTTTTCAGTAATAATAAGGTTATAGTAAGTTTTAAAACTAAAATAAAACCATTGGACGCTTACAAAATTATGTTCTTGTTATGTTGAAATATGAGCACTCAATGAGTTAGAGTTGAAAATTATTTTTAATAACTTAAAATTATTGGAAACAAAATTATTTTCTACTTTTTAGTGCAATACGATTATATAAAAATTTAAAAACTGATTTAGAAAATTTGGCCCACTCTTTTATTGTTAATAAACACTTTCAAATCGATATTGCAATTATAAATGGGTCAAATTTGAATGACAAACAGCCAGCATATTGAAAATAAGAAAACCAACCATTGGAAACAAATCATCACATTATTTTGATGATTACTTTTGATGGTCACGCCAAATAATTTATAATTTTGAATTTAAACATTTTTTCAATAGTTTTAAACAATTGTACATGGCCTATACGTTAAATCAATATCAAAGTTATTATTTGCGTAGTAAATGCATGTTTAAAGCTTTTTTTTTTAAATTTTTTTTTATATTTCAGTAGGTCACCTCTATGTTGTTGATTAAAACTTGTATACACACCTATACAGGACGTTTATATGAACATTGCGTGTTTCGATTATAAATATTGTATATTTATACATGTATACATCTAAACTTGATTTCGTTTCTTAAACAGTGCCTGAAAAATTATTCAGATAGACAACAATCTATTCGGTGTACTCAAGAATGACAAATTTAGTTCAAGCCTTTTACATAAATGTTCATCAAAATTATATTTAAAATATTTTTTTTTTTTAATTAAATACAAACATTATAAGAGTGTAAATAAAGGTTTGATTTTATTAAAAAACTTTCATATAATTAATACACCAATCGATGAAAATTTAAGGAAGGTTGCTAAGGAAATTTTTAAGATATTTATTTTAAAACATTTTATGAAGAATCAGCTTAAAACGGACACACTGGAATAGTTTGAAATATTGAAAAATAACCGAAAAGAAAGTATTTTTACAAACATTTATTTTTATTGCAATATTAATGGATACTAGACAAGGATACCGAACTCCATGTAAACAAATAATTGGCAAAAAAAAAAGATGTCAGTGTCGCTTCTATGCCGGAAACAGTGGTGATAATATAAGGCGCGAGTTTTAATTGAAAAACATTACGCATTTATAGTATTATAAAAATTATTTGGACACAATTACTTCTTAGCAATAGGTAAAAATGGCTTCGAAAGGTTTCATCAAATAGGTTTTTTTTTAATCAGGCAAAAATTAACGTAAGGCAAAATCTAGTTTATATTTCTTAGGACTAAATAGATATTATTTAAGAAAACTTTTCAAACAATCTAATTCTATATAATTGTTAAACACAAAAACGTACAATTTCAATTTTTCTTTCCTGAAAATATTCGGTAATTATTGTTTGATATTGTAGAATGGTTAATAAAATCGCGTTATATATTTGAGACAATCGCATCATGAAAGCATAAAATACATGGAAGTTTATATTATATCGATTATCTAGTGTTCAATTTCAAGTAATTAAAAAATTGATTACGTACATTTGAATATTAAATCAAATCATATTTATGTTAGTATATTTTTTTCTGAATGTTAGTTATAGTAAATTAAATATTTGATTTTACCTTGTTTACAAATGTGTTGTACTGTTTTATAAAACACCATGAAATAGTTATAAACCATCGTTATATTTACAACGAATAAAATAGGTTATTTCTTTTTTCATTCAAACTGAACATTTTTTCATTTCATCATACTGAAAGTCTACTGTTTGTAAGATATTTCACCTTTTTAAACTAAACTTTGATACTCTGACCGAATATGATTTGGAATTCTTGGAGCATTTTAAAATGAATGGTACCGCATGAGCACTTGAGCAAAACTGACCAAACTAATCGAAATCTTCATGCAAGTAGTTTTTTTTAAATAATTTTGGAGAAATGAAGAAGAATGTTTTTATAGTGATAGATATTTGTCTGACGTAACCAGTTCAAGTGGCCGAGCGGTCTAAGGCGTTATGTCGGCGTAGTATGCCTACTTGGAAACTGGGAGGTTATGGGTTCGAATCCCGACATCGGCAGTTTGTCAATTATTAGGAAAAAAAGGGGGCGGTTAATTGAATAAATTGTCGGCGTATGGAAAAGATAGAAGTAACCAGCTATGCTTGAAAAGATTTTCTACAGTTTCCTTCACGAACACCAGATGAATATCGGCATAGTTCCTATCATAGTCGGCTGCAGCCGCATATCCTACCAATTCCTAGTCTATACACAAAAATTTATTCCACTCCGCTCACTTCCTTATATCCTTAGGCATCACAATGGTCGAAGTGTAGCCCGTCCAGGGCAGCCTCTACAATCTATCTATCTTTGTCTGACGTAATGAAATATCCACTAAACAATGCCTGTAGATAATAGAATGCAGCTGCACTCATCAATGGACCCACATATTATTTATAATAAAAAGGGAAACTTTATAGTCTAGAATCTATTCGGATAGATCAAAAGAACAAATTGATATGCTCGTAAAATGTTGAATATTTTGAAGAAATAATGGCGCCAGGATACTTTTTTGGATATACACCATGTTGATCATGTCCATGAGTACCTACGGAGCATTGGCATCACCTGTAAGAACTTAGCTAAGTGCAGTTAAGAAAGCTCTTAACAAACGGTCCAATTCATTTATAACTGGAGCATGCATGAGTACGTTACCTGCGATAAAAGGGCCATACTTGAGAGCCATCGTTTTACTTTTTCCAGTTCTTGAGGATGCTGCAATAGAGGATCTGTCTTATAAATAATCACACAGCAAAAGGTAAATATTTAGAGCTTCCAAGTGACGGGAAAGTTGACAACAAAATTTACTTCGTAGTTAAGAAATAATATATAGCGGAGCAGAAAATCGGGAATAAACTTTATCCGAAATGTTACTTCAAAGAGGATATCATCAAGTTGTAAACGAACGAGCCAAAGTTCCTCCAAAGGGATTCGGTTAAGTATTTATAGGCTATTATAGACGCACTAAGACCCTTAACCTCAATAAGAACTGTGCTTAGAAAGTGAGGATAATTGCAGAATCAAGGGAAAATTTCAGGAAGTCAGAATGTAATGTTCTTATACAAGATAATCAAATCCTAGGGAAAATGCCAATTATCGGAGGGAGGCAATCGTCTCTTGGTCCATTCATATCCTTTCTACAGCAAATCGGTGATCTAGACAACTTCTTAGCCCTAACGTCTCTTTGCTAACTGTTGAAGAGGCCATAAATAAGATCTTAAATGTACAAATGTGACTAATTTATCTTTTACGTACTCTTTAAGACTACACACCAAATACGCTAATGTTTAAATAACGCCTTTGTTAAAACAATCAAGTCACTTTCTTTGGTGGGTGTTTTTTCTCCTCCGAACGGAGGTTTACCAGATACAAAAACGTTTTAACAACGATTTTTTTAAGGTAATTTTAATTGGTGAACGATTTTGTGACCTTAGATATGGTTACACATCTAGAAATGTTCAAGATTAAACCTTTTATACAAAATTGGTATGTGATTTCGGGTGATTTTTTATTAATTGTAAAAAAACACACACACATAACTACAAACATGCTCAAACTACAAGAAATTATTGATATATTATTGTTTGACCAATAAAACAGAACCCCTCTCCACAACTAGCACCCACCCTCTAACTAGCTTGGATTGTTTTAATAATTAGGTGGGTACTATATATAGTTTTTCGTCAAATAAAACATTGTTTACATAATAAATTTATTGTTGTGTTTTCGGTTTTTAAACTACACATTTAAAAATTATTACTATAACCATTTATAGGTATTATAGTTTGTCAGATGAATAATGTTGATCGTTCAAATGTAATGTAACGTAATTTAAATGTAATTATCGGCCAACATCTAACGAGCTTTATATGCATCATTGCAATACATTTTCAATATTTTCTTTTTTTTTTTGCAATGTTGGTTTATGGTTATATGTGTGTGAAATAATACCGATGGAAAATGATTTTCAAAATTCGGTCATTTATTCAAGCTCTATTGTTGATTTTAAAATTTTTTTATAGAGTATAATTTATCCACTAACTTTACGCTAAAGTTTATTTACTTTTAAAAATATAGCGTGATAGACTGGTAGCAATAACGTGAACGTTTTGAGTATACAAATGAAATTATAGATAAAAAAAAACGTACACAATAAAATATAAAAATAGCAGACCCTACAACGTAAAGTAGTTGGCCGATACTACAGGTAAATGAGTAACACTTAACCTAAATATCTAAAAATTGAAATAATGGATCTAATTTTGTCAAAACAAATAAATTTTGTTAACCTTCCGTCGGGCGCATTTGATCTGACAAGCACATGGCTGCTATTTTGTCACTTTTCCTTGGCCCTATGCTGTGTTTCCACCTGGTATTCCCAGTAGCTGTTTTTTTCGGCCTACTCTACGCAACCCTTTCAGTTAGTGTCACATTAACCTTCATTACGGAAATTTGCTCACGTTTTGTTCAGTTAAGTTCATTGCACCCAATTTCGTGACATTTTTGAAGGGGGCCCTATCTTGGAAGATTTGGTGAACCTATCTTTGAATATTAATATAGATATAAAAACTGTGCACATTTTTCACTATTTCTTACCTCTTTTTTCCTAACGATTTTTTTACTTTTATATTCCAACTAGGTCAAAAATTGTATTAACATTTGTTCAACTAATTTCATACCAAAAACATAGTTTATTACAGAAGGGTAGTGTTTTGTCTTTTTTTGACACCCCAAATAATGATATACCTCACTGGGAAGTTGTTTAAATAAACTAAACTAGGTGTTTATTATGCTTTTTAAATGTGTGCCAATTAAGTACACTACGCCCGATTCAGCAGTCAAACTTATTGCGCCCGACGGAAGGTTAAATTGTGTGTTTATACTTGAATAATAAATAAATAGTTTCAAACTATTATGGAACTATTAGTACTCAGCATAGTATAAAGCCAAAATAAAAACTCTCACTAATTGTGAGTTTAAATAGTGAGTACAAGCGAAAACCATGTAGTAATAGTTAATATTGAAACTCAACTCTTAGGACAGAGATAGAATTATTGAGACCAGTGATTAAAGCAAGCCGCACTCAAAGTCATAGGTAATTCAAAACTACATGAAATAAAACGATGATTAGTACAACAAATGAAATTTCAATAATGTATATTTTGTCTTCACTTTCAATCAATAAATTTATGGATTTGAGTCAAACTTCTCTATAATTCTTTCAACTACATCTACAGTTTGATGAATACAATAATAAAAATTGGGTTAAGCCTCCGTTTGTGAGACTCCATGGTTTATGACAGAGGCCACTCGCATCATTATTTTTTTTAACCTTTATCAATTCATTTTTAAATGATACATTAGTGTTGTGAGTGGAGGACGAGGAATTTGTATGCAGACCAGGAATTGGTAGATTGTGCGGCTACAGCCGACTTTGATAGGAACTATGCCGATATGAATCTGAAGTTCGTGAAGGGAAACTGTAGAAAACCTTCATAAGCATGGCCAGTTATTTTGGTCTTGTCCATACGCCAATAGCTTAGTCAATTAACCGCCCCATTAATGATAACTGCCACCGCCGGAATTCGTGCCCGTAACCACCCAGTTCCAAGCAAGTGTAGTGCGTTAGACTGCTTGGCCACTTGGACAGGTTAGTTGGATGAATATAATTTCTGGAAGTTCATCTATTGAATATCATCGCATCATAAATAGAACCAGCAATAGAACAACGCATAGAAAATATGTTAGCTGTTTATCTTTAAAATGAAAAAGTATGGAAGAGCTCAAATTGTAATACGCCTATAATGATATACATTCAAGACCAGATATACATTTTCAAAAAATATATTTCGTTACCTCTTTTTCACACAGCTTTAAATAGAGTATTATCTTTAGAAGAAACTTGATTGCACCATATGTATTGGGAAAGCTAAGTGTAAAGTACATATGCAATTTTTTTTCTTACAGATACTTCTGCGAAAGAAAAGAGAAGATCGTCTAATATTGTCTTCTACAGAAGATTTGAAATACGCAAACATATAAAGCACCATTTTGGATGCCATATTTCATTATAGCAGGTTACAAAATGTTGTTTTGCGGAAGACTATGAAATTTTAATTAGAAAGCTACAGAGAATATGTATACAAATTTCCTTGTTTTGTTATTAAAGTGACTGGTCTACAACAAATAGTGAATAAACCAATAAAAATAATTTAATTGTACTAAGACTCGAAATAAAAAAATTTCAAATGTATTAAATGCATTGAAATAAAAAAGGTTTGTCAAGTGTAATAACAATTCGAAATCTTACTTTGATGTGAGTTTAAACTTTAATTGAAATACAATAGTTTAATCCATATACAGTGTATTCCAAAAAGTTGATGGTTTCGTTAACAGGAAAAAGAAAATTATTTTACCAAAATCAAATTCAAAACCATATAAAGATTATTAAAATAATCAAAGAGAACTGTAGGTTTTTAAATTTCAAATAAATTATTCAGGTATTTAATACCTGTATATCAAGGTTAGCTTCGATCAACACCCTCACCTTATTGACAATAACAACACCGCATGGTCAGAAAAGGATACCGCTAATAAATGGGTAGGTCTTAATTGGTCAGTCAAGTCAAATAATCCCTCAGGTACTACCACTGTCAGATAATATAAAAGACAAAACTTGTTTAATATTATTGTGAGACACGCACCAAATTAGCAACGCGCAGCATATCTCTGACTCCATATCCCAGAGATATTTACAATTAGCTAATGCATACTGACAATGACTACCTTGTAGTGGAAATACGTATTTATAAAATACAAATAATTGTTCTAGGAATTGGGGCAAAATTTGAAATTTAAATTCAAAACCGTTTCCGGCCCGTGTGTATTTAAGAATTTCTTCTACCATAGAAGCGAATTCATGATAGACCTATGCATTACCACTGTTTGAACAACTATTCTTGTCATTGTAGCCGCTTGAAAATTTTTTTAAATTAAAAAAATTATTACTTTTTTAAAGTATTCGTTATTTAATTATTAACTTTCCATTAGGGAAGTTAGTCTAATGGTTCACATTTCGAATTGAAAATTTTACTTATCTCCACGTGAAATATATACAACTATATATATTATTCGCGTTAAGTGCAATTATAATTAATAATTATCGGTAAATGTGATGACTTACAACGTGAAATACCAGAATTTGGGTCGAATTTTCTTGGGGTTATGGCTGTTTTGGTCTAGTCACAATAGAACTAGCTTATATTAATATTTAGGTATACTGTGTCAGAATGCTCTTTGATGTAGCGGTAAGCACACTCGGCTAGAAATCCCGAGGTCTGAGGTTCGATTCCTCGTTGATGAGTTAATTTTTTCATATCAATATTTAATTAGAATTAGCTTAAATAGTATTAACTGGTTATAACATTTAGCCCCTTTTTACACATGCTAGTTTTATGAAAGTTTTCAATCGAATGTTTTGCTGTATTATGTAAGTTCTTAACTATATAAAAATAGAGATGGCTTCTATTTTGAAGCAGATTTTACATGTAATTTAGTGCACTGTTTGCGTATGTGTGATATCTTGTTTCCTATAATTTATATACTTTAACCATGTGACTGACACAGTTTACAAAGAATGAAATAGTAAACAAGAGGAGAATTATTGCTATTAAAAACATGCGATTGATAACATTCATGTGAATTTTATCTGTGAATAACTGTGCAATTTTGGTATATCAACTCTTTTTATTCCAATTGAAAACTGTCATCAAAACTTACACGTTTACAAATGGGATAAGATTATTCCTTTGTATTGATTGATACCTGTATAGGTACTATGCAGGAGATGATAAACATTTAACTATCATAGATTTTTTCTCGTTTTTTTTTTAGAATCTTTTGTCGTTTTCAAATAGATTAACAATAAATTAATAATAGTCCAGGAGACCATAGGTTTTTTTCACGATGATGAACATCAAGCTGGTACTTTGTATGTAGCTTCGTTTTGAGAAGACGCCCAACTTTTTTAATTATAAAATTTTTGAAAACGGTATCGAAATTTTCTGGATCGATTGGACTCCGAATCTCCCATCCTCAATGTTCAAAGGCGTCCAGAAAATTTCGATAGCGTTTTCAAAATTTTATAATTAAAAAAGCTGGGCGTCTTATCAAAACGAAGCTACTTACAAGGTACCAGATGCTCATCATCCTAAAAAAACCCTTTGGTCTCCCGGATCATAATCTTATACAAACTCAAAAGTTACATATGTTTTTGGCATGTTTTTTTTTTTTTTAAATATTCTGTACAGAATGTAATTTGACGAAAAAATACATAAAATAAAATATCCCTATACTCAAGAGTAGAGGTAGTCGAGTATATTTACGCTTTTTTTTACGAAATACTTTGTACAAAATATACTTTGAGTGTAATTTGAGGAAAAAATACCTAAAAGAAAATATCCCTATACTCAAGGGTGGGGATAGGCGTTGTATACAAGAAACGTACAATGTGATGTGGGTATGGTGTGGTTAAATAATACATCACACGGATAGATAGGTATCACATCGCACATACATATAGGTGATTGAACAGTTTTTTATAGGACAATTTCGAATCGTTTTAAATATAACTTGATAGCACCAATATCAAGTTTATTCGTTACTGTTTTTTTTTTATTAGGTAATATTGTTGGAGAATCACAAACCGTTAAAAAGAACACAGAACTTTAATACTCTTCTAGGAAAACTGTTGTAAAAAAATCATACCGCGTATGGGATACATAACTTATTTACTAGAAATGTGAGTTGAGTAATTTATATATATATATATAGAAAATAAATTTTATTTTGACTTTTTTTTTCTCTATATAAATATATTTATTATTATTTTTCGGATTTTGTACCAAATATATCATAAAAAATTGTGTTACATAAATATTAAGGGACTCATCTTAACCTGAACATTTTTCTTTTCGAGTTTCGTATGAAAATATGTGAGAAAATATTTTTCATTCCACATCCCTAAATGTTTATGATTTTTCATATCAAGCATTTGATGTCAAAGAATCTTATTAATGTTCTGGCATTACTTAACTGTCAAATTAATTAAACACTAGTCGCTTCCGTTGGTATAATATAACCGAAAGGCAACCATACTGACAATGGACAAAAATAGACTCTAGTTTACAAAAACAACTGAGTAAACAATAGTAAACAAAAATTACTACTACAACGACATCAAAAAGATAGTGAAAGATCATATGCATTGCACTACCATACCAAAGGTCGTGGGTTCGATCCCCATCCCTAGATGTGTATGAGTTTTCATATCAAGCAATTTATGTCAAACAATGTTATATGTGAGTTTTTCATGTTTAAGGAACCGTCCTCAAAATTAGCTCGATTTAAATCTTTTTAGAGGTCGCTCACGTATTTTAAAAACTTCATAAATGAATAAGTTTGATAACAAACAAAAGTTACATTCTGAAAACTATGGCTCAAAATATAAATTTTCAAAGGTTGCTCAAGAATTTAAAATGCTTTGGAGTACTGTACGTTGGATGTTTTCGAGAGACTTTTGTATATTAATATTAAAGTTCGAATTTTTTTCACAATCAATAAACAACAAATGTCGCAAAGTTTAGACAACGTTATTTTTGTGCAATCAAAATGAATAATCCAACTTTTTTCTGAAATTTTTTTGTTCATATATTAGAAAATAGAAAATTTGAAGTTGATAAAAAAGACTCACAAATGAATGGTTACCCTATGCTTTCAAGCATCTTCCATAGATATTTTCGTATTTAAGTAGAAAAAAAGACATTCAAGATTATTTAATAGATACCAAATAACAAACAAACTTGTAAACTATCTCTTTTTTAATAAAAGATCAGCGTTCTTATTCAATACTATCTTGAAATTAGATTGAAATAACATCAAGATGACTTGTAACCAATGAACACTTACCTAGAACAAAAGAAAACAAAATTAATAAATTGATACTGATGAATTAAATACGGATTTTAAACTAAGTTGAAGTCAATTCTTCAAAACAATCATCAGGACCGTTCAAAAATAGTCAATCAAAAATTAGTTTTTGGAAAGAAAACGCTCAAAAATCTTTCAAAAAATGATTTAATTTTAATAAAAATTTTTATCAGTTATATATTGTTTGCACAGAAAGGAAAAGGCTTGGAATCCTTTAAAAAGGAATACTTCATATCGCGTGTCATTGTCAGTGTAGTTGAGCTTCTTTTGAGACATCGTAAGATTCAAACCAGTAAATATCGCCATTATTATTCAGTAATTTTCTTAATTATATTTAAGTTTGGCTAAAAATTTGATTCTCCATAAGCGGAAATAACGAAAGAGAACTTCCATTTGGATATTTATGACTTTAAACAATATATTACCCCACAATAAACAAAGATACTGGTTCTTTGGCATGTATATTCATCCTGATGCACACTTCACCGAACTTTATTTTATATCTAGGTACATTTTGTATTTATAGTTAAGCATTACCATTGTACACTTTTTTATGGACTAATTTTATTTCTTTCGAAAAAAAAAAATTTGCATAATTTTGTGTGAAATGTCTTTATTTATATCAATTTAATTTATAGTCTTTTTTTCACATTTCCGATATTTGACATTTTAAACAAAGGTCATTATTTTTTCTATTTTCTCGTACAATGTTCAGATATATGTATGTGTATATTGTATTATAGTATATATAATAGATATATATATTTATATATAATATATAAATGTATATATATATTTTTTTAAACTAATAAATTAAATAAATTTACTTTTTATTGATGTTGTGTCTTTATAGTTTATATTATGGTCTAAGAGCTGGCTACATAAAAGTGAACTCACTTTTTACTTCCTCACTTTTAACTTCTGCAAATTTGTGGAAAGTCGAATTGTATCGTAAACTTGCAGTAAACAAATTTGCAGAACTATGTTTTATAACTCCAATTTCAACTCAAAGTTAACAACCATTTTACCGCTTCTGGGAGCGGTTGGGCCTTAACCTTCTCTTCTGGGAACATTTTCTTACAATTTCTATTTTCAATATGTAATATTACACTAATTTTCAGAAACTATGTTCGATCGGTTTTTTTTTATCAAAACTCTACACGTTTGATCCCCCACCCACACTCTCCGCCTCACCTGAGACTTCTGCAAAATGCTGCTCTTGCTTTGACGATATCATGGGAAACTTATGAGAAAAAATCACGACTATGTTTTACCAGTTTACTTTTATTTACTCTTAGTCGCAATGGTTGAAAAATTGTAGAACAAAAATTACTTTTCATCGAAATTTGTTTCCGCAAAATCACAGTTCGAAAAAATCAATATCGTAACTGCGGAAACAAAATTTTATAGCAGCAGACAAAACGAAATGTTTTGATGTGTTTTAGTACTTTCGTGGCGTAAGTAGTATAGTATCTCAAACAAGCAACAATCAGTTTGTATGTTCTAAATCTAAAAAGTGATGTCAAGCTCGTGTACGGACAAAATCTTTCCATGCATTTGCTTCCTAAAGAAAAAATTTCTATCAATATATAACCGTAACAGAAAGAGGAAAATTTTTACAACAAAAACTATCCTTTTTTAATAAAAAATAGTTTTGCCACAATTTCAGATCAGCTTTCCACTTCTACAATTTCTCGTAATAACAAATGAAGTCATATATTTTATAACTTTATACATTAACTTTGTATTTTATCTCGTATGTGTAAGAGTATAAAAAGCAATCTATAAAAAGTAAAATAAATAGTTCACGCATTGATAATGAACTCAGTATAAATTGGGAGTTTAAGCATTTGTCTCAGTTTTTTCACTTGTTAAAAATAAAAAAATTTTATTATTATTAATAGTATTGTCACAAAATCATTTTATAGCAGTTGGATCTACTGTTTTCAATAATAAAATCTAAGTGAATGAATTTCACCTTCTACATAGAACTAAATATAAGTAATAAAAAAACTTTATCAATTTCAGTCATGGATTATGTAATGGAAAAACTATCAATCTGTTCTTAAGGTAGTTCGCTCGTAAACCCAATTTTCTTAAGAGTTTTAAATGTTATAACTGGAAAAATTTTCTATAGATTTCTTTCAAAAACAATTATTGTACCTATATAGTTGAACTTCGTAGTCGGAGAGCTGGTGACAAAAATAGTTTTGTTATGGCCCATAATAGGGAATATGCATGAAAATTTATTTTCACTTGAATTGAAGCATGTTTACTTGACAAATATCAAGGTAAAATTACTTTTTAAATAACTTTAAAAATAAGCGAGATATGAATGATTGAAATTCCCGATTAGACAAAGAAGGTTATAGCCCTCTTGATATGTTATGTGACGTCATATTACACTTTCACCCTTTAAAATACACGTAAAACTCCGTTTTTAGTATTTTTGCAAGAAAGAGGCAGATAATAATTTTTAAAAGCTTATACCTTCCTTGATATTTGTCGGATTTTAATTTCGTTTTTAAATATTATTACAGTATTAACAGTATTTTCATATTCTGAAAATAAATGTGAAAAAAAATGTTCATGCATATTCCCTATTCAATATGATTTAGTAATGAGGGTGTATGTAAAATTACAACATACTCTACAAGTGTTTTGTAATAATTGAAAACTGACAGTGAACTAGTTTATAGTACAAAAAACGTGAGAAAGTGGCCAGACCGCATTGTTGTGGAACGTGACAAGTCAGCACACCATAACGATAAATTGTCGCTATAACGATGTCAAGAGTTTTGTAATGGCTGAAAATTCATTTACTGCTTGATTATTATATATGATTTAAGAAAAAAATCAGACCACAGATTAATGGAACAGAGGTATTCAACTCAAGAACTATTCGAATTTTTTTTCCAATTCCGATTGAATAAGGCACAAATCAAATAGAAAGTGACATCAAATAAAAAAATGACCTCAACTTTTGTGGCCGAGTGTACAATATATAGTCAATTTTATCATAAATGTTAAAACACTATATATATTGTACTAGATATGTTCAATTGCACATAGTTGTAATAAGTAAATGAATCATATTGTATTTTATATTTTTTGCTGTGACTGTAAACGAGTGTTAAACTGCCTTTATAAATACACTTTTCCTATTTTTTTTCTCCTTCTAATGAAGTTGTAGACTATTATTATTTTGTAATAATTGTAACAGTATTTATAAAATACATAATATTACTTATTACATTATTATATAATAATACATCTAATATTATAAGCATTAAGTTACTTCAAATATCTGTTTACATAGTTTATGGTTGAAAATTGTGAATGGATGAATAAGTTGTTGTTGGTTATGTAATGTTGGGTTTGTATTGTACTCAACTCATATAACATAGAGAGTAGAGTAACTAAATTAATCCAAGCGGTGTTTTGTGTGTTGTTGCATGTGAACTTGCAGGTACGTTTGAAACGTGTTTGTTTAGAGATTTATTTTATAATTCTAAAATTAAGTTGTTATCGGCTAGAATTCTGATTTTTTTAGTTAAATTTTAATAGTTTTAGTAGTTGTCGCAGAAGAGAGGTCGAAGTTTGCCTTTCTAGAACTTTTTTACCGAGGCCTAAATGGCAAAGAACTTGTATGTAGGCTAGGAATTGTAGGTTGTGCGACTGTAGTCGACTTTGATAGGCACTATGCCGATATTCATCTGGAGTTTGTGAAAAGAAACTGCAGAAAAGCTTCACAAGCCTAGCCGGTTAGTTCGGTTCTTGTACAAACGCCGACAGTTTAGCCAATTAACCACCCCATTAATTTTTTTAAATTAATTTTAATTGACAAACTGCCGCCGTTGGGATCGATTCAGCAACATCCCAGTTCCGAGCAGATTGACGCTAACATCTCGTCCAGTCACATCGGAATAAATCAGGATGAATCAGAATTTGATCTTATCAATTAAACGAGATGATAATGCCCGTAAAAAACTAAACAATAGTACTACACGCATTTTAGGCAGCAATACTAGTCCGATCGGAATCATATTTGTGTGCGATGTGCTTTTGGTATTATATATGGAAGATACAGGACAAGTTCGCTAATCGACAGAATCGGGAGAGCAGAATATTTTAATAAATATTAAAAAATAAATTATTGGGTGGTTAATTGACTATACTGTTAGCGTATGGACAGGAACAAAAGTAAACGAGCGATGGTTGTGAAGGTTTTCTGAAGTTTCCCTTCACAAAGTCCAGATGAATATCGGCATAGTTCGTATCAATGTCGGCTGCAGTCGGTCTACCTACCAATTCCAAGTCTACATACAAATAACTTTAGTAGTGGGTAGAACTGGACTTCCTCACTGCTATTACTACTACTACTACTAATACTACTACTAAACAGAGTGTGTATACTCTTCCTTTTTCTATTTATCCGAACTTGTCGCTTAAAATACAGAAAGCACGTCACACATCAAATTTTCTACAGTTACATACAAAAACTAATTTTATTTATAACATGAAATTTGTAAAAAAGTTAAAAGCTTGGGAGAAAAATATGAAAAGTTTATTGTCTTTTGTGGAAAATTTGACAAAACCCAATTTTTAGAATGCGCGATTTCTATTCGTCGTTGTAAAATGACCGTAGATGTTAAGAATTTTAACAATAGGAATTTATTCCATACATGAAAGTAATCTTAAAGACAAAAACCATTTTATTTTAAAGTAATTCGTTTAAAAGTTATAGCTTTTTAGAATACATTTCAAAATGCCACCCATATGTTATAACCATTTCAAGGCCATACTCCCATTTAATAAAACTCTTCCAGCTGATTAAATGTTTTGAGTGAATAGCATAGAACAACACCATAGTGTTAAAGAAAAAAGGTTAAAACAAACCTATTTATAAAATAATATTTAATAGTGTTGAACGAACAACGAACAAACCGGTTCGTTCGTTCGTCCTTAGTTTCGATATTTTGTATATCAATTATGAAAATGAATATACAAGTTTATTTAGGGCATTATAGTTAGCGGTATAAACTATGTTCATTACAGCTTATGAACTTTCATTAGCTTTCTCGGTCGATTCATTCTCATAACCATACTACTACATACCTTCTATGTGTAGGTCGGTCGGTACGTAGATATATAATAATAATATACCTACTATATACACGTATATAATATATATATTAATAATTCCGTAGAAGGTTAGACATACATCTACCTACCCATTTTGATTCGGTGCCCCTGGTCGACGGTTATAATTATAAATAAATGCTTTAGTCAATAAAGGTATTTACATATGTCTCGGAAAATAGGTATCTTTTCATGGCGTGTTTATCAGTTATTTTATACTAAATACGTCTCTTATTATTTTGAATTTAATGTTCTCACAAAGAAATATGAGACACATACCGCACTATATTACTGAATTAAGGTATTTCCAAACTATATCAGCTGATCGGGTACTCGCGCGAAAATCGAAAAAATATGTTTGTACTCCTGCATGTAATTGAAAACAGCTGTCCGTTGTCGTCAGTGTTCCCATTCATCACATAAAATATTACACATATACTAATCATCATACATATACTAGTATATAATTTCGATTTTCAAACAGCGCGCCGGTACTCATGATGCCAACTGAACCATAAAAAATAACCCTCAGCTAAAAACATGTAAAAAACTCGGATGAATTTGAGGAAGATTATCGTGATCAACATATTGGAGTAAAGAAACCCTTATATCGAATGTAGAAAGCGTTTCTTAATTTCTCTAAAACATTGATTAATTAAAACTTTGACCTAAATCGAAAAAAACTGAGATTAACAAATTAATGTAAGTTAAATCCTATATACAAATGGCAACCCACAATTTTTTTTGTTAAAGTCAATGATTGCGAAAATATGCTTTTGGTTTTCATAGAATTGTGACACGTTTATTTCTGAAATAAAAACAATATATCTAGTTCAAAGATAAATTGTTTTAGTTATGAGCGCACATATAAATTCAAATTGGTTAATGACCCTTTTTCATTATTGGTGCTTTATAGGGGCCTTGAAACTGATAATAGATAGAACAAAATTTTAAACTTTATTTCTAATTTTTATCTTATTTACAAATGGAATATATGTCTGCAACCATGGATTTAAAAAAAAAAAATGTAACAGGTCTGTTTTTAAAACTTTAGTATACTTTAATTTCGCGTTTGACCTTGTTTGCGATAGCCCTCATAATTTTAGAGACTTTTTAGACAAACTGGTGAAATGGTTTATCTTCTATAATTATGTCAAATTTAAAACTACACGATTTTAGTTTATAATCATTTTCACTTATTTGAAATTTTGGTCGTTCAAGTTAATACAAAAATATTCGAAAGAAATTATTTAATTGTAAACAAGTTTCCGTTCATCTATGGCAAATCCACTAACTCCGCTTTTCTCGCTATTTGTAACAAATGTTTACAAAATGAATTATTGCAGTGTGCACATAATGGTATTTAATATTAATATTTGGTTTGACCTCCCCATACTTAATTACAATAATGGGTTTGTACGGGTTTACCTTAAGTGGGTATAATGTGCTTTAAATGCATATAGCATTGGTAATAATCATATATTATCTATATGTGTATATACAGGTTGGCCCGTAAGTACGGAGATAACTAAGGTAGAAAAGTTCTTTACCATTTTTTAATCACACGTACAGGTTATTAGTTATTAATTAAAATAAGTAACAAATTAGAGGCGCGATTTGGGTTATGACAGACACACACACGTACATGCATTTCCCACTAACATACTTACAAATATTCACTCACACATGCTATTGGGCGCCTCTGATTACTTATTTTAATTAATAACTAATTACCTGTACGTCTGATTAAAAAATGGTAAAGGACTTTTCGTCTCAGAATTCAATTTTCTAGCCATACCTTCAATTGTGTCCGTAACTTACGGGACACCCTATATACAGAATGTTGTACAAGCAGTTGATAAAACTGAGGAAAAAAATAAATATCCACACATTAACCGGGAAAATACTTCATTTTTGAAAATATTATACGTAAATTTAATGTATAAATTTTATCAAATTTCTTTACTTAGGATTGATATAAATCCAATTTATATTTAAAAAATTGATAATTGAGTATTAATTTGTCATTACACTAATTTTGTAAATTAAAAAAACAACCCCAAGTATGAATCTGTTATTACACCAATTTATTAATTAAAAATAATTTTCTAATTAATTTAAAGTAATTTAACTGACATACGTTTTGACCGATATGGTCATTTTCAGACTGTAGATTAAAATTATTGAATTTTTTTTAGACAAGAAAAGAAAAGTTAAACACATAACCCAAATTTCATATGAATTACTTTGTTTCTAAGATTTTTTTTAATACCTATATTATTCTTGAACTCAATTTTGCTTACTGCTCAGTAAGTTTTCTTGCACCAGATTTTAGGGTACTGTATGTGCAACTGATAGAAATATTACGCAAATACATGAAAGTTCTGCATAAATTTTTTATGATTTGCTGTTTCCATTTATTGTTTTATACAGAAATGTGGTAGGTAATTTTTTTTACTCGGTAGGTGGATTAAAATACTAAAACAGTGCGTTCAGTTTTAAACGAAAGTTTTAATCTACTTTGTACGAATCTGGAGATAAATGAATGAATTGACACTAAGACTCAATTTCAATAATAACTCAAGGTATTATTTTTTATGATAACAGTATTTTTTATTTACTCTAAATCTTGTCTTGTTTACAAAAAACTAATGTATACATTACTATATATATATATATATAATGGGTTGGCCTCACTCCTTTTTTTGGATAGAATGCGAGAAGCCCACCCTTTTTTAATTTATTTCTTTGATAGGATCCCACATTTATGATATTTGATTGGTATCCGGGTAATTATTTTAATTAAATTTGTGCACCATCACTTTGGGATTCTAACCAAGTTTCCCAAAGTGTTAAGACGAATTTCGAGATAGTTTCAAAAGACTTGGCTATAATAATAGATAAAAAGGTTACCAATACCTGAATTGACGTATTATTTTTTTAAAATACATTATTATTAATAGCCCTACTGTTGCTCAAAAGTAAAAACTAAATACCAGATGCTAAATACCAGAAAATATATTTGTATACATTTTCAGTCGTTCATCTTCTTGAATTTTTTTACTTATCTACTTCGAACAGTTTTTCTACTTGGATATTACCGAAAAAATCTCTCTAGTCAAAATGTGATGTTTTTCTGTTTAAATAATAACGTTTTAAACAATACTTAACCAAATTAAATTTCAAATTTTATTCCAATTCCTAGAACAATTATTTGTATTTTATAAATACGTATTTCGACTATAAGGTAGTCATCATCAGTATGAATTTGCTAATCGAAATGCTCTGGGATATATAATAATCATTTTGTTATTTCTTGAACGCAACCTTTTCAGTTCATTAATAGAGCATTAATAGTTCATTAAGTCGTGAAATGAAGATACAGGATGTACTGTTTATAATTTAGGTCATGAATAAAGCCACAAAGCCATAATTGGTCATAAATATCCACCGAACCTGCGAAAAAGCCATTTTATGCATTTTCAATGATATATTAATGACCTTAATTATATTTATACATATCCTAAGGTGTTCAATTTTGTTATGAAATGATGATTTGAAGGCTCTAATAATGCACGCAATTTCGATTCGGGATACTTCTAGCGTTTGATATGTGACTCACTTTATATAATGCGTCCTACGCAGTAAAGAGAAATAGGGAATACAATTTAGTTTTCACCTCTTAAACTAATATAATATTTTAGTAGGACAGACAGAATTTTCAGTACTAGCTGTGAATTTGCAATATGTTTATTGCAGGGCATAAAAATAACATTAAAGCTAATTATACAAAAATATAATTAGAATATATAAATATGTAAACAAAACGTATTGTATTATATTGTTTTGTGTATATGTTAAAATATAATATAGTAAAAACAACTATATTCAATTATATTATAGAATTATTATTACATTTTGTTTTCAAAAACATTATTATTGTTATTATTATTGTTATTATGATAGTGTTACTGTAATTGTTGTAAATTATTATTTATGAAATGTACCTATTTGTTTATAAAATACCCATTATATATATATTTTGGTTTAACTATAAAGCATTATTCTACCATATTTATTTTTGCAATAGTAGTTTAAGGGGTTACACCACCTTTATGGCACTCGGGCATAAGAAATAGGCATACAAATAAATATTTTTTTGTGACGCAGTTATTAAGTATATAAAATCCTTTTAGTAGTCTTATGAATAATTTGAAGAAAAAAATTAATTAAAAAATGGCGGAGATATGAGTCATCAAGTGAGGACACTCTTTTGAAAATCCTTGCTAACGGTGTACATGATTTCTCTGTGAGAAATGATCTGAACCAAAAATAAATAAATTGTTTCTTATTTAGAATTCTGGGGCGACAGATGACATGCCACCTAGTGGACATAAGTAAATTCATATCATGCGGTAAATTCAAACTCTGACATCCTTTTTTATGTATTGTATCGGTAACTTATATGTTCTTATATACAGGATGAATCGAACCAGGTGCATAATAGCACACGCCTCCACTTCCTTCCATGATCCTTCCATTTTCCAACAACATCCAATGGAACACCTACTGTTAGGGAGACAGTCTGTTCATAACACAAATACCATCCTATATGCTATATGCTAGCTCAGACGGACAAGGCACTCTTCAGACCGACTCCCTAACAAAAAGTACTCCACTATTGGATGTTGTTGGAGGATCATGGAAGGAAGTGGAGGCGTGCGCTGTTGTATAATGTTACAGTTTCTTAATGTTCTATATAGAATAATTCCAAACATACAGCAGCATTTTATTTACATATTGATAGATGTTTTAAAATAATATTTTTATGGTTTGTGAAATCCAATGATAATTCAAATTAAAGAAGAATACTAATAATGAGGATCACTATGATTTTAAGTAAATTTCAATGAATAGTTTTGTTTTATTTGTCCTTTTTTTCCAATAAAGTGTACATTTTTTTATAATTAATAATATATTAAACACACATAACATAATTTAAAGCAACGAACGCAAATATAAAATTTTCATTCTACATCTGTCTATAGAATGATATTCATTAGTGGTTTTATTTGAAATGGGCTTTTATAATTTCGTTTGACAAAGTGATATTAAAAAACTCTGAATCAGTAGACTTTAGAATAAATTGATTAATAATTATTTGTTAAAATTTTTAAAATTCAAATGCGATTGTTATTTCGAAATGCAAAAGGATTTGCTGTCGAATTTCAATTATGTTAAAACTTTTTTATATGATACGTAATTATATACAAACCTAATGCCAAAACAGAGTGAATACAAATTTTTGCTTCGAAGTAACGTCTATGTCAAAATATGAGTTTACTTACACACATGTGGATGTGAAAGAATAAATCCTCGGAGATCAAGTTGCTGAAATATTGTTCCAAATATATTATCCTACATGGATATTATCACTCCGTTCTCTAACGTCAAATTTGAATTTGACTAAGAGTATGTGGGCGACTAAGAGTATAAAAGCACTAAACTCGGTACTGGGAGTTTGCTGATTCGATCCCAACGGTGACAGTTTGTCAATTAAATAATTGCAAGGACAAGAACGAAAGTAACCAGCTATGATTGTGAAGGTTTTCTGCAGTTTTCTTTTACAAACTCTAGATGAATATCGGCATAGTTCCTATCAAGGTAGGCTGCAAACGCACAATCAATTTCAAGTCTCCATACATATTCCTTGTCCTTTAGGGGTCGGTAAAAAAGGCCTAAATGGGCCTACTTCCCAGGTTTTGACCTCTCCTCCGCTATTACTACTAATGATACTGGTGTAATATCTAGTAACTACCTAGTACCTCAATGATTCGCTCATGGCTCATGAAGATAGAGGAAATTTTTACATAAATAAAATATTAATATCATTTTTCTTAAACTTTAGTTTAAGAAGTAAACTTTAGTTAGTCACTAACAAACAAAAAAACATGCTCATAGGTTATTTTTTAATCTGTCCCCCTATTTGTTTTAACATATATCCTATCTTTATCTATAATTTTCTATCTTCTATATGTATAAAAAAGTATCATAAAGTTTTTAAGATATCAATTAAATTCAATCAATTAAACATTGATAAATTCAACCAATCACACAGAGCGCATAGTGTAAGGAAGCGTGGCCTCAGCAGTGGCGCTTTTAAAGGCTCGCAGACGGTAAGAAGCCCCGCCTCCTAACACTATGTGCTCTGTGATTGGTTGAATTTATCAATGTTTAATTGATTGTATTTAATTGATATCTTCAAAAAAAAGTGTCAAATGTCTGCTTTTTGTAGCTCTACACCGTTGTATAGTTTTCTTGAATGAATTTCAGAACATCTTGTATGTATATTTATATATATAATTGTAAACAACTTTTATTCGAATAATTTTCCTAAAAACCGAATTGAATAACCTAATTAATTTTATTATCTCCCATACTAATTAATTCATTGTTGGAATAGATAAATTAAAATGGATTTAAATAAATAGTTGAAATAATTAATTAGTAAAATATTTGATGATTATTATCACACGATGCACAATTTTGTTTAAGATTTTCAAGCCAAATTGGAAGAGTGCCATTGATTTTGTATAGAAATTTTTTTAATGTGTGGATACATTATACTATAGTACGTTTTACCTTGAACTTCTATTAACGCCCTCGTCTGTAAATACAACACCGAATTTATTTCATATATAATATTGTGTGTTTCACTCGATAGACTTCAATTCGATTTTAGAATAGATTTTGAATCAATATGTTTTATGCATCTTATATGTTTATATGAGATTATCATATAATTATTAAACCGATTGAAAAACGTTTCTTGTTCTTTTGAAAGTGATGATCAGAGCTCTTTCGAATATGTAAAATACTCACAACAAAGATTCTCGAATAGATAAAATATTATCAAGATCAAGTTAATACCGTTCAATCAGAAGAATGTATACTGCTTGAGTACTCCAAACAATTGTAAAACTTTTGTACTATGGGCCACAGAATTAGCGTAGTTTTTTATATTGTTATTTTGTGCCTTATCCATTCGGTTTTCGAAAAAATGCTTCGGCTAAAAGTTGTTCATAATAAATATAGTAACAACTTTTATTCAAAGCATTTTTTCGAAAAACAAATTAATAGAAAAGAAAGAAAGAAATTTTCAATCAATCTCTTTATTAATATTTCTATTAACTATTGCGTAGTTTTTTTTTCGTCTTTTTTATTCCAAGTGAAAATTATCAAAATATGTCAAAATATGTGTGAAAATATGGGTTTCTCCATAAGAGCAATGCATTAAAACTCGAACTTTGACATTAAATACTTAATTCAAGACCCCCGTAGCCCCCCTTGAAACTTTTATAATTGATTTATATTCACTTCAACTACATGTAAAAAAAATCAATCCTTAATCTTTTTGAAGCTCCAGTACTCGTACATTCGTAATAATGAACCAAGACTATTTTCAATAATTATTATGGTTGATAATTAATAAATATAAACATTATTAATAATTATTGTATTATTTCATTAGGTTGCACACACATACTTACAACTCAATGACCACATACATATCCGAATAATATTAATAGTCTAATACCATCAAAACAAATTAAAACATTGATCAGTTTTATTCATTAAACGCATGAATGATTTTAATTTTAACAACTTTGTGTACATTACTTTAGAGACATCCTTCTATTTCTGTGAGATGTATTGTGTTAAAAATCTATGTAAACTTCCAACGGTCTACGTAAATTATTTTGCGAAGGAAGAAGTTTCTGATAAGTTAAAAAATTAATAAAATATTCAAAATTATATACAAACATTATTCTTTTTCCAATATCCTGTTTTTTTGTTCAGGCTTGCTGGACTACCAATGTATTCAAGGACAAAGTTGCTGAACACAATCAGTTTCAAAACAATTTTTACGATCAAGTGTAATCATTCCTTGAATTGTAATCATTCAGTTGAATTGTAGTAAGCCTTAGTTATTGTATTTGTTAGATACATGCTATACAGTAGATCTTTAATCCAATCAGTTAATTCACAATGTTTATTGTTATATATATATATATATATATATATATATATATATATATATATATATATATATATATATATAATATATTCCTATTGTATTGAGAAACAATAATAAAACATGATATAATATCATCTTAAATTTTGTTGAATTATATCTTCTATTTATTTATCGTAATAAATTAAAGTAGAGATTTGTGTTAAGAACCTTACCTTACCATATTTATTACAGAAATACAATAGTTGATACTGGTAGGTGATATGGTACAACTAATTTATATAATAATACAAAATAATCTATACCGATACCCAACAATTAAATATTCACACATAATTTATCGTTGAAAGGTACAAAAATAACCGTAAGATGCTGTCAATTCTCATTATATTAATATGTGTTTTGATTACCTGGAAATATACTTTAGTGATTAAGGGCTGTTTTAGTGATTTAGTCGGAAGGTTAATATACTAGGAAATGAATTTATTGTCAATTTAATTCTACGATAACAATTATTATACAATGCATACGGGAAGAAATTTTGATGGTTGAGATGGAATTAACATTTGCAAATTGCATGTATTTAATTATTCTTGTAAACTAGCGTCTATCCATCCATTGTTAGTATGGTTGGCTTTTGGTTGTATTATACTAACGGAGGTGATTAGCGTTTACTAACTTTGAGATTCAAGTAAAAGGTCTGAACATTAGTCCAATTCCTTGTCACCAAAGTCTTATGAAAAATCATTTACATCTATGATGGGAAAACCGGCCAAGTAGCCGCGCTTGTTAAGACGCTTTACTTAGAACTGGGAGGTTATGGGTTCGAATCCCGACATCATCAGTTTGTCAATTATTTATAAAAAAAAAGGGGGGGGGTTGATTGACAAAACTGTCGCCGTATGGACAAGAACGAAGTAACCGGTTATGTGTACCTTTTCTATACTGTCCTTCACGAACTCCGGATGAATATCGTGATAGTTCCTATCAAAGTCGCACACTCTACTAATTCCTAGTCAACACAAATTCCTTGTCCTCCACTCACATCCCTAGATCACACAATGAACCTTATGGTCTAAGTGTGTCCCGTCCAGGATAGCCGCTACAACCAAACCTAACCTAACCTATGATGGGGATCGAATAAACGACATCTGACATTCTAAACCAGTGCTCTGCCTCTATTTATATTTTTTTACTATTTACAAATTTCTTGATTTTTGTAAACTTGTATCTATCCATTCATTGATAGTATGGTTGCTTTTCGATTATGTTATACTAACAGAGATGACTGGTTGCATTATACTAACCTTTCAACTATAGTCTACCAACGAAGATGTCAAAGTAAGTGAAAGACAGCTTTACTAGCAATGGATCGATAGACGTATATTTACGTCTACCCACTGGACGAATAGAGGCAGTGAGTGCACTGGTCTAGAATACCAGAGATCGTGATTATGATTCTTAAATATTTTATGTCATAGAATGTTCAATGTATATAAATAAAACCAAGGTCATCACGAGAATTTTCGATTTGAGTCTGATGTCGTATAAACGTGTTTGCTATAAAACTACACAATAATGAAATGTATGACAATTAACAAATATTTTATTAAATATATGATAATAAAATATATAATTTTTAACAACTATTGATTTTTAAATATAAATGTCTGTCTTCAGTTTCTTTTGTTGCTTTTTTTAATGTACAAACTAAATAAACATGCGAAGAATAAAGGAGTAGCTTAAATATAAATAATTCAATGTTATTGATAACTAAACACACAAATTTCAATTAAAACTAAATTAAGTATTTATGAATCGATGATATTGTTGAACATTGTGTACAGATTGTTAATTAATTATTTAGAAACATCATTTATGATTACCACCGCCACACATATAATGGGCTTAATATTATATCAATTTTCTTTGAATCAAATATATATACAAGATATATGGTAGAGAGAGTAAAAGTACCTACTTTCAAGCTGACGAAAATGATGAAATTATTTAACTAAAAAACATCCAAATGATTACTTTGTTAATGGATGCTCCTTTATTTTGCTGTAATAATTAGATAAGTAATTATGATGATATGGCATAGTTAAAGACAAATTTATACATTGGTTACAATACTTTCGCCATTACTGCCTCAATTAGGAAATTATAAAAAAAAAATATACAAATTCACAAGTTTTAATTAGTCTTTAATTATCGATTAGCAATAAATTTTTTGTATCGAATGGGTCGTTACTTGACGAAAATACATTATAATTATTATATAAAAAATTAAGCCGTCGCGGTGACGCCTGATAGATGAGAAACACCGAAACTATTTTGTATAGAAAGTATCCATGAAAGGATGGTTTATTAAAGGAAATAAATATGGCATTATCAAAAACAAAATTATTCTTTATTTAAAAAATTTAATTAATTTAATTTATTAAATTTATTAAATTTATAATAATAAATAATTTATTTAATTTAATATCAAAAAATTGAAAATTAAATAATTTCTTAAAAATTAAGATGGCTCAATTCTTTCAATCAGTTACTTAAACTATTATTACTATTATTAACTATTTTGTATAGAAAATATGCATTGCCACTAATGAATGAGTTTTTGATCTGTATATGTACTGCTCTCTATCAGCATCTTTTTTAAATTTGATTTGTTATCTGTAATATCACCTATGAATGAATAACTTGTTGACACGTGGTGAGTAAACGTTGCAGGTAACAAAGCGTAACAAACGGTCTAATCGGCCGCAATAAAAGATTCACATCAAAACTAATATTTGATATTTTCGTAACAGAAAATCTCCTACAGATTGAGGTTTTGGATCCAGATCTTGAAATTTTCTGTAACGAAAATTTGTTTTATTTAATATAAGAATGAAAATGACAAATTTAACTTTCATCATTTTTCATATTTGATCTAACATCGATAGGTATTGGTTGGAATATATCAATATTTTTTATAAGATTTCAAATACTACGTCAAATATAATGGTCACACTCTTCGTTAGAAACTCAAGTTATTTATACTGGCAGAGTAAAACCCTTTTGTGGTTCCTATCCAATATTGGAGGAAGTTATAGATAATTACCTTTCATCTTATATTATAAAAATTATTAAAGTTATATCGGTATATATAATGCATACAAGAGGCATATAAGTTTAGCCCCGACTCTAAAAACGGCTTACAGTATTAATCGCAGAAAAAATTGTTGGTATAGGACTTCATAAAATGACCTTATTGTCTGCCCTTAAACAAAATTACTCAAAGATTAATAATAAGCTGAAATTTCGGGAATGTGTTCTGCGGCAGAAAAAGGAGATGAAATTGAATGGGAAAATTTGGTTCACGTATTCTTTCGCTAGAGAGGGGAGTAACCACCTTTACTACTGTAATAGTTAGAGGAGTAAGACAAAAAAAAATGTTGCTTTGTATAAAATAAACAGCTTTTGATTGAAAGCTTATTTCATAAACTGTATAGTTTAACCGCAATAAAGCTTATGCATATGTAATTACTCTTGATTACAACAGCACCTATGCATTAAGCACCTTTATACACTACTTCCTATTTTTACAAAACTGTGTAAAAATTAGATAGTCTTTGTCTCTCGGACATTGTAGCTCTTAAATGAATGATCCGGTTTTTATACGATTTTTTATTGGAAATCAGATACTTCATTGTGTCGATAGTTTTTAAAATTTTTAATTAAATAAAATTTCACTCGTTATAATACATTAATTTTTAAAGGACATGAATTAAATGGACATGCTGTAATTCAATGTTAGTATTTTGTATTGTTAGCATTTTCATTATTAATAAATTACCAAAAAAAAAAAGTAATGAGCTAGTTTAATTTTTTAATTTATTGAGAATGAGCTTTTTTTTCCAAATATAGATAACATAACAAACAATATGTTATTAATTATTAATTATGTTGTAGTTTGTATTTTTGAACATTGTTTTTAAAAAATAATCTATGATCGGTTGATAACATATAGTAATAGCTCCATATTTTATATAATTATATATATATATATATGTGTATATATTTTTTTTAGATAAAATTTATTGTGTGTCATCGTTTTTATACTACCAAAAAGTTATTAAATAGATATACTAGTCAAAATGGATTAAACAACAACAAATTTTTTCTTTCGAAATTTTGATAACAATCATCGTTACAAAAGAGTTCTTATTTTTTGAATGTAACAAAATATCTAAGACAACAGTAAATTAAATTTGTTTATAGGAATGTAACAAAGCAGCACGTAACAAAGCAGACGTCTACCGCGTACTATATTTTACAGGAGCAATAAGAGACTCTTGGACTTTTAGGAATCTATATCTCGGGAAACAAAAAGATATGAAGCTCATACACTGATAGAAGGAATTTGTTTACTTGCAGATACTTCTTCAATTGTATCTTCAAGTCCAAGTAGCCACCTAAGTCCTAGCGGTCTAAGGCGTTATGTCTGCGCAGTATGCATACTTGAAAACAGGGAGGTTATGGGTTCGAATCCCGACATCGGCAGTTTGTCAATTATAAAAAAAAGGGCGGTTAATTGACTAAACTGTCGGCGTATGGACAAGAACGAAGTAACCGGCTATGCTTCAGAAGGTTTTCTGCAGTTTCCTTCACGAACTGCAGATGAATATCGGCATAGTTCCTATCAGAGTCGGCTGCAGCCGCATATCCTTCCAATTCCTAGTCTATACACAAAAATTCCTTCCACTCCACTCACATCACATCCTTAGGCATCACAATGGACCTTATGGTCGAAGAGAAGCCCGTCCAGGGCAGCCTCTACAATTTATCTATCTTCAAGTAAACAAATTCTTGAATGAAAACAAGGAATTTCATAAACCAAGTAAATATGTTTTCTTCAAAATATTCGTTGGTTCAAGAAGTTTCTTCTATCAGTGTATTTAAAACGTGGCGTGAGACCCACCATCTGACGGTACGAACCAAGTTTCCACACTACAGCTTTAATAGTTTTCAAGGTATTTAACCCTAAAAAACAAGATTTTGAATACTAACTCACTCATAATCATCATAATCAACATCATCAATATTTTAGGGTTCTTCCAGTTGTCCTAGAATATTTGTGTTTGATAGGAAGAAAGGTCTTAGGCTGAAACCATCCACCGAAAATTTCAATTTCCCCCAAAAATGCATACCTTAAAATTTATAGATTTGCCACAATTTATGTTCAACAGTGTCAGTTGGCGATTTCTGTTTCTTTTGTCACTCTAGTTTAATCCGATCAAAATGAAATTTAGTTTTTTCGGTTACTCTAATATTCACAGAAGTATTTTCGATTTAAAATTAATAATTAAAGGCCTAAGAATCTTTGAATGTGTTAAAGTTAGAGAAAAAATGATCAAGTAATAAATTGATGAAGTAAAGTTAATTTTCTACAACTTTACACCTCATTTTTCTAATATTAACAGAAATATTCTACATTTAGTGTTTTATTCTTGTATAAAATATGTAGACTATATGAATGTTTCAATTCATACATCATAAAGTGACCATAAAACAAATTTGCAAAAGGTAACGATATCCGAAAAAGTATACATGTGAATTGAAGCAAGTTTTCGCATACAATAAATATTGAAATCCCAGAAAAAGTAATGAAATATATGTAAGGACCTATATATGAAATATATAGGAAGTTTTAAATATATTCCCAATGTGGGTATATATTCATCAAGTTTCCCAGGTGCATTATTTCATATTTAATTTGGAAAGTTTATTTCGTTGTATATTGGTTGTGAAAAATTAAACACATTCCACGTAGCACCTTTGAACCTTGAACGCAAGATGTACCTAGGTGGTTACATACCACCCATAGTTATTTCATATCAATTGTGATGTCTAAGTGTTACCAATGCGCAGACGCATTACTTAAATATGAAAAAAAAGTAGCGTTTTTAAAACCAACCATGATATAGCTTCTCGTATAATATTGAAGTTTCACTGTATAAGGAAATATATGTACACACATAAAGCTTATACATATAATTATTGCACACTATAATTATCACACTGCTAATATTAATAACAATCATAATGTAGAATTGCCTACACCCGCTATTACAATAGTATAATGGTATTCGATGATCAGATTCAATAGGTGTTATGTTTACTCTAACATGTAGTAAACATATTATATGTACTTATATTTATAAATATACCAGGTGTTACAATTTGTCTTAAATGCAAGCACTGGAAAATTTAGATATTTTAAACGTCGAAATAGCAGCAGGTTCTAAACTAGTCGGCTGATATACGGTGCAGACTATAAAAAATAAAACGAAACGATTTCATCGACTTTTTGTGTATAAACCTTTTAATTTTCCAAAAAATTGATTAAACTAGACAAAAAACTCTAAAACCGGAGATTTATTAGCTCAAATACCGAAATTTTTGACTTTTTGACAAATATTGTTAACGTGGTATTAATTAAAAGAAGTAAATTTGTATTTCTACATTCCAGACAAAAGCTTGCACATATATTCACACAAGTAGCGTATTTTTATCAAAATTTTATAATTCATTTTTGCCTCATTCAATTTTCGATTTTCGAAATAATGCTTCAGCTACTAAGTTGATCATTATATATGTACCAACAACTTGTATTCGAAACATTTTCCTAAAACCCGAATAATTAAGGCATAGACCAATAATAAAATTTGCCCATAGCTTATTTTTATAAAACAATTGCTTCAAAGTTAATGAAATAAAGTTAAAAGAATTTGTTGCGAAATCTGGTAAACTGCGGGTTGGGTCCTATCAGTATAATTTGAAAGCAGAAAGTTATTTCGGCTTGGTCAATAACTTCTTTGGAGAACAACAAGAATAACGAGAACGTATGTATCTCCATTCCAAACAAAAATTTTGTTAAGATATTTGGTTGATTCAAGTTTTCAAAATAATGATGCCGACATCAGTAGAATTCAACTTACCACTATTTAAAAACCGACTTATGAAGTTTTAAATAAAAATGCAACAGTTATTCAACTAAACCAACTTTCGCAAGAACGATATAATTCTTTGCCATATGGAATACGGGCATGCATGCATCCATGCTGCATCCCAAAGCCTTGAATGTAAATAGACAAGTGAGTGAACGACAAGGGTCTCATAACCCTAAATAATAAATGAATAAAGGATCTATCTGATTTTTCTTCTATGCTTCAATTATCATCATAATTTATTATTACTGTAAATAAACCTCAAATAATATACGTCACTGTTTTGTCTAAATAAAGGGATGCATAAATATTATACAGGCATAAATATAAACATAACAAATGCTAGGCTAACAGACTCTACAAATGTGAAGTGTTGATTAAATATCAAAAATTATGTGGCATCTTGTATCTGTTTCGTACAAATACGTATAGATAGATCATGATCTCATTTAGTGACGTTAAATTATCTAATATCATATTAAAATACGGTCTGTAATCGTGGCAATACCATCAATTAGGTAGTAGTTATCCTTATTCCAAAGTAATATAAAGTATATTTCAATATTATCTTTGTTATTTCTGAAGACAGAGGTAACATTTTGGAATTGAAAATTTCTTATTAATACTGTAAAATTATAGTTAGAAATTTTGTAGCAAAAGTCGTAATCGAATCGAAATAAAATATATTATATTAATATTAATAAGGACTATTTTTCTTGGCCGAGCTAAGAACCTAACAGAAATTTATACAATGTACGTATCCATTTACAGTGGAATAAGCATACAACGATACCCAATATAACGATATCCCGGGAAATCATTATTGAAAATCGATATCAAATAAGAAGAAAATTAGGTTCCAGTTGCTTAAAATTATAGTATATTAATAGCAACTCATTAGCTCAGGAAATAAATATATCATTAATTCAAGTATCCGAGAATATAATGGTTTCTGAGGTTAAATTTACCCTGTCTGTAATGACTAAGGCTATTTAACTTGGCAAAACTCGGCAGAGCCCGAATGAGTAGTATACTTTGCAGTCGGATGCTATTAAATCAAATTAAATCCACGGGGCACTTTTTGTATTTGCCACCTTCGACAAAATATCGCATATGTAGGCGCATAATAAGTTATACTTCTTTGGCGTGAAGACTTTCAAGTTAAAAATTCTTCAACGTAAAGTTGTAAATTCATGACATTGCAAATACAGATATTTTCCGTACAATCTGAAAACGCTTTAGCGGTTTTATTCGTTCAAAAGAGGCAATAAGCCTTTCATCTATGCCCA
Organism: Nineta flava; assembly: GCA_963920215.1. Lineage (NCBI taxonomy): Eukaryota > Metazoa > Arthropoda > Insecta > Neuroptera > Chrysopidae > Nineta > Nineta flava. The sequence continues at coordinate 106,611,119 of OY986041.1, read as the reverse complement.
ACTCACTTTTTTCAAGGTCAATGAGCAATGTACATTATTGATTTCTATTACGATAAGGGTTCATTGTTACTCCTTAGAAACAGTTTGAGAAACTTTAGGGGAGTCTTTATACTCTATTATCATAATGTAGAAATATTCACAAAGATACAATCGTCAGTGGTATCAAGTTCCAAATAAATGAATCATGTTCTAAACTATTTATCATTATTATTATTAAGTCAATAACAATAACAATCTGCCATGTGTTTATTATTAATATGAAATGAGATGGCTGTATGGAATGAGAGTGTGACAAGTAGAGACAGGTAGTTATGAGACAAAGGAAAGGAGCTATATGCATATTAGTGCAGTAAAATAATAGAGAATATGCATGAAAATTTTTTTTCACATTTATTTTCAGAATATGAAAATACTGTTAATACTGTAATAATATTTAAAAACGAAATTAAAATCCGACAAATATCAAGGAAGCTATAAACTTTTAAAGATTATTATCTGTCTCTTTCTTGCAAAAATACTAAAAACGGAGTTTTACGTGTATTTTAAAGGGTGAAAGTTTAATATGACGTCACATAACATATCAAGAGGGCTATCACCCTCTTTGTATAATCGGGAATTTCAATCATTCATATCTCGCTTATTTTTAAAGTTATTTAAAAAGTAATTTTACCTTGATATTTGTCAAGTAAACATGCATCAATTCAAGTGAAAAAAAATGTTCATGCATATTCCCTATTGTACAGGAAGTGTTTGAATGACTACCGCTCTGTTTCTGCAAATACACTACCTTAACTTTATGTTTTGTGAGACGTAGATTATGGAAATGTCTAGAATAATGAAAATCATCGGGTTCACCTACACCCCCTCTTCCCCTTTAAATATAATTTTTGCGACGTCGGTGGACTTTGACCAAAAATGATGATGAACAATTGCAAATAACAACTGAGTAAATAGATTAAATACACGGTATATACTGAATTTATGAAAAAAAGTTGTTTATTTTTAAAAAGGGAACATTTTTTATCGTTAAATTTTTGTCTCTTACAGTTTCAAAGATAGGCAGTTTTGTCCATGTTGCCCAATCACGAAGTTGATCTTACTTTTCAGCTCTAACACACAAACGAAATTTCAGCTCGCTATCTCTTTTCATTTTTGAGTTTTTCTTTTTACGGACGGACAGACGGGCAACTTTACGGAAAAGGAGTAATTAGGTCTATTTACGAACATCTATACCAACATTTTTTTTCTACTATCAATATTTTCAACCGTTAAAAAATCGGAACTAAATTTAAAATACTCTTAGGATGGAAAATATTTTCAGGATGGATAAAGGACATCCATCCTTTCAATATCCTTAATAATACACAAATTAAGAAAACAGATAATGAATTTTGACAGTAGCCCAATTCCAAATTCTGATTTAATAAAATTAAACCATTTAAACAAATTTAATACCTGAATATCAAGGGTAACTTCGATTATCACCCTCATCTTATTGGCAATAACAACACCGCATAGTCAGAAAAGGATACCGCCAATAAATGGGTTGAGATCTTCACACACTTAATCCCTTAATCGGTCAATCAACTCAAATAATTCTTCAGGTACTACCTCAGTCAAATCATATAAAAGACAAAACTTTTTTTAATATTATTGTGAGACACGTACCAAATTAGCAACGAGCAACATATCTCTGACTCCATATCCCAGAGATAGTTACGATTAGTTAATGCATACTGATAATGACTACCTTGTAGTCTAAATACGTATTTATAAAATACAAATAATTGTTCTAGGAATTAGGGCAAAATTTGAAATTTAAGACTCGACACAATCAATTTTGAGTTGTGTTGATAATTTTGCACAGTTTTTTCTGAACTATATTTATTCTCCTGTTAGTAAGTTAGAGTATACAAATAGAATGAGTTATATGAGGTTCAAGTATGCACTGTAAGTATGCAGTGGCGTAAGTAGAGTTAGGTTTGTTGTATTATGTTATAGCTAATATGTTATTATCAACAAGCTGTCATCCATATTGTGGATATATGATATAATATTAGAATGTGAATCATTTGATATGTATAAATGTCATAGATGTGTGTCACAGTCTAAATACGAGTGTTTATATTATGTATTATTTATCTAACACACACGTAAGTAGGTATACATATAATATACCTACATGCAGCACAAGTAGCTCTACTTTAATAAGAGGAAGGTGTGTGTGTGTGTGTGTAATGGTCACAGTGAAACTGTATTCAATCTTAAATATTTAATGATATTCAAAACTATAACGGACATTAACTCAAATAAATTATGTGGGATATTTGTCGTCACATCTGTCTGTCTGTCAACCTCGGATATTTTAATGAATTTTCAGAGCTATGATCATATAACTCATATATGAGGGGTTTTCAAATATTTTTATTAAAAATATGAAATATTTCGGTTCAGATCAGAGTTAAATCGATCTTGAAAATATCAAATATTCTTTTAATTGGTTTTCTGTAAACTAGCGTATGGTTAACTATTGTTAGTGTGGATGCCTTTCGGTTATATAATACCAACAGAGGTGACTAGCGTTTGTTTAATTTAAGTAATATGTCTGAACATCGATAACATTATGGGACATAAAAAATGCTTGTTATGAACAATAATACTAGGAAGAGAATCGAACACAGGACCTCTGATATCTACACCAACGCTCAGACTCTGTGCTTCCTGAGATGTTATGGTGGTGGAATGAACATGATTTCTCACTATCTTGATGCCAATGTATTATTAATGTGTTTATTTACAATTTACATATTTTTTTATTGTTTTTTGTACACTAGTGTTTATTTAACCCTTGTTAGTATGGTTGCCTTTGGTTATATTTTACCGGCGGAAGTGAGTAACGTTTACCTAATTTGACATTTAAGTAACATATTTAATTTTCACATATTCTTTTGGTCGCCTGCAAACAATTTTTGTTTGAAATTTTTTTTGGTCATTGTTTCCTACATAGTTCACCGGATATTTTTCCTACAATTTCGGCACAAAAATATACTTTTGGTCACAAGATCATATATGAATATAGTAGCCTTATTAACTACTTTGTAACTTTACACGTATACATTTATGGGTGTGTAAAAAGTAAAATAAACAATTCACGCATTGATAATGAACTCAGTATACATCGGAGGTATTTAAAGAATAGACTCAGTTAGTTGTTATTTTCAATTATAAATCAGCATGTCAACAAAACCATTAAAAATTGCAAATATTTCCAGAAAAACAATTTAGAGAATAAATCTTCGTGTTTTTTAATTGGTGCCAGAGAGAAATTATATTAAAACACAAAATTTTATTCAGTTGCATAAATAAATTAACAAATTATGCTCCATGAAACTGTTTATTGGTTGTCGAATTCGTTTTGTATCTAGATATATGTGATAACAAAACTTTGTAATTAGAAATCTAAAAAAAAAACGAGTATTTCGCAGTAAAATTCATTTCAAACGAATGCTAATAGAACAGTGAAAATACAAATGTGTTGAATCAAAATTACATTAAAAATGAATTAAAATAACAAGGGAAACACAAGAATAGAATGTAAAATTTTAAAAATATCATCAAGGCTCTTGTTACAATTTAATGTATTCAGTTTATTTTATTTTTAACCATTTTTAATTGATGACTGTTTTATACATCCCATATATTATTTTGATTTACATCACTCTTGAGGTTATGACATAAAAACGCCAGTATAATAAAACTTGGTCAAAAATCGATTTATTATAATTTCTATTTAACATACAGCCGTGTTTATTAACATATATTAACAACTACAAAAATTCCACGTTGAAAATTAAGTCTACATTGAATTTAAATTTTATAATGGGCAATCGAATCCTATCGAAAACGAATTTACCATTTTTGAGATAAGTATTTATTACATATAGAAATATTTTATTGATGTATTCACAAAGTTTGAAAACGATTCACCGTTATATTCTTTAAAGAAATGCTTTTAAATATGACGGTCTATATAGAGACTCTTGACCTGAAAAACTTTTCTCATGTCTTTAATTTCTTTCACCAGAAACCCCGCGCTACTTTAATTTAAAAAAACAAGCGAGCATTATAACACTTTAAAAATAGATTATTGCCGTTGTAATTATTTAGATAATTGAGGTTAAACTTTATTCTTTAATATCGATTAATAACAGTCATACTTATAACCGAAGGTTTGGTTCCGTTACACAAGCAGCTGAGAAACAACAATAAAGATAAAAATATAATCAACAAGGAATTATTATTACTTATTTTTCAAACACATACACACACACATACCTTCATACATAAAAATTACATGTATGTTGGTTGCTATATCTTTTTATCAACCCGTCTGGATAAAATATAATCGTCTGGGCCGAAGTCATTTCATTACTTAATTGTACTAAATAAGTAACAATTATCAATATACAAACTTGTTATATTTTAATAAAATAAACAAAATAAAATCCATTATACGAAGATTAAAGTAAACAAAAAGAAATGTAAATATTGCTTTGACTTATGAATTCCGATCGAACCGACTTAACAAAAACAAATCTTCACACTAACACAATGTTTCCAACAAGATATTATTTTGACTCGATAATTGGTTTTTCCTGAATCCAATCGATTTTCGAAAAAAAAACCTTCGGCACAAACATGTTTATTATTTATGTAAGACACAGCTTTTAAATAGAAAGTGTTTCTCTATCTGTTACCGTTTCCGAAATTAAGTTTATGGATGAAACACACCTAGTATCATCCCAATAACATAATAGGGAATATGCATGAAAATTTTTTTTCACTTGAATTGAAGCATGTTTACTTGACAAATATCAAGGTAAAATTACTTTTTAAATAACTTTAAAAATAAGCGAGATATGAATGATTGAAATTCCCGATTAGACAAAGACGGTGATAGCCCTCTTGATATGTTATGTGACGTCATATTACACTTTCACCATTTAAAATACACGTAAAACTCCGTTTTTAGTATTTTTGCAAGAAAGAGACAGATAATAATCTATAAAAGCTTACAGCTTCCTTGATATTTGTCGGATTTTAATTTCGTTTTTAAATATTATTACAGTATTAACAGTATTTTCATATTCTGAAAATAAATGTGAAAAAAATTTTGATGCATATTCCCTATTGTTTTTAAAATTGTTGAAATTGATTAATCTTTGAGAAAAGTAATAATAATACCACATTATTAACAAATTACACCCAATATAATGGATACAAAAGTCATTGCAAAAGAACTGAAGAATCATCGATATTAGTAGATAAAAAACCAAACATATACTTGGTAATCATAAACAATGAACGACCATCGGAAATATTCAGCGGAAATAGTCAAAATTTTTCCAAAATGCTTTTACATGCCAACTTGGCTCATGTAAAATTCACTACTCGCAACAATAGGCTCATGTAAAATTCGGAAGAATGAAAAAAACCGCGCATGGCTGCTTACGTTATAGAGATTGTAAAGTAGATGTTTGTTATATTAAAAATTATTATTTAAGTAAATAATAAATACATGAAAAAGATATAATTGATCTTTATTAATTTGATTTATGAAATGTTATTGTTTTTTATATGTAAATTACCAAGGTTGTTAACATTCACAGCAACCGTGATAATAGAGGGAAGTTATAGTTGAAATGCAATAAAAAATGAAGAACAAAATTATAATAATAATTATAATTTAATTATGAAGCGACACTGCTACACGATCAACCATGATAAAGTTGAAAGGTTACAAGTAATCCTAAAACCTACTCTAGAAATAATCCAATAAAAGACAAAACGAATTAAGTTTAAGATTTAAACCAAACGTTTATTTTAGAAAACAAAAAGTCAATTTAAATAATGGACCTATTTCAAATGCAGATTTAATTAAATAGCAAAAGTAAGCATCACACTTAAACTTATGATTATGATTCGATTATCTTAAAGAAAATGTACATTTCGCAACATATCTTTTCATAGAATAATTACGACTAACTAATTCATACTAATGATGAATTTTTTTAAATTCGCAATACGTATCTAATATCTATACAAAACAAATAATTGATCTAGGAATTTAGGTAATTTTTAAAGTTTTCATAATAATTATATTATTTATAAAAGTTAAGATTTTAATTGTAAATTAATTATTATAGTTAATTTGAAAATGTTTGTAAATATATTGTATTTTATTAAATTTTTGTAAATAAAATATGTTTTTCATTTTATAATACCACATGGTATTTTAAAATATTTATTGAGATATTTCAAAATAAATGTAAAGCTTCACATGAATGTATTTTAAAAGCTTTTTATTAATAAATCCACACAAGTTCTTTTCAATACGTACATACGTACTAAACATACATTCATACAAACATGCATATTTGTAAATTATACATGCATACACACATACAAACATGCATATTTTTAAATTATACATACAATTCAGTCAACACAATACAGGATGTTTCAGTAAAAAGTTTACAAAATTTATCGAGTGGACAGACTTCATGAAAAAAAATAATATGGTAAATACTTTCTTAAAAAAAGTATTCTTCTATACTCCTATAGTCCCTAACCTTGATTTTCGATCTATGAGCCAGCAGTCGAAAGAAGCGTATTAAAAGAAAGTGTTTCACTATATAAAACTTCAAAACTGTTTTATTTATGTAATAATACTTGACACAAAGACACTAATAAATTTTTCCACTCGCCCGCCCGCCTTTCAAAACTTTGGGCAAAGATCACGAGAAAAATTAGCTCATGAAATGTGCAGATTTAAGGATGTTCCAGCATACCACCACTTTTCGGCAGATTTTGCTCATTTTATTTTCACAGGCTAAAAATAACGTTTTCTAATAAATCCCGAAGTTTCAGAATTTTTGACCGATTAGAACGCGAGATAATTAAAAACAAATTTACCATTATCTCTCACTCTCTCTCATTAGAAGCATGTAAAAATTCATGCCCGCCCAACTATTATCTGTTGTATTAGAAAAAACACTCGATAGGATTTTAAAAAAAACTAGGAGAGTAAAGCAAAATATTTATTATATAAAAATGTTTTTTAAATAAATCGTGTGTTACCGTTTTGTTTTCGAAATATAAAAGTTTAAAATTATTATTTTTCTTCACAATAACATTATTTTGTATATGTGAAAACGGTGTATTTGTCTATGTGTTGTATATGTGTGTTTATGTATTTGTGCTATAATAAAATTAAACCGGCTTTTTGTCCTGATTATATAACACAATGCTGGAACGTCCTTAAGGGAACACAAAGGAAATAATTTTCACTTTTCTCAAAAAATGTGTTTTTTCATAAATATTATGAGTAGTGGAGCGATGGGAAATTAAATTCAGAGTTTCTCAGTCTTAAAATAAAAGTAAATGATTTTTTATTATACAAGGCTAAAAAGTAGAAAACAAAATGATTTTTAAAAAAAAAGTAAGCTTTTATTTCATAAAAGCTTTTATTTTATATTCTAATAAAAAGTAAAAAATAAAATGTTCTCAGTCAACAATATGTGCATTGGGAAAAAAGTTGTATTTTCAACATTTTAGTTCATTAAATAAGAGCTTGTTTTTAAAAATCATTTTTTATGTTTCATAAATACCCTCCACTCTGATATCTGTTTAAAAAAACAAGAATCGGTTGGGATTTAATTAGTTTTGCGTAAAGGGCTTGATAAGATTGTGATTTTAGCAAAATTTTATGAATACTTAGGAGTAGGACGGTACCATTTATCACAAAACATCCTGTATATAAAGTTTATGTACTATGTATAAACATTAAAATGTATAGTTTTATATTATGAATTTTGTGTATGAGTTTAAATTAGTTTTCACAAATTCATCATTTAAAAGTATACACTGTTGTAGTTCTTGGTGTACAATTTACTGTAATTGATTTACTGAAAATTTTCTACAAAAACTATTACGGTAAATTTAGTTCTAACGTAATTGTTTGCTATAAGAATATTTGAATTTAAATGTCACTGTGACGTGTTTCGTAATTTCTTTTCAAAAATGCAGTATTTGATAAATTAGTTCTAAAAGCTTTTGAAAAACGATGTTTTTCTTATAAAATCAAATTGCGCTAAAAAGTAGTAGAAAATAATTTTTTCCCAGTTCTTATTGCAATTTGACTGTTAATAATCAAATATTGAAAATTACTCGGATTAGCTTCTGAAAATTATTGGAGTGACATCTGTAGGGTGTCAATCGAGACATACTTACGTCAATAGTATATGAAAGAAATTTTATTTAATTCAAAATACCTCTGTTAATACGATTCCATATAACAGGAAATTTATCATTCGTCAAGTTTTAAATAAATTTCGCTACTGAACATAAACACCTTTTAACTGTAATATTTACCTCTTAACCTCTGCAAGACGCACTGCCATGCTATAGATCGAAACTAATACCAATTTTAATGTTCTAATACTCGAATATTTATTATGGTTTCTTCCTTTCGAGAAAATTCGCTAATTAAGATAAGATTTCTATGTCTAATTTTTTTATTAAATCAAGTGAAAATAACAACTTACTGAGTTAATACTTAAATACCCGTCCATACACACTGATAAAAACAAAATAAGGAAATCGACTTATTATGACATTTTACGAGCATCTATATCAAAAATTCTGCGATCAATAGTTTCAATCGTTACTAAGTCGAAACTAAACTAAATATACTCTTGTACATATGATACCGGGTATAAAAAATGGTTATTAGACGCTCTAGGAAACAGTTGTATTGAATCTCACATGTTATCGTCGCAATCGAAACTACTCTGGGGTTTCCATACCCGATATATATTTATAAATGTAATATATACAAGGAGGTAGTAAGTTTTGCACGGCGTGGAAACGGTTGAAAAATATTGATAGCAGAAAATGAGTTTCAGACAGCACGACAACTAAAAAATGAAAAGAGATAACGAGCTGAAATTACGTGTGTGTGTTCTAAAGTATTTTAAAGATCGTGAACCTTGCCCCCCCCCAACAAGTGGTATCTTTGAAACCGTAAGGAATAGAAGAAAAACAAAAAATAAAAAAAAGTTCCTTTTTTTAAATAAACAACTTCCGTTTGAAACTATTTTTCATAAACTGCATGGTTTTGCCAGAGTTTCACCTCAAATATTTCGAATTAAATTGGATTACTAAAGCTTTGTAGTTTTATATGTGTAAAAAGTAAAATAAAAAATACACGCATTGATAATGAACACATCATAATTTGTCACATTGTTATATAAAAGTAAAAAAAATTAAAAATTAATAATAATGAAGAATTAAATTAAATTAAAAATATTGAGTTTATTGACTTTTGTATTTTTTTGAACTACATGAGGACGAAAGACCATGAAAGATGTCATACAAATTTTGATTTGCATTTATAGATGGATTTATTATCTAAAAAAATAATTATTAATAATCATCAATATCCTTCCATCAGTTGGATAATTAGAGGATTGTCATCACTCAACTATTTTACTAAAAAAGAAATTAAAACGCTCATCTTTAAGCTATATCGGGGATACTAGAAGAAACAATACAAGTTCAATATGTATTTCATAAATTGTGAGAATAGGTCTTACAGAAGATAATTATCTTCTATAATATATTATCTTTAAATAATAGAATAATTATTGAAGGCTGAAGACATGAGTTGTTATTGACTGTTATACACAAAATATAATTTTATATATATATATATATATATATATATATATATATATAGTACATAACTTATTGTAAATAATAAATGATAATCGATCAAATGAAGTATTAATTAAAGCCTGTATATTATTTAAATGTAATAAATAGACTAATAGATTATAAATATATATTGTACATTCATTCTACTAGGTTATCTCTGTCTACTAGAACTAAGTCCTATGAATTTAATACCCCATGCATAGATAATAGTCACTATAAGTATGTATGTATAGCATACAATACACACATATTATACATGAAAACGGGGTGATTTGGATTAGACGAATTAGGTTATAGTCATTTGTGGTAATCCAGCGCAATGGGTCAGTGTGCTCAAAGCACATAACCTTTTAATAGGAGACGAGAATAACTTGCAGTTTACCAGTCCAAGTAGCCGAGCGGCATTATGTCTGCGCAGTATGCCTTGGAAACTGGGAGGTTATGGGTTTGAATCCCGACATCGGCAGTTTGTCAATTATTAACAACAACAAAAATTAACTAAACTGGACAAGAACGAAGTAACCGGCTATGCTTGAGAAGGTTTTCTGCAGTTTCCTTCACAAACTCCAGATGAATATTGGCATAGTTTCCTATCATAGTCGGCTGCAGCCGTATATTCTACAATCTATTTATCTAACTTGCAGTTTTGTTTCAACTAATTGTGCCGTACGACTGAAAATTATCAAAGTTTCATTAACGTTGCTCGATAATTGAGTCCATACAAACGATTAAAATTTTGGTTTCACTTTTAATATTTTGTAATCCGGACAAATATGACACGAAAGTGTCATTTATTAACGAGTACCTTCTCCGGGTATTTTTGTATATATAACAAAATTTGTATATAAAACATATTTGTCTTAAGATTTTTAAAACCGATGCAGTCATATTTTTGCTCAAATCTTTACCCACGGAGAAAGTATGTGCGTCGAAATTACTGTTGTTTTGTTATTCTAGCTTGGGAAGTTATTATAATAGGTCAGACTTTTCAAATTGAAAATATTGAAAATATTAATGTACATTTGTTCGTGAACTTTTATTCGTCTCGAATACCTCAAGAACATATACTGATTTCGACTCCGGACCAATTTCATTCGATGCATAGTTGCATAATGAAAACCTGATCAGGTTTTCAAGAAATTTGAATTGGCGCTTTTTATACCAAAAACACTACTAAAAAATAATTGTATGTAAAAAGCATCAACTAATCATTGAAAAGTTGAAATAATTATATTCCACTGCTTCTGAATTGTCGAGGTGTCTTAAGTAGACTTGTCTCTAGTTTTCAAGAGCACCAAATGGGAAGTTGACAGTGTGCACCAGTCGAATTGCCAACTTCCCAGTACACCAGTTGCATTCAGCATTCTATGAAGTCGACAGTGCGCACTCTCAATCCAATAACACTACTTACTGACTTACAACTTATAACTATATTACATTGTTTAAAAGCTACATTTGAGCATAAATATGTAAGCAATCATTATCAGCCCAGCTAAATAAATGAGCGTTATATGGCTAATTAGAGTATTGAGATTAGAAGGACATATAGACTTCAAACGAATATTCTTTATACAAGATATACCGTTATTGGCTTTACAATACACCCGAGTATGGATTGTAGTGCAAACACCACGGATCGATAAACCAAAACCTAAAGTCAGTAAGGTATTTCAATTTAAGTTTCATCCTCTCGAGTATTGTGGGAATAGTAATGTAAGTAAAAATGTAAGTAAGTATTCTCATAGAAATTTTTTTATAAGAATAGTTTTATTTCGAAACAAAAACCACGAACCTCTAAAATATGTATTGGATGAGATTCGCATTATGAGTGTGGTTACCTGAATTGTTATAGTTACGTGGATCGCATTTTGATGTATATTAACTTGTAATCATCGTTATTAGAAGTATATTCATTTGTAAAGAAGCCTCGAATATCGTTGAGTGGAACAGTCTATTTTCAAAATAACGGGGAGGAAACAATTTAATGTTTCCCCCACTTTTAATCCATTTATCATTTTATTTAAACGTGTGAAATATAACCAGTAAAATAAGTTGCCCTTCTACTTTTAAATAAGTTCCCTTTACGCGCATATAATAGTCAAAATAAATGAATTCAGCTCTATAATGACAGAGTGAAGCGGATTATGAGAGCCTCTTTCTACCACTTTCTTAAAGTATAAACTAAAAGTTTGCCATTTTCGTAAGAGAAACATTGAAAATTAATACCACTCTAGCATGTGTCTAGGCATACAGTTTATAACAGGTACACCCAAAAACGTTGAATCAGTCTGTAGAAACTGATGATGATGACCAGGCCTATATCTATTACCGGCCGTCCCCCCGGTAGATAACAAGCATAGGTATACCTTTAGCAATATGTAGTGTACAGACAACAATATCCTGTATATATGCGGTCAGTTGGTAGAGGGGTATATAACAACACTAATTGGGCCAAATCAAAACCGCACATTGCAATTAATATTAGTTAACCAAAACGATGGGTATACATCTATATATATATATGATAATATATCGATTCAACTCCATACTATAATCATTGAAACGGAAATCTGAACCTAAACTTATTTGTCATTAATCTATTGAACGGATAAATACTACTAGATTCAATTTAGTCGAGTTTTGTATATATGCGTTAAATTTTATTTCCTTTCAATATTGAAATTTCAATAGACACGTTTGGATCAATCATATTTGCCTCTCTTACAATTTCTGTTTGGCATCCCCAAGAAACAGTCAAACTATCTGTTATTTAGATTAGATTTAGGTAACTGTTTAGATATCTTAGATATTTGTACTAATACCTAGTGATTCATTAACGGGTCTAACTTAGCAAATAGCTAAAATGCTATTTGTTCCAATGTTTATACTAACAGGTTTCTTATATTGAACTCATGACATTAAAAAGCTCAAATTTCAAACTCGTATGCAAAGTAATTCTGGTAGTTTTCGCTAGACAAACGTTTCAAATATTTATGTGATCTTCCAAAACTAGTTTTCTGTGTCCAGAAGTTGCATCGAATACAAAAGTGGCGTTCTTTTTTCAAAATTTTACAATTGACTTGAAGCTATAGGACTCTGTTGAGGCCAGACGCCACACAGAAGACCCACATCTTCTCCGCCGGGATAGATGGATCCAAGGATTCGAACCCAAACATACATGACACCCTGTAGGTTTCTTAAGGTGCAAATAACATGTATGGAGGTAACAAGAGTCCCACCACCCTTCTCAACTGCATTCTATTGAGTTCCAACCGAGCACAGTCGAATGGCCTAGCTGTGCTTATGCACAAATTGGTCTGTCGCATGCCTTGCGCAAAGCCCCAGTAATCGAGATGAGCTTGTCACAGCCACTCCTTGATTCGGCACCTTAGTTACATATTATACAATTTTTTAACTCTCACATGAGAGGTGTTGTAATAGTGTGGATATAATCATATAATTGGCTGTTGTATGTTATCGATTCTCCGGTTAATGAGCTCAGATCAAAGTGTAGTAATTAACCGTGCGAAGCCGGATCGGGTTGCTAGTTAATAATTTAACAATATAACTATCAGGGTCGAATGCAATTTTATATTTAATATTTCATTTCATAGAAATATTACATTCAAGTGTAAAAATATATTGAATTATATATCAACATGGATGATCATAATATGTCAAATAAAATTATTTATTTTATTCAATAAAATACAGAACAAATAATAAATTAATTATATATGTCATCGTAAATGTCAAATCTAATATTACGTTTTAACTTACAAATATTATAATAATCACACACATATTATAAATATACTGTATGTTTCAGAGCTATGATTTCAAAATTGATTTGTACCTTATTTATTCAGTTTTGGAAAAAATTTTTCGTCTAAAAGTTGTTCATTATAACTATACTAACAAGTTTTATTCGAAACATTTTTCCTAAATCCGAATAAATAAAGCACAAATCAGTTATATAATTTTGAAATGATAGCTCGATTTTTGACACTGGACAGCAGATATTAATCTTTTTGAAGTCATTTCACATATCTTTGAGTATAGATTGTGTTTCAATACAATGACTTAGATGGCACGAATTATTATGGTCAATGTACGAGTATTAAACAATCTGCACTTTTCCAAGATGCAAACAGACTTTAAGGTTAGATTGAAGGTTAGATAGATAGATTTTAGCGGCTGCCCTGGACGGGCTACACTTCGACTATAAGGTCCATTGTGATGCCTAAGAATGTGAGGATGTGAGTGGAGTGGATGAGGTGGAATTTTTGTGTTTAGGCTAGGAATTGATAGGATGTGCGGCTTCAGCCGACTTTGACAGGAACTATGTTGATATCATCTGGAGTTCGTAAAGGAAACTGCAGGAAATCTTCACTCGCATAGCCGGTTACTTCGTTCTTGTCCATACGCCGACAGTTTAGTCAATTAACCGCCCCCTTTTTTTTCTTTAATTATTGACAAACTGTCGATGTTGGGATTCGAACCGTTAACCTCCCAGTCCCCAAGTAGATAGATAGATAGATTGTACAGGCTGCCCTGGACGGGCTACACTTCGACCATAAGGTCCATTGTGATGCCTAAGGATGTGAGGATGTGAACTGATGATGGATGGGACGGATGTGAGGAACTATGCCGATATTCATCTGGAGTTCGTGAAGGACACTGCAGAAAACCTTCTCATGCATAGCCGTTTGCTTCGTTCTTGTCCATACTCCGACAGTTTAGTCAATTAACCGCCCCTTTTTTTTCTTAATAATGGACAAATTACCGATGTCGGGATTCGAACCCATAACCTCCCGGTTTCCAAGTAGACATACTGCTCAGACATAATGCCTTAGACTGCTCGGCCACTTGGACTGGTAGTCTCCAAGTAGACATAACGCCTTAGACCGCTCGGCTACTTGACTGGTTGGTTTGAAGGTTCCTGGATCAATTGATTTTTCCATGCACCAAAATATTTATAATCTAAACGAGAAATATGGCTCATACGAATTTAATACTTTTGCAACATCCTGTACAATATAGGTAAATAAATAACATCTCCAAATATTATTCTGTAAAATATTTTAAATTAAAACCGTTCAATTGTAGTACAAATAGGTTTTTGGGGGTTGTTAGTTGTCCCAATAATTTTATGATTATTCGTTTCAGTAAATATAAAACTCCTCTCTGCATGTTATGCGATTCTTTTGTTGTTGCTGTGTGTGTGTCAACCAATTACCGATTTACTGTTTTTAAATGATTTAGATTGTCATTTGTTTTTTGGTGTTGTTTTAATAATAATAATATTGTTGTTATTGTTGTTGTTGTTTTTGCTGTTGTACAATCGAATAAAACATGTTTAAATCATATACTCACTCGTACATATAATAATATATATTTCATTGTTTTGTAATAATTATTAGTATTGTTTAGCTAAGTATTTTATAAAAGTACACGGTGATAATTTTCTATCAATATTAGGGTGTATCCGTGTTGGGCGCTTACACCCTTTCAGTGCTCACGCTTATAAGCGCAATTTATTGACATTCGTCTTGGCTTATTACACTGTACACATGACAGATACTTATACGGAAAACAAACGTTTATACAGTATTCGTTTTGGGGGTTGGTACGATTTGATACTCACGTTTTGCTCGATGGATAAAGTGTCTATGAGCGTGGTGTCTATCGTTGAACTTGTAGCGGAGTCGCAACTAAATTTCCATATTATTTAGTTTATAACTAAATTGTATTATTATTGTTTGTTACTTTGGTAACTAACAACAAATACATTCTGACATCATCTTTTATCTTACAAACTCGACCATTAGCGCGCTTTGCCAGCATACACAGCGTCAAGTTGGTAACTTAAACAACGCACTTCAATACACTTACAATCCTCCTTCAAATCCGCCGATTAAAAGTATCCACACAAGAACTACCTTAATACGGGTATTTGTGAAAATTTTTTTTCAACATGTTTACAATTTTCCGAATGAGAAGGCAGAAATTGGCAATCAAAGTTTGGATTTCTCACATGTTTGCAACTCACATGTAATGCAAAAACGTTTCACGCGTACTCTAATTTTGCATAAAACTCTTTTTTAAATTTCTTTGAAAAGCAAATATCTTATCAAGTTAATTTCAAATGAAAATATAATAAATAATTGAGTTAATTGATTATTACCATGAGTATTTACAGATGTTTGAGCTAAAATTGTGGCTTTTGTGCAAAACTGTTGTTTGTTTTGAAAATTATTTTTTTTAAATTAGAGTTTGTCTTCACAAACTTGAAGTCACTTTTTATCACACACAAAAAAACACCATTTTTTGCGTTTTTTGAGGTATCATATTAACGCACAGACAGACCGCTAAATTTTATTCCTACAATCTATATTTATAACCGTTACAAAGTTTATATGCCTAATCGGTACACAATACGCTTTCATATACACATACGGAGTACTATGTATAATAATAGTATTCTATCAAAAGATATCTCAATAAACATTAGTGTTATAATATCATCTGTGGCCGAATTGGTAAGGCGATCTTAGACGCTATTATGTGGATCTTCTAAGCTCGAGTTTCCTTGATAGCAAAATCAGCACTTACTACATATTTAACAAGTGTATGTTCTACTAAAAATTTCTCCGTGTATGTATTATGAGAGTTGTGAACATTACTACCTATTGATGTAGTTGTTATTTGTGACATGAACCAATATAGTTGTGGGATTTACTCTTATTTTATTGCTCGTAAAACAGATCATTTTTAATGGTTTAATAACCGAATTTTTTACATACAAAAAAATGCATTAAAATTTATATGGTTATAATTATATATGATGATAATTTTCAATTTCCTCACACCCATCTTTTGCATGTGAGAGGATAGTTACGTGTGTTTATCGAAAAATAGCATGACTATAATAGAAATTATGATTGAGTGCCATTTTCGAAAGTGAATAGCGATTAAAAACTTTGATTTCATTCAATTAGAAATTTAAAGAAAGCAAAATGTAACCAAAATTAAAGACAATTATAAACCACTCATAATAATGTCAATGTAAAAGAACAAATGAAAGTAACATCTAACTGAGTTCATTGCTTACATACCCGTTATTTAGTGAGTTCATTATCAACATGAGAAATATTTCATTAAGCATGTTTTAATAGTTTTTTGTCAATAATAGTTTTTTCAAAATAATCGCTCGACGCGTTTTCAAATACAAATAAAAGTATGACATTTCTACATACCTGAAATTTTAATCGTACAATTTTTAAGAGCGTTTTTTATCAAAACTATACGGTAAATAATTTTGAAATATTAAACGAAGATTCTTATATTTTGAATAATTTATCAAAAATTCAGCCAATTTCGTCGACAACGCGTTGCACACGACTACTAACTTAACGTAATTGTTTTATCATAAAATAATATTTCTGTTAAGTATAACCAAAACTTATTTTGTTTATAAATTAAACCTTTTTTTTTATATTTCTTCAACATGTATAATCCAATTAAAAAATATCCTTAAAGTGTCAGGTATGTGATGATAATATCCCACCAACAACAAGGAATAAGAAAGTTGTGGTATGAGAAAAAAATGTATTACTTTCAGAGTTAACACAGAACAGAGAGGATACCTTTGACAAACGAAATACAAGAAAATATAGAAAAACAAAACACAATATAACCTAGAACAACAGGGGTAGCCAACAAGTCAATCGCGATCGACCGGTCGATTACGAGGTCAATTTTGGTCGATCGCTTGTGCGTTGTCTTGGCAAAAAGTAATTGAAGATTTCAAAATTTTGAAAAAATAAAGAAGTTGTGGAATTTATATCTTTTCTTTAAAAAAGATTTAGCTGTGAAACGCATCCATATTTCAATATGGAGTAAAAGGCATGAAAAAATGAAATAATAATTTTTTTAAACTGATTAACTCTTATAAGCCAGAAAATTTGAAGAAGACTTTTGGAAATCGGTTAACCGAAAAAAATATCCCAATATTACCAAATGTAGCGAATATACTTATTCTTGTTTCGGAACTACATACATGTGTAAACAACGTTCTGTCCTGACTAATTCGTATGCTTACTTATTATTATTTATTATCTTAGCCAAGATAATCCTCACTAGTACTGCCCGTCGCAGCTTCGCCCACGAAAATTATAATTTTACAGACCTTATATTACTTAATGTTTATGCAAAATTTGAAGAAGCTTGGACCAAGGAATCACGCTATCAGATGCCTACGAATTCTTATCGGATGCCTACGTCATACAAAGAACACACGCTCCAAGTTTCAGGTCTCTACGATCAGCGGTTTAGGCTGTGCGTTGATCCGTCAGTCAGTCATTCAGGACAAAGCATTTTATATGTATAGATTATGATTCCTTGGTTAGAGACATGCAAACTCAGTCTTCACATTAATGATAAGGCAATAAACTAAATTATAAATATATCTGTAGCTAATTTGAATTTGAATGACCCATTAATGACCCATTAAATAATTTTGTTGTTTTTTACGTGGGTCGATATATAGGGGACCACTCCGGCGATCTATTGATAGATTAGCAAAAAACAAGTCTACAAATCATGTCATATTCCATGATAAATTTTACTGACCAAAAAAATATTCGCGAAAGTAAAGTCTTAAAATCAAATTATCAGCCGAACTGTGCATTTTTAACACAACTTTTAAATATGGTAAACTATAATTTTCTTGGTAACTATAAGAGACAGAAAGAAATGGATGCCAAAAAAACTGCCTTAAGAATGTAAAAATTATTTTCATCTAGCCTTACATACAACCAAGATATTCACAATTGTTTTAAAGTCGAAAAATCGAACTTTTGCTTATAACTCGCAAACAAAAGATGCTAGCAAATTTTTTTTGACACCAATGAATTAGTCTCAAAAAAAGAGATCGAGAATGTGCCATCAATTTTTTTCTATCTTTTATACTTACCGAGTTATCCCATAAAATCATCGAAATTTACCCACTCCTTCGCACAAATAGTACAAGTCGATCGCGACACATTTTTAGAATAAAAAGTAAATCTAATACACACAAAAGTTGGCCAACCCTGATCTAGAATACACAAACCAAGGACAACCCACGTCATTTATATTATATTATTCCTTTTTTTGAATTTAATTTTTTTAATTTTATTAAAACATAATTAAACATATATCCCATAACGATGATTAGATGATGATATTTTCTTTTCTCTCTGTTCGTCCGTCGGTCAGTTCAGCTTGTTAGTCGGTTGGTCATGCATCGTAATGTTTTTAATTTTACAATTTTTTTTTTTTTGTAAAAAATATTTTTATATAAAATATTCTCTTTTTTATTATTGCTTTCATGGGATTACAATCATCAGTATTATGAAAATTATTATTATGTTTGTGTGTATGCTGTTTTGTTTTCTGATATAGTCGTAACTGGAGCACGCTAGCATACATTTGAGAGATTATCAACGGTATATAATAATATAAGAGTGTATTATATAATATGTTGACTGGTCTTTGTTTTGTGTGAGGAAGGAAACTGGTACTATTTGCTAATTTAATTAAGAAATGACTCTTCTATATCCAGTTTTTTTTATTATATTTTATAAAACACATGTAATAAATAAGGTTTTTATTATTTAAAAGAAAATCGATGAACAATTCATGAATGTTAAATAGATGAAGCGTGAAAATCTATTAAACATATTACGAAGGTCTAAGGCATTATGTCTGCGCAGTATGCCTACGTGAAAACTGGGAGGATATGGGTTCGAATCCCGACAACGGCAGTTTGTCAATTATTAAGAAAAAAATGGGGGCGGCTGAGTGACTAAACTGTCAGCGTATGAACAAGAACGAAGTAAACAGCTATGAATGAGAAGGTTTCCTGCAGTTTCCTTCACGAACTCCAGATGAATATCGGTATAAATCCTATCATAGTGGGCTGCAGCCGTATATCCTACCAATTCCTAGTCTATACACAAAAATTCCTTCCACTCCACTCACATCCTCACAACCTCAGGTATCACAATGGACCTTATGGTCGAAGTATAGCCCGTACAGGGCAACCTCTACAATCTATCTATCTATTAAACATATTCGTGGGTTATTCTGGTTTCACTTTCCCAAAAAAAAAACCAGCTCCTAATAACCTATGAGTAATACGGCACTATCACATGTACATTGCGGTGAAATTTATTTTCTGTTTATATGGATAGCAATAGGAAATGTCGAGTTGTGACTTCCGACGTGTGACCACATAGTTTTATGCAATGCATGCAGACATTTCGTGGCAATGCTGCAGTGAACTATCACTCCAAAATTAAACTTTTACACAAATGTGTATTTTCATTGGCCAATTTAATGCATAGATACAATAGGGAATATGCATGAAAATTTTTTTTCATTTGAATTGAAGCATGTTCACTTGACAAATATCAAGGTAAAATTACTTTTTAAATAACTTTAAAAATAACCGAGATATGAATTATTGAAATTCCCGATTAGACAAAGAGGGTGATAGCCCTCTTGATATGTTATGTGACGTCATATTACACTTTCACCATTTAAAATACACGTAAAACTCCGTTTTTAGTATTTTTGCAAGAAAGAGACAGATAATAATCTTTAAAAGCTTATAGCTTCCTTGATATTTGTCGGATTTTAATTTCGATTTTAAATATTATTACAGTATTAATAGTATTTTCAAATTCTGAAAATTTTTCTCATTATCAACTCCAGTAATTAGTCCCAATTGAAACTACTAAAGAAATTTGAGTGTGAATAATATGCAGTTTAAACTCTTTGTAAACTGACGCCAGGGTTTAATAGGACGAGATACTATTCCACTAAGGTTAAAGATAAATAAAACTACTAATCGTTAGCTAAACTAAACGAAATTGTACTTAATTGCAGCTCGTTGAGAATCCGCCTCACTGAGAACCGACAAAAGATATGCTATGTATAATACATGAAAATTGAATGAAAAATTTGGAAGCAAGAGCGTATAGCATCGGTAAAATGAAATACTAGCGTTATTCCAATACACGAGATAAACTATAATTCACTTATAGTTTCACCTAAAGAGTTCATTAAAACTTAATAATGTAAATAATCTGGAAGAAAATTATTAAATTAAATCAATCCCTAGCACTGTTCGGGTGTTTTGAATAACCCAGAATAGTGAGCATATGGTTCTTATACGGTCGTTTGTTTTGAAAATTCGTAAGGTAGTAAAATTTGTTATATATAACATTTAAAAACAATAAGTTTATTCAAAGTTTAAGACCACAATATGTTTCAAATTCTCTGATAATTACACTAAAATCTTCGTTCTCAAGAAATGAATTATACTTTCCTATAAGAATCTATAATCTCTTAATTCTAATCAATTTGAATTCGGTGTGTATATTTCCGAATTATTATAAAATATATATAATATTACTAGCTGTACCCGCCAACTTTGTTCCCGAGGATTTTTCCAATTATATACTTATCTGACTATATCGATACAAAAATCCTCTCTCTCCTCAAATTCTCCTCCCATAATTCGTACAAAAGAATGTATACAAAGAATACAGTATTGAAAAACTCCACGCGAACGAAGTCGCAGATACAGTCGGTATTTATTATGCATAAATCAATATGAAAGAAACTTATACTTAATATTAACATAAACATTATTTACTTAGAAGGACATTAGAAGGATGAATATTTCTTGATGTATTTTTGTCTTGTTATATACTTTGAAATCATAATATGAATTTATATCAAATAGTTATTTTTATCACAACTTTGCTAGTCCGTAAAGTCAGCTTTTATTTATTTTTTGCCGAATATTTTATTTTTAGGATTATGGAAACATTAACAGACACGTATCAGTTCTGAACTATATCCATGACACTCTCAATCGTCACATACCATGAAAGAACAACATTTGGTCCTCTTAAAGGTCGATTGGAAAAGAAAGTTTAGTTTACATCTTCGTATAGTAGATCTCCCACGAGTATGAGAGAGTACATATGTATACATTAAGCAATGTGTATGAGAAGAAGGTCTTATAGGTTTGATAAACAAACATCTTTTTCAAAACAGTGAATAATATTCATAACTGTTCGAGTGGTTGGTGATTGTCGCATACAACACAACAAAACACATAGGCACATAAGACCTCCTTCTCATACACATTGCTTAATGTATACATATGTACTCTCTCATACTCGTGGGAGATCTACTATACCATGATGTAAACTAAACGGCCGGTAGATTAATATGGATTTTCCCAAAGTAAACAGAGAAATTAACTAACTTGTCAATTCCATGACTTGGGTGATGTCTCTATTAACTCATTCCCCTATTCAATAAACTCTACATTTTTCAAAACTTTCCATCAATACAGAAAGAGTTTTCCTATGATAAGCACAAAATGAACAAATTCAATAAACTGAGTGAAAAAGTTTTTATGTAAATAAATAATTTTCGGAAATACAAACATAAATATTTGAATTAAAAGTTACAGAATACACTCCAGGAAGAAGTGTATTTGCTACAAGGCGCGCATTATTGATTTTATATTTTAAGCGTAAACAGAATATTATATTTTAAGATAAATCAAACTTACTGGCATTAAGCGGCATAGCTGATGAATGCGTTGACATCGTTGCTATATGGTGACCACTATTATTGGCATGTTGAGACGAAAGGCCCGCGGCTGCCATATGTCCACGGGCCGTCGCTTGTTGATAGCTAAGCACTTGGCCGTGTTGTTGATAAAGGACGGCAGCGGCCCCTTGATGCTGTCCACCACTATGTGCCCCTCCGCCGCCGCTGCCCCCTCCACTTTGATGATGACGCCCGAAACCCGCCACTGTGATTTACTTTTAATTCTATACGTGTTAACAAGTTTTTTTGTTATCGATGTAGTTGTTGTTGCTGATATTGTTGATAATATAATTATAATTATTTATTGTATTATTTTGTATTATTTTATGTAATATTATTTGTTTCGATGTTAGCGATATTATCATTGTTTTTGATTGTTTTAAATTGAATTAAAACTTGTATTTAATCTGTGAATATTATTTTTATTACAAATAAATACCACAAATGTTTTTAGTTTTTTTTTTCTGTAGTTTCAAAGTTATTATTTTTAATAAACATATCTCATTGCAATGAGTTCGAAAAACATTTGCATTTGTTTTTTTAAATAAACGGAGTTTTTATACCTTTAGGAGATGTTTTCATCCAAACATGTATTTAATGTACAGTACCATGCGATCAAAAACATTCAAACTAAATTTCGAACTCTAATTAAAATGGAATTACATCAAAAATGTATTAAGGGTTCCTCACCTAATACATTTCGCCTAATACAACAAGGATTCAGACTGTATCTTGTAAACCGCCCACCAAATCGTCAAATGAACATAATTTTTGAGTTTTTTTTAGTTCAATTCACCTTATATAATGAATTTCATCTAAATCGAAAACAAAATTTTGCTATTTTTTAAGGTACCTTAAGAAAGGTCATGGATTTGTAAAAAATTAGTTTATAAAGTAAATTGAACCCAAGAAACACAAAAATGCAATCGATTTGCAGATAGGATGGACAATTTCCGAGATATGTGCCCCTTAAACGATTGTATGTCGCCTTTCATGGGGATTCAGACAATATCTCGTAAACCACCCATCAAATCGTAAAATTAACATAATTTTTATGTTTTATGGTTCCACTTTACATTATCTGGATTTCTCGATTTTTGGTAATTTTTTTAAGGTACAAAAATGCATTCGATTTGCAGATTTGGTGGATAGTTTCTAAGATATGTATTATGTGTGCTCCATTTATATAGGGTGTCCCGTAAGTCACGGACACAACTGAAGGTATGGATAGAAAAATGAATTTTGAGACGAATAGTCCTTTACCATTTTTTAATCAGACGCATAGTTATTAATTAAAATAAGTAACCAATCAGAGGCGCGCACTGGGTTACGACAGACACACCTACATGCATTCCCCACTAACATACTTACAAACACACACTCACACACGCTTTTGGCCGCCTCTGATTTTCACATTTTTATTCAGAATATGAAAATACTGTTAATACTGTAATAATATTTAAAAACGAAATTAAAATCCGACAAATATCAAGGAAACTACAAGCTTTTAAAGATTACTATCTGTCTCTTTCCTGCAAAAATACTAAAAACGGAGTTTTACGTGTATTTTAAATGGTGAAAGTGCAATATGACGTCATATAACATATCAAGAGGGTTATCACCCTCTTTGTCTAATCGGGAATTTCAATCATTCATATCTCGCTTATTTTTAAAGTTATTTAAAAAGTAATTTTATCTTGATATTTGTCAAGTAAACATTCTCAATTCAAGTGAAAAAAAATTTTCGTGCATATTCCCTATTACGCGTCTGATTAAAAAATGGTAAAGGTCTTTTCGTCTCAGAATTCAATTGTAATCCACACCTTCAGTTGTGTCCGTGACACCGTAAGTCACGGACGAGTAATAACGAGTACACAATGTTTATTTAAACTCGATTCTGGATAGCATGCATTCTTTTATATCTTTAAATCCACAAAATTAGCCGAATGGTTGGATAATCTTAAAACACTGAAAAAAATCTATAAGAATGTTTCGACTATCATAATGAAAACTACATTAATTGGCTAATTATATGTCCGGCTCTTGTGACTGATTTTATTAGCCAAAATTATTATTTTACCGTACAAAATTGACTACAATAAATGAAATTTTGATATTCTATTAAGAAAAATGATAACATAAAACATATAGAATAAGAGTGAAAAATGTAATCTAATATTTGAACCCTTCAAATATACACAAGGGAATGTGAAGTTATTTTGAAAAAACAATAATACAAAGATTAAGTGAATCATTCATGTACACCATATATATATATATATATATATATATATATATATATATATATATATATATATATATATATATATATACTGGTACGGCGAATCGAAACGCTATACTACCATCATTTACTTTCGTAGTGACATTCGTAGTTGACAAATCTCTTAATATTTAAAGGTTGTACTTATATCACATAATGGGTCAAATCAGGTCGAGTCGAATAAATATGTTTTTCTTTTCTCTAAGAAAAATATGATAAAATAGATATTTCTCTTTTCGTTTTTGTAATGTGATTTTTTTTATACGGATGGGTTTTTACTCGTCAAATTACTGGTATTTTTTTACGTTTATCAGGTTTTTAAAGATACATATATGGTGTTATATCATAACACTATCGTAATTTGTGTGTGCGTCAACCTAGAGAAAAGACTAACCCAAATTCACTTTTTCATAATTCAATTTTTTTACATAATTATTATAATAATTTTTACCGTTTATACCCCGCTTATATCAGCGGTTTCTTTCGTGTTTAATGTTATATATCCGGCTTATTTTCAGAATAAAAACCTCAATATAATTTCCCACCGCTTCCAATACTTAACATATTTATCGACACTACCACCAAATTTCTGTTTCAGCATATATTTTCGACTTATTTCTAATTTTCGACTTTCTGACGTTAAGTCTAATCATAAACTTTTAAACAAAAAATAGTTTCATCAAAATTGATCCAGTAGTTTTTACGTGATGCTCGAACAAACAAACAAACAAAAAAATTTTACCGATGATGCCGATTTTTTAATTTGTTACTTTTAGAATGGTCTAGCTAAGTTTAGTTTTGTATTTTGTTTTTGTGTGAAGTGAATAAATGTGAATAATTGTTGACTTATTCCACTGCACATGCTCAGTATATAACGATTTGACTTATTCAACAGCACATGCTCAGTATATAACGATTTGGGTTATTCACTCAATACTTCAGGTGAATGAAAGCGAGAATATACCCGAGTAATAGACACTATTTTACATAATTTCAGACAATCCTGATGATGAAATATGATGCATTTCTTCAACAGAAAGAAATTATCAAGTTTTATCCAAACCACGATAAATACTCCAAAAGAGTTTACCAATAAAGTATCATGTGAACGACACTTTGAAGAATTTAAATGTATAACGGTGGCCATTTGAGTCATTTGGTAGCCAATCCCATTATCATTAAAATAAGAAGATCTTATTAATTTTTTTCATAGAAACCCATATATTTATTCCTTTCATATGCGTATTTTACTTGAAATCGAAACAACTTTTACTTAAAGAGTTTGTTGATGCTTTGGAAAGTAGATGTTTTAGAAACATCCACTTTTTATCATTTTTCAATAATTATTTTAAGATTTTAAACAGTTTTTTATCAAAGAATTGCAATATTAATTTTTACACTAAAAACTTTTAGTTAATATTCTTTGCATGACAAAACAAAAACATATTTTAGTTGGAGTTCTTTATAATTACAATATTTTCGAAATACGTTAAAAATTTGATGTTATTCGAAAACAATTTTCAGAAAAAAGTTCAAAAAAAAGCTTCTTTTTTTTAATAGAATACGAAATGTTACCTTGAAAATGATTTTGAATAAAAATATTCATACCCAAGATGCTAGATCATAAACCTTTATGGTTATGTAGTATGTAAATGGCTGTCACAACCTGATATGTATAGATACTTCATTGTACCCAGAAATATGAAATTTATATTTTATATATATTTAATGGTTTCTGTAAACTTTGTGTCTATCCAACTATTGTTAGTATAGGTGCATAAGCAACAATAGTTTGACATCAACCATGTTTGATATGAAAATAATATTTTTATTTATTATTTCATAAAACTATATTAAAATGAGTACCTCAAACTATTTTTAAACACACACCCACCATTCCACCAACTACGATGGTGGAATATCATTTTCTAAGTATGATTAACTCCAACGTACAATTAATTACTCCAATATAATCGTTCTATACCGCACAATGAATTAACAATATAACGATTGTTCATAATGGTGTTGGTATAAGAGTGTTTATGGATTGTTTGGTTTGTTTCCAATGATAAAACACAAATAAACAAACAAACAGGCCATAATTCCAATGACTTTTGTTTAATAGAACATTGGATTTATACGAGTATGTATGTATGTATATAATATATATTTCAGTATATAAACGATAATATTGTATTTATGTATGTGTGTACTACATGTGTATAGAAACGTTTTATTTCAGTAACGCTGATAACGCACGTTCACCAACTTTGTCACCTGTAAACTAGACTTTATCTATACAAAACTATTTTATTATAATAAAATACATTATTACGGGTAAATCTGACTAAAAGTAATTTACTGAATATAATAAGTATACAGTATGTCACTATCCTATTTATTTTACTACCATTGTGCTTTAAGTATAATGTCGAAACTACGCTTAAAGTGTGAAACAGGTGATCAATGAGTGGTTGAATAAACACCGTGATCACTGGGTAAATATACCGCAACAAAAGCTCGGGAAAAAATCGTTTCGGAATGCATCCAAGAGGCTGTCCCTCGATGTACTGAACCTGAGCAGAATACAACTTCGGAATGTTACCGGATTCATCACTGTGCATTGTCACCTACGAAAGCATCATCACATAATAGGACGCCATAACGTATCCATTATGTGTAGACTCACCCCGAATATATAAACTTTCGGGAAAACCTGATAAGCAAAACATGGGAGAAGTGAATTTTGCTAGGCTGAAGAGAAAGGGGAGCATAATGAGTCATACGGTCGACGTGCAATATTATAAATCCCAATATATATCCATCTATCTAAGGGTAATATTAATTTTAAATCGACGAAATTATACCTTAAATCTGCTCTTTTTAATTGTATTCAACTTTTTAACGACTAGTTAAAACTAGTCATACTGGACTGGATTGAAGAAAACATATTTTGGTACAGATGCTTATAAAATATTCTAATTACCTCATTTCCACATCCCCGTATGTCTGTCAGTCGGCCATATGTATAAAGTTAAATAAAATTGCACTAATAATTGTATCAGTATATACAGGAGTTTGAAAAAAATTTTCTCACTTGTTCGTTCTTGCAAAAGTACTATCGAAAAACAAGTTTAGATAAAATTATCGTGTATCTTAATAAAATTTATAGACGTATTCATCAAAAAAAGAGTAGAAGAATCAAGTTTTGAAAAATGTGACTAATGACTAATGGAAATCTGTGGTCTTCAACATCACGAAATAGGATATGTAACTTGATTATGATTCGTCAAAAGAAGATTTAAAAACACGACCATGTTCCATTAGTGAAGACTATTGTACATATTTTGTAAACTTCTAAAAGTCAAACGACTAATGTTTAATTTGTTTCTATCTAACAAATGTGAAAATATTTCCTTTGGCTAAAATTTTGAGATACCCGGCATAAAGAAATGCTATTGATTTTATATTCGGATTCATTTATTTACACAAGCAAAAATATGTTTACAATTGAATTTCACTATACATTTATTTGATTACTCTTTACCAACACTCCGGGTTAGCTGATTCAAAAGAAGGAATTATTGATAAAACAATTTCAAATTCATTGGTCTTCGTATAAACCTGTACTTGATGTACTCTTTTGATCAAATATGGTCGATATTGTTCAAATATTACAACCGATTTGCACCAACTCCATTCAGTTATCGAAAAAAATGTTAACACAAAAGTTGTTTTATCATTTAAAACAAAAGTTATTTTTCTTTTTGAGACCGAAAAAGTAAAACAAAAGGTATTTATCTTTTCGAAATCGAAAAAGTTCTGCTTTAATCGAACAGCAATTAGAATGTGAATTATTAATTCATGAACATACGTTGATACATTAATAAACCATATAATTATGAAAATCAACTTGAGGCATTATTATTATTATTAATACGAATTAATTCCATCTAATCAATTTTATTGGAAATCGATTTAAACAAATGAATTATGTGTACTAGAATATACAAGCCGTGTTTATTGAGTGACCGTGTTATTATACGTAACAAGAATGAAAAATAAAAATAAAGTATTTTTTTTATTATTATAAGCTTTTATTTAGTTTCACCTGTACCGGTGTCTGTAATGGAATCTTGCAAATTAAATTTGACCCACTTCCTCTTATTCTACAGAATTGAATTTTTACATGTTGGTTCAGTTGCGATGATAATGCATTTTGATGATAAGCATGGCCGGAATCGACAAGGGGTTTGGAGGAAGGAGTAGACACAAAATTTGGTATATCTCTCTTAATATTAAAAAAAATCGAAAAACACATAAGAAGTAAACAAATAGTTTTAATATAATTAATTTTCTTTTTTTTCTATTTCTCTAATATTTACAGAGATATTGATGGTCGGTCGCCGCAAAATGGCGATTTATAATTTCCACAGTAACCCCTATGATATGGGTATCAAATGAAAGGGCTTGATCAGCGAAACACAGTAATTAAAGTGACGGCAATGTAAATCCAATCTGGCGGCCGCTGCAAAATGGCGATTTATAATTTCCACATTAACCTCTATGATATGGGTATCAAATGAAAGGGCTTGATGAGCAAAACACAGTAATTAAAGTGACGGCATTCTAAATACAATATGGCGACCACCACAAACTTATAAAAGCTTATTTTTAAAAAAACCCGTTTTTCGTTTATCTTGTTATTGCAAGTAAAATAGAAAATGTGAACTCTTTTAATACAAATATAGTCAAATCATCTTTTTATAAAAACCTTCATTATATTTATGAACAATTTTATTATGCTTAAAGATAGATATCTTAAAGTCTCTACAGTCTATCTATACTATGCGCAACCTGTAATATTGAAATATATTAGTTCAAACTATTCGAATACTTTTAATTATAATATTTCACTCTAGTTCGTACATGGAGATAATTTTTTACGATTTTGCGAACTCAAAGTCACTTTTTAGTTTCAGCATATGCTCAATAAATCTTTGTTATCTGTTTTCGTTATTGTATTGATAAATATACGGATGGATATCGAGTATGTGTTAAAATTTCGACGGATGAATAGAACCACAAACGTTTATACCCTTTATCAAGTTTTTTGCCATGTGCTATGGCCATCAGTTGATATCAGTTTTTAAAATTTTATAATTTATTTTCGCCTTTCTAAAACTGAATGAATAAGGCACAAATCAAAAATAAAATTTTAAAAACTGACAAAAACTTTTGTGGCCAAGTGTACACTCTCTAATCAAAACAATTGATTGCTTTTTTCACAAATTTGTCTATATTTATAGTTGAATATGAGTCTAAGAAAATTTTTTTATAGATTTTAATTATGAATTGCGTAATAATTCAGCTTTTCTAAAATCCTTTCAATTTAAAGTATAGCACCACATAAAAATTCACTTATTTTAAGTCATGACACCATACATCAGTTAACGATTATAACTTTGCAAGACGTACACCATTTATCCTATAGTTTTAAACCTATATTTCGTAAAAAACATTTGATCAATCAATTTTATTATTTTGTCATAGACAAACCCAAACAAAAAAAAATCAATTCCTAATAGGGACTACAGACGTTCAACCTGTGCAGGAACATTTTAAGGACAAACGAATGTCCGGTCGTAGGTTTGCTAGTCTGTATAGCTGTTGCAAAACAAAATTACATGTCCTTGATCTGGTTGCAGTAAAAATCAAAATTATTTGATATTTTGTGGGAGGAGTTTAATGTTGCTGTACTAGTTGCTCGTGTGTAGCGATATTTGCAACATATTATCTAAAATTTTAAAATCTTCTAATATTTTTTTATGTTTTATTACATAGATTGTCAAAAAATATGTGCCAACAAATGTCACACAATAAACTTGAAAAAACTGTAGAGATACATACAAATAAACTAGTAGATAAATAAACTACAAATTAAATGAGATAGATAGAGACAAGATGACGAGTGATTGAATTTTTAAGATAGAGTAATAAAGAAATGAAGTAATGTTCCCATTTTTGGTTGCACGTCTGTAGGCAAAATATTTTGTAGGCGGAGTTCAATGTTGCTGCACAATGTTCCGCGTTTGTAGCCTACTTAAGGCATTAATATAAAAGTTGTAGCAACAAACAATATATGAATATGATGCTAAATATTTAGTTGAGAAATATAAGAATATAGATTAAACCATACAACTATTTGTTTTATTCAAGTCAATTAATGTATATAGTGTAAATGTATTTATGTATTAGTAGAGCTCAATATATACGAAAAGCCATTAAACACAATCAAGATTAAATCACAAAACTTGAACATAACTGTTTAAAATACTTGTAATACAATATATAATCTAAAAACTATGTACAGAATGTTCGGAAAAATAGATTAATTGCGAGGTAGAATTTATCGAATTGAAACATAATATTTTTACTGGAAACAATGATTTGTAGAAAAAGCAAACTAGCTTCGCAAAAGATATTATAAATACTTCTCTCTAATCTATTTGAAAAACTTGATCACATTCTAAGCGTAAAAATTACTGATATATTATACGCAGTTACATTTAGAATGTCTCACTTGATTCAGATTTTTTGCAGGGAAGTGTACATTTGTTTAATGCATTTGGTTAAAACTGTAAACAAAATAGGTTTTTACTTAAAAAATCAATCATCACAAGTGAAAACAACAATTTACTGAGTTATGTTCTCAAATACACTGCATATACTGAGTTTATTATCAATGTGAGAATCCTTTATTTTACATTTTACAAATGCAAAAATGAATAAAAATGCAAAAATAATAATTGATGTAATAACTGAAATGGTGACAAGTCCTTTCAGTTTATGAAAAAAATTTTCAAACAAAAATTGTTAATAAAAGTTGTAAATTGTGTGACGGATGGACAGACGAATGGATAGGTGTGGGATTAATTTGTATATCTTCTGCGTATCAACGTGTTGTCAAGTTGGTAGCTATTATGCTACCGAAAATTTTATTATTTTTATCAATAACAACCAATTTATATTCAGTTTAGTTTAGGATTAAATACAATCGATTTTACTTGATCTTACTTGATCTTAAGATCAAACATGATCTTAAAATCGCAGCATATAAATTACTATTGCCGACGGAAAAAGTTTTGAATATTATCTCAGAAAAAATAGTTAATTGGTCAGTTTTAGTACATCGTGTTTTCAAATTACGGAAAAATTATCAAATTAGTTCGAAAAAAGTTGGTCACATTCTAGTAAAGTTTTGTTGCATTACTTTTTCCAACATTTTGTACATGTTGTAATATTATACACTAAGATTCCGTTTCTTGTTTGGAGGTTTTATTTTGTTAATGTGGGTGTTTAGTCCTTGGGAAGAGATATAGGGTTTGGGGAAGATAAGTGAACGAATATGAGTGAGATATATAACCAATAAACTAGACTAGGTAATTTGTGCACATTTATTTCGAATATTTTTATATTAAAGCTTTTTATAAACAAAGGAGTCCTATTTATAAATTATCCATTACTTTACACATAAGAACAAGTCTAAAAAACAACTAAAAGTCTTACAAGCATTACCTTCCGCCATAAAATCTACCGACGATAATTAAATTAAAAAGCATCGATCGCTACATGATAATATTGAAAAAGAAAGTACAGGGAGAAGTGAAATTATGCCGATATAAAAACCACTTAACTCGAAACCAGTCAATTCGATTAATGCACACCCGATGGGTGTATTCTGAATTCTCAGATGTCATGACAACGTCGTAGTCAGCTTTTACGATTGAAGAAATAACTCAAGTAATTGTGCAAGAAATTATCTTTTAGTAAAGCGTTTTGAAAGAGAACACCTTCTTCTAAAAAGTTATAAACTTTTTTTTAAATATTGATTATGAATTAAACTAATTTTTGAAAAATGACATGCATCTCTGTACGTATGCATGGATGCATGGGGATACGCTACAGATTGCTAACATTGGCCAATTCTTATGATTCGTTTTTATCGATCTATCCCTATTGATTTGCATAATGATTCTTCGAATTCAATTGCTATGTTTCACATTGAGTTTTGCACGCATTATTTCTATACTGCAACTAATGAGTGCTATCTTAAAACATCGCATCAATATAATTGGAAACATAAGATATGAGAGCACATATTTCAATAATATTAATAAAAGAATAAAAAACTTGCAACGTTAAAAATACCGACAAAAACGATTATCATTATCTCTACAATTTTCGATACAAATGCGCCCTAACTATCTGGTCTACTTAATATTGTTAATATAACCGAATATCGCTTTTTCTACTTTCCCGTTTTATATATTTGTGTTTGTTGGTTTGGTTTTTAAACTGTTCTTATTATATAACGCCAATTTATTTTCTTTCATTATCTGATCTTATTTGAGCACACCAGAGGAGGTTATATATATATATATATATATATATATATATATATATGTGTGTGTGTGTATATGTTGGTTGTGTGTAAAACCTTTGAAATTGTTTTATTTTTAAGTTTAGTAACATTATTGTTGTTATATTGTTATTGTAGTCGGGTATTTAACTTGTTATATTTATGGAGTATTTTAATTTGTTTGGATTTGTTTTTTTTTCTTTCGTTTTTTCGATTGTAAAAATACTAACAACAAATGTAGATTAAATGATTTTATACAGAAATATTTTTTGTAGAAAATAATTTGAACATTGCAAACACAATGTGGGTTGATTTAATTTATTGAAATACGGAAACTAATATCTAATTATTAAATGCATAAAATAACTACCACAAACTTGGTTGAACATATTTTTACACTATAAATAAAGTTTAAGAAACAACATTATGTTACTGATAGAATATCAATATTTATTGTGTTTAGTGACCATTTGTTGTATCAATCCCAGTATATACGGATAATATTTTTCCGAAGAGTTTCTAAACATGTAGTTTTCCTTGTTAATTTGTTCATCACTGGCAATTATGGGATTAATACTAAATAGTGCTAAGTTGTAAAAAATGTAGTATACAATCTCAATCTAATCATATAATTGGTGTGGTTTCTCAGCTGAAACTTTTTAACGCAATTACTACAAGGCAACTACCTTAGTGAAATTTGTTTCAATTTTTCATAATAACGACCTACATACTTTTGCATTGGAATTCTTCAGAAAAGTATTCTTCGTATAAACTGTTAGTATGATTGCCTTTCGGTTATTTTATACCAACAGAAGTGACTAGCGTTTACTTAATTGGACATTTTAAGTAATATATCTGAACTTTGATAACATTTTTTGAGATCAAATGCTTGATATGAAAAATCATACACATCATCATAAGATGGGAATCGAATCCAAACAAACGCTCTGCTTCTAACATACCTGATATGTTATGGTAGTGGAATGCATCTCAGAGACACATGGAGTTGGTCAAGAATGGTCAAGAGGTTGTGGGTTCAATTCCAATCCTAGATGTGTATGATTGGACATATTAGCGAATTTCCCCAAAGGAAATCAGCTATTGTTTTTGTACCAATGTTTGAATTTCGTAAAAATTTCTTCAAATGTCCATCGATCATACCTACTGGATTTCAAAAATCACTAACGTAAAAATGTTTATATATGTATATACGTACATATATATAAGTTTATGTGTCTGTGGACTCTCTAGTGGTCACAGTTTTATTCCGATTGAAATGGAATTTGGTATTTGAAGCGCTTTTGGTATTCAAAAAGTCAAGTTCGTTAATGGGTAAAATCGGATGAGGGAAAAGGGGGGTTTAGCGGGAGGCAGAAACATAAAATATGACATATCTCCCTTAATATTTGAAAAATCGAAAAATTTATCAGTAGTGTTGTAGGTACTTAGTTAATCTGTAAATTTGTTTCTTATCATTTTTCTGTTACACTAATATTTACAGAAATATTGACGATTTGAGATTGAAAATTAAATTCCTTAATATCTCTGTACACATTAGAGTTCTCGATTGTTCTAATATTAAGAATGTTATTTTATATTTTGTTTTCTTCGTTCTCTATGCCCTCCTTTCCCCTTGATCTAACCATTTAGTAATAAAATTAGCTTTGAAAATACTTAAATCATATCAGATAAGACATTTCATTTGATTAAACTATAATTGTGGCCACTAGAGTTCGAATTGTGGAACCAAGGAAATTCAGCAACGTTAACGAAGCTCATGCGTACGCCTATTTGTCCAATCAGTCCCATCAGACATCAAAGTCATTAAGTTATTACAATAATTTTTGGTAGAAGAAAAAGAGTATCTCCGTGTAACATCCCTTACAAAAGTCTTCAGTGTCTTTCTATACTATATTATAATAGTAAAACGAACGATCAGAATGACGGAAGCGGATATTGGATAGTTGAATGAATAAATATTTCAAATCGATAATAAATATCATTATAATCTCATTACCCAAAAAAAATTTTATATATGAATTTTGTAATATATATATATATATATATATATATATATATATATATATATATATATATATATATATATATATATATATAAATTCAAGTAAAATATACCCATTTGGTTTGGTACCTTAGGTATACAGGTTATATAATATTTTTATTTTTTTTTATATACACTTCCAATCCAACGACACACTCAGGAAGATTGAAACGTCCATAACAGGAAAAGATATTAAATTTACTTTAAAGATTGTATATTACAATATTTTTTTCTAGGTTATTACTTTTATATATATATATATCTTAATAAATCTTGTTTTTCATTTATATTGAATCGATTTTCATTACAAGTTTGTAGTAATTTCTAATTTTGTTGCATTATCTACGCTTTCTATTTAAAATGAATCAATTTTTGTATAATTCATGACAGTAATTTTTAGATCGATTGATTAAAAAAATTCGAAGAGCTCTGTAAGTGCTTTTTCACAGACAGTGACTTTGCCGTCGTTTGCAATTAATCATCTTTGTCGAATGTAAGAGACAGAGAATATTTTTAAGAAGATATAATATGGTTTATTTCTTGCAAAACACATGCAGTTTACAAAGAGAGAAATTCGGATTCAATAGCAAAGCCGCTGTGTGTGAAAAAGCCTAAGAGTCTATGATTACTAACGGATAATTAGGATTCAAAAAAGCATGAGTCATTACTAAATACTGAATAGGTATTTTAGAGTCTAAGTATGTGAAAACAATTAATGGGGCCGTTAATTTATTAAAACTATCGGCGTATGGACAACAACGAAAGTAACCGGCTATGCTTGTGAAGGTTTTCTACCGTTTCCTTTCACAAACTCCAGATAAATATTGGCGTAGTTCCTATCAAATCAGTCACACAACCAACCAATTTTTGGTCTACATACAAATTCTGTATTCTTTAAGAATCGGTAAGAAAGGCCTAGAAAGGTCTTTCTACCACACTTCGACCTACCCTCCGCTACTACTACATGTGAAAACAAATAGCGTTAATCAACTATAATCTTCTCTTATCAAACAGTAGCTAAAAAGGTAACGTCTGTCCATTTTACCCGTTCATTCTTTGACACTACTAAGTATAAATATCAATAATTCATTATCAGATCTATCACAAAATTATGATCTTTTAGACAACAAGCATTCTTCATGAATCAACTGATGGCGTATACTGAATTGAGTTTAGTGTCCTATAGATTAGTTAATCTCGTTCATCAGATACTTTTATTGTCGGGCAGGTACTAAACATTTCTTGGAACTAAATTCAAATACAAATAAACATTGACATGAAATATGACAGTCAACTTGTTTGACGACTGTTATCTTTACACCCTCTGTCTTTAGGCAATATATTTAATAACTTTATCAGGAAAATAGTGTTTCAAGAATTACTTACGATGTAATGTAAATCTTTAAGGAATAAAAAATTAATATGCAGACTTATGAACCAGTCCCAACCGTTCAGCAAACCCCCACAAAAAGCGCTAGTAGCAAGTATACTTAGAAATATCGAATATAAACCAGTTGAAACATTCTAAGTTGCAATTATGTAATATTACACTGAGCATGTGAAATACCGTACACATAGAATATGATTTACTATTTCAAATATATTACATGCGAGTATACCTAACGATAATCATCCCCTTTACCAACTACTTCACAAACAATACATTTATACGGATCCTATGATTATCCGTGGTAACTTTCGATTCTACTTAACCAAAATCACGTTCAAAGCAAATCGTACCAAAAGGACGTATTTTCTTGAATTGTTTTTAATTAAATTACACACATTAGATTTTAAAATTGAGATAAATAATAGTTTAAAAAAACTAAAAAAACTTATTTTTCATTTTTTAGTTGAATTTTCTATAAAAGCGTGTTTTTTGGTTTTTTAAACTATAATATTTTAAACTATTATTTATTTTTTCAATACTTTTCAATAAGTATTTTTAATCAGGGACTTTTCAGAAGTTTCACTTCTACCGTGTGTGACTTGCACACACACACATTTTTTTTTAAGTCAGTAACTTATCTGGGAAATTGATGAATCCTGGCTAATCTAATCAGGATAATCGGATATTTGAATCGAATTATTGCATTGTCATCGGTCTTTGACAGGTGTGCAAAATTTGAATTAAATCTGATCGTTCAAAGTAGGAGAAAATCGAGCCCAAAAGGGTCGGTTACATACATACATACATACAAACATACATACAGGTGAAACTAATAAAAAGCGTATAAAAAAGGGTTTATTTACTTATTTGTTTGTTGGTTTGTTTATCTGGCTACGATGGCGGAAGCTGAATATACAACAATAAACGTGAGCGAACTGCTGGTATTAGCTAGTAATTGAAAAGTTTTTCTTAATTTATAAATTAAGTATATGTAGTTATGTAATTAATTATATCGAATTAAGTGGTACACATGGCACGAAAGTAGCGTTTTTTTGTTCAAAATTGTATTGCCTAATTCATTTGGTTTTCGAAAAAATGCTTCAGATAAAAGTTGTTCATTATAAATAAACTACCAATTTTTGTTCGAAATATTTTCCCAAAAATCGAATGAATAATTGGCATAAATCATTTATAATTTTGAAAAACGAACACCTTTTTTTGTGGCCCATTGAACCGATACTTACATTTAATTGACAGAAACATATAATTTATATTCAAACAAGTACAAAATTATTTAAGTAATAATTGTATTTCAATTTATATTTGTTGTTTATATATTAAGTTGGGTTTTCATTTGTCAGTAATTACATGGCAAATGACATAATAATGACCGAAAATATATATTTACGAACATATGAATAATGTTATTATGGAAATTAGAACGGGAAAATAATGAATTATTTTTGTTTTAAGTTTCAAGTAAATCAATTTTTAAATAAGGTAATAGATACAATAAAATTTCAAATTCACCCCAATACCTAGATCAGTTTTTGTATTATAAATACGTATTTCGACTACACAGTAGTCATCATCAGTATATATAGTAAGTCGTAAATTACTCTTTGACAATTAGAAATAAATAGAAAATTGAAATCAATAGACAAAAATAAATAAAAATGAAAAAACTGAAACTGGTGACAGTTTCACTGAATCTATCTTGCTAGATCTCTGTCCAACCCCAACCCTTTTGCATGTGAATTCCGGTTTGATCCTCTTCACGACAAAATCTACAGATATCATTCCCTGTGAATATGGCTATCATTTTCGAACAGTATGCTTATTTTTCGTACTTGAGTGCGGATAATAATTTTGGGAATATCAAGAAAATAATTCCTAAAATTAAACGTGTTATAATTTTCAAATATACGTAATCTTTTCTACATGATTACGTGATAAGTAGATAATTAAACGATCGTGAGCAGTAATTGTTTATTTAGTTATATTTTACATAAAAAATATTTAAATTAACAAATTAATGTAGACTTTAAACCGTTTGAGTTTACGAAATAATTTTAATAAATCGTCAAACATTTAGAAGTGATTTAAAGGCAATTCACACACAAACATTTATCTAACGAATGAAATACATTTATATGAAAATATTAAAATAAACGAGGAACTGTTAAAAGTGAAAATTAAAAGAGGAAAAAAAAAGTATCATTATTACAATTTAAGTGTGCAAAAAAAAACAAAAAAATATAAATTTTTTTTATTTTTTTACATTCTCAAATAGAATTTATTTTAATTCTTGGGGTGTATAACGATTTAAGTAATTAAGGTTAATTAACAAATGTATTATTAAACTTTTCTCTGTGTTTTTTTCTCTTTTTTTTTCAATTCTTAGACATTACTCATTTCAAATTCATTTACATATTATTTGTATTATGTAAAAATGTAAGTTTTTTAAATGATATGCGACATTAGTATGTAAATATTTTTTATTTAATTTAGCTGATTGTATTACAATTAATATACATATTTTTAATTAAATATTGATATGAAAAAATTCGTCACGCAGGAAGTTCAACTTAGCGAATTTCCTTAGAATACATAAATCACTCTCTAGCGGTCACAGTTTTAGTCTGATCAAAATTAAATGTCGTATATGATTTTAGTATTTGCAAGTCCAATTTTATTAAATAATGACATACGTCGAGGGGAATGGGAGGACGGGTATATAGAAAGAAGAAAACACAAAATATAAAATATCTCTCTTAATATTAGAACAATCGAAAAATGCGTAAGGAATAAAGCTGTAGAAAATCACATTTGCTACAATTCATCAACTCATCATTTTTGCTCAAACTCTAATGTTTACAGAGATATTAAGGAATTTAATTTTCAATCTTAAACCGTCAATATTTCTGTAAATATTAGTGTAACAGAAAAAATGACTTAAAGTACCTACAACTTTACTTCTTATAAATTTTTCGATTTTTCAAATATTAAGAGAGGTATGTCAAATTTTGTGTTTCCCCCTCCCATTAAACCCCCCTTTCCCCTTGTACGATTTTACCCATTAACGAACTTGGCCTTTTGACCAAATTTCATTCCGATAAAATGAAAACTGTATATATATATATATATATGTATATATATATATGTATGAATATATATATATATATATATATATATATATATATATATATAAATATATATATATAAATTTTACAGATGGTGATTTTTAACATCTACTAGGTAGGATCGATGAACATTTGAAGAAATTTATGCGAAATTTTGACTTTGGTACGGGACCAATAGCTCTATTTCCTTTCAAGAAATTCGCTAAAAAATACGTCATCAACCAGGTATCGTACCTCGGACCGTTAGATTTCTACACCAATGATATTGATTTTTTCAAATCAATATTTAATTAAAATTCAAAGACCTGTTTATCTATATAGTATACAATTATTCCTTCATACTATGACTTAGTAGCCTCAATGGAAATTGGCATTAGTATTGTATATTGTGTAACTCTGATTTCTGGTTAAAAGTTTGTTTTAGTTTTAAAATCAAACCTTTTTTACAATTTCTACAACCTAATGCTATATTCTTTTGGCTTCTGTAGTATTTAGAACTATTTAAATATAAAAAATCCATAACAATTCAAATTTATCTTTTATTAATATTAACACATTTACATTCCTGAAGAAGAAATATAACTACAAACAATAATTGTCTGTTTTTACTAATCATAAATTTAATCATAAGCATTCTTTAAGATCAGTAGAATAAAATGATATACCTCAAATATTTAAGTCAAAAATTATATATTAGTCCTTTAATTGGATAATCTATATTGAATTAGTAAAAAAATTCTCAATTATACAAAATACTTTTATTTCTCACGCATAGAATCTTGACTACATAAATCTCATTTGGGGAGATTGAAAAAATTGAGCTATACAACCCAATTGCAAGTCTAGTATCTATAAAAGTAAAAACAGAGTTGTCCAACTTTTACCAAACTGTACACAAAACTTTTTAAATTGATATTTAACTTTTAACTATTAAGCTACTAACCTTTAAGCGTAACACATGTATTGACATTTCTATTTTATACATGTATATAGGTAACTGAATGGATAACGTATTTATGGTCATATTAA
The DNA here is from genome assembly GCA_963920215.1 of Nineta flava. Taxonomy (NCBI): domain Eukaryota; kingdom Metazoa; phylum Arthropoda; class Insecta; order Neuroptera; family Chrysopidae; genus Nineta; species Nineta flava. The sequence continues at coordinate 106,570,334 of OY986041.1, read as the reverse complement.
TTTCACTTGTTTAAATAATTTCACGAGTAAATAATATCGTTGTATGTTTTCAAAGAGTTAGAATTTTGTGACAATTAAATAATCTGCTAGCGATGTGAATATCTCAGAATGTTTTTAACCAATCATAAAACAAAATTACATATTTACTCAGTAGAGCATTGTTCAGGATTGCCAGAGGTCGTGGGTTCCCTTATCCCTATCCCTAAATGTGTATGCGTTTTCACATCAAGCATCAATACTATAAATGACATTTACTCTAGTTTAATAATACAAATAATCTCAAAATTTCTTTTTATTCTGAGCAAAATTCTGTTTCAATGTGAAATTAACAAAATTTAAAATGAAATTATTCCTAAAATTATTAGATCGTGAATTAAGTATTCATTAGATTATGTACTTCTTTAAAAAGAAAATACCAAATTGATTTTTATTCTCAGTATATAAACAAGTGCTCAATGTTTAATAATACTGTCTTTTTGAGTACAATATTTTTTTTTTCTTTTACTAAAAAAAACATCAAAGCAAATTTAATGTCACTTTGGTAATAGAAATTTCTATAATCGAGTTAAATCGGTAAAAGAACTTGTAGGAAAAAACTCTACTAAAAGTGTATATGAGACGATACTTGATACGACGAATAAGACGTATATTCGTCAAGGAGATAAAATAATTACCCAAGAGGTTAATCTTTCTTAAACAGATTTTCTAAAGCATGCAAAGTAAATAATCTCATATACAACTACGTTCTACAATCTTTATATTCATAAAAGTAAAAAAAAAGAAGAAGCTATCATGCTGTGACTATAAGAACCCATCTATAAAATACAAATTGTTCAAAAATTTGTATAACGATAAAATTTTAAATAGGTATATTAAAAAAATATAATAACATTTTTATACTGTCAGATTTTCTAAGAAGAAAATAAGAATTGAAAATAAAAACGCTATTTTTGTAACATGTTTGACGATCTCTTACGATTCAAAAAAACAAAAAAAAAACTTCACAAAAAATTCATCACGTTTTTCAGCAAAAAACTGTGTATTCTAGAATTAAACTTGAATTATTAAAAAAAACATTTGTGATATTTATTTGATAAAATTAATTAAAGAAAGTTTTGTTTACCAAAAATATTTATAAATTTTTTTTTTTTACAAATATCACCGATAAAATACAATGACTTAAATAAAAAGCACTCGAAATTCAGTGGAAACAGTTGCTTTTTTCACGACGTTTTTAAGTGTTTTTCATTTTTGTTTATTTTACAAGAAAATATTTTATTTGTTTTTAATGTTAAATTACTGAATAAACCACGTCACACCGATATTGTTTTAATATTTACTTGAACGCATCATATCTGATGTAAAGTATGCAGTAAACACGTCAACAATGACGCTTACAAATATTGATAATACGATATTATTCGCGGGCCGAGCGTCGAGGCCGACTAACAAACTAATATCGGCCAAGCGTCGACGGCAAGGCATCGCCGAGACGTGCCGCGCCGTTATATATTGCGCATGTCTATTCTGATTGTATATAAAGGAATATATATATATATATATATATATATATATATATATATATATATATATATATATACACATATTATATATATATATTGTATTTGAACTAATGATATAACATTTTGATACAACCTGCGGATTAGTCCTGTATTAATTGTATATATACACATAGATATATTTCTTCTTTCTATTTTGATGTTATCTGTCTCACTTATATATTATTGGTTATTAATTGTGTAAAAGTAGGATATAGATAGTTTATAATTGGAACAGGGAAATCAATCAGATCAGATCAGAAGATACTACGGTTATTATGTTGTTATTGTTCGTTTCTTGTTCTTCAAATCATCGCATTGTTTTCTTTTCATTTATTATAAATTCATCGAAGAATTCAATTTCAAGGTGAATTCGTTTTTCTTCTGCCGTTACTCTATTTTGTTGTTAGTAGTATTCGTAGCGAAGGGTAGGCTCCTCGAAGTCTCGCAACTAGACTTATCTAGGCTTTTTTATTAACCCATAGAGGACAAGGAATTTGTATGTTGACTATAAATTGGTAGGTTGGGCAGTGGCGTAGCGTGCCTTGGGCCCCGTATAAAAATTTGTTTGGGGGCCCTTATGAAGGGTAAAGATTTCTCGCAAAATAAAAAAAAATGTTTGCATAAAATTAAAAGAAATATTTATTCATCATAATTATCTATCTGTCACTTTTTCCAAAATTTTTACAAACAATACAAATTAAATATACACTCTCAATTTTTGCTTACGCACGTCGGGGGCCCCGTATAATTGATACGGCAGATACGGCGGTAGCTACGCCCCTGAGGTTGGGCCATTGCAGCTGACTTTGATATGAACTATGCCGATATTCATCTGGAGTTTAATCTATTCTATTTTGGCCTATTTTACACGTCTCTGAAATAACGTATATACCACATTCAAGAGTTACTGTTTTAGTAATTTTGGAACATATTTCTCACCTTTACAAAGATGCCTCAACCTCAATCATACCGGATTTTTTTAATTTTGATTTTTTTTTAAATCAGGAAGAGATACATTAAAGATGTTCCCGCATACTACCACTTTTCGACAGATTGTGCTCATTTTTTTTTCACAGGCTAAAAATAATGTTTTCTAATAAATCCCGAAGTTTCAGAATTTTTGACCGTTTAGAACGCGAGATAATGAATATTAAAGTTATCATTCTCTGTCACTCTCTCTCATTAGAAGCATGTAAAACTTCATGCCCGCCCAACTATTATCAGTTGTATTAGAAAAAATAATCGACAGAATTTAAAAAAAAGACTAGGAGAGTAAAGATAAATATTATAAAATATAAAAAAAAATCTTGTGTTACTGTTTTGTTTTCGAAATATAAAAGTTTAAATTTATTTATTTTCTTAAAATCAACATTATTTTGTATATGTGAACAGTGTTTGTGTCTATGTGTTGTGTATGTGTGCTTTTGTATTTGTGCTTTTAATAAAATCAAACCGGTTTGTTGGGCTGATTGCATAACACAGTGCTGGTACATCCTTTACAAACAAATTTGTTGTCATGTAAGTGAGTTTTAGCAAAATAACAATTATTCTGAGGGATGAAAGGTGAAAAAAAAATAGCAAGGGGTCAGATAAGAAGATCAACATGCTTTTGAGAGAGTTTTTGAAAAAATTCGATCGTTGGGATCAATAAAGCACCCAGTCTCATTTAAGACATTAAATGAATTTCTTCATAACAAAAATCAATTCTCTTTTGTAAAAACACCGCGTTCGTAACAGACTGAATTTTGTATTTTTATATCAGCGAAAACGAATAATAGGAATCTAATAGGGTTTAGTTTTTCAGCTGGAATTCGATACTGATTCAATCAGGGGATTTTTTTGAGTGAGTATATCCGTTTCTTAGCTCAGTCCGATTCATGGACTTATCAGTCCGTTATTGACTTAAATAGATGAGTTCCTTATAAAAAAAAAAAATTTGAATTGGCATTGATAGGCGGACGTTGTTACTCAGCAAAATTTGTCAAGGATAAAAGAGGGCCTTAAAGATCAAAACCATATTTTCTTAATTATCTAATAAGAAAAACTCTAATAATAACAGAATTAATTACAGTTTTAACACTTATTTATGTTGGAATACTGATAATATATTAATGGATATTACTAATGTCATCATTTTAACGTTAGATACATTGCAAATTTTTCTAAACTTTAAAAGTCTATGTATATTTCAATTAACAAAACAAAAAAACAAAAAATATTTCATACTCGAAATTTAACCGATAAATTGAAGTTAAAAGATTGGAACACGTATGCATTCGACTGTAAATGTTGCGTGTATAATGCGTTCTCAGATATATGAACTACAACAAAATGTAAAACCCGTGTTAAGTGCAAGAATCCACGCACAATGAGTGTTTAAATGGACAGTTAGAATGAGTTAGGCCACCACTTAAAATATATTATATTAAACTGTCGACCATGCAAGCAAGTAGTTATTTCATTTTTCATTGCCAATACAGTTGACATCTTAATTATAATAAGATTCGAATTGATTCGAGTTCTATTATACCATGTGTATAAATTTAAAATATGTAGCTGTCCATTGTGATGCTTAAGGATTGGAAGATGTGAAGTGGAAGGAATTGTTTGTGTATAGACTAGGATTTGGTTGGATATATTCGGCTGCAGCCGACTATGATAGGAACTCTGCCGATATTCATCTGGAGTTCGTGAAGGAAACTGCAGAAAACCTTCTCAAGCATAACCGGTTACTTCGTGCTTGTCCGTACACCGACAGTTTAGTAAATTAACCGTCCCTATCTTTTTCTTGCCTTGTCGCTAGTCGCTTTCCTTGGAATAATATAACTGGAAGGCAACCATACTAACAATGGAAATAACTAGACGTTGGTTTACAAAAAACAGTTTATAAATGACAAAAACAGTTGAAGATGCATCAGATCAGATTCTACGGATGCGTTTGAAAACGGGAGTAAAAATCGATTGGACAAACCACAATGTTAACAATTAAGATACGTTATTTAAACTCGAAACTAGGTGATAAAAACCAATTTAAACTTTGTATTTAAACTTTTTTTTAATCTCATTTTTGTTGATTTGTGTACCGGCCCATATATTTGTTTCTTTCTAGTCATGTATAAAAAAAATGCATCCATTGCATAAGCGTATATAAACAAGTATTATGAATGTATAAAACATTTTTTGATTGCAATGATATCGTGTAACGTTTTTTTTTTTTTATTTTTTGTTCGTTTTTAAAAAGGTCATACTTGATTCTTTTATAATTTTAAATTAAATTTGTTAATTAATCTTTAAATTTGCATAAGAAAAAAAAAACATGTAGCAAAAGTACAGAAAGAAAAATTTAATTTAACAAAGTTTCATAAATATTACATTAGGAAGGAAATATCTATTTTCTTGCCTTTTTTCCATGTAAAATTATTATTATACAGAGTGTTTTTATTAAAATGTTTACAGCGTTTTAACAACTAAACATAAACTATACAGTTATTAAAATTATATTTCAAATTATTTTGCCCCTATTCCTAGAACATTTGTTTGTATTTTATAAATACGTATTTCGACTACAATGTAGTCATCATCAGTATGAATTAGCTAATCGTAACTATCTCTGGGATATGGATTCAGAGATATGTTGCTTGTTGCTAATTTGGTACGTGTCTCACAATGATATTTTTATTAAAAAAGTTCTGTCCTTTTATACGATTTGACGGAGGGTATAACCTTGAGGATTATTTGAGTTGCCTGACCACTGGATTAGGTGTGTGGGAAGCCCCACCTATTTATTGGCGGTATTGTTTGGTGACTATGCGGCGTTTGTTTTGTTACTAAACTGAGTGTATCTACGTTAACCTTGACATTCAGGTATTGGATTTTTATTTTTATATTTTTGAAAATGGTTTAATTTTATTAAATCAGAATTTGGAATTGGGCCATTGTCTAAATTCATTATCTGTTTTCTCAATTTATATATGTAGATGCTTTCGTATGTATCTAATTCTGTGGGGTTTTGTACCGATTTAAGTAGTTTTAGATTCGATTTATCAATTTTCTGGTTGTTCTCAATAACGTGCGCCGCTATACATGATTTTTCGGTTCTCCCAAATTTCACATGAGCCAGATGTTCTTTGATTCGAATACCGATTTGGCGACGACTTTGACCAACATAAATTTTCGAACAGTTTTGACAATTGACACCATATATGCCCGATTGTTTTTCATTATTAATTTTATCCTTAGGAATGCCCAGTAAGTGTTTGATTTTATTTTTACTAACAAGCGCTGTTTTTAAGTTGTGGTCCCTTAATTCTGATTTTATTTGAGCATGGGCGGAAGTATGTTAGTTTGCACCATTTAGTTTGTTCAACGTTGCCAATTTCTGGTGTTAGTTCGGTGGAATTGTTTCGTGCAATTTTAAATTTAGATTGCAACTTGATTTCATTACATTTCTTACATTAAAATCTAAAAAGCTTACATTCTTATTATTGTCACGCTTATCAAATGTCTAAATAATACAGAAATCGGCCAAGTGCGAGTCAAGTATGAACTCACTCATGATCGATCATGAAAATTTTGTATAGTGTATCCACGTGAGCAAAGCCGTGGGGCGAATAATAGTAAATTAATAAACCTGTAAAATGTTAGTTTGTTCGCTCACGAAAATTACAAAGGTAAATGTGTGTTTGATTGCAAATTACAGTGTCACATTTAGACTTTAAACTACTGAACTTCAAAGGAAATCAAATTAAATTAAACGCTAGTATACATCATTTTACATTAAATAATTTTATTTAGGTGCTTATTACAAATTATCCAGGTTCACATCTTTGTGTATATTTCGGAGAATTAGCGCGGATAATCTTTCCTGTGCCATTGAGGCACGCAATCAAGATTTATGGTTGCGTGAGAAGAGTTAGGGCGGCAATACATATCTATAATGTTGAAAATGAATGAAAGGGAGGCTCAGCGGTAGAAGGAAACATAAAATCGTGAATTCCGCGTTTAATATTAGTACAAATGAAAAAATTGATAACGAGTAAAGTTGTAGTAAATAAATTTTACCAGTTACCGCTTAAAATTTACTGCTTACTCCTATTATATGTATTCATAAAATATTATTTTTTAAATACCCATAATAATGGGAACTTCATGGTAACCAAAGTAACTTCAGTTGATATTCATTCATTATTATGAGTCTTTCCTGTAGTGGAGGTCAGTGGTCTTTCCTCATTTGTATCTCTTATGTTAATAGAAAACAAGCAGTTTCCAGCGACTTCTTCCGCATTTTTAAATATATATATATATATATATATATATATATATATATATATATATATATATATATATATATTTATTTAAGACCCATTTTGCTAAAATTCCAAACTACATGAATTGAGAAGGCCAAATTTTGAAATGTGTTGGTCGGACGATAAAATGAACCTGATTTTCGTATTGTTTGGGTCAAAATTAGCTTAGAAAATGATTATTATTGAAATCGATAACAAAAATATTATTCACTTTTTTCACATTTTTTCCAAGGGTTAATCTTAAAAAAATCGCTAAAATTGAAGAAAAATTTTATGACCCCGATTTTGATAAAAACTTCGTTTTAAGCTAATTTGAACCTAGCGAAAACGATGGCGTTGGTTAAAATATGATACGATTAACGGTTTTCAAGGTATCAGACCCATAGCGCTAAAATTCCAAACTGCATGAATTGAGAAGGCAAAATTTTGAACTGTGTTGGTCGGACGATAAAATGAACCTGATTTTCGTACTGTTTGGGTCCAAATTAGCCTAGAAAACCCTTAAAAAAATTGCTAAAATTGGAGGAAAATTTTATGTCTCCAATTTTGATAAAAACTTGGTTTAAGGCTAATTTGGACCTAGCAAAAACGATGGCGTTGGTTAAAATACGATACGATTACCGGTTTTCAAGGTATCAGACCCATAGCGCTAAAATTCCTAACTGTATGAATTGAAAAGGCAAAATTTTGAAATGTGTTGGTCGGACGATAAAATGAACCTGATTTTCGTACTTTTTGGGTTAAAATTAGCCTAGAAAATGATTATTATTAAAACCGAGAGCCAAAATTTTATTAAATTTTTTCACATTTTTTCCAAGGGGTACCCCTTAAAAAAAATTGCTAAAATTGGAGGAAAATTTTATGTCTCCAATTTTGATAAAAACTTCGTTTTAAGCTAATTTGGACCTGGCGAAAACGATGGCGTTGGTTAAAATATGATACGATTAACGGTTTTCAAGGTATCAGACCCATAGCGCTAAAATTCCAAACTGTATGAATTGAGAAGGCAAAATTTTGAAATGTGTTGGTCGGACGATAAAATGAACCTGATTTTCGTACTTTTTGGGTTAAAATTAGCCTAGAAAATGATTATTATTAAAATCGAGAGCCAAAATTTTATTCAATTTTTTCACATTTTTTCCAAGGGGTACCCCTTAAAAAAATTGCTAAAATTGGAGGAAAATTTTATGTCTCCAATTTTGATAAAAACTTGGTTTAAGGCTAATTTGGACCTAGCAAAAACGATGGCGTTGGTTAAAATACGATACGATTACCGGTTTTCAAGGTATCAGACCCATAGCGCTAAAATTCCTAACTGTATGAATTGAAAAGGCAAAATTTTGAAATGTGTTGGTCGGACGATAAAATGAACCTGATTTTCGTACTTTTTGGGTTAAAATTAGCCTAGAAAATGATTATTATTAAAATCGAGAGCCAAAATTTTATTCAATTTTTTCACATTTTTTCCAAGGGGTACCCCTTAAAAAAAATTGCTAAAATTGGAGGAAAATTTTATGTCTCCAATTTTGATAAAAACTTCGTTTTAAGCTAATTTGGACCTGGCGAAAACGATGGCGTTGGTTAAAATATGATACGATTAACGGTTTTCAAGGTATCAGACCCATAGCGCTAAAATTCCAAACTGTATGAATTGAGAAGGCAAAATTTTGAAATGTGTTGGTCGGACGATAAAATGAACCTGATTTTCGTACTTTTTGGGTTAAAATTAGCCTAGAAAATGATTATTATTAAAATCGAGAGCCAAAATTTTATTCAATTTTTTCACATTTTTTCCAAGGGGTACCCCTTAAAAAAATTGCTAAAATTGGAGGAAAATTTTATGTCTCCAATTTTGATAAAAACTTGGTTTAAGGCTAATTTGGACCTAGCAAAAACTATGGCGTTGGTTAAAATACGATACGATTACCGGTTTTCAAGGTATCAGACCCATAGCGCTAAAATTCCTAACTGTATGAATTGAGAAGGCAAAATTTTGAACTGTGTTGGTCGGACGATAAAATGAACCTGATTTTCGTACTGTTTGGGTCCAAATTAGCCTAGAAAATGATTATTATTAAAATCGAGAGAAAAAATTATATTCACTTTTTTCACATTTTTTCCAAGGGGTACCCCTTAAAAAAATTGCTTAAATTGGAGGAAAAATTTATGTCCCCAATTTTGATAAAAACTTCGTTTTAAGCTAATTTGGACCTAGCGAAAACGATGGCGTTGGTTAAAATATGATACGATTAACGGTTTTCAAGGTATCAGACCCATAGTGACCCAGACCCATAATGTTCACCTCCTTCAAGATTATTTTTTGAGACAAATGATAGCCTATATCTTTCCCCAGGATATAATCTAGCCGTTTAGTCATGAAGAGGTAGCAAACAAACAGAGTTACTTTCACATTTATATAGTAGTATGGATATTGTTTCATTTACTACCCCCCCCCCCCCCATTAATTTGACCTACCAGCCCCCGAGAGGAGTGTGTTAGACTGCTCGTCCACTTGGACTGGGATACATATGGATTATGAAACACCATAGATACATCTTGTGATCTAAAAAGTATTGCACTTCGACCTTATGGTCCATTGTGCACCCTCTTCTACCTCAGCCTGACGAGATTCGCTTCTCCAATATGTTGGCAATAGCCAGGAGCTTGCTTATTAGGTCATCCTGAAGGTTCATATATTCGGGGTGAGATGCACCGAATATCCTGTATCTCAACGCCACACAATCTGCACACAATAGACCCGTTATGGAGTCTCATTGTGTGCAGATGCTTCCGCAGGGTATAATGCCCAGTAATGAGATTCCGGTAACCCTCCGCAGTCGCATCCTGTTCAGTTTCAGTGCATCGAGAGATAGCCCCTTGGTTGCACTATTAGCAGTATATTGCTGAGCTCCTGCCGCGGTACTTTTTCCCAGTGATCACGCTGTTTAGCATTTGACCACTCGTTGATCACCTGTTTACATGCAATTTGGAATTCCTACGTAAGCTCTGAGCCAATGAAGGCTATTTCGACTCCCTTCTTTGCTAAGGTATCTGCTTTTTCATTTCCTTCGGAACCACTGTGACCCGGCACCCAGATCAATTTAACATTGTTCCGTTTTGCCAGTTTCAGAAGATTCTCCAGACAATCCTTGACTACCCTTGAGGTGACCTCATTTTCAGAAAAGGCTTTTAAAGCAGCTTGCCTGTCCGGAAGAGTACATACGTGAAGAGTATGTAGCGGTGTCGCTTCTTCATTAAATTATTATTATAATTTTGTTCATCATTTTTATTTGTTGCATAACAACTATAACTTCCCTCTATTATCACGGTTGCTTTGAATGTTTACAACCATGGTAATTTACATATAAATATATAATAACATTTCATAAATCAATTCAATAAAAATCAATTATATCTTTTACATATATTTATTATTTATTTAAATAATAATAATTTAATACTACTATCTTCTACCTTTACAAATACATACGTTTGGTATGGAACACCATACCAAAAATTCGTTAATTATCTTCACCTCTTCAAAAACACTATGTACCATTTCTATAATCAACAACAAACAACTTGTCTAAGTAAGACTGTATACAGTTTAATATACCAATAATACGAAATACAACTGTACTACTCGTATATATATATATATATATATATATATATATATATATATATATATATGTAAATATATATATATATATAAATATATGTATTTTTAGACATTAATATAATGTTTCGTAACGACTAAGTATCACAAATAATCACTCTTATCATACCACAAAATATACAGTATTACCGTCCCTAAATGCAACCACCACCCCCGCATACAAAAGAAATATTTTTTGAATTATATTCTGGATAAATGTGTGCAAACAATGGCGTTTTATCATTCAAATTTAGCACAATATTCAATAAGTTGTATTTGACTCTATTTACTGAGGCCCTATTGACTTACAAATATTAATGAAAAATAAATTTAATTAAATCAAAAAGCCTGACTGCAAACAAAATAAAGGTAAGTATTTATATATTTCGAGAAGAATATCTTAAAAGGTAGCCGTACACTGCAAACATTATATCTGCCGATAGTTTAATAGGTTTATTAATAGACATGTACTTATAAGGGTGCGCGCACACCTACTGATTAACAGCTACTATAGACAATACATTATAGCCCGATACTGACTAGGCTACCGGTTGATATAAAGTGTGCAGGACGGGCAGTCTAAAAGATAACATGCAATCGTAGACTTTCATGTGCCACATGTCTCCCCAGGTTGAAGGCAATTGCGACTACCAATTTTCCCTTAAGATATACTTCTTCCCATATTTTATGTTCGGCTTTTGTGATTTTATGTACGAATTGTTCAAATGTTTAATACCGTTGAAAAAATCGTAACAGGAATGAAATTTGCATCCAATATAATACGGTTTTTTACCTGAGAAAACCAACAAGTTTGGTTCTATCCAGAGCAAAATGTCTTTTCTAAAGTGGTTTGTTAAAATATGTGCAGTGGATTTGTTCGGAATCCAACGAGTTTTCGATAATTGAATCAATTCGGCGCAAGTCAATATGTCAAATTTCAAAAAAGAACGCTACTTTTGAAGTGGAATTATTCTTTAATATAAATATTATGGAATCACACATTTCGAACTAAAATATTGTTAGATGAGAATTTTCCAAAAAATTTCCAGGTCCTATTATTGGAATAAAATATTTTGTTTAACCAACTTCACTATGAAGGCCAATCGCTAAAGTTTGTTTTGAAAAAAAATTGTTTTTCAGATGCTTTCTTAGTAAAAAAGTTGTTTTTAACAAAATAATCTTTTTCAATACATGGTAACCAAAAAAATTTTATAACTCGTTTTAAGATAATTTTAAAAACTCTTTGACTGAAATATGCTTTTGCGTAAACTCATTGGGTAGTAGACTAAGATGCCTATAATTCTACTGAATTTAATGAAAAACCGCTACTGTGTTATAAGTGGTGAAATAGTTTTCACATGAAAACAAAAGAGCTTACATACATACAGATATCTAAAGTATAACATCGTTGAAGGTATAAACATTGCACAACAATATCTTCTAGTGGATATAATCGCGATTCCATTAATTTAGTAAGTTGCCTGTGCCGGAACCTTTTAGAATATAATATAAATGTATATACATATATACACAGTTGTAGTATTTATACAAGGTGCAAGCAAAATAAAATGCCAAACTTCGTAGGGTGAGAGATTATAGTATTTAAATTAAAGGTAGTTCACTGTTTTGGTACAACCGATATATTTATACTCTTCTTCTTAATAAAACATTATTAGAAGAACTTTATAATTCAATATTAACGTAATAGATGGCAGATCTCAAAACTCTTTAGAAATTATCCCTTACAATGAGTTGGACTGGTATACAAAAATTAAAGTTTTACCCAGAACTACAATAACAACATAAAATGTGAATGTAACAACAAATCAGTTAATTGATTAAATACCCATTATATACTGATATTATTATCAATGCATGAACTGTTAAATTTATTTTTTACATACACACAAATATATAAAAATACAAAGTTGTGTATAAAGGTACTATATGGTTTTGTTATCAAGAAAAACTACACATTTATGTGCTAAAACAGAGGCGAAACTGTTTAATTCATGAAAAAACGTTCCAAACAAAGGTTATCTAATTGTTAAATAAAGCATTTTTTGTCTTTAAATTATTTTCTCTTACGGTTTCAAGGCTGGATATTTACTTCGTTCGATCAGATTTTAGAACAAATGAAAATAATAACTAATTGAGGTAATTGCTTAAATACCCAGTATATCCTGAATTTATATAAAAAAGTTTATAACAAACAATGTTTTATTTTTATAAAAAGCTTTATCTCTTACGGTTTGAAAGATGAGCAGCTTTGCCCATTTTGCGCAAACTTGGTTCGATTATGCCCATGCACGAAATTAACCATAATTTAGCTTTAGAACACACACACATAAAATTTCAGTTCGTTATCTCTTTTCGTTTTTGAGATATCGTGTCCATAGACAGACAGACGGATATGCAGAAATGGTCGAATTAGGGCATTTTATGAACACCTATGCCAAACATTTATGCCTGCGATCAATATTTTCAAGCGTTACAAAGTCGGCACTAAACTTAATATACCTTGTATATATTTACATATACCGGGTAAAAAACCATCTCTTTATTTAGGTCAGATTTTGTAAATTTATTAAAACACTGGAGTGTTCATATTTAAATCTTTCAAATATCTGACAATATTGCATTTTTGAATTTTTTTTGAAAGTGATTTTCCGCTTAGCGTTCCCATGACGATATTTAGCATAATATTCCCATTTCATCCTGTATACCTGTACAACAAAGTATGAGCAATGACACAAGGGGTCAAAGTGGTGAACAGAAGAGGGTGTTGTATAGTGTATATATGTATTTATATTACCAAAAAGAGAATATTGTACCTACTACCTAACCTCCAAAATATTATTATTATGCAAAGGTCATGCAAACGAAGCATTGTAAATTGTACTTCCGTTTATACTTTGGTAACAAACAACACAAAACTAGGCTGTAAGTATGTATGTATATAACTTGTCTTTCGCGTTCTGTCGAGTTCTTCTAGCTATCTGTATGTATGTATGTATTTATGTATGTATGTGGTATGTGTAAGACGCTCTCGTTCTGTATGTGTGCCGATGATTATGGTAGAAGAATGTGTGGCCCATGGCAAGACAGTCAAGCAGCAGGCAACTAGGCGAAATGAAGGCAGGTCACACGACATTACCAAGAATAGCAAAATAAGTTTAAAGTTTGTTTTCTGTATGCCTTGGATACTTTGAAGTTATTTTATGAACTATTTGATGGAATTAATTAAATATCGTTACTCATTGTAACAAATATCTGTCAGATACACGAGTTTTATCAACCATTAAGAATTAATTGTCTTAACAATCCAATACAAATTTGTCCTGAATTATTTTGCGTATTAAAAGGGATCTATAAGTCACTACGAAATTCAAAAAATATCAACAGACTACCTGTTATTTAATAAGAACATAAAATGAAAGGAATGCGTAATGTAATGGATAACTTCGGTTAGTTCTGAAATTTACATCAGTCATATTGGTACTATTGAATTGGTAAATGTAAAGAAAAAAATGTGTCTGTACTTATTGTACGCACGTAATGCGTATGTACTCACAGTACACTTTATGTACGCACATAAGAAGTTACACTTCAATCTTAATAATTAATTAAAAATAAAATTAAGTCAACACTACTATTAAGACACAAAAGTTCAATAAAATGATATAGTAGTGAAAAACTACAACAGAAAAATTAAATATTGTATCAAAAACCAATGATTCTACATTTTATAATGGTAGAACAGAATCAGCGTCACTTCTTCAAATTAGAGTTTTAAAGCCTAGCATTAAATCCACTATTTACATTAAAATCAGAGTTATTGTAATTTATCAAAACCAAGCCGAGTTTATCAATATGTACATTTAATATACTCAGTTTACGAGCCCATAAAAATGATATTATTCTAATATTAATCAGAATATTAGTAATTCTAATATTCTTCTTTTATCAGAAACATGGAATAATATTGATGAAGACATTCCTGCACCTAAGTTCAACTGTACAGTCAAATTGAAATATTCTAATGTAAGAGATATTCTACTGTAGCTTATATTAATCAAAATAATAACGAACGCCCAATTTTCGTTCCATAATGTATTGTCTTGTATTTAAATATGCAAAAATCATAGCACACACAAAATTATTGTCCACTGAAGAGTGGGGTCACTTATGTGTAAGACTTACTTGTTGTCTGTTAATCATCTAATGTATGTATATATAAATTTAGTCATTCTATTGTATGAAATAAAAAATTTTTTAATACATGTCTCCCAAGCACTGTGCAATAAAGCAGAATAGAAAACTGTATATCAGCGATTCGTTACATGCTCGCGCCAAAAGTATAACTACTTTAGGCGTTAATAATAGTATAATTACTATTGTTTAAAAATACTTTGTTATTAATATTTTTTCTGGAACATGTATAGACTAGTTTTTTTTAAATATTGTTTCTGTAAACAAGTGTCTATTTATATCCATTCCGGTTATATTATACCAAACGGAAGCAATTAGCATTTACTTAATTTGACATTTAAATAATGTCGAAACATTAATAACATTCTAGGACATCATATGCTTGATATGAAACACATACACATCTAGAGATGTGGATCGAACCCACGATCTCGGGCTTCTAGACCAATACTCTACCAGTCTAGAGGCCGTGGGTTTGATCCCCATCCCTAGATGTGTATAGATAGATAGATTGTAGAAGCTGCCCTGGACGGGCTACACTTCTACCATAAGGTCCATTGTGATGCCAAAGGAAGTGACGATGTGAGTGGAGTGGAAGGAGTTTTTGTGTATTTCTGGAGTTCGTGAAGGAAACTGCAAAAAACCTTCTCAAGCACAGCCGGTTACTTCGTTCTTGTCCATACGCCGACAGTTTAGTCAATTGACCGCTCCCTTTTTTTTTCTTAATAATTGACAAACTGCCGATGTCGGGATTCGAACTCATAACCTCCCAGTTTTCACGTAGGCATACTGCGCAGACATAACGTCTTAGACGGCCACTTGGACTGATGATGTGCAGATGTGTATAATTATTCATATCAAGCATTTGATGACAAATAATGTTTATTGACTAGTGTTCCGCGGAATACACCTTAGGAAAACCAGCTGTAGAAATAAATGTCAATCAGTAAAATACATAAACTCGTTATTTGATTTAAAACACTGCAGAGTTAATATAAAAGCATCACACAATAGAATGTTGTTTAATTTAACTTCGTAAGTAGTACCAAATGATAGTGTAACTAGAAAGACAACGATTCAACACTAACACACACACACACACACACACACATCCTGATGGCATACAATATTGTTGACTTTACTATTCACATTGCCTTGTGTGAGTGAGTGTATATATTATATGGTATGTGCCATTTACGTTATCAAAAAGTCAATTTAAATTTTTTTTTTTTGATACAAAAAAATATTATGCTTATTAAATATACATAATAAATATTTAATTTCTTTTTTTTTTTTTTACCATTCATTTTATTATTATTTTTTTACATTTCATTATAATATATATATATTTTTTTATAATAATAAAACATTGTTAAATTGAATTACTCTTCATCTACAGTTCTCTCATGTAGATTCATTTTATTTTTTGTTGTTGTTGTTTAAAGTAAATACTGATGAAAATTGGTAAACGCACAAAATTATACTCTATATATTATTATTCTATTTTATATACATAAAATTTTATTTATATTCATTATTTAATTTATAAAAATTTAATTACTTTTTCCCTATTTAACTTTGTATTTTACTCATTCTATTATTTACCTTTCATTATTTGAATTGGCAACACAAAATATATTTTATGAATAAAAAGATTTATATATATATATATATATATATATATATATATATATATATATATATATATATATATATATATATATATATATATATATATATATATATATATTTATTTATATATATCAGTTATACAATCAACTTTATCATCAATGAACCACTCAGTAAGTGCAATTTCACGCGAAACTTTTTTTTAGATGGTAGCGCCGTAGTGCCAATAAAAAAACTAAATCTATAGCCAATATTTATAAATATAACCCATGCCTTTATGTTTTTTTAAAAGTATATTATTATTTTGTAGCTTTTAGTAAGTTTTTGCACTTAATACTTCAATAATTTTAGTTTTTAGTTTTGTGGTCAAAAGTATTAAATTCGGTTACTTAGTCAATGTTAATAATTAAGTAAATATTAATTTCATAGGATTGAAAATGCGTTTATCAATTTTCAACTTTTACTCTTTGTGCAGGCTTTTCATTTATAGATTTACACCCCAACTTATTTTTGTTCGTGTTATACTCGGGTATAAATCGGGCAATATATTCCACAATATATTTCTGGACGCTCCTCTGCCTTAACGTGTGTTCCTGGCCTTATAAAAAAAAGTACGTATAGCTTTTTATTAGTAGATTGTGCACTGAACACCAAAACACTTTGTGCTGAAATTAAATCAGCAAAATCTTCTAAAGAAGTTTTCATTAAAAAACGCCTCAAGCTTTTACAAATAATTATCTGCATATCTGAATTTTTTTTAAATATAAACTTTGTTTTAATTTTACTATGAGTTAGACAAGTTAAAATTACTTTGTAGATCACTGTGTGACTTTAAGCTTCTCAGCAATTAACGAAAATCAAGAAATAAATAATATTTGAAAATAATGTAAAAATTTAAATTCACCCCTTAAAAACTAAACACATGGTTCAATTTATGGGTAGTGCAGAGAGCATCAAAAGAATAGTGCCAGCAATAATACGGTCTCCTCAGAGTTTTTTCAGATGTTTTACAGCTTCACAAGGATTCAATTTTGTTAGTATTGAATTTATTTAACTCAATAAAATAATTAGTTAATTGAAAATTGATATCATGCTTTTCAAATATGATGATGTTTTTTTCGGTAAAAATATATTGAAAAAAGAAAGAAATAAATAAAAAAACACATCATAGAGTTAGATATAAAATATTTGTAAAGGAAAATTAAAAAGAATATTATTTATATGTCATGATTTTAAAAGAGGATAAAATAATACCTGGAACATATGTAGACAGTTCTAATAAAATAAAAAACCAACCTCTACATATTTATCTACTTCGTGTATGTATGTGTGTAATACTATACGTACAATCAACATAATATCTACACACATAGATCATAGAGGATCACTCACTACATAACCTCAAAAACTTTTCTTTCTTTGATATAAAGTACATCATTCATTATGTTTTTAGTATTTTTATTTATCTATCTGTTTAAGTTGTTTCAACCATATGATTCATGGAAAGTTTGCCATTAGTAGCATATTTTTCATCAATCTGCCATTACACATAAATTACAGATACCGTTATACTCTCCCTCATGGGAAAACAAAACTAAACAGTTAGTTTCGACACCAAGAAAGAAGACTTTCAAATCGTTATAACCGAACTTCATTGTATACGGATTTAACTAAAAGTAATCAATATGATAGATATAGATATATCGTGGGCTATACAGACTGTGTTGGAATGTTTTTCCAATAGAGAATCAATGATAAATATTATTTATTACTGGCAGACCGTCTGGTTACTGTGCGGACTCAGTCAGTACACATGTAATGAGTGTCAGCTCATATACGTATGATAGTTTGTTTGTCATTCAAGAGTGTGTACTGACTCATTGACTGTATGTATTGTGTGTACTGACTCATTTAAGAGTGTGTACTCATTACATGTGTACTGACTGACTCTGCACAGTAACCAGACGGCCTGCTAGTAATAAATAATATTTAACATTGATTCTCTATCGGAAAAGCATTCCAACACAGTCTGTATATCTATCTATCCCCTTGCACTCCCCCTTCTAATTTAGTGTGACTTTTTCGATTTTCCCGGCAATGGCCAGAAGCTTGATTATCAGGTTTTTCCGAATGTTCCCGAATACTCGGGGTGAGATGCACCAAATAACTTGTATCTGCTGTAACCACTGAGAGATTTGCATTTAAAGCTGATGTGACTAGACGTTTCATCTTTCTCACCGCACACTCTGCACATATGGATCCATTGTGGAGTACATTTGTGTCCAGATGCTTTCGTAGATGAAATGTTTATTACAAATATTAAGTTGAAAAATAGATATATAATTTAGACCAGCATAATTATTGGATTTCCATACCGTGAAGAGCGTAGAAGGCTATGAGTCTGTAGATGAGAACTAGCAGGCCTTTTTTTCGATACATCAATTTATAATCAATGCAATTGATATATTTTTTTATTTTTCTGCGTTGGAATGGTACTTCTAAATTGTTTTAACCTGATAATAATTTTGGCTGAAGATCAAAATAGAGGGAAATGAAGTGACTGAAGAATCGGAAGAATATATATATATACATGTATTATCCAAACAATATCATATAATTATTATTAATAAAAGATATGCAAATATTATCATTTCGTCTTCTTAATCAAATTTGATTAAAATTTTTTGGAATAGTTTCGTACACCTACGAACAATAACAACACTTTAATTCCGGCAGTAATCTCTCGGTGGGAGCTCTCCAATAATGTCAGGGCAAGACATTCATAAGACAAGAAGCTGCTAGTGGAGACGGTTACACTCTCGCCGTGTAACGCTGAGAGTGCTTTGCCGGCAAAACAGTTATTCGTTTATGAATGGATGAGATAGTTGTAGACATTGCTGATTGGTTAAAATCTGCATTATCTACATTCAGCGCGCTTGCTTCCTCTCACTCGTGACCGAAAAGACTCGAAGTGGAGCACTCCCGAGCCGACCCGAATCGACGCGACAGTGTACTCGTAAAATTTCGCCATACCTCGCCCAGAGTGTACAGATAGAATAAAATATTTAACGTTATCATAACTCCTGAAACATATAGTGTGTGTGATGGTTTATGAGAATAGCTTGAAACCTAGGATATGTTGGCTTTCTACAAATATTATAGGCAGGTACCAAAGCAAGAATGATATACACAATTGATATGACTAAAAGAAAAATGTTCTTATGCTGACTTCACTATTTGTCCAAGCAAAAGATTATTCTAATCCATATCTTAGCTGTCAAATAAAGGATTTTTCTACATTTTCTTTTAAATCAGCTAAAAGATAATAAATACGTATATATAAAGTAGAAATATTCTTAACCTATATATTCGAGTATTTAAATTAAATGTGTGCTTTTTATTTCTCGACAAATTGTATTTGAGACTCTTTTTCTTTGAGCATATTTATATGTTGCTTACAGATCCTTGATTTCTGAACCCTATGAAAATTCCTTTGTTGTCGGTTTTATGCCGGGTAATTTTTCGTAATTTTGTTCATTTTCAACTGTTTATAACTGATGGAGTATGTTTAAAAAAAATATCTCAAATTTTATTGATTTTATAGAAATTTCCACTGGTAATTAATTTACTTGAAGTTTACAAGAGGCTAGTTTCTTTAATATGTACTATGTGCCACAAAAGTAGCGCTCATTTTTCAAAATTTGTTCGTTGATTTATACTATATTCATTTGGTTTTTTGGAAAACCGATCCAATTTGGAAAACTTTTATCCGGAGCATTTTTTTTCGAAAGCCGAATGAATACGCCACAGATCAATCAGAAAAATGAGCGCTATTTTTGTGTGTACAAAGCACAAGCATCTTATCGGATAGATAGCATGACCCAATTAGGTTTACGTAATTTTGACATTTTCATTTCTGTAACTTTATCTATTTATCTTGTTATTATTCTAAGCCTAAGAAAAACAATAAGAGTCCAAATTGTAGCTCTTTGAGGTGTCGTTAAAGTATTACGTAAGTAGGTTTAGGGGGCGGGGGTTTGCATTTTTCCATTACTTTTGCTGATATAAGGAGTGGAGGGGGGGATCCTAATATTACGTAAGATAATAAAAGTAAAAAATAATGAAAATGTTTTTAAAACAATATTTAAAATTTAATTTTCATAGTTAATAAAGTTTTGAAAAAATTATTGTCATCTTATCATTTGGGGAAGGAAGGGTGCACAAATTTCTTATTTTTGCTTATACAGCGGTGGAGGGGGTCTAAAGTCACGAAAAGTTTGCATACGTAATACTTAAACGCCCCTTGATATACTTTACGATTTTTTCATTATTAACAGATATGAGTATTTTCCCCTGTCCGATTTTGTCCACTATCGAACTTGGCATTTTAAATACCAATACCAAATTGCATTCCAATCGGATTAAACATACGACCGCCAGAATGGCTACATCGACTAGTTAGGATCAAGGGACATAAGACAAGGAAGAGATGGTAGATAGATTCGCTATATACCAGAACAACATGGTCTAAATATCTCTGTTCTACATAATTTGAATTTAAAATATTAATATGGTTTCTGTTTTTAGAAAAATTTATATTTTTCATAGATCATATTTATATTTATAAACTATAAATTTTCATATTATTCATAATAAAATATATTATAGAATAGTACATATATAGCTTACGGGTTTTGTCTGTCTGTTTGACTGACTGTATGTTTATTATTTCACATCTGCCGCTAGATCTACATATTTGGTGTAAACTGTAAATATTATACCTTCAACCCTTGGTCAACGTTATAAATTCGATATTTACTTTACCTTTGCAACGTCAGCATCGGCTATGTTCAAACTAAAATATTTCAAGAGTGAGACGCATGTTTGAAAAATATTTCAAAATTTCACAAAACAATGTATATAAATAGGATATAGGATGGTGATCGATCTAATACGCTTTGGCTCTTCCAATAATTCTCACTATCTTGAAGTACATGTGATTTGTAATTTTTTTTTTAATTTTTACACATAATTCAAGTTATTTCAAGCCACTAGAGGGGAATGTTGACCTCGAAAACCAGAAGAAAAGATAAATATGATAGAAGGTAAATTAATGAAACCGTAAAAGAGAGAGATAAATAGCAGGGATATGTTTTTAAACAACATTTTCTTGAAACAATTTTTCATAACCTGAATGGTTTTGCCACGTTATCAGCTCAAACACCTGAAAATACAATTGATTACGAAAGTTAATAATTCCCTCTTTCCCATTGACTGAATTCGATTAATTTTTTTCAGATCATATTACCGTTAATACGCTTCGATTGATATTTTATTTATAATACCCGAGATCTCGTGCACAAAAAAACTATCTTAGGATCACGAACGAACACACGCTCATAGATATATGGTGAAAATTTTCATTTTCGGACCAATTAAATTAACTTCCGTATACTAAAACTTTAATAAATTCTCGTATTAATAATTTACTCTTTGTCTATATAAAGTATTTAAGCAATTAATTCGGTTAATTTCACTTTTTTTTAGTCATTAGTTTACACCAGTTTAATAATAATTACAATATTTTGATTAGCATTAAAACAGTTTAAAATTAAGCTGTAATTTTAATAAAGATGCTTTATTTATACAATTTAGTTAAAAACATAGCCAATTGTATGGCTTAATATATTATTTTATCTAAGTACTGCTTGCTTACATTTCAAATTTTGTCCCAATTCCTAGAACATTTATTTGTATTTTATAAATATCTCACAGATAGTTACGAATAGCTAATTCATACTGATGATGACTACATTGTAGTCGAAATACGTATTTATAAAAAATACGTAAATATTATATTATAAAACCTAGAGTTCTCTTTGATTATTTTAATAATATTTATAAAGTACCGCTTGTCTGGTTTTAATAATAGTAGTAAATTAATGGCCTTAAAGAATGAAGTTCTTACTTAGCTTCGAAAAGGTGCTATTAATGGAAACATAAAGCGCTATTGTCGGTAAATATTCATCGACGATTTTGGTCAACAGTTGTCGCTGGATCTCCCAATTATGAAAGATAATCATATGAAATACTACTTTAAACCATTGCAAGAACAGTCCATTCTTCGAGGTCATGTAGTAAATAGTAGAAATTTAGGCAATTCAGACATAATATTAAATATTTAGTTACTCATATTGCTGTTTAAAAGTATTTTTTCTGTATGGAAATTTGTATTATTTTAAGTTTTATATTTGAGTATAATATTTAGGTGACACGAAAGGCGTTTGAGATCCGCCTCTTTATTAACACTTGTCTGTAAATTGAGGGTTAGTTTCTCGCAATAATAGTATTGAGGCTATGAATGAAATGTATTTACTCTCAATACAATACATAAAGTTTATGAAGAAGTTACACTATAGCGAACAATAAGATATGATATTGGTGTGAATAATATGTAAATTTGAGTTATATATTGTCTTTACAAGATGTAATACATAATATAAAAGCTGTATATACTGTATACACGGGGTGATCTATACTTTATTAATCGATGTAAAATAATATAGTAGTCTATGATTCTGAAATTTTTATTTTGCCCCAATTCCTAGAACAATTATTTGTATTTTATAAATACGTATTTCGACAAGAAGGTAGTCATCATCAGTGTGAATTAACTAATCGTAACTATCTCTGGGATATGGAGTCAGAGATATGTTGCTCGTTGGCGCGTGTCTCACAATAATATTAAAAAAGTTTTGTCTTTTATATAACTAAAGTAGCACCTAAAGGAGTAGTACCTAGAGATCTCTAATTATTTTAATAATCTTTATAATAATTTTACCGCAGTTTTTGCTCATCATGTATGACCGGTAAAAAAAGTCAACCGTCGCTTTACATTTTTTTAAATAATAATCAACTTTTATATCATAAATAAATAAAAAATTATGTAAATGATTTACGATATATGTGTTAAAATTATTCTAAATAAAATACACAATAAATATGTTTAAACTATATTATTTATTCGAGGTAGACTTGTTGAAACTTGTTGAAAAATCAACCGTATCATTTTCAGGACCTAATTTTTTTTTGGCGCACATTTTGTTATTATTATTACGTTTATTTGATATACCCGTTTGGGTTTTTCAATATATTAGTCTTTTTTGTTTGTTGAAAAATAATCTGTCGTTGTTATGAAAACAACTAATGGTCTAAGATCCAGCATTAGAAAAACCTTCCCTCATCTGTTAATTGATTGAAATATTATTGAAAACG
Source organism: Nineta flava (assembly GCA_963920215.1). Lineage (NCBI taxonomy): Eukaryota > Metazoa > Arthropoda > Insecta > Neuroptera > Chrysopidae > Nineta > Nineta flava. Next base: position 106,546,692 of record OY986041.1, on the reverse strand, counting down.
CTTATTGCAATATAAACAGTTTGGCAATGTGATGTCTGCCAGGGTAGTTCTGCTGCAATATTAATTAAATTTTTTTTTAAATCGCGTTTTACCGTTTTGTTTTTGAAATACAAAAGTTTAAAATTATTTAATTACATTTATTTGTGTATATGAATAGTGAATATATCCATGTGTTGTGAGTGTATATATGTATTTGTTCTACAATAAAAGCAAACCGGTTTTTTGTCCTTTTTATATAAGACAATGCTGAAACCTCCTTAAGGAACACTATAACTTTGTTTAACTTTTAATTTGTAGATATACAGGATGAGTTTTAAACTTTTTAAAGTATATCTTAATTTCTATTAACCCTAGAACACTAAGCTTTAAATATAACCCTTCTTTACTAACCATGCATAAAATTTATAGATTGGGTTAAACAAAAATTACACATTTTTTATTAAAATATCATAAAAAGTGTTAATAAACCTTGGAACACTAAACATGCGTAAAACTTACATACACAAAAATAAAAACCACGCATGCGCCAAAGTCACATGTCAGCCACTCCTCTACTACATATCTAACATTTCTCCGAACAGTGCTTTATGTGATTCCATCAAGATTGTTACTTAAAGTGCAACGCCTCCCATCTTGAAGACATTTTTTTTAAAGTGGTGCGCGTTTGTTTATTCTTTCATTACTAACTATACGTAAAATTTACTCACCACTTTAAAAAAAATCTCTGCAAGATGAGAGGTGCTGCGCTTTAAGTAACAATCTTGATGGAATCACATAAAGCACTGTTCGGAGAAATGTTAGATATGTAGTAGAGGAGTGACTGACACACTGGTGCATGCGTGGTTTTTATTTTTGTGTACGTACGTTTTACGCATGGTTAGTGTTCTAGGGTTCAAACCTGTTTTTATTGCATTTTGGGTAAACCATTGATGTTTGTTAATAAAACACTGTATATCCCAAACTCTCACAGCATGTTTAAAATTGGCCAAAAACACAAAAATCAAAAAAAGTAATTCGCCTCAGAAAAACCCCTTACAATACTGATATTACAAATGTAGTATAAAATTATCGCCACATTATCGCTTATCAAAACGATACAAACAAAACAATTTTCTAATAAATAAATCGAACTGGATTTATGGCTCCCATTGAATTGAAATTAGGATCTACTCTAACGTAATCGAGTAAAGCAATTAAATAAAATTATTAACATGAAAATTGCGATTTTTTTTGTTTCAATGCAAAAAGTTAAGAAAATATTCAACAAACTTTTTATATGGATTGTAGTCTTACTGCACATCGATACACTACGAAAAATATTCTAAACAGATTTTCAGTTCACTGATTCATTCGTTTTGAATAATTCATTTTTGATTTATTCTTTAATAATAATACATATATATTTTTCAGATTATATTTACTGAAAAATGCATATATATATTTATATAGAAAATATAAATCGATTTTGTGTATAATCGAAAGCTCCATGAAAAGCTCCATAATATTTGAATATATTCTAAAGTCAATTTAAATGTGTTCAAACATAGGAAGTTTTCGAACCATTGCTAATTGATAATATTTAAATAAAAAAACAATTTTCATATTATTTCAAACCGATTTTTTGCCTACGATACAAAATTATAAGTGTTATGTGTTTGTCGTCGGTATGTTTTTGATTTTTTATAGCCATAGCTTCTGAAAGGATTAACCCATTTGCTTGAAAGTGTTTTTTCCGTAGCAAGATTAACAAAACAGAACTAAGTATCACTTCGATATCCTCTCGTCCGTCAAGGAGTAAACTGGGTAGGAAAAATTGCAATTTTCAAGCTAATAGTGAGAAGTATGTTAGAGATAGATAGATAGATTGTAGAGGCTGCCCTGAACGGGCTTCACTTCGACCATAATGTCCATTGTGATGCCTAAGGATGTGAGGATGTTATTGGAGTGGAAGGAATTTTTGTGTATAGACTAGGAATTGGTAGTATATATGGCTGCAGCCGACTGTTTTAGGAACCGATATTCATCAGAAGTCCGTGAAGGTAACTGCAGAAAACCTTCTCAAGCATAGCCGGTTACTTCGTTCTTGTCCATACGCCGACAGTTAAGTGTGTAGTATATGACACTGGACCAGGTTTTGGCCCGTGAACACACACCCAAAATGCGCAGGATAAAATTTTGGAAGCGTTAGTGTATTAGGTGGTATCGAATTTTATCCTTGGATGAAATCAACAAGTATTGAAGAAGTGGAATAAAAAAAAAATATTGCAAACGATGGTTCTTGTGGCAGGAGGCCGGACCAATCTATTAATGATATGAGAAAACTACACTATCAACTCCGTAGTGACACCTTTAGATCAATTACAAGTACTTAGCTGGTGGTTAATGCGTAAGGTACTATGATTTATAATCGATCGGACTAGTGGCCGATGAGTGCACTATAGAATTGAATTTAGACTTGATGGCTGCAATAAAATTGATTGAAGTTTCAACATCGTTATACTGGTAAGCTATTTATTATTTAATATATTTAAATTAACGGTAATAACAAAAGAAAAATATAATTTATACTCTGATCAGTTACAACAAAACAATAAAATTAAAGATAAACATGAAACTAAAATTATTTATGGTTAAAAAACGGACCCGATGCCGTCAGGTTATATTACGGAACTTTCATGTCTGAATTACCACATGTGTTTTTTTCTTGTGTTGTCTCGAGGCGTGAAAATTCCGTTAATTTATCGTTTGTTTGGTGATTGTTTTAAGCTTTTGCATACCAATCGCTGACGCCGATTTAATTGGCGGTCTAGATTAGCTGATTTCAACCAAACTTGGCACGATATTGACTTTTGGACACCTGACGACCTGGGGGGCCGAAACCGTAAAGTAGTAATATAATTATTTTCTGGGAATTGATCCTAAACGAATCTTTTTAGGTTGATTGCTGAAGTTTAAGAAAGGAAAGGTACCAAAAAACAATAATATCACTCAACATATGGTCGATTACCAACCACGTCCGGAATTGAACCAAATCATTGTTTCCAAATAAAATATTGAGGGCAATTACGTGAAAAGCAACTATAATCTCTAGGTATGCGTATTGTGAATGAAATTTAAAAAAAATATTCAATAAAAATTTAATAATTTGACCATTACCTTTTGTGTGTTTTCACGAGGCCGAACAAGTCCAAAACACAATGCTCCCAGATAGATCGTACCGCGAAATACTCTCCAGGTGTGTATTTGATGATGGCGACAGAAGTTCCATATAACATCCAAATTTTCAAAGTTTTATGAAAGTCCGTATAGGTCTGAATATCCAACGCCTTTTTTTTTTTTGAGAACAATTATTCCCCGATTCGATTATTTAAAACAAGAATAAAAAAATCTCATGCGTTTTGTTCGATACTTAACAAGTTTATTTTATTTTATTTTTTTATTCAAAATTGAATTTTAGCGTAATTTTGCTTATTATTTTTGACTTGCTTACTCGGACGAGTGCTGTATAATAAATCCACAAAAATTGTTTTTTTGTTATCTATCCTCCCGCGACACGTTCTATTAACAAAAAACAATCTACGTCATCCTGGAATTTCTTCGCGGGAACCCACCTGATTGGCGCATTGTGTTTTGGTCTCTGTTAACTTCCTATTATGTAAAAACAAATCACACGGGAAACAGTAAATATCCCGTTCGAACCTGTGTGGGGTATTATTCTGTTTTTTTTTTTTGTTTTTTTTTTTTTTTTAATTTATTTTTATTAAGGAGATTCCTGTGTGAATCTTGTGTTTTTTTTTTTTTTTTACACTACGTTTTGTTTTATCAAATTTTTAATTATTTCACTGAATTCACTTATTTATTTATTTCTTTATTTTCTCATTTGAGTACTTATGGTTATTTCGGTAGGTGTGGTGGAATCGCCACAAGTGAATTAACCGCCCCTTTTTTCCAATAATTAACAAACTGCCGATGTAGGGATTCGAACTCATAACCTCCCAGTTTCCAAGTGCCACTTGGACTGGCTCGGCCACTTGGACTGGTGAGAAGGATGTTAAATAAAACTTAGTTGAAGCAGGGGAAAAATTGACGGAAAAATCCCTGAAAAATGTGAACCATATCAAAAAGATCGATCAGAAAAATCTGAATAAAATAATGACAGTTGGATGTAGCGAATGTACCAAAATTATCAACATTGAAAAATAACACGATCAATTGCTTTAAACCAATTTAATTGTTTTTAAGTACAAAAAGTATTCACAAACAAAATTTGGATGTATTGTAGGTTGCGTGTATCAGCAATTGATTCAAAACACATCTTATACATAAATAATCTTTTTTAGAAATTTTTTTACACAAAAGATGTTTTTGAAAATCAAAGTACCGCTGCACCCCCACCCACCCCCAAACTTACCAATAAAATATGAAAATCGATAGAGACAAAATAAAAACAACTTTTGTAAAATGTACAGTTTTATGGATGAAGTTAAATGTCTCCGTTGCCCTCACCAAAATTTAATTTAAAAATTGATAGATATAGAGACAATTTTTTATTACAAACTGTTTACATCGAGTATTATATTGACATATATACTCATGTTAGTAAAACTAGTAAACTTAAAGTTTGACATATCCATAAAAATTTTGAGTAGATACATATATGGCAATAAGAATAATTGCCATATTGTATAATAAATTAAGGCTTATGTATAAACGATCTGGGCAGCAGTCTCCTTACTATTGATAAACCATATTTTGACAAAATGGAAACCCGACTTCAAAAATCAAATATTCTATAACAAAAAATGCACTAAAAAGTAAAAAAATAATTGCATATTCTTGTGCCAATTTTCGTTCACGTCGGTCGGGTTTCCATTTTGTCAAAATATGGTTTATTTCTCGCTTTTTAGTGACTTTGAAGTTCTATAACTGATTTTATTTGTCTGAATTTGGGTTGACCTACTAAACGACCTACTAATTTTTAGCCTACTGAACGACCTACATTTTTTTACCCGTTTTTTTTTTTATAAGTTTTAGTGCATTTTTTTATAACAGATTTTCAGTTTTTTTTACATGCATTTTGTTTTTTTTTTTGTAAAAATTTTTTTTTTGGGGTCGGTTTTTTTTGAAACATTTTTTTGAAGTCGGTTTTTAAAAAAAAAATTTCTTATTTTCCCATTATGAGTGAGTGAGTATACCCTTTCAAAAAAATAAAAAAATTTCGCAGAAATCGGTTATCACATACAAAATGAGGATTTTCTTCGATTTCCCGGGGATCCCCTCATCAGAATGTCATTTGGTGCCAATGGGACCAATGGGAAACCAAACCCTTTAAAACAAATAAAAAATTCAAAATCGGTTCATAAATGGCGGAGTTCTGAGGTGACACACAAAAAAAAAACAAACAAAAAAAAATACAGACGAATTGAGAACCATCCTACTTTTTGAAGTCCGGTTAAAAATAGTTACCAAAAGATAGCATTGTGACTTCTTTGTGCTCATAGCACAAAAAACTAATTTGTATTATTTCTAGAAATCGATTTTTCATGGAACAATAACCCAAAATTGGCAGTGTAATTTTCTTTAATAAAGGTATTTATTTAAGACAACAATTCCACCTCTCATTTGCATGTTCTTTTTCAGATTAGTTACATTAAGTGTCTAGTGAGCAAGTTGAATTCGAGTAAAATAAATAATATTTTTCATTAATTAATATTATATATTAATGTCTAGTATTATTAAATACTAGATGATCTGTGCAGCTTCACCGCGTAAAAGCAAAAATATTTCGGATAAATTCGGGTAATAGCAAAAATTTACTTTAACCACCGGGTACGGGTCATGACTCTGGTATGGTCATGTTTATTTTTCAAAAAGGAACATTTTCTGTTTTTTAATTTTTTTTTTATCTCTTAAGGTTTTATAGTCAGATATTTTCACACTCCCTGCAGTCTGTGTGAGTTTGTAAAGAAAAGTTATCGACTTTGCAAGTTGTTTATTTTATCGAAGTAAACATAGAAATCATAATACAAAAGTCCCATAGAAATACACATTTTAATTTTTCCCGAATTTTCTGGCCAACTTTTCAAGCCATTTCAAGTGATGCGGTTACCAACGAACTTCGCATATGATCCGTCATGCATATGATCCGTAGACGTTTGGTATGTGCTGGACGCTGTATGCCCAATGAGCCAATTACGTAATCGCTTTGCGCAGTGTTTTTGTTTCTTTTTCGACGTATTTCTCGCATTCGTTCGGCACTGTTAGCGATTCGAAGCTGTTAGCGATTCAAATCTGACGGTGTTTTGTAACGCAAGGAACTTCGACCACCACCAGCGTAACGAGCGAACAGACGATTTCACGTCAAAAAAACTTTCTTAAACAGTATATGATACCAGCGAAAATCTGAAGTTTTTGTATAGACTGCCACGAACGGTACATAAATTCACACATAGCAGACGAGAGTTTAAACGCTTAAAATATGCTACGATACAGCTTGCCGATCGTATTTCGACGACAGAGTAGGGGGAGCAAAAGAGATATACGTTAATTTTGTAAATCTGAAGTTCGATATCTCTTTAAACGGCTGAAAAAAATACCAAAAATCTGATTTAAGGCCCATAGTTTCTGAAAATCAATAATGGTTAATAACCGGGGTTGGGAAATGGAGATATTACTATTTATTTAAAAGTGTTTTGAAATCTTCTTAATTCAAATATATATAATTCCTTGCCTTCGCGTACTCGATGTGTGAATAATCTTTCCGAAGACGACACCAATATTTAGTTTTCGACGTAAACAGAGATCTGATATGTATTTTTCAATCCCAGACAAATGAAAGAGGTGTTACAAAGATGACGCCAACACTTATAAATCTTGCTTTTTTAATTTAATATTTTCGAGAGTTATGAAATCTTTTCCATTCCAAAAATTTAGCTCAAAACCCCTATTAGAAATTCATATAGTTTTTCTAGACAATATATATATTATTACTAAAAATTTATCTAAGAGGTTGGATAAAAAATGATTTCGATGAAAAATTGGTAGATTTTAAAGAATCTTTTCATATTTATGGTAGAATAAATTCATAGATTATACGATTTATTAAAAGTCGAAATTAATATACCTACGGAAGTATGGAAGTGATATCCTCCAAGATGATTATATTTATTCTAGAATATTATTTTTATCAAAATATACATGTATGTAAGTGTATATTTTTAGAACCAATATAATACTATCCTTGGAAATATTCTAATGATTTGTAATAAAAACTAAGCTATATAATTTAATTCAACATAAAAATAAAATATATATAATTTTTAAGTCTAAAATATGGAAATGATTGTAACATTTATAATGTATCAGTGTATATGTGAATGGAATTTGTATCTATACATGGTCATGGTGGTATGTGTTTGTGTATATTATGTTGGCAATGAATGTGCCTCTTGCCTTTTTCTTATTGCTTTCTTTCTCCTCTATATTTGACTTGGCTTTTTTCTCCAATTACAGGCTGTACTTGATTATATCTTTTCTATCTAGAAGTTTATTTTTGAGTCTTAAATGTATTTACAACAATGATTTTATAAGATAGATAATCAATATGTGCGCGCACTACAGGTCACAATTTTAATCTGATCAAAAATTTGGTATGCGATGTGCTTTTGCTATTTGAAAATACAGGTTTGGTCTGTCAAATAGACAAAAACTATTGGCAAAATTGGCAAAACAAAGGGGTATATATTTCTTACTATGGAAAAAATGGAAAAATGTATAAGAAGTAAAGATATCATTTTTTCTGTTACTCTAATATTTACGGTAATATTTACGATTGAAGATCGTAAATTAAAATTCTAAGTATTTCTGTCAAAATGATCTAAAGTAACGTTCATTTTCTACGACTTTACTACATACATTTTTTGATTTTTCTACTATTAATAGAAATATTCTAAATTTTGTGGTTTCTTCTGACTCTAAGCCGCCCTTCCCCTTGACCGATTCTACTTATTTACGAACATTAGTTTTCAAATACCAAAAACATATCATCTACAACGTTTCCTTTTGATAGGACTATTTTTCGACGTTAACCAATAACCGAATTAATTTCTCAAATACCCGGTAAAAGTAGTATTTTATATATATTGGGAATTGACATTGAGGCATGGCTTAATTAATATGGCGACATTTTGTTGCAAATTTAAAATAAATACGTGAATTGTGAATCAGTGACAGTTAATTTAATAATTTCACTTGGAGTGAAATTTTTAACTGGGCAAGTTCAAATGTTGCTAAATAGCTTTCTTTGCTTTTAGTAGTATGCAACACAACCATATCATAGTTAAAATTTTAACCACCAGGCGACGTGACCAAAGTGGTCACTTCCCAGTGCCGGGTATAAAAATCATAAATATTTTGGATGAAGATTGTATCCAAGACCTTTGGCTTTGCGGACCAGTACTCGCTGAGCTATCACATGTTCATGTTCACATTAACCAGCCCAAGTATCCGAGCGGTCTAATGCACAGGTTATGGATACGACTCCCAGCAGCGGCAGTTTGTCAATTAAATTTCGGCGTATGGACAAGAACGAAGAAACCGGCTATGCTTGTGAAGGTTTTCTGCAGTTTTCCCTCACGAACGCCGGATGAATATCGGCATAGTTCCTATCAAAGTCGGCAGTAGCCGCACAATCTACCAATTCCTAGCCTGCATACAAATTCCTTTTCCTCCACTCACATCATAGTAATGTATCGGTAAAAATTAACAAAGTTTGAAAAATAATGATGTGGGTGGCCTCTGTTTTAGACCGTGGAGTCTCAGAAATGGAGGTAAAACCCAATTATTATTACTTGTACTGTTTTGACTATTTACATATATTTATTTGTTTTTGCAAACTTTTGTGTTTATCCATTCATTGTTAGAATGGTTACCTTACCCCCCGTCGTGCAAAGGGGGCGAGACTTAATTTTTCATAGTTATTGAAATTCGTAATTTTCCAAAACAAGCTCTTTTGTTATATACCACCCTGTACATATATATATATATATATATATATATATATATATATATATATATATATATATATATATATATATATATATATGTAATAATCATATGTAGTATGGTATAAGGAAGACTTGATGGCGGGTCACGTATTAGATAAGTGGATACTACTCTGTCACTTCCCTCTTCTGCAAAAATACTACCTTCCCCTCATATACCATCGTCCACATATCCCATTTTCTTTGATCAACATGATTTTTGGTCAGCTTTTAAAGAGAAGAAAGCATATAACTGTTGTATATGGTATGAGAAGAAACAAACCATATATAGATGTGTACTACTTATTTGGGAGAAAAGACCGTTATCAGACGTGGTGAATGTAATAAGGAGATGAATAAAAAAATACCACCCACTCTTACTTACAAGAGTATAACTAACCAGTGTAGTCATGTTGAATAAAAACGAACAAATTCCTATACCCTATACACAATTCCACCAGCACTACACAAAACAGTTCTCCCGGCACCATCTCTTCACAACATCGTTTGGTTTGTTATTTTATCCTTCTCTGTTTCTTTTATTTTTATATAAATTTCAAGTAAAATACAAAATATAGTGAAATAATCAAACTAACTCATCCATATAAAAACATATATATACTACGGTAGGGGATGAAGGATATTGTGGGAGTAAAATTTTAGCAATACTAGTTTAACATTCGATTTACGGGATCTACTTGGATTGCATACGATTTTTTAATATATGAAAGAGAGCTTTCCGTTGACATAATTCGAAAAACAAGTTTAATAAAGTATCGTTGTGATTTGTATGTTAATTTTGAGAGGTGTAACTCTATAAAAGAATATGCAGATATTTGAAGATGAGATGATTGTTGGTAGATGAGGTAGATTGTAAAGGCTGCCCTGGACGGGCTACACTTCGACCATAAGGTCCATTGTGATGCCTTAGGATGTGGGGATGTGAGTGGAGTGGAAGGAATTTGTGAGTAGACTAGGAATTGGTAGGATATGCGGCTACAGCCGACTATGATAGGAACTATGCCGATATTCATCTGGAGTTCGTGAAGGAAACTGCAGAAAACCTTCGCAAACATATCCGGTTACTTCGTTCTTGTCCATACGCCGACAATTTAGTCAACTGCCCCTTTTTTTTTATTTTTATAATTGACAAACTGCCGACGTCGGGATTCGAATCCATAACCTCCCAGTTTCCTCCAGTTTACTGCATACTGCGCAGACATGACGCCTTAGACCGCTCGGCTACATGGCTGGTAGTACCATTGGTAGCTCAATATAGTAGTAAGATATCGTTAATATAGTAGTAAGTGTTATTATTTACACATTTTTCAATAAATAGTGATGCAAATTTTGTAAAACTTCCACAAAGAATCATGAAAATATGCCGTGTTAACGCTGTTAACACGGCATGTAAAATGTGGGTTACCTTTATTGAATACAGACAACATTTGACTCTCGCTTTTTAAATGCTATCATTTTCCGGCTGCTGGATCTTAACATTCCTGCGCAGCAGTATTTGAAATCTAGGAGTGCTGACAACCTATTTTTGACCAGGCAGAAGGATCAGGCGATCGAAAATTTAACATGCAAAATTATTTTATAATCATACATGCACATAATTATATTGGGTGCCCTTGAGTGCCTTGTAATTATATTGGGTGCCCTTGGGTGCCCTTGTAACAGGCGATAGATCTCTCGAAAATAAGAAGAAAAGCTACGCTTTCGAGATACAGGTTGTTAAAGTTAATAAAAAAAGCTTTCTTTTCTTACAATTATTCAAAATCTACTTTTAATTACCTTTAATTACGCAGATTTTAATTACACTTGGCTCGTTCTTAGTCATAAGTAAGAGTAAATAAACCTAGGAATGCTGACTACTATAAATGTAGATTCTGGTCAGCATTCCCATAAAAGTCCATGAAACACTTTTTAAAATTTCATAATGATCTTAAGGAATTGATATTGCAATTTTTCATGGCCAGAATACTGAAACACCACCCACCAAATTATTCCCTGAACATACTTGTGTTTAAAAACGATTTTTGATAATAAAATTTAGATAACCAAGTTTAGTCATAATAAAAAATTGTAACATTCTTTAAAGGAAGATGTTTTCGTTTCAAAAAGCTACATTTATCGAACATTTCTTTCAAAATAACTGGCAGTATTATTAGTTTTGTCACAGAAATTGGAGTCTGGAGCGTCAGTCGATAATAGAACATAACGTGTGCGCTATATATGTACCGAAATGTTATTCAAAACAAGTGAAAATAACAACTGAGTTATTTGCTTAAATACCCAGTATATACTAAATTTTTTATTTTTCTAAATTTTTTATCTATCTCTCACAGTTTCAAGATAGTTCTGCTCATTTTGCTTAAAAACGGTCCGATTGCCAAATTCACGAACTTGATCTTACTTTTTAGCTCTAGAAAATCATACAAAATTGCAGCTCGCTATCTCTTTTCGTTTTGGAGTTATCCTATTGACGGACGGACGGACACGTATGCGGAAATGAACTAATTTGGCCATTTTATGAACACCTATAATACACTTTTTTTTCTGCGATCAATATTTTCAACAGTTACGAAAACGGACCAAACTTAATATACCCTGATATTAATTTGTATGTGAAATGAATGAATACATTTTTGAATACATACTTACTCGTATATATAGAAACAATCAATTTTACTGAATATAATCATTATAAAATTCTAAATGCAAATTTTAAAATGATTCAAGCCACATGAATGAAGGAAGCCACAAGATAAGTAAACACATTCCTAGAAAATACATTCTAAATTTGGTAAATTTCGTTCTTAAAAGTCATTAGATATTCGAAGAAGATGCAAATTAAATAACAATAATTTTCTATACAAGCATACTAGAGAAGAGTATTTATGTATGAATTAGTTTGATTTATTGTAGATAAAATTATAATGGTTAAAATGTTTTAGTAAAGTTTTGTGACATTTAACATTTCATCCCTTGTGTAACGACAATCACTTCATTTGAGCATTGTATCGGTTTAATGAAGTATAAACAACTAGCCCAAGGGACAAATGTCCAAGAAATTATGAACATTTAATTACTTAATAAACTGTACCTATATACGTTTTAACTGTATAAAAGGTGTTATTTAATTATCCTTTAAGATTTACATCGATTTCATACACAAACAAATGTTTTCTATTACTGACATATTTGTGCAGGAAATGCACACCTTAACGAATTAAGTGGAAAATTTTCAGGCAATTGCATCTCTTAGCCCACTCAGATAAGTGTGTTACATCGATAAATTGTGTGAAATTCGTTTAATTTGACTAAAATTTGTTTATAAAACAATTTAATTTTGTCTATTACTTAAGATGCCTGATGAAGGTCGAAATAATTTATTGACGGAAACGTTGCTAAAATAAAAATTTGCTGATTACCAATTAGCATTTTTCGTACACGTTCCTGCTATCCTAATATTAATATTTTTATAAATTTTTTCATTTATAATTTTAAATAGTATTTGAATATAATCGCCGTTACCCATTCGCTTCGCTAAGCATACCTTAAAACTGTATTCGTAAAATTTCATATGTTATTAAAATTACTCTAGACAATATATAATTTGCCGTTTTTTTAGGATATGTCTTAAAAATATATTGCCTATATAATTTTTTCTTCTGCACCCTATCCCGTTCGAATTTTTATACCAAAACTATTGGGTGTATGACGAATGACAGGTCGCAACGTCTCCCTTAAAACCAAAATTACGCAGAATCATTTCTTAAACGATGCCTACATTTTAGTGTAGTATAATGTCAGTCAGGACATAAGATTTAATATACATAGATAAGTTAGATAGAATAGGGGTACCCGACTCTATGCTCGTCGGCAACTTAGCGACCACCCCATGCACCCCACGATTTTTATACCCAGTATTAAGTTTAGGTATATTAACAGGGTATATTAAGTTTAGTTCCGACTTTGTAACGCTTGAAAATATTGGTTGCAGAAAAAATGTTTGTTATAGGTGTGCCTAGGTCCATTTCCGTATGTCCACCGTCTATCCGTTCATCTGTCCGTCTGCCTGGGGACTCGATAACTCGAGAACAAAGTGATAACGAGCTGAAATTTTTGTGTGTGTTCTAGAGTAAAAAAGTAAGGTCAAGTTCTTTAATAAGCAAAATCGGAACAAGTTTCTTCCCGCCAGGGGGGTTAAATATACATCTTTGAAACCGTAAGAGATAGAAAAAAAAAATTGTATATAAAAATCTCCTTCTTTTTAAAATAAACAACTCTTGTTTGAAAAATTTGTTCATAAACTCAATAGTTTTCCCATAACTTGTGATAATTGAATTGTTAACAATTCGAATACGCAGGATTGTTAACAATTCAATTATTGATATACAACTCCGTAAATATTGGATATTCAAACAATTAACTCAGTTTGTTGTTACATTACTTGTTTTTACATTAAAGTTCATTTTGTTGTCAATCTCTTTATTTTAAATTATTTTAAATTATTTTGCATTTTTTAGTTCGTATTGCAATAAGCGTGTTGTTTTAGTTAACTTGAATTTTTTAATCTTCAACATAAACACACAAATGTCTTAAGTTTGCCTGAGTATATGACATCGTAGATAAATTCATTCAAATCAATACATTTCTGAATCTGCGTTGCTCAATTAATACAACACTGATTCATTAAGTCTATAAAAACTACGTAAATAAGGGTAGTTAAAAATTTACATGTTACTTAAAAATTTAAAATAAAAAATGAAAACATATTCACTAAATGTAAAATATATTTTATGAATTTAATTAAAATTTTATGAAATACCATACAACCAACACACACACATACATAGATTTCTTATTATTCCAAAGATTTATAATTCATTTTATCATGGCATCCATTTAAATAAAAAATTTTTGTATATAACAGTATTAATAAGTAATGTGAAAAAGACCAAAAAAAAAATGTAGGAATTATTATTAACGAATATAGAATATGCATAAGAAACACAAGAAATTAATACGAAAAAAATATGTAGTCATGTATAAAATATGCTAAAACAGGTAAAAATAATCCGGTTTTTTTTTTACATGCACTATAAAACTAGGTTAATGGAAGACTTTGGTTGGTTCGGATAGGTTTGAAAATGTGTATATTGCAGGTGAATTAGAAAACGTAAAGTTTTAGATTGGCTAAATTTTTATTATAAAACCCAACATTCAGTCGGTTCTTTTGCAGCCTACAATTGAGTCTACAATGGTGTTTGATTTTAATATGCATTTTCGGTTATGTATTAGTAGGAGTAGTAGTAGTGAAGGGGAGCTCCAAGCCTGGCAAATATGCCTTTCTAGGCCTTTTTTACCAACCCCCAAGAAACCCATACCCACAAACTCTTCTATCCTCTACCATATTCTGATTCGTTTCCTCTAACCCTGTGTTGGTGGCCAAGCCTACCCACCATTTTTGCGAATGACAGGATAGAGCTTCATTTTAGTTGTTTTACCTCAGCTTTCCTCATTTCAATCGTGCCGAAGGTTAGGTACCTCATTCTAGCCTTGTGGGGACATTCTGTGAGGACGTATCATCCGCTCCGTTACAGACCGGACAAATCGCTATGTCCTCCAACCTCATTAGGGAAAGGTGCGTTTTAATCCTGCAGTAACCGGTAAGCACCACCAACCAGAAGGTCTCGTTTATATGTTAGTCACCAGTACAAGTAGCCGAGCGGTCTAAGGCGTTATGTCTGGGCAGTAGGCAAACTAGGAAACTGGAAGGTTATGGGTTCGAATCCCGACATCGGCAGTTGCCAATTATAAAAATAAAAAAAGGGACGGTTAATTGACTCAACTGTCGGCGTATGGACAGGAACGAAGTAACCGGCTATGCTTGAGAAGGTTTTCTGCAGTATCCTTCACGAACTCCAGATGAATATCGGCATAGTTCCTATCAGAGTCGGCTGCAGTCGCATATCCTACCAATTCCTAGTCTACTCACAAATTCCTTCCACTTCACTCACATCCTCACATCCTTAAGCATCACAATGCACCTTATGGTCGAAGTGTAGCCCGTCCAGGGCAACCTCTACAATCTATCTATATGTTAGTTGATCGTAGATTACTTTTGATATGCGAGTAGAACTTAACTTAATGCTAGCTGCAAAAACTTCGTTATAAGGCTACTTGGATTTACGACAAACTTTATCAAGTCCTTATAGCTTACATTTTTCGCCTATTTTTAATGTCGCTAATATTATATTCTAATTATAATGCGTTGTGATTGTCCTGTTTGATGCGATATCACGAAGGTCCGAATTCTTGGTGATGTTAATCGCAAGTATATTGGATCGAGTAATCCAGAAAGTATTATCTTTTAGAATGCATACTTAAGGAGCGTACAGATTATCACACAATTTGGTTAAATAGTTTCCCTTAAAAACTGTTGAAAGTTTAAAACTTAGTACTATGATTTTCTACCAAAACATCGAATACAAATTTTGGTAATTAATAGATACAAAATTTATAGGCTTAGAATCAAGACGTGGATTATCCAAACTTTATGATGACACTCGATTATTTTGAAAATCAGAAAAACCAGGTATATACTAGAATGTAACTTGAGTTTCGATTTTGTAACGATTGATCGCAGATAAAGAATTTTCGTATAGGTGTTCATAAGATGACATAATCTATTTCCGCATATCCGCCCGTCTGTCTGTAAACACGATAACGCAAAAACAAAAAAAGGGAGATAAAATTTTATATGTGTGTCCTAAAGTTAAAAGAGCTTTTTCAGGATAGTTGTGTGTTGTCATTATCTGTTCATCTAATCGCTTTTTTTTTATCTTTATTTTACTTGATTATACCGATATTCTCGACCAAACGTGATCAAGAACTAGTTTGACTGAATAAATACGGGGTCTATTTATTTAATTTCAGTTACTGTCTTTTTAATTTCAGTTAGTTTTGTGCAATTATTTTTGATCAACTATTGGATACTGGATTAAGCGTTATTAAATTGTAATAGGGAATATTCATGAAAATTTTTTTTCACATTTATTTTCAGAATATAAAAATACTGTTAATACTGTAATAATATTAAAAAACGAAATTAAAATCCGACAATATAAAGGAAGCTATAAGCTTTTAAAGATTATTATCTGTCTCTTTCTTGCAAAAATACTAAAAACGGAGTTTTACGTGTATTTTAAATGGTGAAAGTGTAATATGACGTCACATAACATATCAAGAGGGCTATCACCCTCTTTATCTAATCGGGAATTTCAATCATTCATATCTCGCTTATTTTTAAAGTTATTTAAAAAGTAATTTTACCTTGATATTTGTCAAGTAAATATGCTTCAATTCAAGTGATAAAAAATTTTCATGCATATTCCCTATTGTCAGATTTTTAACGTTAAATAACCGCAGACTAATTGCTTCGATGATTTCGAATTATTTACCCATACTTTATAAATACTATTTGATAGGTCCAAAAATAATTTAAATGTGATTCAATGGGGTAAAATAACATAAATGGGGTAAAAATACACTGGAAAATTTAAGACATTTTCTGTAAACTTGGACACTTTGTTTTATTACTAATTATCCTTCCGGTTCGAACATACGTTATATATTATATGATTATGTATATACGAAGTTGTGGCGTTAAAAAGCTATTTAGGCTTTATGGTACCGTTTTTTTTTTAGATAGCATGCTTTTATGGTGTTTTTCTACAAATGCACTCACAGTCACAGAAATATCAAAAAGAAAAAATGAAAGAAAACACTTTCCGATAATTTCAACTTCAAATACAATTTTATTTTAATAGCAAATGAATATATTTCATGAACTTACTATTGAGATGTTTTTGTAAACCATCACTATAGTTATACGGTATCCACGGTGTATGGTCGACCGCAAAAGTGGCAATTTTTTTCCAAAATTTCATGCTTAATCTTAACATTCTAATGGCAAGCAACTTATATTTGAAACATTTTGTTAATGTTTTTTTGACTACTTGGATTCGACACAAAGCAGTTTTTATAAACGAATACCACTTATACGTTGATTACACCAGGCCAAGTGGTCGAGCGTTCTAAGGCGTTATGTATGCGCAGTATGTCTACTTGGAAACTGAGAGGTTAGGGGTTCGATTCCCGACATCGGCAGTTTGTCAAGTATTAAGAAAAAAAAAGGGGTGGTTAAATAACTAAACTGTCGGCGTATGGACAAGAACGAAGTAATCGGCTATGCTTGAGAAGGTTTTCTACAGTTTCCTTCACGAACTCCAGATGAAAATCGGCATAGTTCCTATCATAGTCGACATCCTACTATGCAGCCGCATATCCTACCAATTTCTAGTCTATACACAAAAATTCCTTCCACTCTACTCACATCATCACATCCTTAGGCATATTATATATTCGGTTTTTAGGAAGATATTTCGAATAGATACTGTTGGTATATTCAGAATGAATAAGTTTTATTTGAATCATTTTTCGAAAACCGACACAAATCGATTATAAAATGTTGAAAAATGAGCGCAATTTTTGTGGCCACGTGTATATCGATCGAACATATCGAAATATAGTTGTCGAGATAAGCAAGAGTACACGTAGTATATCATTAGTGCAACGGATGACTTACGAAAGACAATTGAATTTTCTGGATCGTAAAATTAGATTTGAAACTTTTGGACTCAGATATAAATTGTGACAAAACTATTCAGCTGTCAAAAATCCAGCCTTTATTTCTTTTCGATTATGTGATATCATATTAAAAAACAGGCAGACGTAACAAGTTTGAAAATTTTATGGAAATCTATTTTATGAACTCCAAAAGCTGCAGTAAGCTTTTTGGAAATATAGGATGAAATAATGTCGACAAAACTGTTTTCATACATGCATATTTTCCAATAAAATGTCATATTCGTAGAATACCATTTTATCGATATCCTTATAAATAGGTTAATGGCCCTTAAAGTGGAATCACTACGCTTGATAATAAATCAAAAACCAAATAATGGAAACTATAACTAGATATCATTATCTTAATAATACAAGCATTCATCGATGAGAAAAGTTTTTATCTACATAATATCTATACACTATGTTTAATTTACATCTTCGTATCATAGATCCCACGAGTATGAGAGAGTACATATGTACATACACATTATGCAATGTGTATGAGAAGGATGTCTTATATGTTTGATGAACAAGCATATTTTTTATAACTGTTCGAGTGGTCACCAACCACGCATACCTATAAGACCTCCTTCTCATACACATTGCTAAATGTATACATATATACTCTCTCATACTCGTTATGAATATTATTCACTATTTTGAAAAATATTCTTGTTAATCAAACCTATAAGACCTCCTTCTCATACACATTGCTTAATGTATATGTACATATGTACTCTCTCATACTCGTGGCATATATGATACGAAGATGTAAACTAAACAGACGGTATAATAATCTGCGTTTTGAGAGAAATAGCTAGATACCATTTAATTAACTATTTTCGAATAAATATTAACTCATCAATCTTCAAATTAATGAAAGTATTCAATCCGTCACTTTTTATGCCCTATTATTTGTATTTCATTTTAATTTAATTTCAATCGGAATCTATATTAAATGTATTACATAATTTGTTCCCGACCGCAAACCATGCTAATAGGAGACAAAAATATGAAGTCACTTAGCTTCAACTTCGAATTTCCTTAAAATACATCACTTTCTAATCACTTTCTAGCGGTCACAATTTTAGTCTGATCAAAATAAAATGTCGTATATGATTTTAGTATTTGCAAGGCCAATTTTATTAATAAATGTCATACGTGATGGGGAAATGGGGGCATAAAGAAAGAAGAAAACACAAAGAAGGAGAAAACACAAAATACAAAATATCTCTTTTAATATTAGAACAATCAAAAAATGCGTAAGGAATAAAATTGTAGAAAATCATGTTTGCTACAATTCATCATCTCATCATTTTTGCTCAAACTCTAATGTGTACAGAGATAGTGAGGAATTTAGTTTTCAATCTTAAACTGTCAATATTTCTGTAAATATTAGGGTAACAGAAAAAATGATTAGAAACAAAACTACAGTAAAATTTAATACCTAAAACTTTACTTCATATAAATTTTTAAGGGAGATATGTCAAATTTTCCCCCTCCCTCTAAACCCCCCTTTCCCCTCGTCCGAATTTACCCATTAACGAACTGGTCCTTTTGAATACCAAAAGCGCCTCAAATACCAAATTTCATTCCGATAAAATGAAAGCTGTGACCGCTAGAGTGATTACAGACACACACACACACACACATATATATATATATATATATATATATATATATATATATATATATATATGTCCATAGATATATATGTATAAATTTTACAGATGGTGATTTTTGGCATCTACTAGGTAGCATCGATGGACATTTGAAGAACTTTTTGCGAAATTTTGACTTCGGTACGGGACCAATAGCTCTATTTCCTTTCAGGAAATTCGCTAAAAACTAAAAGATAAATGGGAATTAATTGTTTGAAAACTTTCTAGCGTTTAAAAATTGATAGGTACATGAACATCAAATGCAAGAAATATTCATTTTTTCAAAAGCAAACATCCTTGATTTGAAACTTTTTTTCAAAAAATTATTGACAAGAAAATTGGATAACAAATACATATAAGTATAATATTATGAACATATGAAATGATGTGTGTCGAATATTTATATATTTTAATAAATTTAAATTCTAGGAAATCAATGTATACATCCGTTAGTGATATGGAATAATTCGATAATACCGTGTGTACACATAAAAATTATTACTTTCATATTAGATTATCAAATGATATTTAATGAGAATTCTAAGTTTTTTAAATAAAATTACAAATTCGCCCCAATACCTAGATCAGTTTTTGTAGTATAAATACGTATGTCGACTACAAAGTAATCATCATCAATATAAATTAGCTAGTCGTAATTTACTCTTTCGATAGAAAATAGAGATCAATAGACAAAAATAAAATAAATAAAAAATTAAACTAAATAAATTAAAATATAATACATTTTATTAAAATTACTCTTCTTAAAATTGCTTTCATTCGATTTACTCTTGTTAACATCACTCTCATTAAAATTACTCTTATATTATCTCAGGATATGTTATTCGTTGCTAATTTGGTGACACTTTCACCCTTTGTAGTCGAAATACATATTTATAATACAAAAAACTGATCTAAAGGTATTGGGGTGAATTTGAAATTTTATTACTTTCATGTTTACGAACTTTCTTACGTTACACAATTGTAGCACATAGCACAAATCAAACGACATATTATAGCCACAAACTATTAGAGTAGAACTATTCGACCATAGGCTTTTATGGTTGCAGCGCTTTTAATAGTTAATTGAATACTGTTTCTATTTTTATATGTTTATTACGTCATTTACTATTTGGAACAATTTTGTATTGAATGGGTCGTTACTTGATGAAAATCCATTATAATTATGAAATAAAACAAATATTTGAAATTTTTGTAAAATCACTTTATTTGACTAGTTTCGGAACACAGTTCCTTCTTCAGAAGTATTTTTATTTCTGAAGATGGAACTGTGTTCCGAAACAAGTCAAATAAAACGATTTTACGAAAATTTCAAATATTTGTTTTATTTAATCATTTTTTTAAGTGCTATTCATAGTTTCCATGAACTAAATATCAATTAAAGTATTTACAATTCAAATCAAAATTGTCATGAAACAAGTGAAAATAACAACTAACTGAGACAATTGCTTAAATACCCGGTACATTCTGAATTTATGAAAAAAAAATAGTTTACTTTTAAAAAAAGAACCTTTTTGTCTTTAAATTTTTGTTCAATTTCTTCAACTTCAAAGATGGATATAGCCTCCCTTCCTAACGAGGGATAGCATGGTCCAGTTTTTCCCAATCGCGAACTTAACCTTACTATTTAAATCTTGAACACACACACACAAAATTTCAGCTCATTTTCTCTTTAAGTTTTTGAGTTATCATGTCTACAGATGGACGGACATAGGGAAATGAACTTTTTCGGTCATATTATGAACGCCTATACCAAAAATTTTACATAAATAATACCCTTGTAACCGGTATATAAAATATACCGGGAACTTTATAAGAGAACCTTAATTATGCACACGAAAAAGGAAAAAAGTACCTTTCACATTTAGCATCACAATGCATATATTTGTAAAGTAAACGTTTTACATGGCAACAGCCTGTATAATTTGTGTACATGGAGGCCAATAACAATATTTTGTTGAAAATGTAACCCCATATTTTGCCATCTATTTCCTGTTTATTTTTATCAATATTATAACAACAGTATCAAATGAAAAACTAGAAAATATGTTATTATTTTGTATATCCAAATATAGATATCAAATATACTTTTTCAAATATTAAGTACAGGTTGGGATATCTACAAGTATTTTAACACATTTGTTTTGATACACAATCGTAGCATTCAATGGCCATTACACACACCATTACACGTATAAGTTTCGATGAAAGTTTTCAACCTCATTGAAAAACAAGTAATGTAACAACTAACTGTTTGAATACCGTATATACTGAGTTTGAGTATATCAATGTGTGAATTGTTGAATATACACCTGGTATATAAAACTGAAATCAACATTAAAAAAACAGTACATATGAGAGGTTATGTATGTAATATACCTTTACTTGGTATTCCAATAGTATATGAGATGATATGGACCTACATATGGCCGCCTTTGTTTGACTATGAATAGTATGCCATTTGCATTTTGAGCACAAATTATGAGAAAACTATTGAGTTTATACAAAAAATTTGGAAACAAAAGGTGTGTATTTTAAAAAGAAGATTTCTTGTTAACAAATTTTTTTTCTATCTCTTACAGTTTCAAAGATGTATATTTCCCCCCTGGCGGAGAAAAACGCGTTCCGATTATGCCCATTAACGAACTTGACCCTACTTCTTTGCTCTAGAACACACACAAAAAATTTCAGCTCTTTATCTCTTTTCGATCTTGAGTTATCGTGTCCACGGATAGACAGACAGACGGAAGGACGAAATGGCCGAATAAGGCCATTTTATGAACACATATGCCAAACATTCATGTCTACGATCAATATTTTCAAGCGTTATAAAGTCGGGACTAAACTTAATATATCTTGTATATTTACATATACTGAGTAAAAAAAGTTAATATATCAAAACTGTTCACACAACAAAACTCACATAAAAATTATCAATCGCATGTTTTTGAAAGCCATGATTCCCTTCTTGTTCAATATGTCATTCGTCGTCAACCTAATTTCAAATTTCGCATAAACAATTAATAATTAAAAATATATCTTCTGAATTTTGTTTGTTTGTTAAGTCATATGGCCAAAGTGTACCAACCACAACAAAGCAGATTTCGCACATGCGCAAACAGTGAACTAAGTTACATGTATTATATATATCTAAGTTAAATTGTATCAAAATAGAAGCTGTCTCTATTTTGATTTAATTTTAAACTGACATTAAAAAAACACTTTGCTGCTCAGTAAAACAGTAGATCATCAAAACAAACCACTTGTAAAAATTTAGTTTCTTATATATCAAGAGTCCTCGACAATAAATCATTAACTAGTTTATTCCATCGAGAACTTGAAATGCTAATAAAAGAAATATCTGCATAAAGTAGTTCACTCGTAAACCCAACTTTCTTAAGAATTTGATGAAATTGAATATGATATTCATCTAAATGTTCTACATTTATAAAAAAAAAACGACCGATTGTGATGCGAAAGATTCGTAATATAATTTGAAGTAATATCCTGCCTAAAACGTAAATAAAAACCGTGAAAAGTGTTGTGATATTTACATCAAGTCACTGGTACTGGACAAGTTTCCAGATTGCCGAATAAAATATTAATTCATCTATTTTGAAATCGCCTACATAATCTAATGCATTCAATCCAATAACAATGTGCGTCTCCCTGTAAAATTTGAAATTGCATGCATGTTCATGGTAAGTAAACTCCAGTAATTTTATTTTTTTATAGAAAATTATACTTATTATTTGTTGGAAAATAGAAGAAAATTGATTTTCGCAACTTATCATGTGTTGTAGATTGTTTGACATATATATTATCCTTAGTGTATGTATATTTGTATATGTAATATACAAAAATGTAACTTATCTGATTTTCATATTGAAAACGACACGAAAAATGATAGTAAATACTAAATAAAAACTTTTGCAACGTGTTTGTGATGACAATCAAAATGTATTTGAAAATTGCATAAATATAGCTTCTAGAGCTTACTACACGCTTAGAAAAACATGCTTCGAAAAACGCGTATATAAGTAGCGCATTTTAAGAAATAATTGGAAATATTTTCATCACGGACTGTTGGTAGTCCTTTAAAAAATGGTATCCAGCGTTTTTGGCGTCACGTTCATGCAAATAGAAGAAGAATGGATGCTGAATGGACAGTTAGTGAACGTTAGTGAACGTATAGTTAGTGAACGTGTCACTAACTATAAATGTTTGTATTGAGTTCTGCTTATACAGGGTGAATCGAGTCAACAGCATAATAGCACACACCTCCATTTCTTTCTACGATCCTCCCATTCCCCAATAACATCCAATAGAAATCGATAAATTGAAACAAACAAAAACCGCTCGTGATTTTAGCACTCAAAACAGAGTGCTAAGGGAACATGCAGCAAATTACAAAAATCTATCATTATTTTTCCATTAATAAAATAACATTTATGTTAAATTATAATTTTAGTTGAAAAAATAATAATATTCACACCACCTACTACATGTTCCCCTAACACTCCACTTTGAGCGCTGTAGCGTTCATCACATGAACTTGAAGTGGAATGCTAGGGGAACATGTAGTAAGTAGGTGGTGGGAATATTATTATTTTTAATCTAAAATTATAATTTAACATCAATATGATTTTATTAATGGAAAACTAATAATAGATTTTTATTACTTGCTGCATGTTCCCCTAACACACTGTGTTGAGTGCTTTGGTGTATACCATATCTTTGAACCAATCACGAGTGGTCTTTCGTTTTCTATCGATTTATATTAGATGTTATTGGGGAATGGGAGGATCATAGAAAGAAATGGAGGCGTGTGCTATTATGCGGTTGATTCGATTAACCCTGTATATAACTTAGAATAATATCTTCAAAACAACGCGTTCAATGCTTTTAAAAGTATCAAAATTATTTTTGAGTTTTAATATATAACGGTAATTTAATAACAAGGATGTTTGTTTCTAAATTTTCGACAGCTGACGCCAAGTTTCTATTTCGTTTCATATAAACAAGTCCATTTATTCATACATTTCCGTAAAAAGTCGATGCGAATACTATAGATGATTAAAAGTATATCGATAATTTAGATAAAAAACAATGAAAATAAAAACTAATTGAGTTAATTGCTTAAACACCCGGTATGAGTTAATGAAAAAAAGATTTCAAACATTTTTGTCTTTAAATTTTTTGTCTTTCTATCTCTTATGGTTTCAAAGATGGATATTTTTCAATGGACAAACACACAAAATTTCAGGACTTTTTCGTTTTTCAGTTATCGTGTCCACAGGCGGACGATAAGACGGACACCTATACCAAAAGAACACGTAAACCGAAATTTTTTTCTGCGATCAATATGTTCAACCGTTACAAAAGTCGGAAATAAAGTAAATATACCCTGGTTTACATTATAAATACCGGATATCAAAACAATCATTGTGTTCACTTACATTCACTTTAAATAATATTTTAAAATGACATAAAAAGAAAGTTGTAAATTGATTTCGTAAAGAAAATTCGAAAACATTTCACAACAATAATTTGTACATACTGTTAGTATAAAGAAGAATGCATAAAATACAAATATCATTTCCATACATTCTTGTGAATGAGCTACGAGTATTTTTAAAGTGTTTGGTATGGATTAAATATACATAGGGATAATGTACGTGTTGATCTACGAGTAATGTTAAAAATATTTTATTTGAATAAAAATGGAGAATTTTGATAAAATAAAATTTATTTATTTATATTTTAATAACGAAAAAACTAAAATTAAATTTGCCACTGCTTTCAATTCCACGTTGAAAATACCACAAATTTCTGAATTTGGCTGAATGATTTAAAGTTTTTATAATATTTTGCGGCTTCTATTTTAGTTTTTCTTCATTTTTTCGGGAAATTTGCTCAGTTAACGCAGTTATTTCATGACGAGTTACTTTGATAATAAATCAGTGTTCCACTCACAATAATTAATAATAATTAATAACTCACCCCCATGTGCCATTATTTACCAAATGTATACCAATTTTAAGAAGAAATAAAAAGGAATATTTTCAAGGTAAATTTAATTTACCTAGTAACTAATTTTAATTAATTATTTCAAAAGTTTTGAAAGCCGGTACGCATATCCTATAATATATGCGGCTCTTTGTGTAACTCACTCATTCACTGACTGACTCACTCATGTATACAAATTCTAGTCCACTTCTAGACATGGTAGAACCATGCGTTTTTTTTTGCATTCGACGTAGAATAACTTCAAATTACGGGGAAAAATTGGAAAACTTTAATTTTCCCAACGCACCCTCCCCGAAATGGGAAAAATCCCCAAAAACTACCTCTTGTACTTCTATTCATGGTAGAAGGGTGCGGTTTTATGCATTATATC
Organism: Nineta flava; assembly: GCA_963920215.1. Lineage (NCBI taxonomy): Eukaryota > Metazoa > Arthropoda > Insecta > Neuroptera > Chrysopidae > Nineta > Nineta flava. The sequence goes on along the minus strand of OY986041.1, from coordinate 106,520,872 downwards.
AAGGATGCGGAGCCAAGGCCGAAGGGCGGTGAGTATATGAATTACATACAAGGGTATTATAAGTTTAGTTCGGACTTGAAGGTTGAAAATATTAATCGCATAACCATCCTTTCAGGTCCGATTGATTTCAGGTATCTACGATTCTTTCGACATTATCTAAAGAGCTATAAACTTTCTATCTGTCTGAGACATATCTTCTACTGCTACAAACAGCTTGGAGTTTACAATTTTCCTTATGCAAGAATGAATCCAATGCTCCTCTTGTACCCTAAGCAGTCTGCGGTATGGATAATAGTGAACAATATCTTCCTCATCTGAATCTGATAGATAACACAACAGATCCACGGCCAATCTTGTTCGTATGCAGACAGAAGTGTCATTTTGGTTGCAAACTGGTGTTCGAATGAAAATGGTTTTCATCCTTTGTCGCAAAACAGTCGCATCTGGGCCTAAGAGTTGAATGAAGTAAATTTTTTTGAGTAATTATTCAATTTTAGTTTCTTAAAAAAAATTACCAAATATATTTGAAAATTCGTAGGAGCTTTGTAAACAAGCGAATTTTTTTAAAGAAAGGATCCTTATGAATATCACAGTAAATTACTATGGTGAAAAATTGTTTTAACAGTTAGAACATTAAAATTTTAAATATTTTATATTTCTATAAATATTAGAATTACAGAAAATATAGTTTATATGATAAATTCTAGTTTAAAGTATTTTCAAAAACTTTAGCTCTTAGAAATTTTGCATTTTACTTATATATTAGTAGAGTAATTCCACATTTTGTGTTTTTCTAAGAAAATTCGCTAATCTTTATACTTTTCTTAGATTTGAAATAACTTCATACCTAAACATTATATTTATAAATCATTCCATTGTACAAAAAAGATTCAACTTCTATGAAAGAACTACTATTTAAGATACTACCACCTGCTTTACTAGCTATTCTAGACAAACATACAAGCATCAAAGTATTTGTCTGTATGTGTGTGTGTTAGTTTACTTCAACGATTCGACTTAGAAAAGATAGAATCAGTGTGTTAAGATGGTACAGTTAACATCGTAAGCACCTGACTATAAACCAAATAACAAACACACACACCACCCACACCATACTGTTATTGTTATGCTTCTGTTCTACATACAGCAAGTATTATTATATTTTGAAAACATATTCACTTTTCCTCAACTTTCGTGTGTAGTATGTTTTCATTGTAAAACCTACAGTAAAGTTTTATATTTACATTTTATAATTTTTTTCGACGATTAATATTTTTAACCGTTCCAATGTCAGAACTAGCTTATAATACTCTTGTATATATTACATATATACACATAGCAACTTTGGCGTTCTAGACTAGTGCTTTCTTATTAACAGTTGAGAATAATACTGACGTGAAATTCTAAAACATTTGTCGTGAAATGAACCATAGACCTTTGACATACATTGTACACAAAATTGAGTAACTTGAAACTAAACTTACGGCGAGCTGAAGTAATGAAGCTTAAGTAAATGTCTGAATTACGCAGCGTATTTGCTATAATTCTATTCATGAACTATGTATTATATTTATATATATAAAGGGTGAGTCGAATCAGGTGGATAATAGCACACACCTCCACTTCCTTCCACGATCGTGCTATTATCCACCTGATTCGAATGTGTAGGAAGGAAATGGAGGTGTGTGCTATTATCCGCCTGGTTCGACTCACCCTGTATATATGGTTAAAATGTTTGACATAAATTTATAAATTTGTTGGTTGAAAGTGATTATCTTCTAGAATTTGTTTTACTACGTTTCTGACCTGTTTAATTGGTTTGAGTAACGAAAGAAGACAATAAAGTCAAAATTTATAAGCGTATTGTTGAATAAAATATGATTTCAAATTAGTTAATGAATCTTCTTCTACTATACCATCTCCCACAATTATTTAATTCAGATACTCGACACAGTATATTGATTTATTTTAATTTGCAAAGATGATTGTAAAATAATCAGAAAATTTATCGTTCATAACACTAATAACTACGAGAGTAACAATGCGTTTTACAATGGCTAAGCCCAAAATAGATCATCTCTTTATGTATGCGCTGTATTTGTATTGCCTGGGACGTCATCGAACCAGAGTAGGCATATGCGCACGAATGGTGACGCATTAGCTTTGTGTAACGTTATAAATAAGTGGAAACGCGTTTAGCTAAGACATTGACTCAGGACTCTAGTGTCATTTTAAAGAGCTTGTGAAGCACTACTAAAAGACAGAGTGAGACGATAAAAAAGCACATCGCCGGAATATAAGTGAAAATGAATATTAACTTAAAAATTACAAAAAAATTGAAAATTTTTTTATTTCGCATTTTAATCCCAACTAATTAAAAGTGATTTTAAATTTTAAAACTTATGTCCATATTTGGGTAACAACTTTGCCAAAATTTTATCATTTCTGTACAGTAGTCTCTGATAAAAAACCAATGACAGACAGTTTTTGAGGTAGTTCCAAACGTGTTTTGTTTTTTGATGTACGGAGCACTTCAAAAATTGCGTTTATTTTTTCGAAATAAATTTTTTTTCAGTTCTAATATTGAATTCACATTTACAAAAAGTCATTTTTCACATTCACGCCAGGCCCCATGACCGCTAATAAAGTTTATTTAACAATAACCCATAAATGTATAAATAATGTATATACACTAATCTACTTTAATCCATAAATACAAAACCATTGTATATAGAATTTAAGAATATATTATTAAATGAAATGCATGAACATATAATAATTATTTATTCATTTATATTATTCCATTTTGTTTTATTTAAAATACGCTGTAGTAATAGTAGCTGTTGTTAGGTTGGCAACAAAACTCAGCATACAGATCAGCTTATCTTTGATTTTATAGATATTAATATTTTTGTTATTAACTTTTTTTTATTTTATTTTATTTTAAGTATGAACGAATACATTTTGTATGCGAATTAAATTAAACCAATTTCAAAAGGTTTTACACTCAAAAATAAATAGCTGGAATATCTAAAAGTAAGGTGTCAAAACAGGTATATGATCAGCACGCTGCTCATAATGATATGTACATTAGATGAAGTGATTCCCTATAGAATTTTCGTATATGATTTTGAAAATTGAAAAAAAAAACTCGAAATTTTATGTACCAATACTTGAACGTAATACACCACCATCTTTAAATTATAATGATTATAAACATCATGAAGAATAGACAAATAGGAGATTGAACGACATAGGCAATTCGTCTGTTTTTTCGTCCTCAAAAACGTGTAGAGATCATAGTTATTATTTTCGCCACTAGCGGCAGTGCGAATCTACCCGTACGGAATTATTATTATTATTACATATTAAAATCAACGGTTATCGCATCTTACAAATAAAAATTGTAAGTATAAAAATTGTTTAATTTTATAAATGTGAAAAAATGGGACGATGTTGTACAGGGAAAGCATAGATATACTGTTATATATCTATGAGTGAAAGGTTGTTTAAGGTTAGGAATGCGTGTCTGCATTTAGGAAAGGAATATGGTCTGTAATTACCGGTTTTGTCATCTTCTTTCTTTATCTAATATATGTCAGTTATTGTAAACATATATTGTATATTATTATTATTAATTGCAAAATTATCACTATGATTCTTCATCTTTTTATTTATTGCAGATTATAAAAAATTCTCTATTATTAATATTTATTTAATTATTACTTGATAATCGAAAAAAATTTTTTATTATATATAAAACTATGATTTCGTATAAACTGACTGTGAAAGTGATTTCTTGGCGCCTACATTTAAACATTTAAATTCCATACGGCACTGACACCAGTGACCCCTACTGATAAAAGATAGTTAAACCAATTCGTGGCCGTTTATTTAACATTACATTCGATCTCCTAATATATCTATTCTTCATGATAAACATGCTTAAAAAGACTATACTAAACCATTGATCTTTACTAGACGAAATGGATTTAGTAAATTATGGTATTTTGAACACAAAAGTAAATGATCCAGGCGTTTACTGCGTGCAATAGATAGTTTACAGTTTATTTGATCAATATTGATAAACATTTATAAAGCGTTTGTGGTCTTCTGATACCAGAAAACCCATTTTGGCCATTGAAGGGTCGGTGTGTCTATGTATGTATTTAGTATTCATCTCGAGAACGTAGACAGAGAGATATATAAAACTATTAACTTAAGTTTAATACTATTGTTTCACGCGACTACAATGTTTTGATGGAAAAAAGCTAAACCGAAAATGATCGTTTATTCTTAATGTTTTTGAGTTTTTTGAGAATATTTCAAAATGAATGTATTGAATTTTTTAAATGAACACAGCGCCGCTTACCGATTATATGATGACAAAACAAAATTAACCTCGGCCGTTCTCCCAGTGCTACGTCCACATTAATACAATTGAAACAGATATGCCTGGTATGCAAGTATAGTGGCGATGGCCGGACGAGAATGGCCATGCTCGCCCCTAAGCTCGCTTGAGGAAAAATAGTGAAAGGTCAGAATGGCGGAGAGTGCTAGTAGCTGGGTGAATTTTAAAGCAACTGCATATTAGTAGTTAATAATAATAATATTTAGAAAGAGGGGTACCGCAAATGGGTCCCTAGCACCTAGATCAAGGGGTCATCTGTGCCCTCCTTGAGAACAACCTGTCACCCGAAGGCGAGACGTCTCCGGCCAAGAGGTGGTAATTTAAACAGATGAAGCTATAGGATTCTATTGAGGCCAAACGCCACACAGAAGGCCCACAACTTCTCCGTCAGGATTGCTCCCAGGATTGATGGATACAAGGGTTCTGCAGATGCTCGAATTATATACCTGACACCCAGCAGGTTTCTGCAGATGCAAATAACATATATGGAGGTTTCATCGTCCTCTATACAGGCCGCTTGAGGGAAAATAGTGAAAGGTCAGAATAGTGGAGAATGGTAGATCATTTCTTAGCTGGGTGAATTTTAAAGCAACTGCAGATTAGCAGTTAAACAGTTAACCGAGTTTTTTGTGAATTCCTTGAATTAATTATCACATATCACATAAACTAATGTGATAAAATCCCTCTTACAAATTTGAATACGAATCAAAACTCGGACTTAGGAATCCTGAGGAAGAATGATTTTTAATTTTGTTATAGTTCAGCAATGCATATTACACATTTACATTTAACATTTTGGAGCCCAAATATCCCAGCTTTGAATAACGGAGAAATTTTTTATATATTCACTAACGGCCAAATATGGTATTTTTTTAATCAAGAGAATCCAAATTGTAAAGATACGGTAAAAACTCGAGAAGGATTCTCGAGACCTCACACATTACCTCTAGACACTCAAGTGTAATCTATATAGAGGTAAAATAAAAATTACTATCATTTGTTAAAAATAATTTGATACACTTCATTAATTTTAATAAATAGCAATTTTAAAGTGAACACACGTTTGTGATGTAAATTATCACACTGACCTCGTGATAGTTTATTTTTTACTTTATTTCTAGTCAATTAATATTCTGTTACAATGTTAAAGATAATATACAGACACGTTGTCTACCAGCTAAGTTATAATGTTTAGAAGATATTTATATCTTAGTATTGTTAAATACAGACAGAAACTTTCTAACATTGTAAGAAAAATTTATTTGGATGTAGCATTACAAAGAGAGATGGCAGAAATAAAATACAAATATACACTGGCTGGTGTACAAAATGATCTAAAATAAAGAAGACAAAACACGAAGATAAATGGTTCACGCATTTGTAGAATAAAACCGTAATGAGAATGGTAATCTCTATCAAAATAGTATTGTCGTTTTCGATTATTGTCCACGTATACAATAGGGAATATGCATGAAAATTTTTTTTCACTTGAATTGAAGCATGTTTACTTGACAAATATCAAGGTAAAATTACTTTTTAAATAACTTTAAAAATAAGCGATATATGAATGATTGAAATTCCCGATTAGACAAAGAGGGTGACAGCCCTCTTGATATGTTATTTGACGTCATATTACACTTTCAGCATTTAAAATACACGTAAAACTCTGTTTTTAGTATTTTTGCAAAGAAAGAGACAGATAATAATCTTTAAAAGCTTATAGCTTCCTTGATATTTGTCGGATTTTAATTTCGTTTTTAAATATTATTACAGTATTAACAGTATTTTCATATTCTGAAAATAAATGTGAAAAAAAATGTTCATGCATATTCCCTATTATAATAAATTATTGAACTTTATCGTATTATTAATTTATCATAATAAAAGCTGTTTAAAAATACATTTTATTCCAATTTGTCATTTGACCATGACCCAGTCGGTCAAAATAGATATTTAAGTCAGAAAAAATACGCATAGAGTGTACGCACAGAATATCTAGAGCGTCAGGCCGAGTTTAAGGGATTTTTTGCCTTCGTGTAATTTATTACTAATGAAATATCAAAAATCCCCACCGATGTTCTTCTGCTAAATGTAAAAAATTTTTTCGCATATATCTCTTAAACGCTATGTGTTATCGTAAAAGTAAATCAGAGAAGAGTTATAGATCATGAAATTCTCTACCAATACTTTTTATATTAGTTATAAAATTTATATTGAAATAAAATTACAAATTCGGCCCAATACCTAGATCAGTTTTTGCAATACGTATTTCGACTAAGTTATGCTCACCAATCAAGAGCGATCTGAGAATAGAATTAAACGTCGGTCAAACAAATATAAACAAGGCACAACCAAGAAATGTCGTGAAACTGTCAACAAATAAGCATCGAATAACATATCCTGAGACAATATAAGAGTAATTTTAATAAGAGTGATGTTAACCAGAGTAAATCGAATAAAAGCAATTTTAACAAGAGTCATTTCTATAAAATTTATTATATTTTAATTTATTTTGTTTAATTTTTTTATTTTTGTCTATTGATCTCGATTTTCTATCTATTTCTAATTGTCAAAGAGTAAATTACGACTAGCTAATTTATACTGATGATAACTACTTGGTAGTCGAAATACGTATTTATAATACAAAAACTGATCTAGGCATTGGAGCCAATTTGAAATTTTACATACTTTTAACCATACGAATCACCATTCCGAAGATATCGCGATTCTAGAGTTATTTTACAATATCTTTTTGAGTGTAATTCTGACTTTAATAATAGTTGATATTACAAGCAATCTTTTGTCGCTATGGTAACTTGATTTGATATTCACTATGACTCCTTTTTTTGAGAAAATTTGCTAGTGTCTCATATATACGTGACGAATTTTTATATACATAAGGTTTCATCGGATCTTTACGCTTTTCAGCTCCCAAATATCAAAAATTGCAGTTTTATCCGCTGATCTGTGTATGTTGAAAAGATCCCGATCTCTCATAAATGAGAAACTTTTGGATGTTCGAATTTCATTATTATATTTTGTATTACTGGAGCCTAAACGTTATGTTTTAGATGAAACTATCTCTTCGAAAGTGGGGCTTTGGATATTCGTAGAATAAATGGACAAAAGTCGACAAAGTTTTACATATATTGATTCAAAAAATAAGTAGGAGCTGTAGTTTCGTAAGATATCCGGAAAAAAGTGGACAAAATAAAGAATTAATTATTTACCGGTTTCGTATAATAATTTTCACTTCTTTCCATTATTCTAAACTATCTGAAGTCTCAAGAAAACGTTTTTAATGTGCTCTTTGATATATTCATTGCGAAATTTTTTTCAATATTAAAAAAAACTCGTTTCTCATTCGATTTTAATTAAATTTATGATATCTCTTCTAATTAGTTAATTTGAATTATTGTAATTATATAACTACAATTGATTATAAAATAGTAAAATAGATAAGAGTAACAGATAGTAGTTATTTGTTTTAATTATATTGGTGCATTGTACAGAATGAATCAACAGTTTTAAAAATTTATCCGATATATATGCGAAGTAGTCTAGTATTATCGTGCAACCGTGGTATAAGACATTAGAACTTTATGTGAGTCGTAGCCTACAGAAAAATGACTCGAATAGTGCTTCTGATGTTAGACTTTAGATGACCATGTAATGTAGATGTTTGTTATATTAAATAATTATTATTTAAATAAATAATAAATATATATAAAAGATATAATTGATCTTTATTAATTGAAATTGATCTTTATAATTTGATTTATGAAATGTTATTATTTTTATATGTAAATTACCAAGGTTGTTAACATTCACAGCAACCGTGATAATAGAGGGAAGTTATAATTGAAATGCAACCAATAAAAAATGAAGAACAAAATTATTATAATAATTTAATGATGAAGCGATACCGCTACAACCACATAGATAGATAGATTGTAGAGGCTGCTCTGGACGGGCTATACTTCGACCATAAGGTCCATTGTGATGCCTAGGAATGTGAGGGTGTGAGTGGAGTGGAAGGAATTTTTGTGTACAGACTTGGAATTGGTAAGATATGCGCCTGCAGCCGACTATGATAGGAACTATGCCGATTTTCATCTGGAGTTCGTGAAGGAAACTGCAGAAAACCTTCTCAAGCATAGCCGGTTACTTCGTTCTTGTCCATACGCCGAGAGTTTAGTCAATTAACCACCCCCTTTTTTTTCTTAATAATTGACAAACTGCCGATGTCGAGATTCGAACCCATAACTTCCCAGTTTCCATGTAGGCATAGTGCTTGGACTGTTAAGATGGACCACATGATACACTTTGAACTGACATATATCGTACAGCCAAAAAAGATAACCTCTATCTTTCTTTATTTGTAGTCAGGTAAATCCCTTAAATACTTTTCGCCACTGACTACGGAAATGTAAAAAAACAATGGTTTTGTTTTAAAACCAAATTACACTAAAAAGTAGAAAATATTTTTTATGTTTTACTGATCAGTTTACTAATCCAAATAAGTTTTGTACAATTTTTTTATTGAGCACTCAATGGTTTTCTTTTCACAAATGTTGAAAATCATTCGAATCATCTTATAATCACTAGAAAAAAAAATTATTTTCTACTTTTTAGTGCAATTTGTCTTTAAAAGAAAACCATTCTTTTCATTTAGTAAATTTTTTATTTATTTCAATATTAGCACTCTATGTGCTCTTTAGTGCCACACATTTAGTGCGCATTGTGAAATATTTTCTATGTGATCAGTATTATTTATCTATAAAACACATTTATTATTTATATTTTCATATTATTATTTTATTCATTCCATTTACCACCCAACATTTTTAAATAATAATAATAATAAAATAGGTCATTAATATTACACAGTTGATTGACTTAGTAAAATATTTCAAATATTATTGTGAAAATATAAATAAAATATATACAAAATTGTTTGTAATATAATTTTGATAAATGAACATCATTTATGAGTGTTTACGATTATATATATGAGAGGTATTTAGGTATGAACGGAGTATTGCTTTTTTCAAGGACCCATATCTAGAGTATATTGTTATGTTGCATAGGTATTTATTTGTTATTACATGTTGTCAGCATTACGACACTCTCCATCATTCGAAGAATATTTCGAACCACAAATAAGAGATACAACAAGTGAAGACTTGTAAATAATTAACTGAGTTAATTAATTAAATATGCTGCTTATACGGAGTTCATTATTAATACTTAAACTGATAGACATACATAGTCAATTTACTACTTGGTTAGTAATTGTTTTTTGTAAACTTGCGTCTATTTATTTCCATTGTTACTATGGTTTAGTGTTTCACGAGGCACGAGGCGAGGGGAGGTTTTGGTATCACCTCGCCTCACCTCGTTTTTTAAATATCAACCTCGCTTCGCTGGTTGGCTAGCGTCGCCTCGCCTTGGTTGGGTTAGCTATTATCTGTCAGCTCGGTCGAGGCGAGGCGAGTGAACATTTTTACTAATTTTGACTTATTTTGCCTGAATGTACATAATATGGTAAAAAAAACTTATATATATATATATATATATAAATATATATATAAATATATATATATATATATATATATATATATATATATATATATATATATATATATAAACGGGCTGCTTGTTTCGACCAGTACCTACTCCAGGAGGATGACTTAACATCCCTGCACCCCACCCAGATCCTCAAATTCCTCCGAGAATTGAGACTGATTGAGGAGCTCTGAGGCAAGCCTTAACAGAGCAGTAGTAGGGGGTCACAATAGATCATATTGGTCGCAGTGATTAATAATCTCCAAGTAATTATAATAATATATATATATATGTATATATATTTTAGAGACGATGATTTTCGACATCTACTAGGTAGGATCCCTGGACATTTGAAAAAATATTTGCAAAATAATAACCTATTGCTTCATGTTTTTTTGTAAAAATACATGTTATTATATATATATTTTTTTAAATTTACTTTTTGTAATTTACTTTTGAGGTTTTTGAGACAATATACCTCGCCTCACCTCGGTTAGTAACCAGGATTAAAATTTTGAACCTCACCGCGCCTCGCCTCGTGCCTTGTAACCGAGGGCCGAGGCGAGGCGAGGTTACCTCGGTGAAACCATAACACTAGTATGGTTGCCTTTCGGTTATATTATACCAACGGAAGCGACTTGCGTTTAGTTTATCTGCGATTTAAGTAATAGAAGTATATTAATTTGTAAAGAAGCCTCGAATATCGTCACAGTTTGAGTGGATCAGTCTATTTTCAAAATGACGGGGAGGAAACATATATTTAATGCTAAGTATTAAATATATGATTAAAATATGGTTTAAATAAGTTGCCCTTCTACTTTTAAATAAGTTCCCCTAACGCGCATATAATAGTCAAAACAAATTAATTCAGCTCTATGTCTGAACAATGACACCATTTTGTGATATCAAATGCTTGATATGAAAAATCATACACATCTAGGGATCATCTCAAAAATGAAATTTCGATCTTTAAACTTCTAACTATTATGGTTGTGAAGATGGGAGCAGTACGGTTTTAAGCTCTAGAACATGCAACAAAATGTTAATGGTCTTAGTGACGGACAGACAGATAGTCAGAAGGACAGAACATTTGTTTCATTGTTCTAACACGAGTCGTGGAAATGGAGTATCAATTAAGCCAAATTATTTTTGTTTGATAATTAATACTAACCGTTCAAGGCTAAACTTCGAATTATGTAAGTGCAAAAAAATGATTGAATAAATAGTTGACTATCCAAAATAGTATTCCAATACTTTACTATAGCATGCACTAAAGCCTCCCCTTCATGGGCATTCCATAGATCTGGGGAGCTAACTTCTAATATAAAACAATCTTAAAAACGTGTTTAATGAATTATTAATTTTTTTTAAGCGAATGTTCATAATTCAAAGTCTATACTTATTTTTAATGTTTGTGAAGAATACAATAGAAGATTCATTTCAGTTGAAATTTCGGTTCCGATATTTATTTTCAATCACTTTTATTAATACACATAACCACAAAAGAAGTGCTCATTTTTCAAAAATTTTATAATTGATTTGTACTCTTATTCATTGAGTTTTTGAAAAAATTCTTCGGATAAAATTTGTTTATTATAAATATATGAACAACTTTTATTCGAAACATTTTCCCAAAAACCGAATAATAAAAATACTACGAAAAAATATAGAAAAATGAACTCTACTTTTGTGCCTATAGTATAAATTGCGCTTATAAAATACAAAAAGTTGGAGAAAAATTAATACAAAAGTTGGGTTAAATATTTTGGATACTGAACGTCAATTGCATCGTTCTGATTCACTATTAATGAATATTTTATTATTATTATCATTTATAAATTTATTTTCAAATTTATTTCTATAAATTTTCCAATTAACACCTCATTACAATCGATGATGCACAAACATTTGTAAACCAACGATTGAATTTATGGTACATGTTTTTAAATTTTAATATTTCGATAACCTTCGAATAGAATATGCTGAATGTTAATTATTGAGATATTATATAATATTTTGGTAATCTTATAGAAAATTTCTTACATATTTTTGCAAAAAAATGGATCTTACATTAATGTATTTCGTAATTTGTTTTGTTTTGTTGATTTGAAGTTCTTGTGTTTAAGCATTTTGATACAATATAGCAATTTGTGTACAGAGTTTAGGGGGAAGTTTCTCAAATTTGTTGTTGTATATTCCTTGAGTTCATATTGAGTTCATATCGATATATCCAGTCACGTCCGTCGTTGGATGTATCCGTAATTAGTCCATCAAATTAAAATACAAATTTAAAATGTATTGACGCGATAAAATAAAAATACAAATTTTTTGTTTGAGATTTCTGTTTGAGATCCCCATAGGAGGCGTACAGTTTTGAATTCTGAAAAGGATATTTAATAAGAATAGTATCCTGCTTATATTCATGGACATTTAGATTTCTCAACTTTGAAAGGACGAGACGCCAGTTTACGTGCAATGGATTTTGTGAAACACGGTTTTAAGAATAGCAGCGCATCTCGAACCCAACTATCAACCGTGAGGTGGAATACTATCAAATGATTCGTGTCTCGTAAGATTGTTTTAAGATTGAGAAAAACTTGACTGTGGAGTGGAATAGGATGTCCTGGGCATGAATATTAGATGAGGTTGGTGGTGGGAGTTCAAAGCAAAGCCTGCTAATTTGACCAAATTGATCTATTGTGATTTCCCCATTTTCTATGAAGCTCTCCACACCATGTCCAGGATCTTGACTGAACCAAGAATTTTAAATTAAATCCTGGATTAAATCACCTCACTTCACCTAGGTAGTTCTTGGCCTTTTCATGGCAACAACCTCACAACTTCATAATGCATACCCCACTGTTTTCACAGCATCATCATAGAAGCAACAAGTATAACTCTCAGCCTTGTCAATCTACTTGAGGTGACACCTGAGTATGCAGAATCTAACCAGAATTTCGGTAATGATCTTGATGTTATGCTAAGTTACAGAACCTTGATGTTATGCATAACTTGATGTTATGCTAAGTCACTCTCGACGCGATGCCAATGAAGAACTTCTGTCTTTGCCCTAAAGTTTTATTACAGAGTTGAACCATGTGATTGCCCATCCGAGATGTTAGATCGTTCTTAGAGTAGGAATCGTGAGTAGAATTCGTAGAGTAGGCACCCTATTTACCAAACAATAGGGAATATGCATGAAAATATTTTTTCACTTGAATTGAAGCAACTTTAATTGTCAAATATCAAGGTAAAATTACTTTTTAAATAACTTTAAAAATAAGCGAGATATGAATGATTGAAATTACCGATTAGACAAAGAGGGTGATAGCCCTCTTGATATGTTATGTGACGTCATATTACACTTTCACCATTTAAAATACACGCAAAACTCCGTTTTTAGTATTTTTGCAAGAAAGAGACAGATAATAATCTTTAAAAGCTTATAGCTTCCTTAATATTGGTCGGATTTTAATTTCGTTTTTAAATATTATTACAGTATTAACAGTATTTTCATATTCTGAAAATAAAAATGTGAAAAAAAATTTTCATGCATATTCCCTATTAGCTTCTAAACGTTTAAACATTATTAGTAAATAAAAAACAATAAGTAAAACAACACGAATATCTTAAATTTCCATCATTGTATAGTTGTATAGAGGAATGTATTATATATGCATGTATTAAATTCTATTATGAATGTTATTCTATGAAATAAATATTATCAAATATATACTACTATTATTACCATTGCTAATTAATATTAAATTGAAATTTAATTAACATATTTTGTTGATTAAATTTTAATTCAAATATTGGTGGAAATTTATTCATATAAAGAACAATTTATATTAATACATGTATGAATACGAATTATTTAATAACACATCAGTATTGTAACCAACGACTGTACACAAAGTAACGTACTGTTAGATATAGCATTGAAACATGATCCAAGTATAATCATTATTTAAAATAAAAAAAATTATAATTCTAAAAATATACAACTAGAAAATTATTAATAGAAAAACGCTATTACACTGACATGTTGTCTAAGATAGTCCAGTACTCATAAAGACTAATTATGAAAACTCGTTATTATAATTGTTGACTTAATTGGAAAGAAAGATTTTTTGGTTTCTTTTTTTTTGTATCGCTTACCGCTTACGACTTATACGAACGACTATTACTATTTATTTATTGACTTGTTGGCCGATATTTCTTTTTCATAATTATAGTATGCATACCTCGTTTTTATTAACCTTGCACCCGGTAGTGCAACAAAACAGTTTTAAATAAAAGTTGTAGGTAATTTGTAGATTTAAAAGTTAAGTTATTAGTATTTTATTGTTTAAACAATTATTAGAAGCGATATCGGTCGAAAAGTCAATAAATAAATAGTATTAGTCGTATAAGTCGTAAACGGTAAGTGACAAAAAATAGGAAATTATCTACAAGAAAGGTTATTACCATTTTTGGTCTAAAGTGCACGGTGATGGAAATATTGGCCAATATCTACAGTTTTAATTAAATACTGATGTGAAAAAATTAACTCGTCAACCAGGAATCGAACCTCGGGCCTCTGGATATCTAGTCCAGCGTGCTTCCGCTACACCAAAGACGACTGTGACGTAACAGCCAACTTTTTCATATCATTATTATTTTTTTTTTTTTTTGACAGTATTATTTCTGTCCAAGTTATTATTCATATGTATTTATTTGTGTATACTTAAGCATCTACAGTTTTAAACAGTTTTTCACAAAATGGCGGCACTTCCGGGGTCGAAATTTGTAAGGAGGAATTTTGTTCATTTACATTCAGTACGTGATACTGAACATAGTTAAAAAAAATAACTACTGTAATTTATGCAGCGCAATATTCTCTATTGATTGTACTACAAGTGTACATGCTATTCTATGATAGTCGAGTACATAATTATCCGTTATAGTTAAAGCAATGGCGCGTCAAAGTTTGATGGAGAGACAACCGGGTGGCGAATTGTAATCTGGGTCTTGAAGTGATACTGAACCTCTTCGTACCGTCTGAATAAACCCAAATGGGCTGGGGCGGAAGATAGGATGGGGGGGGGGGGGGTCATAACATAAATTTTTTTGACGAGGCAACCGGATGAAAATGCCAGAAATCAAATCCGGATGGCATTGATACACACAATTCCTTGCACTTATTAGACCTTAAATTTCGCATGCCATCCGATTTAAACAATTTTAACTATTTTTTTTCGTTTTTTGTTTAAAAAATTCGAAAAAAGGGATTTGGCGACGTTGAAGGGGTGTTTCTCGTTTCGTTTTGACTCTCCCATCTCCTCCCCGTCAATTTGGGATCCATTCGGACGGTACGAGGAGGTTCAGTATCACTTCAAGACCCAGATTACCAATCACCATCCGGTTGCCACTCCGTCAAAATTTTACGTGCCATTGCTTTGAATATAAGACCATAAGGTCAACTCACGTGTGCTTTCAGATTCGTTTTAATCACCCGGTAATATGTATAATGAAATAAATACCATACACATGGAGCTAATATAATGATAATATTTACCATTAATAGAAATGCTAATTACAATTAATTAATATTATTGTGTTTATATTAATTCATAACCCCTCATCATGGTATTGAAATACTTTTTTTACAAATATAAAACGAATAAAAAGTAAATATATAATAAACAAACAGAGTAATTAAACTTTGACACAATGTATGTATTGTTTAAATAAAATGTTTTTTTAATTATTTAAATTTTCTTCGAAAATGTGCTAAAAATTACAATTGCTATACTTAAAAATTAGTGTTCCATTAAAAATTGTATGTACTATGGACCACAGAAAGTCTTGGTCATTTTTTCAAATATTACATTTGATTTGTGCTTTATTCATTCGATTTTCAAAAAAATGTTTCGGATAAAAGTTGTTCATTACAAATATAGTAACAACAAATCCATCATATAATTTCGAAAAATGACCAGAAATTCTGTGGCTCATAGTATAATTTACATATAATTTACTTATTCGTATTGAAAGAAATGTTTTAATTTTTAACATCTCCCGAATAAAATAGTAAATGTCGTTTATTTGCGCAATATTTTCTATAATAAAAAGCAGATAAAGGTTCATGTGGTCAAGTTTATCAATGTATTTTGCAAGGTAGTAATTTTTTACACCCAAATGTTGGCAGGATCTAAAGTTATTTTTAGATTTTTGCTGTAGATTGTTGTTATACCCAGTATATGTAAATATACAAAGTATATTAGGTTTGTTGTACCCAGTATATGCAAATATGCAAGGTGTATTAAGTTTGATCACGAATTTGTAACGTTTAAAAATATTGATCGTAGGCATGAATGTTTGGCATATGTGTTCATAAAATGACCTAATTCGGCCATTTCCGCATGTCCGCCTGTCTGTGGACACGATAACTCAAGAACGACATGCAATTTGTGTGTGTCTACTAGAGCAAAAGAGTAAGATCAAGTTCGTTAATGGGCAAAATCGGGCCATGTTTGGGCAAAATGGGCAAATTGCTTATCTTTGAAACCGTAAGAGATATAACAAAGATAAACAACTTTTGTTTGAAAATTTTTTCATAAACTCAGTATATATTGGGTATTCAAACAATTAACTCAGTTAGTCGTTACATTACTTGTATTATTTACAGTTGCTACTCTCAGTTGGAAAAGAACACGTTGTCAGTCAAAGGGTATATTGCTATTATATATTTTTTCTAAATTACCGTCAAATGAAATGTATATTTCATACCGTCAAATCAAATGAAACGCATATTAAGTCGCGTTTTGGCAGTATTCATTTATATTATTCCAGCAAGTGAGGTATAGCGTGTTTTAGCAGGTTGTAATCTTGAGCATTAGAAATGTCCGTTAAACCGCACTCGTCGACCGGGGTTCGAGCTTGTGATACCCAATTGTATGTTGGTCGTTGTCTGGTATAGTTTTAGTGTTCCTGTCAGTTAGATAGATAGATTATAGAGACTATCCTGGACGGGCTACACTCAAAAGGTCCATTGTGATGTCTAAGGATGTAAGGATGTGATTGGAGTGGATATGCAGCTGCAGCTGACTATGATAGGAACTATACCGATATTCATCTGGAGTTCCTGAAGGAAACTGCAAAAAACCTTCCCAAGCATAGCCGATTACTTCGTTCTTGTCCATACGCCGGCAGTTTAGTCAATTAACCGCACCCTTTTTTTTCCTTCTTAAGAATCGACAAACTGCCGATGTTGGAATTCGAGCCCATAACTTCCCAGTTTCCAAGTAGGCAGACATAATGCCTTAGACCGCTCGGCCACTTGGACTGGTTTTCTGTCAGTTAATATTGGAAGCGAATACCGCCAGCAAAATAATCCCGATGAAGAAGTAATTTCCGAAAAAATTCATAATGTCAACTGAAAAAAGAATACAAATTTGATGTACTCAGATAAAAAATCACAACATTGCCAGTAAATAAAAATACCACGATACTGACAAGTAATTTTTTAAAATTAATTTTTTTTTAAATTGAATCACATCTCATTCAAATAATATTACGAAAATAATTGAATTTGAATGACCATATGTAAAAATAGCGTTCCATTTACATGGCGCAACGCTAATAAGAAGAAAAACAGATAGAGGATAATTGTAAAAAGCTTCATATTCAAGACTCCTAAACGACATTCCTGAACAAAATCTATTGTTTATTCATTCAGTAATGCATATTTTGACAAAATAATTAACGATTAAATAGAGTAACTATTAAACAGTAGAATTTTTTTTGGAAAACTTATTTAAACAGTTAAAAAAACGGAAAGAGTAACTTGAAAAAATTAGAATCGCAACTGCTACGATACTGACATATAGAGAAAACTTTGCATAGGTTATGTTGATTGAGGACTATAAGAAATATTTCGATGTGATTTCTATCAGCAATTGTAGAACACTATCATATTTATGATAATAACAACTAATGATGAAAATTAATGAAAAATTAAAAATGACGTGTTGGACACAAATACTCTCAATTCAGCAGCGAATCACCTTTATATACATTGTAATAGCGTTGGAAGTAAAGTGATTATTCTCATTTGTATTTAACCACACAAGAAAATGTTAGAAAATTGCATTTTCCTACACATTTATACATAAATATTTAATTGTTTGCATCCATATATTATGTATGTATATGGTGTATCTAGATACACCATATACAGATAGTTTTATTAAAATAAAATTAAAACAATAATTGTTATTCTAATTAAAATAGTAATTGTTTTTACGTACAAAAAAACGTATACAGAATGATTGCTTAAATCAAAATTATTTCGATCGTTCTATTAAACGGTATGTGGTATTGGATGATTGGATGAAATCATTTAGTCACATAATTTATACAGCACACACAAGAATCTACAGTAGTTCACAGTTAGTTTTATAATAAGTTAAGGATGTACGATCACTGAAGCTTCAAAAAGATTAAGGCTTGATTTTTTGCTCACGTGTATAGTTGAAGTGCATATAAATCAATTATAAAAGTTTCAGGGGGGTACGAATTCTTGAATTAATTAATTAATTTTCAAGTTCGAGTTTAAGTTGTGGAGAAACCCATATTTTTACACATATTTTGATAATTTTCACTTGGAATAAAATAAGAGGAATAAAAAAGAACTATGCAATAGATAATAGAAATATTAATAAAGAGATTGATCCAATAAAATTCCGGTATAACGGGCCAAAAAAAAAATATTGAAGAAACAACTGAGATTTCGGCTAAATTTTATTTCGATCGGCGGTAGCTTAAATACCCGAAATTTCAGATTTTATTCTTAATTATATTTTTTGTTAGGCCCGGTATGACGGCCTAAATTAAATTTTAATTTTAACGACAAAAAATAATAAACATAATTGTGGATTTTTATGAATGTATAAGATTTTGAAGAATTTTATAATGTCTAAAAAAATACATTGTAAGTCTAAGAATGCCTAAGATCATTAAGAAATTCTGTTAAATGCAGAGAATCAATGTTCTCGTTATCATACGACATCCATATAATATAAAACCAGACAAATGTTTATTATTATATCCGGTATATGTAAATATAAATATATAAGGTATATTAAATCGTCAAATGTCACATTAATTTCGTCATGATAAATTTCGGATTTTGATTTCCGACTACAGCTTTATTCGTATAATTTTATTGTATATATGCGCAAACACAAAACAAAAAAAATATCATAGAATAAAAAAATTTTAAAAAAGGTAGTTAAAATACTAGCACATGTTTGTATAATAGAACAAAATGAGTTTTTAAAAAACTGCCTTCAGTTATTTTAAATTATAAATAATATTAAATAAAAGCAGTGTTTTGAATATTTTATAAGCAAACATATATACCTACATAAAACACACACACATATATATATATATAGAATCACACACGGTATATATATCTATATATATATATATATATATATATATATATATATATATATATATATATATATATATACCGTGTGTGTTGGAAAGCTTTGCTAATAGAGAATCAATGTTAAAATATTATTTATTACTATAATAACTACACATTGCTTCATAAAGAAATAAAAATAGTGGGAGGTACTCTGTAGTGTGTGTGTTGTTTACATCCTGTCATAGACTTCCTAACTTTATGTATGTGCATCACAAAATCCTCACTCTTAAATGACAAACAAACACCATACGCTTACAGTATACACTATCCAGATGTTTGTATGTATGTGTATTGTATAGTTTTATTGTTCATATTTTATTTATTTATTTAACATTGATTATTAGAAATACTTTTGAAAACGGCCTGTATATATATAAATATGTATTGGATGGGAGAAAAATAATGTGAGAGAAAACGTATACCTACTACCTAGTAATCACTGGTTTCGTGCCACTGATAATACACCATGATGATCTATCTATTGAGGATCATTCGAGGAGCCCAATATTTGAAATAAAAAAACACTTAATTAAAACTCCCTAAACTAATATTTATAAAATTCACAAAAACTCTAACCTGTTAAGGATGGACGAGCACTAATATATATATAGTCTATTTATAAAAATTCCTTAAAATTAAGATTTAATTTAGGCCCGTCATACCGGGCCTAAAAAAAAGATATTTAAGAAAAAAAACTGAGATTTCGGGTAATTAATCTACCACGGACAGAAATAAAATTTTCACGAAATTTCAGTTGTTTTCTTAAATTGCTTTTTTTAGGTCCGTCATACCGGCATCTTATTGGATCAATCAATCTCTTTATTCAAATTTATATTTTCTGTTGCGTAGTTTTTTTTTATTCGCCATATTTTATGCCAAGTGAAAAAGCATTAAAACTCGAACTTGAACATTAAATAATTAATTCAAGACCCGCGTTAACCCTTCGCCCTTCCCTGAAACTTATATAATTGATTTAGATCAATTATAAAACTGCAAGTACACGTAAAAAAAATCAAGCCTTAGTCATTTTGAAGCTGCAGTGCTCGTACATCCTTAATTTATTAAAAAAAACTATTACTTGACAATGAGTAAGCCTTTTATCATATATCTCATAGAACTTCTATCTGTAAAAAGAAACTTTTGAAGGTTTGAAGGCAGAAAAATCCACACAAAACATGATGATAAGGTGACAGGAGAATTGCATAGCAAAAATTCACGGATGGTGGATAAATATAAAGTTCACAGATTTGTGCCATGCGTTGAGAAGACAGTCAGAAGAACAAACACGGGCAAGCAAAAAAGGATTTTATTTAGATGGAATCTCGTTATATATGAATTCTGTCTTACGAAGTCATTAGAAAAATTATACAAACAAATAAAAAAGAAAATAGACAACTATAATCAAAACATCACTCACTTTGAAGCAACGACCTATACGCTTCCAATGCGATCTGCTATCGGAAGGGTTTAAGTTGAAGAAATCCGACACAATAATAATTTATTTAAGTGCATGTTCTTATGAAAGATTATTCCTCCTTAACAAAAAAAAAAATTAATAATTTTACTGTAACAAAATAACATCACAAAATTACCGTAACCGTTAAATGAACAAATTATAATCTCTTAAAGGATGGCGAAAAGCATTTACAGGTGTAATTGGGATAGAAAAATAAAGAATATTATTCTCGGTGGAACTTTTTTTTTTGTGTTGTGAAAACAAAACTCCTAATTGTCAAGCAGGGTTTTTAATTTAAAAAAACTATGGTTTCGTATTTAAAATCTTGAATTACTCAAATAATCATGTAACAGCCCATTGAAAATTTAATTTTTCAATGGTCTGTTACATGATGGCATAGTTTGATATATTATATCTCTTCCACTCTGTATATATAAATACGCGTATACATACATACATCATTTACTTTATATAACATTCATCATCAAAAAAACATATTTTTATTTATAAAAAATTGTTGAATAAGTATATAACAGCCACTCGGAGACATATCATAAATGACAGAGCGTCAATTTTCACTGTTCGAAATAATTGGTGGATGATACACTTGTTCCAGCTTCTATTCAAGTCTCAAATTCGATTCGACAAAAGTTTAAAGTAAGTAAATTTAAAACCAGCCAAGTAGCCGAGCGGTCTAAGGCGGTATGTCTACTTGGAGACTAGGTGGTAATGGGTTCGGATCCCGACATCGGCAGTTTGTCAATTATTAAAAAAAAAGGGGGTGATTGATTGACTAAACTGTCGGCGTATGGACTAAAACGAAGTAGTCGGTTATGCTTGTGAACGTTTTCTGCAGTTTGCTTCACGAACTCCAGATGAATATCGGCATAGTTCCTATCCTACCAATTCCTAGTCTACACACAAAAATTCCTTTCACTTTACTCACATCCTCACTTCCTTAGGCATCATATATATATATATATATATATATATATATATATATATATATATATATATATATATATATATATATATATATATATAATTATATAAACACATATATATATATATATAAATATATATATATATAAATATATATATATATATATATATATATATATATATATATATATATATATTTGTGTCTGTAATCACTTTAGCGGTCACAGCTTTCATTTTATCGGAATGAAATTTGGTATTTGAGGCGCTTTTGGTATTCAAAAGGTCGAGTTTGTTAATGGGTAAAATAGGACAAGGGGAAAGAGAGGTTTGAAAGGAGGGGGAAACACAAAATTTGACATATCTCCCTTAATATTCGAAAAATCGAAAAATTTGTAAGAAGAAAAGTTGTAGGTAGTAAATTTTACTGTAATTTTGTTTCTGATCATTTTTTCTGTTACACTAATATTTACAGAAATATTGACGGTTTAAGATTGAAAATTAAATTCCTTAGTATCTCTGTACACATTAGAGTTTGAGCAAAAAAGATAAGGTGATAACTTGTAGCAAATTTGATTTTCTATAACTTTATTCCTTACGCATTTTTCAATTGTTCTAATATTAAGAGAGATGTTTTATATTTCGTGTTTTCTTCTTTCTTTATACCCCCTCCCATACATTCCCCTCGACGTATGTCATTTATTAATAAAATTGGACTTGCAAATACTAAAATCATATACGACATTTCATTTTGATCCGACTAAAATTGTGACCGCTAGAGAGTTATTTAATATTCTAAGGAAATTCGTTAAGTTGAAGCAGCTCCTGCGTAACGAATTCTTTTTTTAATATATTTGTGTAATTAGTCGATTGACACACTATACACATTTATCGCATATTTACAGACAACTCTATGATAATGATATGACAGAGCAATAGTAAAAGAGTCCCCCCACTCAAGGATTGCATTTGTTATGTAAATCAAGTTTCGTACGGCATCAGTCAACCGAGATTGATGGTAAGTGCCTGTATAATACATTATCCTCATCAGCCAATGTATATACATTATATAGTATATACATATCTATATAGAGTCTATGTTGTACTCTACACTTCATCATCATATGCTACAAAATGTGATTATGATGATGATGCTACTTATTTATATATACAAAATCTACGACATGCTAAACAGGATTCAAAATTCAAGCGCGAAAAGTATCATAATCACAATATTTCAGTGCATTGTTTATATCATTGTTTTAAATATTATATAGACATTAGGAAAGTTTGATCTGTTATGATTTGGAGAATACTTGGGAACAGTAACATACTATAGTCGTTTAACTGAAAATTATTAAGTTCTTATGACACCAAACTATATTAGTTAAGAACATGTTTTACTTCTTATACCCGGTATATAGGTATAATATATACAAGGGTATATTAAGTTTAATTTCGACTTTGTAACGGTTGAAAATATTGATCAGAGAAAAAAATTTTTGTTACAGGTCCTATCTATCTGGGCGATCCTTCGTCAAAACGATAACTCAAAAAAGAAAAGAGATAACGAGCTGAAATTTTGTATGCGTGTTTTAGAACTAAAAAGTAAGGTGAAGTTCTTGAATAGCCAAAATCACTATCTAGCAGAAAAACACTATCTATGAAACCGTAAGAACTGAAAACATAAAATTTGTTTATAATACTAGTATGGATAAGGCAAAATGACCACCTCCTTACACCAATTGTTCTGAAAAAATGAGACGCAGTGCTTTTCTTAATATTCATATTTAATACGTTAAACAAATTTTGTCTGAATCAAGGCTGAGCCGAATCACTCGTTTTCAATACCTATTTTAGTCTCTCAATTAAAATTATAAATATTAGTGGTACAGTTTCGGGAGTTATATTATATTCGATTTCCGATATCTACAATAGTTTATGATATATTTTTTAAAAACGAAACTCCTATTTTTTTTACTAAACTGTTTATAACTTTTGTAATTTTTTTATGCGGGACTTCAACTTTTTCAAAAACTTTCTAGATGCAATTACGAATCGAATGACACCTTGGTCATAATTTTCTGAGAAAGCAAAACGGAATTCGAAATAAAGGCACTTCTTTAATAGTCTAATAATGATGTACCTAACTATTAATTGTTTATAAAACTGCTATTATTGTTGGTAACTTTTATATTAAAAATTCATTATGAATATTTTCTACTTATAATATGACAATCCAAACTACTATATAAATGTGAAAGTGTGACATGTAGACCTTTGCTGTATTTATTTATTGAGAAAAGGTCTCAGGCCATCTATGGAGTGCGCTGATTTTATTTGTGGAAGCGAATGAATGGACAGTATGAAGGATCTACTCCAATAAACACAATACCCAACTTGACAAACTACGTCCGTACAGCGCCCACTAGCTGTGGTTAGCCGTACGCCAACTATATAAGCTTCAGCTGTATGATGCATACACTGTGGAGCAAGCCTACTAATTTTATGTCACAGTGCTTGGACGTGAACAAAACAAATGGATGCTACTGTCAAACGTAAGTATTAATTTTTATTGCTTAAATTAATTTTAAAAAAAAACTGTATTCATTGATAATGATATATCATTTATTAATACGAATGGTTTTATAACGAAATTAATTAACACTAATAGTTTTATAAAACAAACAAATAAATAAAATTATGGACAGAAAATTTTTGAACGATCAAATGTCGTAAACACGATTACTATCAGACACTAAATTGTATCGTAAGAATTTTTGCAGTAAAAATTGGTTCAAGTAAATGGTCGCTAAACGATTGAAATTTCGCAATCCAATATTGAAATGATCGTCGATAAATTTGCTATAGGTAGTATAATTTTTATTAATTGGGGTGATGGGTGATTAGATTTTCGGACGACGGTTGTCGAATACGGGAGTCACTTATGACGACCCACTTGGCGCGTGCGCTAGACGGGGTATCAAACGCCCGTCGAAGACGCGCGTAATGTGGATAAAGGGGAGTCGCTTCACGTGGCAACACTGGGGGTGTTGACGTCCTATGAAGGGCAGTCCAAACCCAGCGCCTAGGAATGTCCCGTGAACTACTGCGAGTGTGACTTCCTCCGAGTATCCGGCGTGTGACGAAAATCGAAGCACCCAACCCTCGTATATTGTTTATTGTAAATCCAATTTATATATATATCCTTTTTAAATTTTAAGGTAAACCTCCAACCAGAAGATATGGGAAAGAGAGAGAGAGAGTGACTAAGTCAATAATGTACGCACCTTGTAATGGGGCCACCAAATGTAACTGATGCTGCCAGGCGAATAACCACCACAATCCGACGGTAATATGTTTTGTAATTCCGGAATGATGTGTAACGATTTGTCCACGTGATGATATTGTGTGAACCAGGTGGATAAACTTTCCAAATATCCAGACTCAGAACTTCTGTATCGTGGATCTATTCTCGGTAGGTAGTTTTAATGATCCACGTCTTTATCATTCGATCGTAAACGTATACTATATGTTATTTTAATATAATCGCGATTCTTTTTTAATTTAACTTTTCTATCTTCCAAAAAATTCAAATCCTGACTCCGATCTGACTCGTCTGGAATCCAGTGATATAAGAGAAATGTTTTTTTTTTATTTCATCCGTCAATAACAAATTTTTGCACATCATCCCGTTGTTTGCGAGTTTTATTAGAATAGTAAATATTCCGTGTAATTATCGCTACCGGACTGGCTGTTCACACGGTTCCGTCGGACAATGCATTTCGCGTGTATCTTTTTGTGTGTTAACTTTATTTTTTTTTTTATTTTATTTTATCTTTTTTTTTATTTTTATTTAATACACATTGGTTAGGTTTTAACAATCGGTTAACACCTAATTTAATTTTTTTTTATTTTTTTTTAAATTTAGATTTAGGTTTTTTGCGTTTTATTTTAACTTAGTTTTAGATTTCTTTCTTTTTTTTTTTGATTTTACTTCCCTCTCTCAATCAACTCATCTCTTTTATTTTATTTTTATTTTTTGTTTTGATTCATTCATGGCTTTAATAGACTTTAAATCTTGGACCATTTGGGAATGGTTCAAAAGTAACTCGTTTGTTTGCTACCTCTTCACGACTAAACGGCTAAACGTATCGTAATGAAATTTGGCAAGGAGATAGATTATATCCTGGGGAAGGACATAGGCTATCTTTTGTCTCAAAAAAATCTTAAAGGGGGTGAACATTAAAAAAACCTACAGATTGACCCAAACAGTACGAAAATCAGGTTCCTTTTAACGACCGACCAACATATTTCAAAATTTTGCCTTCTCAATTCATATAGTTTGGAATTTTAGCACTATGAGTCTGATACTTTGAAAACTGTTAATCGTATCGTATTTTAACCCACGCCGTCGTTTTCGCTAGGTCCAAATTAGCTTTAAACAAAGTTTTTATCAAAATCGGGGACATAAAATTTTCCTCCAATTTTAGCGATTTTATTAAGGGGTACCCCTTGGAAAAAATGTGAAAAAACTGAAGAAAATTTTTCTTCTTCATTTTTATAATAATCATTTTCTAGGCTAATTTTGACCCAAACAGTACGAAAATCAGGTTCATTTTAACGACCGACCAACATATTTCAAAATTTTGCCTTCTCAATTCATATAGTTTGGAATTTTAGCACTATGGGTCTGATACTTTGAAAACTGTTAATCGTATCGTATTTTAACCCCCGCCGTCGTTTTCGCTAGGTCCAAATTAGCATTAAACCAAGTTTTTATCAAAATCGGGGACATAAAATTTTCTTCCAATTTTAGCGATTTTATTAAGGGGTACCCCTAAAAAATGTGAAAAAACTGAAGAAAATTTTTCTTCTTCATTTGTATAATAATCATTTTCTAGGCTAATTTTGACCCAAACAGTACGAAAATCAGGTTCATTTTAACGACCGACCAACATATTTCAAAATTTTGCCTTCTCAATTCATATAGTTTGGAATTTTAGCACTATGGGTCTGATACTTTGAAAACTGTTAATCGTATCGTATTTTAACCCCCGCCGTCGTTTTCGCTAGGTCCAAATTAGCTTTAAACCAAGTTTTTATCAAAATCGGGGACATAAAATTTTCCTCCAATTTTAGCGATTTTATTAAGGGGTACCCCTTGGAAAAAATGTGAAAAAACTGAAGAAAGTTTTTCTTCATTTTTATAATAATCATTTTCTAGGCTAATTTTGACCCAAACAGTACGAATTTCACGTTCATTTTAACGACCGACCAACACATTTCAAAATTTTGCCTTCTCAATTCATATAGTTTGGAATTTTAGCACTATAAATGCGGACGAAGTCGCAGGAAACAGCTAGTGAATTATATATTGTTTAGTAACAAAAGTTTCAGGTAAAATAAACCCATAATATGAACTTTATACTTTTTCCAGAATAATAGTGAATTGTCTGTCATAATATTGTTTTACGCCTGTGTTATGTTGAGCTTATGAATGAATTGTACCGGTTAACTTTCGTTTTAATTAAAAGACTTGTATTACTTTGAAATAGAAAACAAAACTTGACATAAAAAAAAAGATACAAAAAAACAAAAAGTTTTTTGTGTATTGCGTTGACTATTATGAGTATCTGGGTTTTTTTTTGTATGAAAACCTAATAAATAAATTTTCTTTACTAAATGCAATTAAACGTGAGGGCCAGGAAAATAGTCAATTTTCGAGGAATTCACAGAAATTGCTTTTCACCGTCTCTTACCCATAGATGAAACAAATGTCTATCGAAAGAATATTTGACACTAAGTTAGATTGTGATGTGAACAAAATTAGGACCGCAAGTGTTATAAATATTCTTCGAGATCATTCGTGTTTTGACTCGAAACAGTTTCTTCCATATTAGCCTCCATGTGATCGGCTTTCTGTACTTCAACTGTTGTACATTGACCGGTAGAGAACTCCCCGGTAGAGAATGCAACACAAGTTTTGTGATCAATGCAAAATCAGGGTATTCTTCCTGTTGTTGGAGCCAATGAATTTTGTGAGGGAAAAGTACATTATTATAATTTTCTGGTTCTCTCTCTCCAAAACATTGGTACAAGAAATTGCGAATATTTTTTTTTCTGTAGACCTATTTGTTTATGTACATATACAGTTTTCACTGGCTACTTGAAGAACCCATTTTTTTATCAAGATTTTTTAACGAGATTGGTAAGTTTTAGAAGTGTACCCGTTTTATTGCTTCTGTAAATCATCTCCTTTTCTTTGCCAGAATATTTTTGCCACAAATATAAAACTCTTTGGATCTAGTTTAAATTTTCATGAGGACATTAAAAGAAATTAAAATATTTAACAATGAGTTTACACAATATTATTGAACCATAATAAATTGAAGACTACATAAGATTCTTGTAAAGTACATTAAAAAAACTTGACGTGATAATAATATACCGTGTGTTCATTTTAGAAAATATTGTTTCAAACAAAAGTTGCTTAGTCTAAAGGGGGTAACATGATACAATAATTACATTTTTGTTCCATGCTTCAGTGCCGAGTGTGATAACACGGTGCAAATCTTTAACGACAAAAATATTGATCTCATAAAAACATACTACTTTTGTTTAAAACTTTTTTTCATGAAATATTTCAATATCAATTTTTTTTGTCTTAAAAAATTTTCTCTATCTTGCACCGCTTAAAAAATAAGTTATACCACGCGGTGGGAACGGATTCATGGAACAAAAATAAAATTATTATATCATGTTTCCTCCCTCTTTAAACTATGCAACTATTGTTTTGAAACATTTATTCTTAAAATGCATATTTAAAAAAATATGTATGTAGATACTTTTCAAATGAACACGCGGTATAACACTTATTATGGTGATAAAAAGTTGATAGAAAACAAAACCAGTAAGTTTTATCTCTGGCATTTGACGCAAAATCGCAATCTAGGAGGTGTCGATCGAAAAATCTCTAAATTTCTTATCAAAGTTAATAAATTAAAGAGGGTGATTATTTGTCTTATTTACGTACCTTTCAATAAACAAATCGATTTCGTAAACACTTACCTGAAAAAAGAGAAAAAAAATTAAAAATTTACATTATAATCAATTTAACTACTGGTGTTTACAGATAATGGCCGTTTAGATTGACCAGTCGGTTACGTTCATGGTGTTAAATCAAAAGAAATAAAACTTGAAAATTTTTCTACAAAAAACAAAAAGACAAATATTTTCATTCCAAAAGTCATCACGCAGAGAAGCCCGTGTCAACTAAATGAAATATTTTTAAATTTCAGATGGTTTTCCTGAATACTCGGGGATGATGCATCTGATACACATAATTTCTACAAATATTCCTGTTTTTCCCAGGAATATCGAAATGAACCCAAAAGTCAGCAATATGATGTTTCAAAGCCATACCAATAAAGTATTAACTAATCGATTAACATTATTTTTTTCACCATTTTCATTTCGTAATAAAGAGTTTTATAATTTTGAGAGATTTTCCCGGATAAGAAGTAGAGTTCCATATTTGGTGATAGTATTCAAATTATATAAATCTAGAGCGCGGAAGTGCGTAAGGCCGAGTTTAAGCGGTTTTTGGCCTTCGTGCTTACAGTAACTCTATACTCTATATACAATAGAGTTCTTTCACGTCTAGTTATAGTCGGTAGCCCTTGTTTAAGAACCATTGTTTTTGATTATTTTCACACCGATAGGCGTTTACAGAAAGCCATTATCACCGATAATTTTTTAGGTACGCTGTAGCGCTTGAATGTCTACGCATAATCCAGAGAAATACTTAAAAAACAAGACAAAAATTATTGAAACATATATTATTTTGTGTCAAAATTTTAACAACAATGCTGATAAATTATCGAAGGGATAGTTAATATCTACAATCTTCTCTGCATCTGTTTCGGAATCTAAAAATCCAAACCCAAAAACCTATTGCACAAAAATCACGTAACCATCATCAAAACCTTTTCCTGTAGTCTGTGATAGGGCCATGTGGTCGGAAGGAGAACCACCCTATCTCAAAAAAGGATATCGTCTGGTATACAGACGGATCCAAAACTGAAGAAGTCTACGCCATACTGGCTTGCGTCCGTGAGAACCTACGTAGAGGCTACATAAACCAGAACGTATGTATTCTTTAAGACAGTCAAGCTACTTTAAAAGCCTTGATTGGAACTGAGGTCACCTCAAGGTTAGTCAAAAATTGTCTGGAGGAACTGGCAAAACGAAACAATGTTAAATTGATCTGGGTGCCGGGTCACAGTGGTTTCGAAGGAAACGAAAAAGCAAATACCTTTGCAAAGAAGGGAATCGGAATACCCTTCATTGGCTCAGAGCCTATCTTAGGAATTCCAAGGACTACATGTAAACAGGTGATCAACGAGTGGTCAAATGCTTAACACCGTAATCACTGAGAAAAAGTATCCCGGCAAGAGCTCGGTAAGATACTGCTTCAGAGTGCAACAAAGAGGGTATCTCTCCGCACTGAGGCTGAACAGGATGCATTTGCGGAAGGTTATCGGGCATTATCCCCTGCGGAAGCATCTGCACACAATGGGACTCTATAACGGGTCCATTATGTGCAGATTGTTTGGATATAGAAACATCTAGCCACATTATCTTTGACTGCGAACCTCTAGGCTACAGCAGGTACAGGATATTCGGTGCATCTCACCCCGAATATGTGAACCTTCGAGAGGACCTGATAAGCAAGCTCCAGACTATTGCCAACATATGGGAGAAGCGAATCTCGTCGGACTGAAGAAGGGAGAGCACACTAGAATATAAGGACGAAGTGCAAAACTTTTTAAACCCCAAGATAAATTAATCAATCAACCATCATGGGTTGATACACTCATTTCAGATTCTGTTGAAGAATAGCCGTCAACAATGTTCTGGAAAACTGATTTTAAATATAAATCTTAAAATCAATTTTTATTGTTAAAAACAATTATCAATTTAATTCCAACTTGAAATTTAATAGTTTTTAAAAACAGATAGAGTTCCCTGCATGAGTTTTTTTACGTTCAGTATCAGACGGAAATAGCTTCTTTTATTTTTCTTGTAACAACCATCATCATCTACATCATTCCAATAGAGAAAAGAGAATTTATATATAAAAGAGAAAACGTGGTATGAATATATTAGTATGGCCGCGCACGCTACAGACTAGAAGTCCAATTGAAAAATAAGTACTTAGGTACCTAATACACAGCTGACTGAATAGAGCTCGACTGACTACCTTACCGTTTTAAAATAAATAAAAAAGTGCGAGTTAAATTAGTCTGTCATGGGTTCCATACGTGATAGTTAAAGAGTACTGAACCTAGGTTAAACAGAATACAGATTAATGAGATTTTTGTTGTTGCAAATATTGCATTTTGGAGAAGACTTGGACTTCGAATTCAGTATCTCTCTGAACTTGTTGAAAGTTTAGCGTGATAAATATTATCAATCACAAAGCAGTGTTTTGAAATAATAGTAAATGAGGAATTAATTTTGAAAACAACTTTTGGAGTGAAACATATAACAGCAGAGTTGGATGGGTTTCGTCAGCTTATCCCGAACTGGCGCTTCCCCCTGTCAATACCTATATAGTATACAAACAATGTAGTAAAACTGTCATATATAGAAACACTACATGCTATATAACCAATAAAAAATGATGAACGGAGTATACGTCTTGTTTTTTAAAATACATCCAATCTGGAATACCGTATAGTGTATCTATCGCTGTCTATATGTAATGTACTATGATATGGTTTACTTTGTCACACTTAAACAATCAGTATTGTATTATAACATAAATAACTATTATATTATACTTATCACTCCCTAACTATAATCATTTATATATAGTTACATCTTACTCACGCCTGTATACATCGTCGTTATTGTCCATCGTTCGTCGTGTGAGTGTAACACCATATCATGGCACACTGTGCAAAAACTAGATAGATGCACTACACAATGTTGCTATTGGGTCTATTTTAATTTACGTAGTGTATACAACTTACACATCTGACAAAGCAAGTTAGCAGTATTGTAAACGTAAATGTATTTTTTTATTGTAAATGAATTGATAAAAGTAAAAAAATAAAATGTTCGTTTTATTAACTATCTGAATAGTTATACTTCCAATTTCAATTCGGTCAAGTAAAGAATGATTCAATATAAATAAACAAAATTAAATATTGATATGAAAAAATTAACACATCCACCAGGAATCGAACCCGGACCTCTGGATCCAGTGTTCCGGGTAATATGTAAAATAAATTAATTTAGATGTTTCGAATCAGCCAGCCAAGAGCACTTCAGGCCCTTGAGGAGTCAAGATTCCAATCGATGATAGTCTATGAATGCTTCGAGGAACTGAACCACCTGGCACTGAATAACACAGTCAGATTGATCTGGGTACCGAGTCACTCTGGCGTTAAAGGGAACGAAGTAGCGGACTCGTTGGCACGAGAGGGGTCATTTCAAACACACCTTTCACCTGCTTAGTCTCCGAAACCTTGGATCCTTCAATCCTGGGAGAAATCCCAGCGGAGAAGTTGTGGGCCTTCTGTGTGGCGTCTGGCTCCAACCGAATCCTATAGCTTCATCTGATTAAAATAGCACCTCTTACCCGGAGACGTCGCCTTCAGGTGACAGGTTGTTCACAAGGAGGGCACAGGGGACTCCTCAGTCTAGGTGCTAGGGACCCATTTGCGGTACTCCTCTATCTAATTATTATTATTATTATCAGCCAGGCGTCCCACGGCGTTTTTTTTTTAAATTTTATTTAAAGATATCGACGTTCACAGTCGGTTTTTCATGTAATGTTACGAAACCCTTGAAATAAACAACAACAAAATACACCGTCGCAATAGTTAGTAGTTACGATCTTATAGTTACGATAAAATATTCTATTGTAGTGTTCCTCATTTAGATGCAAGATTGTACACATCTTACAACAAATAATTGTAAATGCAATAATCAACATATTCGTTTTGCAATTATTGATGTTATTTGTTTGTTGTTAGTTTATATTAAAAGTATCGAAAATAATTTTAAATTATATTCGTAAAATAATAAAAACTTTTTTATTTCCATATTATACAAGGAAGAGTTTTTAGAAAAAATGACCCGAATAAGTTGTTTTGCTCAGAGTGAGGTACATTATGGTGAAATTGATTTTCACCTGCACCTTGGACTTTACTAAACCGAATGGCTGAGGAAAACAAAACATAAAACCGAGTAATGAAGTCTCTTTTGGTTAATCATTAATCATTTTATAGCCGTTTTAAGAAATGAATTTTGAAAGACAAGATTGACTTCTGCCACTTTTTGCCGTATTGTGCTTCGATAATTATAAAGTTTTAAGCTTTAAACACGAAAATTGGTCAAAAAAGTACCATTACTTTATTTATTTAAGTACCATTTATAAACAAAAAATAATACTTTTGATTTTTCATAAATTTATTTTGATTCTTAAAAAATTTATTTTTAAACATTAGTGTGAATTGACCAAAGAAAAATCGTATCAAAATATTTAAAGAATCGATATTGGAAGACTATTGAAAAGTAATATTTAAGCCCTTGCTAGACCCATCACCAGGTCAAGGTAAGGGTATCAAAATTTTTTCTTCACCACTTAACGATATGATGCTTAATAACAAAAACTTGAACTGTTCGTTTTTTAGTTATCGCGTTAAGGAACAGAGAACATAAAGATCGGCAGTTGGAAATTCTGAAATAAAATAATAAGGTAATATTGTTCTAAATGTTACGGAGTAAAAAATAGAAAAAAAGGTACAAATTTACCATTATTTCGGATTTATATTCGGCAAACTTTTTGAAGTCTCGGATGTGATTCATGTCTGCATAAATTATTTGAAAGAGTATAATAAACACAAAGCATCTAATTACAATTATTTGTATGTTATAAATACGTATTTCGACTACAAAGTAGCCATGATCAGTATGCATTAGCTTATCAGTATGAATTAGTAGCTAAGAGGCCGAGCGTTGGTCTAGAATACCAGAGGTTGTGGGTTCGATTCCCAACCTAGATGTGTACGATTCAACATATTAAGCATTTGATATCAAAGAATGTTACCAATGTTCAGACATATTACTCTAATGTCAAATTCAGTAAACGCTAGTCAGTTCCATTGGTATAATATAACCGAAAGGCAACCATACTAACAATGGGTAAATAGACGCTAATTTACAAAAGAAAATAAACAATTAAAGAATATGTAAATAGTATTTAAACACTACCATAAGTATCTCAAATAGCTCAAAGGCAGAACGTTGGTCTAGAATGCCAGAGGTCGTGGATTCAATTCCCATCCTAGATGTGTATGATTTTACATATCCAGCATTTGATGTCAAAGAATGTATTTATTTATATGCATTTTCTTCAAAACAATGCATGCTACACTTTTTAACATTTTCAGTACGTACACTCCCGTGTAATAAAATTGAACAGACCTGAAATGTTAATTTGTTTACATTTCATAAAACTCCTCACTTTTGTAACTCTCTGTATAATAATTCATTTATAAACAAAGATAAGTAGTATATATTTTAAGTGTGAAAAAAGAAATGGAAGTATAGTAAAACATGTTTACTGCATGAATAATCAAAATTGTTAGAGACTGATTCGATTCAGATCTGATCAATTTTATTGAACGGGAGTGTATATAAATATAAGTATTTTGTACTGAAACAAAAATCAATTCAAATCACACAGCTGCTAAATGCAGTAACCATACATTTAAATGAAATTTTGTTACATCTGTTTAATAAACTGCAGGAATACTGCTTTAGCTTCCCGAAAGCCTACTAATAAAATGACTGGAAATAAATTGAATCAGTTCTTAAATCATTGATTGATCATTTTATTAAAGATAATCCATAAGTAATAGCACTGTAGTGAAAAGTCCGAATGTGTCCCTTACACTCGGCCCTTCGCACTACCGTGCTCTAGATTATAACAATTAATATATATACAAGATTATTGCTCATTAATTAATATTAAATAGAATTCGCTTATAGATTTTATACGGTATAATTTTAAATTCATAAAAAAAAGAAGATATGTAAATAAATTTTAATTATAAAGAAAATTATCGCTTTAATTAAATGTAATCACCTGAATATGTTACACCTTCAAAATCTTTATATTGAATAATTATTTATTGATGTGTTGAATATCCATTTAAGTTGTATTTGTTTTGAATGATGTTGAATGATGAATATCTAATTTAAGTTGTATTTGCGTTGAATGTTGTTGAATGATGAATATCTAATTTAAGTTGTATTTGCGTTGAATGTTGTTGAATGATGAATTTGTTGATTTGATATATAATTAATTGCTTTATATATTTTGACTAACACTGTTGTGTTAAAATATGTATTAATTGATTAAATTGTAATTGTAATTTTCTATCCACAATAAATGATATTGAAAATGATCAGCCATGAAGAAGATTGTAATAAACCGCCATTAACATGATTGTATTTATGTGTTATGCGCTGTCCACTATGCTTGTGTGTTGTATATGTAGCTGACTGCTGTGATTATTGAACACATGTTGGTGTATGATTGCTTGAGTTATGGTCATTACCAAACTTTGGCGATGCATTCACTGCTGCTTGCAACTCAAGAATGACCTTGCTACTTTGAATATAACTGTCTTATATGTTTGAATTGTCTGTTTGTTTTTATATAGAAGATTTGGAAATGACACTTTTATTTTATAATTTTTTTTGTTATTTTAGATTATAGTTTAATTATGAATAATTAGTAAATTGAAATTATGATCATATGAATCATGTATTTGAAAAACATTAAATTTTATAAAATAAAATATACCTTTCTAGAATAATTATTTAAAAAATGTTAAATCAATGTAATGATTTAACAACATCGATGAATAAGAAACGAAATTAAAATAATTTTAATAACAGGAAATACTATTTTAAAAAAAATGTCTATACATTTTTATAACCATAAAATAATTATACACTTTTCGAAAAAGAAAAAAAATTCCTGGCAGTATTTAGAGAAAAGGTAAAAGTTTAAAAGAAAAGAAAAACGAAAACGTTGTAAAATTGTTGGTACGTTCTATACATACTACATACCTACAATAATGCAAGATCAATTAATTAATTAAAACAATTGATATAAGTCGTACCACGTTTCTTAACTACCTTCTTTGTATGTGAAATATGTACATAGGGAAAAAATTTAAAAGATTCTTTTTTTTTCTTACTCTCTTCTCTATAGACTTTTATTTTGAATAATTGAATAAAAAGTTTTTTTTTTCTGTTCAAAGTTCAATTTTGTTAATTCAACATTTCTACAACGAAAAAAAACACTGTGGTATGTATTTAAAAAATGTTCGGTAACATTTAATTTGATTTGTAGTTAGTTAGAAAAATGGTTTATATGAATTTATTGTAATTTTTAAATGTTGTGTAGTAGGTAAGACCTGCAATTGCCTTTTGCTTCTATACAGAGTGGAAGCAAAAATTATGCCAAACTTTATAGGGTGATTATTGAAGATATTTAGATTATAGAAACAGAAACAATGTTTAGAATCTCACCAGCCAAATCATTTATCTACTGGTTTAGCGCCACTGATTATACAGTACGATTGATTATTAATTAATAACATCATTCGAAGAAATTAATAGAGCCGGTAATGATGCATGCGATGCAAAATTCTTATTTTTTTAAATGCTTAGTATTGTAAGCTCAATTCCTTAAACTTTGACCAATTGAAATTTATAAAACTATTATCGAACAATGAGTTTACTATAAGATTAATACATTACAAATATTGTATGCAGTGGAACTGACAAAATTTGTAAAGTTATTAAATAAAAGGGTTTTAGGGTAACTTGAACTTGAAGGGAAATGAGAATTAAAAAAAAAAAAACAGTAAAAATAACAACTATCTAAGTAATTGCTTAAATACGGTATATAGAGTTTATTTAAAAAAAAGTTTCAAACAAAAGTTATTTATTTTTAACAAAAAGGAACATTTTTTGTATTTTTTTTTTTTTTCATAAATTGGATTGTTTTGCTACAATTACAGCTGAAACTTTTAAGACTTTTATAGATTTACAAAGATGTAGTTTACACACATTTGTATATTGTATATAACCGGGGTGACCCAGAAGTCGATCGCGAAGGCTCTTTTAGTCGATCGATCGCGATGTCTTGAATTGATACGTTACACTTGTAACCGAAAGTGAACGTAACTATTCATATGGAGCAAAATGTATTAGAAATTGAAATTGTAATTTCACAAACTCATGTACTCTTACAAGCCAGAAAATTTGAATAAGACTTTTGGAAATACGTCTACCGAGAAAAATATTCCAATATCAACACATGTACACAATATCACGCACTCTTAATGAACACTGTATGCAGCACAAGGTATTTAAACTCAACAAGGTGGTTTTGTTATTATACGGGCCCTCCTATTATTTTGTAAAAGTATTACGTGTATTTTCATGGGAACCACAATGCAAACGTTTATGAACATATTTTTTACTTCTAGCTAAAGCAAAAGTTAAAAAACGGCACATCAAAAACAAAACTAAACAATTGAGAACAACAACACATTACATATACCTACGTATAAAAAAAAAATTATAAAGCAAACATGATTGTATTTATGGTTGTTGTTACACACAACGAAAAGGTAAGTAAAAACGATAACAATAATAATAATGAAACCATGTGTGATGTGAAAAACTCTCTTTGTAAATGAAAATCTAGTAATAG
This sequence comes from Nineta flava, assembly GCA_963920215.1. NCBI lineage: Eukaryota > Metazoa > Arthropoda > Insecta > Neuroptera > Chrysopidae > Nineta > Nineta flava. Next base: position 106,483,203 of record OY986041.1, on the reverse strand, counting down.
TTGTGAGTTTGGTGAGTGAAACTAATAAAATATATTTTATTATATTTTATGAATTCTTTCGTACATTATACAAAACGCCATTCTAAGATACCTATACTTCTCTATATACATATTCCTTTCGTACATATTACAACGACTATACGACTGCTTTTACTCAAAACAAAAAGAATAATAGTTTTGTCTTTGGTTTTTTTTTTCTTTTTGATATTACATTTTACCACATTTGTATAGGTTGATCTATAGAATAGGAGTTTGAATAACAATTAAAACACTTAAAATTTGTTTTAAGTGTTTTAATTGTTCTAAATTTTATATACGACATAGTTTTATAATAACGGTTTCGACTTAGTTATGCAAAAAGTATTACTTGAAAGTATAGAATGTTGTAAGTAGCCAAACAAATAATTCTATTTTTTACTACTTTTTAAACGCCTGTACAGACACATACGCGTGAGATTAACATAACTTTGCAGTCTTTTGTAGTTGAAGGTAAGAACTATCCAGTAATTTTCAAACTTTTATTTTTCCTACCACACGCCCAAATGATAGTCTAAAGTATACAAATTCTTAAAATTTCAAGCTAAGATTTTTGTATGGTGAGGGAATTGATTTGAATTTTTTATTTTTGTACAATACGTCCACTTTATATCTAAGATCAATTATCCCAATACATTCAATTAAATAGCACCACAGGTACCGTAGTAAGTTGAAAATCACGAAAAATCATTAAAATATACGTATTTTTAATATAATACATTTTTGTTCCAGAAATTACTAGCTTTTAACTTTAAAATGCTACCATAAACAAGTAGATAGAAAAATAGAAGGAAAAAAATAGAAAAATGTTCACATCTAAAACCGTAAACTCCAAAGATACGACTTTTTCATTACTTTATTTTGGGTGGACCGGAAGTGGTGCATGCAAAAATTAAATCACCGTAGGTTTCGTCTTTGGGACTCAACCATGCTGTCTTTTTTTGATGAAATCGATGACGCTGTATATAAATTATAAAATTTTTATTTTATAAAAAAATAACCAGAAATTTTATACTGCTTTTCTTTATGAAATAAACCATATTGGTCGGAAAATTTTTTTTGAGTTTATAGTTATATAGGAGTGTTTAAGCTTTTGATTAAGGCTTATAAGAGTTAAAAATATTCATTTGTTTATAAGTAAATTAACAAAAGGTAAAGAATACGATAACTCTCTTAAAAGTTAACGTATCGTTATATATATTTTTTAAACTTAAAGATCTAAAAAATATCTATAAGTTTAAAAAAAATAAAGTTTATTTAAATAGTTTCTAACTATTTTTTTTTTAAATTTGTTTATAGCGCGTTATAAACAAATTGAAAAATAATGGGTAAAAATACAGTTAAAATAATAATTTGCTTTTTCATTTTATAGATGTTTTAAAGATCTTTCATTTAAAAAAATATTTATTCATTTAAAATGAATTGCACCCTTTTTATTTATAAAAATCGGTGACTTGGTATTTTATTAATTACCGGGAACCCAATTTTTTTAAGGGCTAAAATTGGGAACATTATTTTTAACACATAAAAGGCATTTTTTTCTTCCATTGTTAAAAAAACAATGAAGTAATTTTTAATTTTTGCATTTTTCGAACTTTGGGAATTTGTTTCTCGAATTCTAATAAACCGATTTTATTGTTCATCGGCTCATTTATTTTCCTTTTTTATATAAAATTGAACAATATTCTATGTCATTTTCAAAATTTTTAGATTTTAAAAACATATTAAGAAAAAACGCAGTTATAAACAAATTCAATTTTGACCATGTTCCGTCACGAGTCGGACCGTTAAAATTTAAGGTCATATTCAGGACGTCAAGATGAATTGATTTAAAAAAAATTGCGGTTCCAAGCAACCTGCCTGAAAAATTCTTATTTGACTCTCCTATAAAGCAAAATCTAAAATATGCCAGTATTGCAGATTTGATTATTTCATATGGAATGACTCTATGTGGTAAACTTGAAGACATTAACTACATCAACCTGTGTTAAATCGTACATACATACACATACATTCTTGTTGTGTACAAAGAAGGTAGGTAAGTAATAATAATACGTACCTACTACTACGACGAATATGTATAGTAAACGTAATGCAATGTAATGTAACGTAACGTAAATATAATTTATAAACCAATGCAACAGATGTGTGCAGTTTAATGCAACAAAGGAATAAATTCTCATAAAGTTTACGTATTATTTTTTGTTTGTTTTGTTCCTGTAATAATTTGACACAGTGTTTGTGTACACATCATTTAATATGTGATACTGTTGATTATATTCTACATGAAATAATAATTATTTTTTTTATAATCTTGTGAATATAGTATTAAGTGAAATTCATATACAAGGAGTCCCGTTATTACGGAGTCCCGGAGTGCCGGGTATAATAATTTAAAGGAATTATTTTGGATGGTTTTCTATATTCATTTGGATGATATTGTTTAGATAGATAGATTGTAGAGGCTGCCCTGTACAGGCTACACTTCGACCATAGAAGAGAGGATTTGAGGATGTGAGTGGAATGGAAGGAATTTTTGTGTGTAGACTAGGAATTGGTAGAATATCCGGTTGCAGCCGACTATGATAGGAACTATGCCGGTATTCATCGGGAGTTCGTGAAGGAAACTGCAGAAAACCTTCTTAAGCATAGCCGGTTACTTCGTTCTTGTCCATACGCCGACAGTTAAGTCAACTAACCGCCCCTTTTTTTCCTAATAATTGACAAACTGCCGATGTCGGGATGATATTGTTTGGTTATAATGAGAAACCAGTGAACAAATCATAACCTATCGATCAAAGTATTGAAAGATCTACATTTTCGCATGGTTAAAAAGATGAAAGAAGTGTATGAAATTTGAAAATGTTCTTTATCTGATATATGTTGGTTATATAAACCAGATGTACTCATTGTTGCTGTTCTAAGAATTGACTCATTGCAATAGTGACATCTATATAGCTGGACAGAGTAAGCTTATTGGTCAAAACGTGAAATAACGCACATAGTTCTAACTGCCTCAACTAGCCAAGGTAATCAATTTTGCTTCAGTGCGCTTGCGTGATTAACAAATTTATGTGAGCAGTGAAAATACACGTGACAGACGCACATACATTAACACACCATACTAATTACACATACATGAGACGCAGGCGCGCTGAAGAAAAAATTAGTACCTTGCCTAGTTGAGGAGCGCTTCATGAATGGCGTAACACGAGATAATCTGTCCAGTTATATAGAGGTCAGTGAATCGCTCTGATATACATAGATGTGTAAATTTTGCACATATATAATGATGTTATATTACTAAGTAAGATCGAATCCAACAATGGCTTTTTTGCAAAATTTTAACACACCTGTGCCAAATAATTCAGATTTTGAAAAAAATATTTAGAACCAAAATTGTTATGTAATTTTATACGTAAGTTTTATTCGAATCATTGCCTCGAAAACCAAATGGATTCAAAATAAAACCATTTAAAAATTTGAAAAAGGATTGTCACATCAGGTGTCGAGTATGACAACAAAAGTAAGTCACAGCTTTTTAAATTTATAATTTATATGAGCCTATTCATTTGTTCTTTTTAAACAACACTTCGGATAAAAGCTTATACTAATAAATTTTATTCGAAACATTTTCCCAAAAACCGAATGAATAATGCCACAAATCAACTATAAAAAATTTTGAAAAATGAACGCTACTTTTGTGGCCCGTAGTACCATGTATTGTTTATTAATAGTTCAATCCGGATAAAAGAAAAATTGAATATAGCGTTGTGAATTGCTTGTCCCTTGAATATCATTATAAGCAAATTGAACAGTATCATATGTTAATAACAGCATTTTAAGTGTAGTTCCATGTTTGTAACGGTTGGAACTTTTGATCGTAGAAAAGGATGCTGATATAGATGTTCATAATATGTTATAATTACTCCACTTCTAGAGACCGTTTTCTACAGGTTAAAGAAACAAAGACATCTATTCTTTAAACCATAGGTAATATAATACAAAATTAAAATTAAAATACACTTTTTTCTAATAAACAATCTACTTTTGTTTAAACAAGTGATCAACGAGTAGAAAGAGTTTAAAGACCGTGATCACTGTGATAATATTCCGTAACAAAAATTAGGGAAAATATACTATTTTGAAACGAATATATAAGGCTGTCCCTCGATACACTCGATAACCTGAACAGAATACAACTTCGAAAAGTTACGGGATTCAACACCGGACATTATCAGCCAAGTACCAGTCAAGTAGCCGCTCTTGTACATGCGAATCCCGACATCGGCAGTTTGTCAATTATTAAAAAAAAAGGGGGGGGCGGTTAATTGACTAAACTGTCGGTGTATGGATAAGAATGAAGTTACAGGCTTTGCTTGTGAAAGTTTTCTGCACTTTCCTTCACGAACTCCAGATGAGTATCGGCATAGTTCCTATCAAAGCCAGCTGCAGAAGCACATCTCCTACCAATTTCTAGTCTACCCACAAAATTATTTGTCTTCCACTCACATCGTTACATCCTTAGGCATCACAATGGACCTTATGGTCGAAGTGTAGCCCCTCCAGGGCAGCCTCTACAATCCATCTATCTACCAGACATTATCATTTACCTGTACACACTAGGACTCCACAATGAATCTATTTTGTACAGATTATGTGGTGTGGAGGAAGAAACATCCAGCCACGTCATCTAAATAGCTCAAAAACGGCAATTATAACGAATAAGAATTTTGTGTGTGTGATCTAGATCTAAAAGTGAGATCAGTTCGAGAATGGGTAAATTTGGACCGTGAAATATCCCACAAACATATCCTGAAAGAGCAATCCATAAACGTAATATTGTAAAATACATCATAAACGACAACGTTAAAAATATCCTTTATTTTATGCATGCACAATATTTAAAATTGTTAAATTTAACAACAGCTCTAAAGACAGATTAAATAAGATAATATTATAATACTAAAAGCATAGAACCACCACCACTATACACCACACACACTATTAATATAATAAAATAACAAATTTCTAGTTCCTTATTATAGAAATATGATACAATATGAAAACGATCAATAAAAAAGTATTATGATTATTATTATTGTAGATAACATTATTATAATATTATAGTGTATATTATGCAACCTTGTTTCACTCCCACTTAGTATTCATTCTTTCTTTAATAATATCAATATGTGTGCCTGTGTATATATACAGTGGGTAGCCAAAATATGGGAAAGTCTCAACATTTTTAGAAATATAGTATTATGAGTGTATTGTGAATGATTCTCGGATGGTGAAAAATTTGTGTTTATGAATGGTTCAGCAGTATGCCATAAGGCAGTAATTCTAAACCACTGTGAAACCAACTGAATTAACCAACATAAAAACGAAAACAAGATCGAGAATGTTAAATGTAGATGACGATATGATAGTAGCATTGTCATTTTTACGACCAAATATAAATGAAATTATCAAAAAATATCAAGCTCAAATTTCTCATTAAAAGTATTAAACGCTAGTCGCTTCCGTTGGTATAATGTGACCGAAGAGCAACCATACTAACAATGGAAATAAATAGACTAGTTTACAAAAAACAATTTGAAAAATTCTTATTATTAACTTGTAGTTAATCTTTTAATAAACGTACTGTTGTTTTTGTAGTACATATTATTTTATTTTACATTCTAAATTATTACCATAAACTGTTTTACACAGTGTATTATAGGTTAGTAAACAACTTTTAAACTTATCTTTTTCTTTGTGTGCCGTTAAATTTTGAAATCGTTAAAAGTGTGCCGTGACAAAAAAAAAGGATGTGAATCACTGTCATAAAGTTTGAAGCGTTTCTATGTTCTTACTTGGCCGGAATATTGACTACCCGAGAAAGTAGAGCCAAGAAATAAATAAATAGTGGACAAAATCGGATGTTTGGGCAAAATGGGCAAGAACTGCCTATTTTTGAAACCGTAGGAGATATAACAAAAGTTTAAAAACAGAAAATCTTCTTTTTAAAATAAACAACTTTTGTTTGAAAATGTTTTCCATAAACTTAATAGTTTTCCCATAAGTTGTGTCTAAAGTTCCTCGGAAAGCAGAAAATATACCGATGTTTAAAACCATAAAAGTTTTTTTTTAAATTCTGGGACAGTTCAATAATTGTTAACAATTTAAACATTTACAACTCAGTATATACTGGGTATTCAAATAATAAACTCAGTTAGTTGTTACATTACCTGTTTTAATTACGATATAGCTTCAAAGGGAGACATGATAGAAGATATGCGCAAATGAAGTCATATATGAAACGTTATATTAGAGCAATGGATAAATTTAAAAAAGGTCTTGCACTGTTGTTGCTCCAATTCTCATGAAAAGTCAATTTAATAAATCTTTATTAATTTCAAAAACATAATTAATTAACGTAATGAATATTGAAAAAATTAATACAAATATATTTTACCAGTAAAATATAAAGAAAATTATCTAAAGTAGAAAAAAAAAATCATCGTCGAACCGCCTTTAATGCACACACAACCAAGCATACCCATACTTTCATTCATACATACATACATAAATGTTAAGTAAACGGAGCTATACAAGTTGTTAATATCAATAGAAGAGTTATGGTTTTAATATTCAGCAAACGAATTCAATTCGTACTGATCGCGTCTGGAAACATTCAACATTCTTACTGACTACAGTACATGTAGAGTACATGTATACCGAATGTTACAGAAAAATGGTTACATACTACTCAGCTAGATTATTATCAACATCAAAATTTACAAGAAGCAATCAAATTGTATCCAAGGTCATGCATTTTGGACAGGCATTTGACAGGCAACAATCGTGTTTTTGCGATACGTGGTTTTAGCGATGGCGTTATGTCTGTGCAGTATGAATACTTTGAAACTGGAAGGATATGGGTTCCAATCCCCACATCGGCAGTTTGTCAATTATTAAGAAAAAAAAGGGGCGGTTAATTGACTAAACTGTCGGTGTATGGACAAAAACGAAGTAACCGGCTATGCTTGAGAAGGTTTTCTACAGGTTCCTTCACGAACACCAGATGAATATAGGTATAGTCCTATCATAGTAGGCTGCAGCCGCATATCCCACCAATTCCTAGTCTATACACAAAAATTCCTTCCACTCCACTCACATCCTCACATTCTTAGGCATCACAATGGACCTTATGTTTGAAGTGTAGCCCGTCCAGGGCAGCCTCTACAATCTATCTATCTATCGAACTTTAGGGTATCACAGAAAATTAAAAAAAAACTTGTTTATAGTTTTTGGATGTTATCAATAAGAATACAAATTTGAGTCAATAGGAATGAAACATTTATTGTACTCTCCATTACACCGACTTTTACTCTCTATTATATATGTTTTTTGTACTCTCTTTTACACTGACAGTAAGTCGGTATATATCAAGATACCCAACGAAAGCATACTTTTAAAATTTTTAATTCAGCACAAACATAACTCAGTACATAAGTATATAAGGACCCAGCAAGTTGGTATTGAAAAAATATAAAGTATATTTCTGCTAATATGAGACACTTGCGTACCTCGAGTTGCTAAAATTACTTATGGTTAAAATATACAATTTGCAGTTATCCGAAAATGCTTGGCAATTTGTCAACACTCCTTGTCTACTATAGCTATTAGATGGGGAGGTATTAAATTATGATTGTAGCCCAATATTACCCCAAGATACAGTAGTACCAGCTACTAATGTTCTTGCGCTTGTATTTGAAAAAGGATGTTGAATTTACAACAATCCATAATCTCAACAAAAAAAAGATAATTTGTAAAAAAGAGTACAGATGATAAGGACATTAATGATTCTATTAGATACACCACAGGGACCCTGTATACATTTCCATGTACACATTTCTGGTTTCCGTTTTAACTTTTTTTACAGAAATCCATCCTCCTGTTCCCAAGAAAGTAAATAAATACCTTACATATTTTCTCTAGATTCTCAGAAGTTATATAAAAACAAGTTATTTACAATTCGATTGGATATTTATTACTACTAAATTTCTAAAAACCTATTGTCAAAAGCCCCAAGTTCCGAGTTACTCATAGTTTCGAACTAATTTTCGTACCAATGCAAAAAGAAAACTGCCTGCTCAAAATGCACAGTAGCTGTTTTTCTCTGTTTTGTATTAGAGAATATTTTGAGAGATATGCCAATATTTCTAATAACAATATTTTATTCCGCAAAATTTTTAAGTTATATAAATCCATTATGCTCCTGGATATTATTCACAAATATCTGATATCGTTCAAATGTTACTGAAACATCTTATAAATATAATGCTTTCATGGTTGGTTCAGATGATTGAAGTCAACGCCAACAAAAGAAGACACATACATGGAAACAGACATGTCTTTATATTTGTTTTTCAAGTGGACGAAAGCGGCATTTGTAATGATAAAGACGAACTTCAAATTATATATTATATTCTCTTTATTTAGTAATAGTCTTTTAGATATGATTCGTCTTCTTTTTCGACGATCGTCATAAAATCAACCTACACCTCACTCACTAACCTAAACATTTTTCCTATCAGTTTCTCTAGTGGTGTATGATGGTGGTGGTGTAGGTTCTTAGTTTCTGCTGAGTCGAAAGATCATCTCTCGTCTTCTTCAACACATATACCAAGCTAGCAATACAACTTCACTATATATATATATATATATATATATATATATATGTATACATAGATAGCAAGCAGGCCGATCAAGCTAGCAAGCGAAGTGGATGACGTTTTTCGTTGATTTTCTTAAAACTTCAGCACATTGTCTGACAAACCTCAGCAGGTTGCAACAACCATCTAATTTTCTTATATTTTTATTTTTCATTTGTTCCACTTTTATATTATTTTTACTTTTTTTACTTCTTTAAAATATATAAATTTGTTTGCCTTTATACGTTATCATTATTCTTGAAGAACATATAGTTTTGGAAAATTATGATGACACGTTAGTAATATTTTCCATTATTATTATTATTTTCAACAAACTTCTTACTTGTCTATCATCACCTCTTCAATATCAATGTTCACTTATAGATAAATAGATGAATGACTTTATGTTTATGCCAATAGGGAATATGCATGAAAATTTTTTTTCAAATTTATTTTCAGAATATGAAAATACTGTTAATACTATAATAATATTTAAAAACGAAATTAAAATCCGACAAATATCAAGGAAGCTATAAGCTTTTAAAGATTATTATCTGTCTCTTTCTTTGCAAAAATACGTGTATTACGTGTGAGTTTTACGTGTATTTTAAATGGTGAAAGTGTAATATGACGTCACATAACATATCAAGAGGGCTATTACCCTCTTTGTCGAATCGGGAATTTCAATCATTCATATCTCGCTTATTTTTAAAGTTATTTAAAAAGTAATTTTACTTTGATATTTGTCAAGTAAACATGCATCAATTCAAGTGAAAAAAAATTTTCATGCATATTCCCTATTGTTAGACACAAAATTTTTGGATTATAATATTATTTAAAACATTTACTACTGTTTGCGGCTTAAGAGGTTTGCGGCTCTAACATTTAAGAGGTTTGCGGCTTTTCCCCATTTTATCGTTAACTAAAAAGATTATGAGTCTATTCAAAAAAATATTTTTTTTTAAATCGTAAAACTAGTCGTTCGTCAGATAACAATCAAATTTAATCTGTAATATCCTCTCTTCTTTGTTTCAAAGTCTGTAACCATAAGCCGAAATGCTGCATGTACACACATAAAAAATACATTTATTGATACGTTATTGTAAATAGTTTAAATGGAGCTAAACGAGGCAACGCACTATCGATTAATATATGCAGACCGTCGAAAAGGATATGGTACACGCATTTGATACGATTTGACAGATTTCGTAATTTTTATTTTATTAAATAAAGTAACTTTTTCAATCAACATAATCGATAATTATTTCAAACAAATTTTCAAATACATACAAAATCAAATATTTCTATCTGACCAATATTCTTCAAACAAAGAAAAATCAGAAAATATAAATTAAATAGTGGACTTCCCAGAAATAAAAGATATCGTTTTTGAAGTACAAAAAAACAAGATCCTGACACAATGGTAGGAGGAAACCAACTTAACTAAATCATAGTCCACTGTGAAAGTACTTCACCCCAGATGAATGTCTTTATTGACATAATCTGGCCGTAAAATCATGAAATGCCCGGGAGTATAACATAATAAGCAGGTACTACGATAGAATTCTGCTAATTAATTCTCTAAACTATGTCGAAAAATGAAGTTTTACTAGCAGAATTAGACTGATTACACCTAGATATTTATTATTAACGCAGTTGAGGAAAACGACTTAATTATTTATATACATACAGCAGTCAAATTGTATCCAAAGCCGTGCATTTTGGACAGACAACAAGAGTGTTTTTGCGATACGTGGTTTTAACGGTCACGTAATATTAATAAATTGAGGAAAATATTTGATTAATTAATTAATTTCGACGGGTCTGGTATCAAGTGGATTTTAAAGTACCGTTACATTTTAGAACAAGGAATCGATTAATAGTACTGGAAATAAAGCGATAAATTATACAGATTGAAATAAAATTATTTATGAAATTCTTAGCCTTATGCTGAAACTAGTAGATGTTCTAACATACCCAGTTGAAACCGTTTTCTATAGATTTTGTATGTTTTTCAGTGATAAACCAAGTTAGTTTATTGTATTCTATAATTCGACGAAGGTTGATATTAGGTAGTATTTGAACCTACCAAATCCATCTTGCAAGGAATTTACCAGCAACATGATTGAGAAATATATAAAAATTGATTGATAAAAGACAAACATTTACAATAAATGTTTATATTTAGAATTAGTGTGATAGGCATTAGTCAACAAATCATGTTGAAATATAGAAGAAGAAGAAGAAACAGGACTATAGTAATGAGGTAGGTAAAGGGGTAAAATAAAACAAGTATATAGTATATTTGTTAACGTAGGTGGTATATATTATATATGAATGTCTATGTAGTATACTCCTCTATACCGTTCCTACTATTCTTCTTCCATTTACAAGGAACTCACCAAACAGTTGGTGTTCTCATTAAACTTCCGGTACTGCTGGGACCGGAGGCCGGCACGAATTATCACCAAGTTACATGAAAAATTATATTTATACCCAAAAACTATAATACAACAACGAGTTTATATTTAGTTCTAGTACTTATAAGACAAGCACAACTAAACAATGTGTTATATATATATATATATATATATATATATATATATATATATATATCTACTTTTGAGAAAAAGAAGTATATGATTTTATGAGAAGTGAGAAAGGAATATAAACAGATGTGTTAAATAAAATGAGATGTGGTGGCTATCACAGATTTATTTAGGTGACATGTTGTACCATTCGGTGCCAATGGTACCACAAAAATATGAAATATTCGACCAAAGATAAAACCTTAAAACCTTAAATGGTAATTTTAACCCTATATAGTTACCATTATAATATTACTGACATTTTTAATTGCTTTAACGTTTAATATTAAAACTTTAGCTTGGTGTTTTAATGCTTTTTTTTTTTTTAAATATTTTTTATTCATTTTGTTTTTATTTTTTTAATATTACGTCCAAAAAAACTTTATCTAATTTATATGCCTGACCTGAGCTTTTCTACCTATCTATAGTTTATAATTAAATAGAAGAGGGCGTCAACAAAATTTGTTATAGGAGGGAGTTTTTACAGAAACTTGGAAGTTACACATACTCATACTTTTTTTAGATAACAGGATTGCAAATTTTGGAATAAAGTAATCTTTTAATCATCAATTTCAAGATTTGAGCAGGCATGTATTAAATTAATCCTAAGAAGAATTATTCTATATTGACGATCTTTTGTTTAGCCTATTTTGTTTTCTGGTATAAATACTTAACAAAAAGGTTCCACATAAAACGTCCTTAAATGACCTGTCGGAACAAATTAATGTAAATCTGTTATGGATACCGGGGCACAGGGACATTCCAGGGATTTGTGAAGCCGGCGAGCTTGCTAGACATGGCACAAGGTTGTCGGACACAAGCATCAATAATCATCCGGGAATTTCGTTTGCGAACTGCAAGCTGCTCCTGAATGAGGATATCTTAAGAAAAGCCAATCTTAAATGGAGGGAGGAACGCACTTGTTGTACTACAAAACAGATATGGTCGGACTATAATCATAGGCGTTCCGAAGATCTTATCACGCTTCAAAGGTCCTCTGTTGGCAAAATCGTTACGGCTATTACAGGACACTGGGTTTTTTAAAGTTTGTTTTTTGATTTGGGTTTTTTTTTTTAACTTTACTTGTTTTATTTAACGCTCGATTTCTTTTTAAATTTCTCAATAGTTTGTATGTTAAACGAAGTTGAACGAAAATGTGACATTAGTTAAAGCCAAATTTTTACCGCTGAGCTATGGGCAGTATTTAATTTGTTTGTAACATTATTCGGAATAGCAAATAAAAGCCTTCTCTCATTTCCTCCTTTACTGACGCCTCGTAAAATACATGAAAGGCTAAGATAATAATTACTTTGTTTTTAGAACATTTGAAATAAAAGAGTAGCTTCATTTATTTAGTTTTTTTTTTGTATGAGAATCGTGAAAATATAAAACATTTAAAATTATGTTTTAAATAATTATATCATAAAATTGTTTATAAAAGTTTCAATAGTAAATATATATCATACACATTTTAGATTTCAATTTGATAACGTATTCCATTTTCTCAAATAATATAGTTTATATTTGTTATGTTTTTTTTTTTTTTAAATAGCTAATTATTTAAACGGGATATTAAATACATTTAACAATGTTAGTAACGACATTTTTTTAAACCTTAATTAAAAATTTAGGTTAATTAACTATCATCATACACGAAAGTTTTCAAAAATATGATTTTTATTTCCACAATTTCCGACTGAAATTTATTTAAGAAAATTTGATATTAACTCCAATACATTTCGTTTTTGCCTGTATATACCACCAAAAATAAAAATATTAGAGGCGGAAAGTTTGCGCATATAAAAAGTATTGATATCCCAGTAAAAACAAAGATGTTCGGCTACAATAGTAATGAAATTTAAGTAAGGGTCAAGTTGTTGTATAAAAGTAAAGTGCAGGGTATTTCATATTTTACTTAACAAGTAAAAATATCATCTGTATAATTAGAATATACATATAGTAGTGGTATTAAGTATATGCATCACAAGTCATAGTTTTATATATCACTGCATGACAGCTAACTCAATATATACAGGGTATTTATACAGTTCAATCGATTAGTTACTTCACTTCAATAAACTCCACTTGTATTATAAGTAGTTTATGAAAATGCAATTAACATACGTGGGTATCGAATTCATTCGGGTTTCGAAAAAACATTTAGAAGATGTTTTAAATAAAAATAAACTTTTTTCGAAAACTAAATAGATTCGGAACAAATAAATTGTAAAATTTTGAAAAAAAGAAATATACTTCAATCCGAAATCGATAAAATAAACAGAACGATAGATTGTTTCACAGTATGATACAATACAAAGCGGAGCGTGTTTTATTTTCATACCCAAACATTAAAAAAATTAATTAATTTGAGAGGTGCATTACAACAATTAAGCAATCTATCATGGCTCATCTAATACAATATCACATAAACAATATTGTAGAGGGTGTAATGCCGACTGTACACAGTCGGCGAGACAAAGCAAGATATACCCAATGCGAGAGTGCACTCACAACGCATAACCTGCCTTGCTTCGACTTACTTCGCCTCGCCATCGCTCGATTAAAAGTCGGTTTTTTTAACACGAGTCAAAGAAAGCGAGTGCTGAATACATTTGACACGAGCACGAGGACACTCTCGTCTACATTCGATTCAACGTTCAACCGCCATTTTTAAATAATTAACTATCAACCGCGTTAATTGTACCCATTAATCTTAATAGTAGAACACGAAAATAAACAAAAACTGTATAAATTTATGAATACTTTTTTAAATTCTTTTAGTGCCCTTCATTACTCATTTGAATAATGATAATTTTTAATAGTTTAATCAAAAAATTACTACTCCGTAATTGTTAATTTAATAATGTCATTTTTCAGGTATACCAACCTACTTTTGTTGACTAACTGATGAGAACTGTATTGCCGGCCGAACACTAAACGAGAGTGTACACAGCTCCAGTTGTGGCTCCTCGCGTTACGAATGTCTCGCCGAGAAATTCACAGAGTGCCCTCGACCGATTCCGAACGGCCACAACTACACGTCGGAAAGGGATATGGTGGTTTGAATAATAGCATAAAACTGATATGCGTACCATTTTTAGTTCGCTATAATTGTTGTCAATACTTCGAATCAACATAAATCATCTTGGTCATTCACACTACCATAAGATAAGCTTTTTTAATTCATATCAAGTTGTGTAAAGACAGTATTTGCGGATAACTAATTTTCCTTTTTCAGGTGTAAATTTGCATCTTTCAAGAAACGAAATTTCATATATTGGTCTAAAAATAGTATATCAGGATAGAGACGACTTTGGCTGATACTAAAAATGGCATGCATAACACTCAACCTTCCGACACTTAGATTTACACGCTGTGTACCCTCCTTTCAAATAAAAAATTAGTGTTAAATGAAAATTTTTATGAAAAACATTTAACATAACATATTAAAGTTTGTCAAAATTTTGAAATGTAATATATATATAACACCATAAACAGAAATAAATAAATTATTACATTTTCGCATTTAAGAAAATAACATTGAAGAAAAAAACATAATAAAAATGATATATGAAAAATATACACGAGAGCCTATAAACATCAACAAATCCACACAAAGATACGAAACGAATGCCTTTACTGTACCTACCAGAGTAGAGAGGTTTGTATATTAAAGTCGTGAAAGAATAACAACAAACAACGCCACGTCACATATGAAACATAACATGTAATATGTTCGGGGTACCTACGGAACGTATAACATCATAACCTAACTAGGTACACAAATATACTTTACTTGCTTGAAGAACATGAAAAGATAAAAATGCATTTTATGCTATTTTAACAAGTCTATCAACTAGAAATTTTATTGTTTAGAAAACAAAGGAAAAAAAACAATCAAACTTAGGAAGGAAGGCAAGCAAGGTGGTACACATTTATCAAAAAGTGAAATGATAATAATGCAATCATCGTATACACAACAGGATGGAATGGAAATAATATGTCAAAGTTAGTTAGGTCATAATAGATTATGGAAAAGCTAAACAGAAATCCTCCTTAAAAACGGTTTCATCATTTCAACAAAATTTGTAAATTAAACCCTGACCTACCATAAGGAGTCTTATGTTTAAAACCAAAAAAAAACATGTGCCATTGGGGTTTCCCATTCGGCGTTTTCCCATCGATATCGGCAAGATATTGGCAGAATATTTACATATTAGCAACGACACGGCTCATGTAGTTGTCGTGTGTCTTTCGAGGAAACTACACGACAGGAGTTAATAAATTGTATTTGCTTTATTTGTCATATTTAAGGCGCAATAAACGAAATAAGCAATAGCAGTTTTTAGTACTTCCAATTATAAAATTGAGATATTTAGAGGGTACCTACAATACTCTGTTGGCTAATGAGAAGTTGGCTTATGACCCACACAAGTTTTTTTAAGTATGATCGTAACCAGTCAAGTAGCCGCGCTTGTTAAGGTGCTCTACTTGGAACTGAGAGGTTATGGGTTCGAAACCCAACATCGGCAGTTGAAAAATTAATACCATCGGCGTATGGACAAGAACGAAATAACCGGCTATGCTTGTGAAGATTTTCATCAGTTTCCATTCACGAACTCCAGATGAATATCGGCATAGTCCCTATCAAAGTCGGCTGCAGCTGCACAACTACCAATTTCTAGACCTGAATGAATTGAATTCCTTGTCCTCCACTTCATCATAAAAAATGTACAGTTAAAAGTTAATAGAGGTTGAAAAATAATGATGTGGGTGGGCCTCTGTTATAGATCGTGGTGTCTCAGAAACAGAGGTAAAACCCCATTATTATTTTTAAGTATGTTCGTATGAGCAAAAATACATTTCATACATTTCAATACATTTACATACTATATAATAGAACTAGCGACCCGGCCCGACTTCGATCGGTTATTTACATAAATTTGTTTTCTGCTCATATTGAGTATAAAAGCAGGTATAAGCATGTTTATAATTAAAAATATTTTTTTATTATTGACAGATTGAGTAACGCGTCTTTGGGCACAGAGGACCCCTTGATCTAGGTGCTAGGGACCCATTTGCGGTACCCCTCTTTCTAATTATTATTATTAACGCGTCTGAACATCTGTACGAATATAGCATATATAATGCATCAACTATTTTTGAATTGTATTGAAAGGGCCGATTCCGGCGGTACTGCTATACCGGATCTCAAAAATGAAAAAAGATAACAAGTTGAAATGTTGTGTGTGTGTTCCAGACCTTAAAAATAAGGTAAATGAATGGCAAAATCAAACTGGGCTTCCAACACCAGGGCAGTAAATATACATCTTTGAAACCGTAGAAGAGATAGAAAAAAAATTTAATGATAAAATTTTTAAAAGTTAATAACTTTCGTTTGAAATTTTTTTAATAAACTCAATATATACTTAAATACCACTTAAAAACTGAAATACCCGTTAAGCATTTCACTCAGTGGGTTGTTATTTTCACATGTTCTAGTAACACTTTCTGAAATAAATATTCAGGTGCATTTTTTTAATTGTAACAGCTTATATATAGAGGCGGTATTGAAATATAAATATATTTATACAGATAGTTAGTTACCTAACATAATATTGAATTTGTACTTAATTACCATTTACATGTTCTACACGTTGTAGATAAACACGGTTTGTATATTTTACAAATTGGGTATAATATTATTATTTTGAGGTAATAATATATGTTGGTTTATTTAGTATATTTAAGCTTACGATACGTAACATAAATGATTTGGTATAGGATATCCGTAAATTTACTACTTCAGTTAGTTCCAGTAGTCACTAGGCTGGCTGACTCTTGTCTATTATTATATGATGGGTCTGTAAAACTATTTATAGAATAGGATAATATACACTTTCATTTTCAAGGTTACAGTATTAATTTCATGGGAAGTAAACAATATTCTATAAACATATAACAAACCAATAAAAGTGTTTACTTCTATTGTTATAGTAATTATTTTAGATTTATTTACACAGGAATTTTTGTATATAGACTAGGAATTGTTAGGATGTGAGGCTGCAGCCGACTATGATAGGAACTACGCCGATATCCATCTGGAGTTCGTGAAGGAAACTGCAGAAAACCTTCACAAGCATAGCCGGTAACTTCGTTGTTGTCCACACGCCGACAGTTTAGTCAATTAACCGCCCCTTTTTTTCTTAATAATTGACAAACTGCCGATGTCGGGATTCGAACCATAACCTCCCAGTTTCCAAGTAGGCATTCTGCGCAGATATAACGCCTTGGACAGCTCGGCCACTTGGACTGGTAATTAAGTCCTAACTGTGTTACGATCGAAAATATTGATCAAAAATTAAAGTTTTGGTAAAGGTTTCATAAGATGATCTAACTAGTTCATTTCAGCATATCCCACCGTGTGTCTCTCTGTCTGTAAACACGATAACTCGAAAACGGAAAGATATAACGAGATGAAAATTTAGGTGTGTGAAACTTTTCTAGGTTTTCTAGAAACCTGAATAAGAAACTAAGAAACTTATCCACTTTTACCAAGGTACTGGTAACACTGCTTTCCGTTCTTCCGAAGTGTATATATTGTTGCTCCTTAGTGCAAAATTGATTGTTGCAGGTGAAAAACGTTCGCTGCCTTCAGAGCAGTTGATTAAACCTCAATTTCGAAGGCTTATTTTAATATTTCGTCGTCTCAAATATTTGACCACAACCAATTGGAATATTTGATGTTACCCAAATGTTTTCCAATTAAATACAAGTAATATTCTGGTTAGGAATATTACAAGTTGGTTTGAAAGTCAGAAATAAAACAAAATCACATAAAAAACTACTTAATTTATTTACTACTTAAATTAATTTAGACTGAACTATATTTTTATGTAAGTGAAATAAGTGGCAAGCTTTAGAGCGCTTCGAATATAAATAGTACTCGGATTAAAGGCAATTGAGATTCTCAATTAAGGGCATCAATAATAACATTTATCAAATAGTGGTTTACATTCATTATATAGAACTGCGTCATTTAAATCAATTTTAGTACGACTCAACTTTATATGAAATATTCATCACATTTTACAACAAAAAGTTTAAAAAAAAAAAACTAATCGCATGTTTAAAAAACAACAAAACATATAAATATACCCCTAATTTGACAATTAAATAATTTAAAACAACACAATAAAGTATTCGTTAACAAATTACAATTAACCTAGTTTGTTGCGTGTCCTTGCTATCCATCCATCCATGGACGTTCGTACGTACAATAATACAAAAACTTATTCACACTCGGTTCACTCAAAACCATTGCAAGTTTTACAACACAGCAGAATTAAAACAGAAGGGAAAAAAACTTAAAGACCTATTTAATTTATATACCTAATTACGTTGAATCAACGAATTGAAAAATAAACCTAGCAAATGTACCTTATAACGGTGGTGTCGTGGCAGTAAAGAAGGGTCGGTTTGGTTCACTTGCACCCACCTACCTCTACCATGTGCATGTTTTCATAATGTTGGAAAGAAACAACAATTTTGCAGGATTGTTTTCTTTAGATAGATGGGTAGTACCACTGGTTGTTAGTCTAGCTGAGCTGGGCAAAATACTGGAAGACAGTAATCTAAGGAATAAGTACCAAGAAATTTAAAAAAATGTACTAATAAATATACCAAAAGTACATTTCAAAAATAACCTAAAAATTGCAAGTACAAGTACTTTGAATGTAATTCTTAAAAATAAATTACAAGCATTAAGTAAAGTATAAGGATTAAGTAAATCTAAACATTTTTAGTACAAGTACTTTGAAGGTACTTGGATGAATGTGGATGTACGACAATTGTATACAATTTAAGGATATTAGGAAGAGACAATCGTAGGCAAAAGTACTTTTTATAAGAAATAACAAACAATATGAAAAACTTTTGGTAGTGAATGTACCTTTAATTTAACTTAACAAAAACATATATTCTTTATCTTTCTATACCAAATACGTATCAGTGACAAATGCAAATTTTGTTTATATCTATTTATCATTTTTTTGTCAACAACCGTTTAGTGAATGGTTAATGGCACAAAATTTGCTCCTGTGAGTTTATATTATATAATTTATAAATTTGGAACGCTTTGCAGCTCTTTTAATGGGAAAAAGATATTTTTTTTTGAATGGCAATAACTTTTAAACGGCTTTGTATAAATTGCTTTGAAATTTTCACGTTGGCTTTAGCATTAACTGAGGAATATTCTACCTCCTTAACATACTTAAATCTAATCCTTGTTAGGAAATCGTATAAAAATTATATTAATACTAAACTAAAACAACACACGGTCAGTTTACAACAAAAATCTTATTTATTATTGTTAATTGCCGAAGAGGACAGCAGGCATAAATTAATTTCAGAAATACTGAATTTACTGACTTCAGACATTTAACTTTAAATGAATTTAAAGTAGCTTTCTATCAGCCTTAATCAACAGTGGGTAGTTGCACTTACAAATACAACTACCAAGCACTGCAAAAGCACTTTAAGTAGTTTTTATAAGCACTTTACTTGAAGCACATTACTGCCCAGCTCTGAAGTGTAGTAGGCAGTGTATACGACTTGTAGGTAAGAATGAGTATTCACCGAGGTACGTAGGCAAGTTAGTTAGATTTTCTTTACCTATTTATTAGGAATAATATGAATGTAGAAACGAATGTGAAGTTATGTTTTACAATACATTATTAGTATTTATACTGAGAGTCTCGTAGAACGGTATTTACTAATCGAAACCAGTCCAAGTGGTCGAGCGGTCTAAGGCGTCATGTCCGCGTAAGATGCCTACTTGGAAACTGGGAGGTTATGGGTTCGAATCCCGACATCGGCAGTTTGTCAATTGTCTAAGCAACCCGCGTATGGACAAGACCAAAGTAACCGGCTATGCTTGAGAAGGTTTTCTGCAGTTTCCTTCACGAACTCCAGATGAATATGGGCATAGTTCCTATGATAGTCAGCTGCAGCCGCACATCCTACCAATTCCTAGTCTATACACAAAAATTTCTTCTACTCCACTCACATCCTCACATCCTTAGGCATCACAATGGATCTTATGGTCGAAGTGTAGCACGTCCACGGCAGCCATTACAATCTATCTCTATCTAATCGAAAATCTAGGAAACTATACTACAATTTTGATTTATATATCCCAAAAAGGGGTTGAAAAAGGCAGTGATATGATATATTTTTGTTCACTTTTGCTTGTGAGTGGATTAACCGAGAGTCTCAACAAGTTTACGAGTTTTGATGTCGGAGTGGAAAAATAACCAACTTGAATAATTTATGGGTGACTGTTTTCTAATTTTTTAATAGCTCATTTCCAATCGAAGTTACTAAAACACATTTATTACCATTTGTATAGTTCCTAAATTCTTAAAAATTATCATTCTATAGTTTTCCTAACATAATAATTGACATAATTATTTTTACAAGCTTTTAACTAATACAAACATATTTTTAACTTACTATGTTTAGTTGAGGCCAAATTTTGCAATCAAAATTTCTACTAGTTCTTAATTATGCTTGTTTGGACCAAGAGAAATGCAATATAGTAATAATATAAAGAAGGAATTAGAAAATATACGCTGTAATAAAAATTTATTGAAAGTTTTGAAAAGAGTTTGAAGTAGTGGAAGCGGTGGGAAATTAAATTTAGTTTTAACCTTAAAACAAAAAAATTAATAAATTTATATAAAATTTTTATTATGATAGACTAAGACAAGCTTTCATTTAATGAACTTTAAAGTAGAAAATAAAAAAATTTCCCATGTTACCAATATGTGACTATAAATAAAAAGTTGGGGCGCTCATGAAAGCTTGATTCAAACATTTAAAATCTGAGCGCTTCCAACTGAGTGTGCGTTAATTGTAGTAGTTTCACATACATGTTAATTTTTACCAAGCTTTTATTTAACTTGACATGATCGAAAGTTAGTATGTCAAATCTTGTAAGTCAATATTGAAACGTTTTACGATCTCCACTTGAAATTTTGAAACATTTGTATGACAATACAAAAGTAAGATACCATAAGCGTTCCTTTCTCATAAAATCTTGTTTTTTTTTTTTTTAA
The DNA here is from genome assembly GCA_963920215.1 of Nineta flava. Taxonomy (NCBI): domain Eukaryota; kingdom Metazoa; phylum Arthropoda; class Insecta; order Neuroptera; family Chrysopidae; genus Nineta; species Nineta flava. The sequence continues at coordinate 106,461,756 of OY986041.1, read as the reverse complement.
TATAATCTTTGTAGATGAGTAGTGACAACCTGTACATTAGTAGTGTATATAATAAAATAAATATACATTTAAAGAACTGAAAACTAATTTCAACATAAGATGCGTGTGCCTCTAACCAATCCAATCTCCTTTAACTCTATTAAATTGTCACTACATGTATTCTGTACAATACATAATATAAATGCTACAACAACGACAATATTTATACATATTTATATTATATTTACAGGATGTAACAGATTTAACAATGCACTAATATACAAATGTGGCAATGTGGACGATACTTTGTCCAAAGATCGGATCGATTTTCATCAATTTTGTATTACATTAAACTCAAAATATCACGCAATGTGGATAAAGTTTCTTTTTCCAATAAAGTGCGACTACTTTAAAGTCAACAAAAAACTTGTGAAAAATACAAAGAAGAACTACTTATTTCAGCAAGTGAAAAAATACAGTCGGGCAGTTTTTCAGATATCTTTTAAGTTGGCTATTTTTGACTCTCATAGAGGCATTTTCAGGCAATATTTTGATCTAGTCAAAATTTACTAAAATTCTGTATGTATTTATACACTGGTACTTTGATAACAATTTTTCCTTAATAATAAACGCAATCACAGCACAAATAAAATTAAAACTTACTATAATGTGAACGCAATATCTTATAGAATGTATTAGAACCATTTTTAACTTAGCAATGGTTTTTTTCGTTCGATTTTTCAAAAAATTATGATTCTTTTGAACCATTTAACCATTTTATATACACAAATTGGAAAGATGGCGCATTCTTTGTGATTTAAACAAAAAAATTAATTTAATAGACTTTCTTTAAAAAGATCAAATAGAGTTACATATACTGAAACACGTTGCCAGTATATAAAAGCATAGTGACTACATGATAATAACAATTTTAATACCATCTGGATACATACACAAATACCATTGTACTAACGGAATATTATTGTGGTCTTATATTAAAATTGTAGTGTTTCATAACAAATGTAGACCAAATATCATAAACACAAAAATGTAGTGAAAATGTCTCCCAAAAATATCATATTACAGGGTACTATGCTTACAAAAATTTATATAAATTAAAAAAATCAATATTTAGTTTAACCTTTCTTCGGGTGTACTTTGTTGACTACTGAGCTTCAGCGTAAAGTACTATGGGCCACAAAAGTAACAATCACTTCGAAGGCGCACATTCCAAAAGCTTAAACAACTGTAAAGGTAAAATTTGTTTAGCCTACGTGGCTCCTACGTATCGAATTATTTTCAATTTTGAATATACTGTTATAAAATATAAACATAATTAAAACATATAATTCAATTTTAAAGTTATAATGAATCGGTTGACTCGTATTCACTTTTGTTAAAGTATGAATGCAAGTATATCAGTCATTTTTGAAGCTTCTGAGTTACTAATTATACGGACATCAAATCAAGTGCAGCGTATATTCTTTAAGATCTTCTGTTACTTAAAAGTACCAGTCCGAGCGGCCAAGACGTTATGTGTGTGCAGTATGCCTACTTGGAAACTGGGAGGTTATGGGTTCGAATCCCGACATCGGCAGTTTGTCAATTATTAAGAAAAAAAGGGGCGGTTATTGACTAAATTGTCGGCGTATGGATAAGATACGAAGTAACCGGCTATGCTTGAGAAGGTCCTCTGCAGTTTCCTTCACGAACTCCAGATGAATATCGACATAGTTTCTATCATAGTCGGCTGCAGTCGCATGTCCTACCAATTCCTAGTCTATACACAAAAATTCCTTCCACTCCACTCACATCCTCACATCCTTAGGCATCACAATGGAACTTATGGTCGAAATGTAGCCCGTCCAGGGTAGCCTCTATAATCTATCTATCTCTACTTTAAAGTAAACATAATACAATACTTTGCATATAAGTACCATATTAAATGGAAAGGACTATAGTTATAAAAAATTTATAAATAAAGTTGGTCGCTTTGAAAAACTTTTCTTTGGTGGATGTTATACGTTATAGTATATAAAACTATATACACCACTTTTTTTACTTTTTCTATTTGACTACATGTATATGTACAGAAAACGGCGCGTCCGTGACATCATGAAACTAACACGGAAACTTAACCAGAGGTAAAATTGCTAAAAGCAAATATATATAATAAATAGTAAAGAATATATATACACAAGTAAGATATATTTTGTCGGAGGTACACATTCAGGAGTGGACTAACCTAACTTTTCGGTAAGGAAATCGATAATATAATGATTAAGTTGTTTTTGCCGTATGTCATTTTATCCCTTGAACTAATTACCCAGGCTTGAAATTCAACTTTGTATACTCTACGTCTATAATTGGGACACCATTGTCTATTTTTGTCAAATAGTTTTAGGGATAATCGCCTGTGACTGATAGACGGACGTACTCCGAAGTAATTACAAATTCCAAAAGTGGCACGGCTACACAACATCACAAATATCCTAACTACTTAAACTGACTTTAAGTTTTTTGAGAAAACCAACCCTGGTTACATTTTTATGGTTCATTTCAAATAGTAAGAATCTAATTTATAGCACAGAGCTGTAATATTATATTATAATTTAACAGTTAATAATATTGTATAACATTAAACTATGAAACTACAATAATAATATTTATGATAATAATTTATACTTATTTATACTTGCGTATAAAAACATATATTTATATACGAATCATATTTTGCGTAAATTTACGACAACATAATCATGGTAAACCTTCATTCATGTTTACAACAAATTAATATTATTCATCGAAAAACTGATAGTCAAATAAAATCATTCATAAAGTTTTCGAGACATCTTTGTATATCATCATACGGACTCATTCATTCACTTTGCAAGGAAGATGGTGTACACACTTCACGTATAATTTAAGTTCACGAATAAAATTTAATTTAATTCAAATAATCAATTTAAATGAGAGTTGATACCCCTGAAGAATATATTTTTAGGATATCGACAACGTTTCTAAGTCATAATTTTTCATAAACTCAGGACCGTGGCTGCTCAGCGCCCCTGCGTGGTCGGCAAGAAAGCGACCAGAATTAACCAGCGGATAAATTACCAGGTAAATTATAACAATATTTTTATTTTTAAAGAGGTTAAAATATTAAAATATGAAAGATAAAAAAAATAATTTTTCATGGGAAGACGTCCCAGAAATCCTTGATTTTTGAACTACAGGCTCTGGAAGTGGCGTTATCATAAGGACATGTCCAAAAATCCTTAGTATTTGATCTACAGGCTCTGGTAGTCGCGTTATTTAAAAAGTAGCTCTCGGTCAAATTGACTAAAATTTAGGTATGTTGATCACCCACGATCAAAAGTTTTCAGAAGTCCTTTGTTTTTGAGCTACTGCAGGCTATGGAAGTGGCATTATCTGGAATTTTAGAAATCTATGGATTACAAGATTCCAATAAACTACAAATCTACGTATTCTAGTTAAAAATGCCTTTTTATTTGTTATATACAAAGGCGACCATATACTCAGGCACATAACCCTACATAAACTCAATGTATATTCAGATTATGAAATATCTTTATAACACAATTATAATTTTAATACTTGCATAATGTCTATAACATTATCACTGTCAATGTTTAGGAGACGATTATCAAATATATAAAACTATTTTACCCAAAAATAAATTTTCTTGAACGATGTTGTATTAGCATATTTTTTGAACTTAAATATAAACAAAACTCTAGCTTATCGAACAGGGTTTTAAGATTCGGTTTTGCTTATTACAAAAAAAAAACATAGAAATACAGAGTATATGGATAAAAAAACGTGGGAAAATATTACAGTTTTAAATGGGTGCTAAGAATATCATCTGGGGGATTATAAGATCCACGGTTGGGGTTTTCCAGGAATGTTATGGATATTAATATGATTGATATTTTCCAGGAATGTTATAGATATTAATATGATAGATGTTTTCCAGAAATTTTATAGATATTAATGTGATTGATGTTTCCAGGAATGTTAAAGACATTTTATTTTGTTCTTGATGTAAGTGTTTCAGATATTTTGGAGGATAATACAGTGGAATATGTTGTTGAAATAGTAAATAATTAGCCTTTCTGTTAAACTATTTAATTATAAACGTTATTCAAATGACATAAGTTACTTTTATAGGTTATAATCATTACATTTCAATTCATACATCTCACACAATATATTGAATCTATACTCATTCATCATATAAGACTTGTCTCTATTGTAAATAGTACTAATATTTTATAAACCACTGTGTCCACATGTAAAACACATTTGTCTCCAGAGTGCAGCACTTCGCTACAATTACATATTTACAGGCAAGAGTGCACACAGTGGTCACATATTCACGAAAATAAGAAGTATCCCACGGAGGCTGATCAGAAATCAATACTCTTTGTCGGCCTTTGAACTGAGGTCAAAAACCTCAGGTTGAAACCTCAAATGGGTTCAAAGTAAAAACAAGTGACATAAGCAGGAAATGTCTTCACGAATCAGAGAGGCAATAATATCTGATATCTCAACAATTGGAGGAATAAAAATGGTAAAGACAGGGACATATTACAAACGAGTCACGACTATACTGATTCAGGAATAAAAATATATATTGTTGAAGAAAACGGGAGGAGCCGCGGAGAGGATTTTTGGGTTAGCTTTACAAACCAAGGCTAAAAAAGGCTGATTGAAAATCATATACTGCTTCTCAGTCCTCGTAGTAAGTTCAACGGCCACACGTTAAGCCAAACGGGAGCAGAGGAGAATCGAGTAAAATCTAGTATTTTACTGCGGTACACTTTTTTCCCTCTCGGTATTTTAAGATTCAATTATCCTCTACGTTTCTGACATATAGTAATAAATTATACAAAAAATAGTTATGCAAATAATAAAACTTAGCCAAAATAGTCGAAATAAAATTGTTTTTGGTTTAATATGTTATAAGTTCTATTAGTTTAATAACAATTTCTCACTTCGAAATCAACAAAATAAATTTTAATTAAAAAAAAATTTATTTTTATCAGCTCCTATAATAAACATATCAGAACGAACCGTCAATCCTTAATTATAAGCAAAGTTGTAGGAAATCAATGTTACTATAATTTATCTTTTTTATTCATTATGATGCCCAGCAAGTACTATACACAGTGTTCATTTTCAAATCCGGTTCGAGTCATTCGATATGAAATCATCAAATCGGCAAAGCTGGCATCATATTTTAGATTTCGTTTAAACTTTGTGGAAATGTTCTTTAGGATCCCAAATAGGAGTGCCTACAGTGATTTAATTTTTGCACGCACCACTTCCAGCTTTTAGCTGTAAAAATTTTTCTGTTAGAGATATATACTTGATTAAGGTGGTATTTTAAAGCTAAAAGATAGTAGTTTCAGGAAAAAAATTCATATCTCATATCCGTACAAAATACTATGGTATTGAAAATACGTATATTTTAATGATTTTTCGTGATTTTCAACTTACTACGGTACTTACTATTGTGTGTATAGGGCAAATTGTTTTCCGATATCAAGTGCACATATTGTACAAGAATAAAAATCGTTTCGTCCACTCGCCATAAAAAATTATAAGAATTTGTATATTTCAGGATATAATTTGGGCATGTGGCAGGAAAAACAAAAGTTTGAAAATTACAGGATACTTAGTTCTTATCTTTAACTTCAAAAAACTGCAAGGACTGTTTGGTTGTTTTCATCTCTCGCATATGTACAGGCGTTTAAAAAGTAGCAAAACATACAGTGATTTGTTTGGCTACATATTTTCTATGCTTTCAAGTAATACTTTTTCCATAACTTGGAACTTTAATTATATGTCGTATATAATTTAGAAAAATTGAAACACTTAATACAAATAAATTAGTTCGCGTGCAAAAATTATATCAGTGTAGGTTTTCGTTTTTTGGACCCTAAAAAACATTTCCACAAAGTTTAAGCAAAATCTCAATTAGCGCAGCAACAATATTTTTTTGCTATATGATTTCATATGGAATGACTCGTTCGTATTTTCAAATTCAAACTGAGACATCTTTTTCAAATTTAAATACAATAATTTTAAGTTTTGTACGACATGACATTTGTTTCATACCAATAATTAACTCAGTTTAAAATACATACATACTCGTAAGTACACGAATAAAAAAAAATACACAACAATATAAATAACATTTAAAATCAAAACTGTTTTTGAAATAAAAAGAAAAACTCTAATAATTATTTTTATTTCTAATGTATTTAAACTTTATTATTTTACAAAGAATTTTCTTTTTTTTTCATGTTTCAAAAGAAATAAAATATTTATTATTTGTTACTGTGTGTATTTTGTTATTTGTAGTATAAGTCAGTTCATAGAGTAGTATATAAATGAACCAAAAAAGAAAAATATAAAAGAAAGAAATTCGCCATGCTATTAATGGTATGTATATGAAAAATAATTAAGATTGTTTTCATAAAAGAAAATAAGAAGAAATTTAAATTTTAAATTCTATTTAATACTTTTTAAATATATATATATATATATATATATATATATATATATATATATATATATATATATATATATATATATATATATATATATATATATATATATATGTGTGTGTGTGTGTATATATATGTGTATGTATATATATATATATATATATATATATATATATATGTATGCATGTATTATACATTTTGTTATGTATTTCGAGGAGTAATTTGTAAGGAAATAAATATTTCTAGATGAACAGATATATTAATTAAATTTCAAAATTTGTTCCAACTCCAAAATCAATTATTTTTATTTTGTAAATACGTATTTCGAGTACAAAGTAGTCACCATAAGTATGAAATAGCTAATCGTAACACCCCGAGATATGAAATCAAAGATGTGTTACACACTTACACGTTCACAAACTCCAGATAAATATCGGCATAGTATACATTAAAATTCCTTGTCCTTTAAGAAAGGGTCGGTAAGAAAGGCCAATAAAGGTCTTCTAGCATTTCTAGCCTGGGTAAGCATTCCCCTCTACTGCTACCAATAGCATCTAGTCGGGTAAAGTTTATAGTTGTTCTCCTTAATTTAACGTGAGCCAAATATTCTTTGATTCGAATTCCGATTTGGCAACGACTTTGAATCAACACAAATTTTCGACCAATTTTGACGACTTACACTATAGATACCTGATTGTTAGTAGTAACCATACACATAGTATAAAACTCATTTTGTTATAATAACTCTTTCCTTTTCTAATAAACCCAAACTTCGTAAACTTCTAGGAAATTAAATTTTCAAGTTGTTTTGTCGGTATGGTTGTGAATTCACAATGTTCATATGTTTTGTGTTTATTATATTAGTAGTTTTATGGCTTATGATCCATGTGTACGTGTGTGTTAATTTTACCCAAATATATATATATATATATATATATATATATATATATATATATATATATATATATATATTTATATTTCACCTAGAATATGTGCTTTCAGTCAGACGTTTCGCATTTTTCTTTACCCACAACTTTATTACTTTAATCATAATAAATACAAAGACAAACGCTTTATCCAAAATAGGCTTTTCTTAATAGTTTTACATTATCTCTTTCAACAATTTTCAATAATATTTTATAGTTATAATGCCGTTATTTTATCCGTAGATAAAATAGGCCAGGAAATGTATTACAAAAAATAGTACGATTTTCATTAACGATCACTTAAAAATCATGAAAATAAAAAACTTAGATTTAGGCTGACCAAAAAACGAATAGTAAGTATACGAATAGTTAAATTAGCAGCTATAGTTCAATCTCATGATAAATGTTCGATTAACCAGATATTTCCTATATAATTCGTGATAAATTCCAATTAAAAAAAATTAATTTCTAATAAACTGGACGTCAGATCTCTCTCAAAAACTTATTTATGTGTATTTACTATTGAGGAGTAACATGTTAAGAATTCAGCTGGTGATCCTTAATTTGCTTTAATGTGCGTATAACCATTACAATAAAATTAGTACCTACAACTTCTTATATATTTTTCGATTTTTCGAATATTAAGGGAGATATGCCAAATTTTGTGGTTCTCTCTCCATCTAAACACCCCTTTTTCCTTTTCCAATTTTGCACATTAACGAACTCGACCGTTCAAATATCAAAAACACCTCACATATCAAATTTTATCCCAATCAGATTAAAATTGTGACCGGTAGAGCGATTGTAGACACATATATATATATATATATGTATATATATATATATATATATATATATATATATATCTATATATATACTATACATATATATATATATATATATATATATATATACATTTTAGAGACGATGATTTTTGACATCTACTAGGTAGGATCGATGGAAATTTGAAGAAATTTTTGCGAAATAGCTCTATTTCCTTTCAGAAAATTCGCAAAAATGTTGTGCATCCTGTATTAAAACAATTTAATTATCATGTACAAATTGTTTATAAGTTGTATCAAAGCAAGTCATAGAATATCTTCAACCACATATTAGATCAAACTCCAAGGTTATATATGTAAAATACTTCCTAAAGTGGGTACAAACAACATTATATTTATAAACATTTATTAAAGTTTTACTAAATACTTCAGTAAAACTTCAAATAATTTTTTTCTGCTCAAAAAGAAGATGAATGCATTGACAAAAATTGTGTTAATTTATATAAGAGAAAGTCAAACTGGTGAAAACTAATATGGGCACCCTTTTACTCCCATAAAAAGGTTATTTCGTTAAAAGTGACCACACTTCTATTTAGTAAATTGAATATATATATAAATTTTTGGGATATCAAGTCAATAGTAAATATAATTCAAGGAATTTTAAATACATTTCTTTAAGAACACTAATTTGTAAAGCCCAACATAAGAAATTTCAAATTGGTTTAATGACGATTATTATATGAAAACTTACCAACAAGGTACCTTCACATTCACAAGAAAAATGTCAAAGAAAATGCCCCTTACCTGAAACAAAAAAGAAAAAATGTTTAATACATATGAAATATTTTACATAATTATGTAGTTTTCATATCAAACTCTCTTAGCACAAAAAAATATGCCATCGATCGGCTTAAATTTAATGAAAATTATCGGCTTAAATTTAAAAGATGAATAAAACATGTTTCACCAGCCGGACTTAAAAAGTCGTAAATTTTGATTATTTAATTTTTTTTCCATTTGTTAAAAATTTCAATTATTATTCAAAACCTTTGCTTTGTAGTTTGTAGTTTTCATATCAAACTCAACTAAACAAATTGTGGGCAATACATATTCGAAAAATTTATCTGGTTGACAGTTTTTATTCATAAACATTTTACAAGACTTTTGATTTAGATTATATTATTCATGAAAGTGCACACCAACCAAGGAATGCCAACCTCAAATTGATTTGGTCCCAGTGATGGAACATGAACTAAATAATATTAATAGCTGTTAATAAATGTTTGGAAAACTGCCTATTTGACGAATAAAAAAACAAATATTCAAGTGAGATGTCCGAACTTATAAGCAGATTTATTTAAACCAGACTCTATAAAAATTTTGATTTATTTCTTTAAGTTTTATGGAATATATATTTGATATGGAATTCCTACGGTTAATACAGTATAAGATAAAACACATTTTTTAAACAGATAAATTGTCTACATAAAAAGAAATGTGAAACGCTCTACTTATAATCGTTAGTAACTTATTATAATTATAATTGTGTCATAATGATTTTTGCTCAGTTGATGAAACCGATCCCAAATAAGCTAATATTTTTGTACGTGACATATTTTGACAATGTTATTTATCAAACGTTATTATTCTAAGTAAAAGTAAACGTATAATACATATAAATGTTGTTTTAAATTATAAAGAAAGGTTATATTATTATTTCGGATTGTATATTAATATTTTCCACAAAACATGAATACGTACATGAAAATGTGTTGTTTCTATGGAGTTATCTAAGTAAATGAATGTACGTATTTGCCTAAAATATGCACGTCCTACCTGATTTTAAACATAAAAAAGTTTAAAAAACTATAACCTGATTCCGAAAAAACATGTCTTTGCCGTAGTCTGATAAAATATAATCCATGTCACCCGGATCATAATAACAAATCGATTGACACCTCATTTATCAAAATTCGATGAGTAGTTTAGGCGCTACGGTGGAACATACATAACCCTTCCTTTAACGTAGTCGGGTAAAAAAGCTTCAGCAATCAGAGGTGATTTTCACATTAGTTCACTTAAAGAAAAGTATACCTTTTTATTAAATCATGTTTAAAGTATGACAACTAAATACTCCCGTACTAAACATAGAAAAATAAAGAGATGATATAAAAAAATATAATCATTCTCGAAATGTACATTTTGGTCGAATATATTTATAAGCGGCTCTGGAACGTATTTTTGTAACTATTAAAGTGATGTTCTTTTTTAAATTCTTGTAGTCGATTTGTGTTAAATCCCTCTGATTTTTAATAAAATGTTTCGAATCAAATTTTTCATAAAAATAAACATTTGTTTTAAACATTTTTGCGAAAAACAGATGGATTATATTATCACATTTTAAAGGCAGATATATTTCTCCATTACTCGCGGGGATTTATGGATCGTTTTGCCTATCCACCAACTTTTAGCTCTAGAATATACACAAAATTTTATCTCGATATCGTTTTTATTTTAACAAATGCCTATTCTACTTGTCTTTGGTATATCTAGATATTATATAAATAGTGAAACAGACATTTTGAAAAATAGTAGAAAACTGAATTGTTTGTGTTCGCCATATAGTTGCCTCGTAACAATACCAGTTAGTTGTTATATAATATATGCTTACAAATGAATATATGTATGTAGGGGAACCCGGGGCAGAAAGGGGTACGAGGTTGATAATATAGTTTAAAATTTCAAGGTGTTTATTAAGAGAGCTGCCAATTATTTTATGAACACATTATAATGTAACGCATTATAATGTTATAATCACAAAAATAATATTCTAAGAAAATAAAACAACAATAGATTTTTTTTCAAAAATAGAAAATTGTTTGCCAAGGCATAGGTTTGCGGTCAAACTAGTGGAAATATAGAAAAAATAAGTTTATGAACAAAATGCATACACTAGGACAGCCTCATCATCTTCGCTATCAATTCCCGCAGATGAAAAATGAAATGAAGAAACTCTGTTGCTCGTTATCGTTCAAGAACACCCGGGGGTAGTAATATTAGCATCTTCACTTGAAGCCTTATCAAGTCTGATGTAAGTTGTGTCTACTGGAAGACATTTCAAAACATTGCGGCATAGTGGGGTACCCCATTGTGCCACGGGTTCCCCTATATATGCTATATAAATTTATAAAATATATTTATAAGACTATTAATTTTCATTCACATATATACATATATACATATATATATATATATATATATATATATATATATATATATATATATATATATATATATATATATATACATGTATATATAAATATATACATGGAATACAAAACAACAAAACTATACTAATGAAATAAATATTTCTGTAAATTTGAGATTTAGACCCTTTTTATGAATATTGTGTAGAAAGACGTAAAGAGAAAATGGTTGAATGTAATATAGAAAAGGGTATATTATATAAATAAATATATATATTACAAACACAAATACCAAACATAAATGTTAATATACACTGTGTAAATTTAATCATTTTTAATTTACTCTTGGCATAATGTTTAGTAAAAATTATGCCTCGATTTCATTAAATAAGTGATTCCATTATTAACTTTAATTAACACTAATGCTTATGTTTATATATTACGGCACTGAAGTAAAAATTCCAAACCATATAACACATCTTTACTTGAGGAAGCATCTAGCAATAGAATAGGTTATTATAATCGCACGCACATTTTTAAGAAGGGCTTCGTCATTGAATCTTATTGAGTTTCTCAAAAAGATTACAAGATGACAAAATTATTATTAATTTATATATATATATATATATATATATATAACAAAACAATTTTAACAATACTTTGACGCATTAAGAACCTCCTTAAGAGCTAAAATAAAACGTTTTACAGCTAAATAAAATCACAAATTATGGTTTTTATTCAGTCAAGAGATTAGTTTGTTGTGTACTCGCCTCTAGATGTTTCAATATCTAGACGCCTGTCCCTAAAGTGCCCTCGTAACTATCAACAAACTGGTATTTGATTATTAAATATTGTGGCTAAAAATTAACATTGGTTTAAAGTCTACAAATTTATATTTAACTAGCTTATACCCGCAGCTTCACTCGCCGCGTTTTATTGTTATATCTCCGGCTCCCGTCAAAGACTAAGAACCACAATGTAATTTCCCACTGCTTCCACCTTTTCAAATACTTATCGACACTTCCTTCCATCAAATTTCTATTTCAAAGAATATTTTCGAATTCTATCTCTCGTCGCGATATAAAATACATACTAGTTTTTATGGCTTACAATTTTATAATAGCAGAGTAATCATTATTTTTCGATCAGGTTTTAGATCAAATATATCAGGAATATCTTGCTTCCGAATCAGTGCTCTGCCAACTATGTAATCCAAATAGTATGGTAGGACTTTAGTATGGTTACGGTTTTTGAAGTGCTATATTAGGCCGGTTTTGTTGTTTGACAGTGAAGCATGGACGATCTCAAAAAGAATGGAGTCATCCTTACATGCTTTTGAAATGTGGATTTGGAGACTTATATTGAATGTTTCTTGGAAAGATAACATATCAAACGAGGAGATGCTGCATTGAGTTGGTATTAAAAGAGAGATAATAAAGAGTTTGAAAACACAGCAACTAGAATTTGTGGATCATGTGATAAGACAACAGTCCTTAGAGCATTTAGTACTGAGCGGTAAAATCTGAAGCAGTAAATCAAGAGACAGAAAGGCAATAAATTTTTTATCATCCCTTTCTCCGCAAAAAGCCATTGACCTTTTTCACATTGCTTATGATCGGCACACAATAATGATGATGATATGTAGATCACTCGTTTTCAGTTCCATTGTAAAAAAAAGAGATTCTAAATTGACATGCTATATACTAAAAGTATAGCATACTTTTTAGCATAGAGTTGTTATACAAACGCAGTCAACTATGCTACAGTCATGTGGATGAAGGAAATAATAATGTTTTTCTTAATTTCCATTAAAATAATTTTTTTTCTCTCAAATTTTAAAATAAACATTTAATGTGCCTTTTTTTGTTATTATATATTTTACATAATAATAATAAAACTAATTAAACATTAATATTTTGTCTTAAAACAAACGAATTTTTATGAATCCAAAAATAATGATTTAAACCAAGTAAAATATTTTAAGTAGTCCCTTAATAAGACCGTACCGAGCGACTTCATAACGAAAAAAATGAAATATTATCTTTTATTATTTATATTTTAAAAAGACAAAACCTATCAAAAGCTTATATGATTTGTGTATTTTCGAAAATACCAACAAATACAATGTTTGCACAATTAATGGTCTATGAAAAAAGTTATTTATCTACAGTTTATCAAAATTTTCTTTTTGGGTCAAAGTCTTTCAGGCAAAAGTCTACGCTATTCTGGCTTGCGTCCGTGAGAACCTACGTAGAGGCTTCATAAACCAGAACCTATATATTCTCTGGGACAGTCAAGCTGCTCTAAAAGCCTTGCCTGCAACTGAAGTCACCTCAGGGGTAGCCAAGGATTGTCTAGAGAAACTGCTGGAGCTGGCAAAATGAAATAATATTAAAAAAATCTGGATACAAGGTCACAGTGGTTTCGACGAAAACGAAAAAGAAGATACTTTAGAAAAGCATGGAGTCGGAATACCCTTCATAGACCCAGAGTCTATTTTAGGAATTCCAAAGACAGCATGTAAACAACGAGTGGATAAATGTTAACACTGTGATCGCTTGGAAATAACACAGAAGCAAAAAACTCATGTATCCGAAAGGCTATCCTTCGATTTCTCGATCCTAATAATATCGATAGATAGATCGACTGTAGAGGCTGCCCTGGACGGGCTACACTTCGACCATAAGGTCCATTGTGATGTCTAAGGATGTGAGGATGTGAGTGGAGTGGAAGGAATTTTGTGTATAGACTAGGAATTGGTAGGATATGCGGCTGCAGCCGACTATGATAGGAACTATGCCGATATTCATCTGGAGTTCGTATAAAATATTAAACTACTACATAATATTTTAATACCCGGTGTATATAATATATATAAGGGTATATTAAGTTTCCTTACTTTGTAAAAGTTGAAAATATTGATCGCAGAAATAAATTTTTGGTATACGGGCCCATAGAATGAGCTAATTGGTTCATTTCCGCATATCCGTCTGTCCGTTTGTAGACACGATAACTCAAAAACGTAAAGAGATAACGAGCTGAAATTGTTTGCGTGTTCTAGAGCTAACTAGTGAGTTCACGAGTGGACAAAATTCAACCGTGCTTAATTTTAATATATATATATAGCCAATAATTTATCGGTGTTAGTTGGGCGGGACTTAATTTTATAAAATAACCTCATTAAATGATAATATAAGTACCCAGATTAGTTTTTATGTTAAAAATACTTGAATTACTTGTTAGATTCGAGAAGTCCCAATTGTTTAGTGCCCAGTTAACATACTGCCAACATCTTCACAACAAAGTTGCCATTTATAAAATTATTTGATGCAGAAATAAAACACTATGTTATAAAAGTGTTATTTGTACACTTTAAATATTCAAAAAAAGAAACAAATGTTATTTGGTGTTGTTTGTACTGTTGCAGGCAATAATACTCGTTGTTATTGTTGTTTTTGTTGTTGTTGTAAGTGTATATGTTGTATGCAATGAAAAGATCCCTTCATTCTATGTACTAAAAGGTGTATATACATATACACAAGTATATAGCGGATAGTTTTATTATTTTGTTGTAATTCTTATGTGAACACACAACAAGGTAGTCACTAGAAATATATAAAGAGTTTTAGCTGTTTTGTTAAATATATAACTCTTAATAGTATTTTTAGGAAGTTGTTCCGTTTATAGTTTTCTTGAGAGGACATTGTGAAAACCAAAGGAAAAAACGCTCAATTGCAAGAGTTACTAGCACCAGGAAAAAGACCCAGCCTGCAAGGACAAAAATTGTTCCTTACATTTTATAAAGAGTTTTAGCTGTTTTGTTAAATATATAACTCTTAATAGTATTTTTAGGAAGTTGTTCCGTTTATAGTTTTCTTGAGAGGACATTGTGAAAACCAAAGGAAAAAACGCTCAATTGCAAGAGTTACTAGCACCAGGAAAAAGACCCAGCCTGCAAGGACAAAAATTGTTCCTTACATTTTTGTTTGTTCAGAAACTTTTCTCTAAAATCAATGAATTTTTTATAAAAATTAATCGCGGAAGAATTTTTCTTGAACTATTCAATTCTAATATTTTTGAGAAGGGTGAACGACAGCAATTTTTATGAAGAAACTCTAGTGATTTCTTTACAGATTCTGTTTTGATATTATTGAAAGCTCCCTCAATGTCCAGGAACGCAGCCAAACTGGACGCGTTGTGATCGAGGGATTTTTCAATTGTCGTCATTACCACAAATAATACACTTTCAACCGATTTGCCTTTGAGGTAGGCGTGCTGTATCGTACATTGATCAATTTTTCCATTCTTTTATATGCAGGTCCACCGGTCTCTCTAGTGCCTTCCGCAATAATGATGTGAGACTGTTTGGCCTGAAATTCTTCGGTATAGTGTGACTGGTTTCTTCTAATTTGGGTATGAAAGTTACCCTAACCTCTCTCCAATTCCTTGGTATGTATCTTTGCATCGATGATGAACCTCAAAAATTCCAATCTTTTTCTTCAGGGGCACAAATTTTTTCTAATCGGATGGGCCGATCTGTCGTTCCGAATCCAGACTTGGACAACCTAGGAAGTATGTCTTCATTAGGAATTATATGATCTCACTGTTGGACTGGTCCATGAGTCGTTATGATGTTGCATGGAGTCATAGGATGTTTTGATAACACCTTTCTCGGCATGGTGCCTAATTTACATTGCTTATCGATTCACCAAATTCCTTTACCGAATAAATTTATGTTCCAGTAACTACGTAACCATTACAAATTTAAATATGATGGTTTCACCGATTTTGTTTTTCAAAAGAACTATGTACTATTGCCGACAAGAATGGTGTACATAGTTAAAAGTGTTACAGTTGATTTGCACCGAATCCATCTGGTTTAAAAAAAAAAAGTTTCGTAAGAAAGTTGTTTCTTATAAATTTACCAAATATTTTTGTTCTTAACAGTTTATACAAAACAGAATATATTCCGCACCAATCGATTGTAATAATTTGAGCATGGTAAACTACTTTTGTCGGCGATGGTATATTGACTAGCATTGTATGTAAGTACCTGCCTGCTACGATGTTTTTAAGTTCAAAATGTTAAACGTTGAAAATGTTTTTGTTTAGTTGAATCAACAAAAAATGGCTAAATAAATACCTCGGTACATACGTACTAGAAAAAATTCCATTTTGCATATTAAATAGAACGAACCAATTATACAGGTAGTTGATTTTAGTAAATATAAAAAGACCATGGTGGTTATATTTTGCAAGATAGGCGGACTACTCCGCACGATTATTTGAAGTACAAATTTTTAAATTTAGCAAGCTTTGACGAATTATTATTACTTTAGTTACGAACCTACGAACCCCTAAGAAACCCATCCCCTCAACCTATTCTGCCCTCTACCACATCTGATTCGTTTTCTCTAGTCCTGTGTTCGGTGTCGAAACTACCCGTTTTCTTTGCAAATGACAGGACAGAGCTCCAATTTAGTTTTTTACCTCAGTTTCCTCAAATTTGCTAGAGCCGAAGGTTAGTTACATCTTTCGAGCTCTGTAGGCACATTCTGCCAGGAAGTGGAGGGCGTATCATCCGCCTCGTTAAAGTCCAGACAGACCACACGGTCTTTCAACCTCATTAAGGATATATGAGCACCCTAACAGAGGGTTTGTCTTTTCGGTTTTTGCCAATAAGCCAGGTGTCTTCATTTCCTATTCATAGACTTATCCACCTATTTGCAATTGAAGAGCAGGCGTAGTCTGTCTCCTTGTTATTTTTAGAAATAGTTCCGGTCCCTGACATGGGAGTGCGGATTCTTTACGAGTGAGTTCGTCGACCGTTTCGTTGCCCACAACTATGCAGTGTCCTGATACCCACAACAAGGTCACCCAAAATTTTGCCCTCGCCAAGCTCTCCAGTGATTCTGCGCATTCGAGAACTGATTGCTTTAAGCGCGGCTTAGTTCTCCGAATTTATGAAAAAAAATTTCAAACAAAAATGGTTTGCTTAACAAAAAGGAACTTTTTAGTCTCTAAATTTTTCTTCTATCTCTAATGGTTTCAAAGATAAACATTTTTGCCAATTATCCCCAAACACTTAACCTTACTTTTTAGCTCTTGAACACACATACGAAATTTCAGCTCGCTATGTCTTATCGTTTTTGAGTTATCATCTTTACAGACGGGTGGACGGACAACTTAACGGAAATGAGCTAGTTAGATCATATTATGAACTGATATACCAAAATTTTTTTTCTGCGAACAATATTTTCAACCGTGACAAACTCGACTAAACTTAATATACCCTTGTATATATATTATATACCAGGTATAAAATTTACAAACAAAACGATTACGATAGCAAGTGTCGTTCTTTTCTAAAATTAAACACTTTATTTGTGCTGAATCGACTTGGTTATTCGTTATAAATATGCTAATTACTTTTGTTCTGAGCATTTTTTCGAAAACTGAATTGATTCGGCACAGTTTTTGAAAAAGAATGAAACTCGTGCTGTTGATATTACGTACAAAGTTATCTACATAGAAGAAACTAAGCAATTTTTCTTACGCTAGTGGTTAATTCTGATGGGTAAGTTATAAGCTGTAAGATATCAGTATGTCATCAGCTGCACACATTTTTCAGTACGTTTCAAAATTCTATGTTCTAGTTAAGTTCAATAGTTTATTCATCAAATAAATAAAAAAATTCTTACAAAAAGTCGATGAAAATAAAGATATTACGTTTAAGAATAACACATATAAGGCAAGAAAAAAACGACAATAAACGCGTCAAGTAAAATAAAATTTATGAACTATAAACTTTTCTTTCCATAAAAAAAATTTTTATAAATGCTTTTATCTTTTTATTAAGAAAAAAAACACACAACATTATACGAATACACGAAATATTAGGCAGAAGTGAAAAAATAAATAAATAAATAAATAGATTGTGTACCGAACACTGACCTCTATATATAAACTGGTCAGATTATGCTTATGGGTCCAAACGTGAAATAATGGTTTCAACTTAATGATAGTCAGCGCCGCTAAAACTAGCCAACGTACTAAAACTTTATGTGTGTAGTGGAAATACATGTGGCAGCCACTCATACACTATCACACATTCTTATCACACATACTGATTGTATTTTAAAATACACCCAATCTTCAAACAATTGATAGTATACCTATTCCTGTCTATATGTAGTGTACAATGATATGGTTTAATCTGTCCAAGTGGCCGAGCGGTCTAAGGCGTTATGTCTGCGCAGTATGCATATTTGGAAACTGGGAGGTTATGGGTTCGAATCCCGACATCGGCAGTTTGTCAATTATTTAAAAAAAGGGCCGGTTAATTGACTAAACTGTAGGCGCATAGACAAGAACGAAGTAACCGGCTATGCTTGAGAAGGTTTTCTGCAGTTTCCTTCACGAACTCCAGATGAATATCGGCATAGTTCCTATCATAGTCGGCTGCAGCCGCATATCCTACCAATTCCTAGTCTACTCACAAATTCCTTCCACTCCACTCACATCCTCACTTCCTAAGGCATCACAATGGACCTTATGGTCGTAGTGTAGCCCGTCCAGGGCAGCCTCTACAATCTATCTATCTATCTATCTATGATATGGTTTACTTTGTTCTGCTTTAAAATCGGAGGCTGGTTTGATATGTTCTCACCACAGACTTTTGCCATTAGAACAGTCTTTGGTGGGGACGTCTGCCTGTAGAGTAGTAGAGTATCATGGTATACTGTGCATAGACAGTGATAGATGCACTATACCTTGTTTGCAGATTGGGTGTATTTTAAAATACAAGCTGTATATCATACGCCTCAACTAGCCAAGGTACTAAATTCTGAAATCTTATTTAAAAATAAATATAAATTTTTTTGTTACAGTTTAATGATATTAATTTTAAGATACTCGCGTAGTCATAAATATAATTTTTTGATAATCGTGAATATATTAAACTTTCAAATTCGCCCACTTTACCTAGATCAGATTTTTGGTATTATAAATACGTATTTCGACTACAATGTAGTCATCATCATCATCGTGAAATTGTCATCAAATTAGTAACAAGTAACATATCCTGCGACAATATAAGAGTAATTTTAACAAGAGTAATTTCAATATAATTTAAAATTTATTATATTTTAAATCCAGTATATTTTAATTTAGTTAATTTTCTATTTATTTTTATTTCTGTCTGTTGATCTCGACTTTATATCTACTTCTAATTGTCAAAGAGTAAAGTACGACTAGCTAATTTATACTGATGATGACTACATTGTAGTCGAAATACGTATTTATAATACAAAAATCTGATCTAGGTAAAGGGGGCGAATTTGAAAGTATATTTCAAAAGCCTAGAGTTCTCACTAATTATCATTCGATAATATAACGTGAATATATTGATAATGGAAAATTTTGATTAGTACTAAATTTTGAAATCTTATTCAAAATAAGTATTCAGTTTTTTTTTTTTTTTGGTTTTGTTACAATTTGATAATATTAAAACGCAGACGCAATGCTGCCTAAGTTAGTTCCTTGACTAGTTGAGTAGTGCTTCGATTGGAGTTAATGGCGTAACATACTAATAATTTGTCCAATTTATATAGAGGTCTATGGTACCGAAACATGTGAGAATTTAGTTTGTCTGTTTGTGGTATATTATTTATATTTTTATATTAATGAAAAATATAATAATAGTAGTAACAATGATCCTTTTTAAGGAACATATCATAAGAAGGATGGATACATAGACAGATGATGATGATGATGATGAAGATGATAATAGGTAGTCTATTTGTTGTTGTGCTTACACTGGAGTTAGATTGTGAAAATAGAGATATGACAGAAAAAAATATTCACTTACAGAAGACCAGAAACAGGAATGTTTGTTCTGTGTAACAAGTTGACGTATTTATAGTATATAATATCATTGATATACTGGGATATTGTTCTGATGATCAAACTAGAGAAATAAGAAATAGATACAAAACTTGGGAATATTTTTTTTAAACTTTTATACCCCTTAAAAAGGTCGAGTCATTTTTATAAATTTTTTTACGCCCTAAAAACATTGTGAACAGTTATTTTCAGAAATTTTTTCTGCCACTTTCGTTACTCCAGTAGTAATAAAAAGTTATTTAGGTTAAGATACTTGCCTGATCAACTACATATATCGGTTGGTTTAAGGCACTATTCGCTATTCACGTGGTTCATGTGAGTTCTAAGTGATAGAAGAATAATTCAAAGGCAAAAATGTGCCTTTTTTTTAAATAAACAACTTGCAAAGTCGCTTACACCGAAAGCAAAAAATTATTATAATAAAATTTTTACAAAATTTTACCCTCCTTCAAAACGAGAATAACTACCAAAACTGTAAAACCAACTATTACCAAAAATTTTATAGTTTCTTAGACCACTAAAACCATATTATATAAACTCAAGCACTAGATTCGACGGAATTAGAACTAGAAACATTATAATTAATAAAGTCGGAGTTCATCCAAAGTTTACGAGCATCAAGTTCAAATTTTTTTCGTACCACAAATTCAATGGAATAGACTCCGAGTCTCCCATTTTCAATTTTCAACGTCTTCCAGAAAATTTCGATACCGTTTTCCAAACTTTAATAATTAAAAAAGTTGGGTGTCTTGTCAAAACGAAGCTACTTACAATGCACCATCTTGATGCTCATCATCCTGTAAAAACCATTTGGTCTCCCCGGACTATGTAATGAATTCAGGAAATTGTACTGTAATGATTGAACTCAGAAAGTACAATACAGGATATTTACATCAAAATCAATAATTTCCATTTATTTTCGAAAAAGGCACTATAGAAATACCTATTGGGCTATTTCTACTACTTTCATATTTCAGAACGTATTCCAAACAAAACGATATCCGTAAATACAAACAAGGGAATAAGGAATCATTCTCACACATCGAAATATTTTAGTTATTCATTTAATACGGGATAGCCTTTTTATTTGCTCATATGGTGTGACTGAGTTTATGTATGCGTCTTGAACATTTGTCAGAAAAACAAATTATATCAAATACTGAAAACATTGTCTCTGAACAAAACCTAACACAAACATTCATTCATTCGCGGTGCGGTTGGTTCAATACACAATGATAATAATATAACCATACGTAGGTGTGAGCTGTTTATGTGTGTATACAGAATGTTTTGGAATAATTTTCCAGCAGAGAATCAATGTTAAATATTATTTATTACTGGCAGGCCGCCTGGTTACTGTACGGAGTCAATCAGTACACATGTAATGAGAGTCATCTCATATGCGTATGGTAGTCTGTTTGTCATTTAAGAGTGTGTACTGACTCATTGACTGTG
The DNA here is from genome assembly GCA_963920215.1 of Nineta flava. NCBI lineage: Eukaryota > Metazoa > Arthropoda > Insecta > Neuroptera > Chrysopidae > Nineta > Nineta flava. The sequence continues at coordinate 106,439,968 of OY986041.1, read as the reverse complement.
TGTATTGTGTGTACTTACTCATTTAAGAGTGTGTACTCCTTACATGTGTACTGACTGACTCCGCACAGTAACCAGACGGCCTGACAGTAATAAATAATATTTAACATTGATACTCTATTGGAAAAGCACTCCAACACAGTCTGTATAGTTACGATGATGACGAGAGACTGACTAACGGACAAACGAATCATGAACATATGAACTATTTACTACAAAAGAAAACTCCAAAAGGAATGCAAAAAAAGTAAATAAGAGTAAAAAGTAAATATACAAACAATATCAAAAACAAACATTCACTATTATATACTGATGACAAACATAGTGATGTAACGACAACAGAAGAAATATCTAAGACTGAAAAATTTTTCTGCCGATAGAGTACTTTGAGAATCCTAGAATTTTCATGGACCACCTTGTTTTCTTTGAAAGGTATTTCATAATACATAAGCAAAAAAAATTGAGTAAAAACCGGGTGTGGCTGTGTCGTGGACACAGTCATATGATTTACGTGAATACGTGTACGTAACGGGTAACGTAACGGGGTAACACTGGATTGCCCTTGAGACACCATATTATGTACGCAATCGATAGATCTTGAAGTGATTGAAACTCAAACGAACGTCCTAGCTGCTCTATGTTTTAATTAGCTTCCGTTTTTTTGGAAAAATTATGGAGAGATTTTAAGAGCTAAAACGAAATATTAAACCTAGAATGACACACAAATTTTATACATCTTATAAAATATTATGTTAGTTTAGAATCTGTTATTATGTTAAGTTATACGTTACATCACCATGTTAAACATATGTGCAAGTATAGAAAGTCAAATAATATGTGAATTATCTTTTATTAAAAAACTGTAGACAAAAGATTATACAGAAACAGGCGAACCTCCTGTTGTCATATCATCATGGGATAAAACAAATCAACCTTAAATCTTTGTGATGAAATGAATAGATGAAAAAACTATCCTGATACAAAACAAATGTATATAATTGTGACCTTCATGTAAGAATTAAACAAAACAATTATATTATACAAAATTTGAAGAACGTTTGTATGCAGTTGGAAAAATCAAAATTTGCTTTTTCATAAATTTATAAAAATTTGTCTTTTTGTAAAATATAAAAAAAATGCAATCGATATGCATACAAATTTCAAACAAAATAATTTAAATGAACCTTTCAAAGTGCGCCAATTTTTTGCTGTGCAGTGTATGAGTTTAAAGATTTAACATTAATATTTAAGACGTATCTCTAATTATAAATGTAGTACTGTTAAAATTAAAATAAGAATGATAGGAAAAAGTTGGTATGTTAGAGTCGTCTTTGGTGTAGCGGTCCAGCACGTTGGACTAGATATCCAGAAGCCCGAGGTTCGATTCCAGGTTTGAAAAGTTAATGACATTTGTCTATAAAGTATACGCTAGTCTTCTATAATTTGTCTTACGTAACCTAAATGGAATTTGGACAAACATGGTATGGTTGACGCTTAAGTATACACAAATAAATATGCATGAATAAACGTATTACTTGAACTAGGCAAATTTTTTAATATTTTTTAGTTCTATAAATATTTTTAATTTTTCTATAAATATTTCAAACACATAAAAAACGAAAATATCATTTATTCAAATGATATAACAAACATATATTTACAACAAATATATATTATATTTAAATATAAAATGTATAGTGAAATTAAGTAAAATAATATTATGACATTGATCCATTTATACACACGTATATATTGTATATCATCGTATATGATATACACATAGAATTGTCTTACTATATATATGAACTGACAAACAATTAAAACATTTTGACAAATTACGAAATTGGAATATGTGTGGTAGCAAATGTGAAGTATATGTGCTCATAAACGTAAAATATATTGTGAATTGTAATGAATTTTAAACATACATACACTTCAGAAGTACATTGTACTAGTATCATACATTCTACAGAATGTCTTAATAAGGTGGTCTATGGTTTAAACACATGACATGAACGTCAGATTTTAATTTTGATAATTATACCTTGGAAATTTATAATTTATACAATGGTATACTTATCAAGTTCAGTCTCGCCGCTTTTGTACCGTTAAAAATATAGATCGCAAAAAGAAAAAAATTCGTTACGCAGGAGCTGCTTCAACTTAGTGAATTTCCTTAGAATACATAAATCAATCTTTAGCGGTCACAATTTTAGTCTGATCAAAATGTAATGTCGTATATGTTTTTAGTATTTGCAAGTCCAATTTTATTAATAAATGACATACGTCGAGGGGAATGGGGGGAGGGGTATAAAAACAGAAGAAAACACAAAATATAAAATATCTCTCTTAATATTAGAACAATAGAAAAATGCGTAAGGAATAAAGTTGTAGAAAATGAAATTTGCTGCAATTCATCACCTTATAATTTTTGCTCAAACTCTAATGTGTACAGAGATATTAAGGAATTTAATTTTCAATCTTAAACCGTCAATATTTCTGTAAATATTAGTGTAACAGAAAAAATGATAAGAAACAAAATTACAGTAAAACTTAGTACCTACAACTTTACTTCTTATAAATTTTTCGATTTTTCAAATATTAAGGGAGATATGTCAAATTTTGTGTATCACCCTTCCTTTAAACCCCCCTTTCCCTTTGTCCGATTTAACTCATTAAGAAACTTGACGTTTGGAATACCAAAAGCGTCTCAAATACCAAATTTCATTCCGATAAGATGAAAACTGTGACCGCTAGAGTGATTACAGACACATATATATATATATATATATATATATATATATATTATTTTCTTATATATATTATATTATATTCTTTCAAAATTTTCTATTTTGAAAGAAAAATATTGTTGTTTTATTTTCTTATTATATTATTGTTTTTTATTTTTATTTTCTTACAATATTATTGTTTTTTGATAATTATAACATTATAATGTGTACATAGAAAAATTTGCAGCTCTCTAAATAAACCCTTTGGTATTTTTTAACCATATTTTCAACTTCGTATCTCGTTCTGTCCCGGGTTACTAACTTTAGTTCGAAACATTTTCTGTAAAACCAAATAAATCAGGTATAAATCATCTTAAAAAATTTAAAAAAAAATGAGCACTATTTTTGTGGTCCATAGTACCTAGAGGTAAAAACCATACTTTGAAACCTTCTGTAGATAGAACTAAAATTACACGTTACATTAAATTATAGAGAAGAGTATTCACAATGAATACGTATAACAAATACACAGTCACTGATATATATTCATGCATACGCATAGTGTACACACATTCACAAACGCAATTGTATACAACAAATTCACTGTGATATATGATGTCTCTTTGTATTTATATCTCATACCATCAATTCATTTATCATGTAACCCTTAAAATATTATAACCACAATTCATCGTGTCTATCTTTCTACCAACAAGTTGTACTACCAGAGCTTACAATGTAACGTATAGGTAAATATTATTTATATGTATCTAACTGTATGAGTTCCAGTATTTATGTTTTACGTCTACAGCAAGTAATCAAATGTGTCATTTTTAGTGCAAAATTTTCTGCTATAACTTTAAGTGTACGTACCGGACCGTGTTTTTCAGTGTCTATCAAATATTAATATGAATAATTGACACCATATAACTACAACATTCTTCATGTATATTTTGTTGTTAGGCAACGATTTTAATGTGTCTCATTGAAAAAAAAACTGGTCAAATGTGCAGGGTACTTTCACAATTAGTGTTAAAATTGCTTAAATACCCGGTATATCCTCAATTAATGTAAAACAGTTTAAGCCAAAAGTTGTATATTTTTACAAAAGGAACATTTGTTGTCTTTACATTTTTGTTTTATCTCTTACTCCTGACAAATGTTTAAGAGAATACATCATATACATTGCGAATTGCGAAATCGCAGCGACTTAAACGATATATATGATGTATTTTCTTAAACATTCGTTGGGAAAAATGTTTAAATATTGTTGTCCCACGGCCTTATGACCAAAAGGACCGTTCTATCCAAATTAGCCGTATTCTAGCGCAATCAATTAGTATATACAGTTCAATTTTTTTAGTACAGATTTTTTTTCACTTATTCGCAAAACAATTAGTACATTGTAGGTTGCTTTTTTTCAAAAATTATGATTATCGTAGTGTACTAATTATTAATCTTTTAATAGCCGGTATATATAAAACTCGGCCTTACGCACTACCGTGCTCTAGATAAACACAGGTATATTGGCTTCTATAGCCAATATACTTTAACAATTTATCCCCATAATTTAAATTCCACTTTGGATACTTTACATGTATAATTGGATCATCACACTCTGTCTCTTTACCAAATTTCAAAATTTCATATCGAATAATTTATAAGAAAATTTTCTGTCTAATTTAGAAGTAATTCCGTAAACTGACTGTTTTATCTATTTTTACGAAACTTTTATGTTAATTTTATTAATTTCTTTTTGAACAGTTCAGCCTTCAAAATATAAAATTAGGTGTTCATTGATAGATCATTGATAGAATTGTTTTATGAAATCATTTTCTTTTAATTGTTAGATCATTTATTGAAATCGATTATGTTTTTATACCCGATATATATAATATATACAAGGGTATTATAAGTTGAGTTCCGACTGTGTAACGGTTGATAATCTTGATCACAGAAAAAAATATAGGTGTTCATAAATAATCAAATTCGTTCATTTTTGCATGCCCGTTTGTCAGTCCGAAGACACGATTACTCAAAAACGAAAACCATATAGCTAACTGATTCTAAAACTGAAAAGTAAGGTCAAGAATGGGCAAAACCGAATCGGGTTTCTCCCGCCAGCACAGGAAATATAGGTACTTGAAACGGTAAGAGATAGAAAAAAAATTGAGGACAAAATGTTTCTTATTTAAAAATAAACAAGTTTTGTTTGAAAATTTTTTCATAAACCCAGTATATACTGGTTGTTTAAGCAATTAATTTAGTTAATTGGGGACATTCGAGAAAGGACAATCATATTTTATTACTTAAATAGAGTATATGGGTACTTGCTTATTTGAACGGTTGCATAACATGAAATAAAAAGACAAAAAAAAAATTATAACAGTAATCATATTCTTAAGTAATTTTATTTTAATCCTATACAAATGTTATACAAAATATGTTTGGAAGTTATAATACGGTTAAGAGGATGGTGTACATTCAGGGTATACGTCATGATAAATTTTGTACTGTTGCTTTTTGTTAAGGATTCAGTATTTTAGTTAAGGAGTCTACTAGTGTAGGGCTGATAATTGAATCCAGCAATCATAAATGTTGATTAATGATTGATCACTTAGTCATGGTGCGATGACTAAAATTATCTGATTACAAATCTTGACTTTTTCCAACTTAAAGTTTCACATCATGTCGAAGTAAAGTGCGCTACTATTACTTATACTTCTGGAAAATTGATATATATAGTAATGTTTAAAATTTTACAAAAGGGTTAATTTTGTTTGATTGAGATATAGAATCCTAGTTTCAGATATTGTTATCAGTTTTTATTGTTTTTATCGCTTCACTATTGAGTAGAGGTAGAGGTAGATTGTAAAGGCTACCCTGGACGGGCTACACTTCAACCATAAGGTCCATTGTGATGCCTTAGGATGTGAGAATGTGAGTGGAGTGGAAGGAATTTGTGTGTAGACTAGGAATTGGTAGGATATGCGGCTGCAGCCGACTATGATAGGAACTATGCCGAGATTCATCTGGAGTTCGTGAAGGAAACTGCAGAAAACCTTCTCAAGCATAGCCGGTTACTTCGTTCTTGTCCATACGCCGACAGTTTAGTCAATCAACCGCCCCTTTTTTTTTTATAATTGACAAACTGCCGATGTCGGGATTCGAACCCATAACCTCCCAGTTTCCAAGTACTGCATACTGCGCAGACATGACGCCTTTCCCGCTCGGCTACTTGACTGGTTCACCATTCAGTAAATAAAACAACATGACAACTCAATCACCGCCGCTGCGAACGGGTTTGATGTAGTGCAAGGCACCCCCAACTCTAACAACCGCAATATACGGTTTCTTTTTAACTACTTGTCAAATTAAAATAGATGAACTAAACGCAGACTCGCGCTAATTGTTCCTGACGCTCACTTGTTTTGGAACAGTTATGTGGATACTTAAATACACGCAGCTATCTACAGATCAAAATTCTATTTCGACATAAATCGATAACAAAACATTTAAAACCTTATAAAAGTTAGTAATTATAGAGCATGAAAACTAACGATTGAATGCTCAATGACTGGTTGACTTATTCATTATTAAAATTGAATAGTTCAATCACGACTTAATTCGTCATGAATAACTTCAAATAGTCTTACCCTTCAAATTTTTGGTATCAGATATTTTACGGTCGATTTTCCCAAAATCAAAACATTAAATAACTATTTAAAACATATAAACATTGGTTTCAAATTACTAAATGTTCAGATACCTCGGGAAGTATTGGCGAAAAATCTACTTTTGCGCGAATAAAAAGTATAAAAGTGGGTTAAACATCTAGATTCATAACTAAGATCCAGAAGTATTATGGTATTGTCAGACACGAAGTTTTGGATAGGTGTTAAAAATATACATAAATCTGTCGTCCAAAGGAAGAATTGCAAGAATAAAATATACTGCTTCCAAAGGCTTGTACCTTAAAAGCAGTCGTTTTATCAGACCTGTGTTTCTTTCGTCTGTTTCAGGTCTCATTGCGGTTGGACTGACAACAGTATAGTTTAGAAATCGTCATTTTATACACAAGAAAACAATTCCGATAGTTACTTTATACTTGACCGTTTATATGAGCATTTGAAGTTCCGAACCATGAATTTTAATACAATTTGTCGCCACACATGACATAAAATTTCATTATACATATACGTAAATTTGCCTGTTATTTGTTATCATTTCTATATCCCACTGTTTTGTTTTAATGTCATAAATAGCTGCCTTCTGAGGTAAAGAAATAGAAACATATAAGTGGAATAATAATTATAACAAAATCATCATGCATATTCTCTTGTGGTTTATTTAATTGAGTTTTCCGTGTGATAGTAGTAGTAGTAGTAGCGGCGGCGAGCTCAAACTGTGGCAAGTAGGCTTTTATTTTTTAAACCGACCCTTAAAGGACAAGGAATTTTGAAGTAAACCTTCTTAGGCGGCGTTAATCAATAATCAATAAGTGGACAAGGATTGAGAGTGAAATTTTAAGAACGCATCACGTTCAGGCACATTTCGTTACACGAGAGAGAAGAAAGATATGAAGTAGATAGAAAGAGAAAGAGAGCTATATATTTTGTTTTATTAAAATTATGTTGATTGTCATTTTCACAGAAATTATACTTCTAAAAAATAACTATAAAATTAATTTATTAAAAATTTTATTCAATTTTGAAATGTCAATTTTAATTGTAATTTCCATAGAAACTATAAATCTAGCATACTAAATATCGTTATATATTTTTGTATTTTCAAGAAGTATCGCTTCTATCACGTGTACGGTGCTGCACGCGCATTTTTCATGTAGACTACAAACTGGTAGATTGTGCGACAGTAACCGACTTTGATAGGAACTATGCTGATATTCGTCTGGAATTTGTGAAACTGCATAAAATCTTCACAAGCATAGCCGGGCTACTTTCGTTCTATGTCCATATTAATTTTTTTTTCTCAAATTAATTTAATTGACAAACTGCCAGTGTTGGGAATAGAACCAGCAACCTCCAGCTCCAAGCGAGTAGAGCGCCTTCTACAATTCAACCACACGGACTGATTTTTCCGTGTGATAACAATATTGATTGTTATTCTATGCTTATACTAGCAGATGACAATAAATGCCTAAAAAATACTAAACACATATTTCTATTTCTGACCTTCATTTCACAATAATATGATCACCTATATGATCCTCAAATATGAAAATAATATGCAATTATATATTTCCAAGAAGGAAAAATATCGATTTTGTATTTATCAGCATATTAAGGCCCCTCCACCTTATGTATACTTAACGAATATGTATCAAATTTCAAAGTCAATTTTTCAAAATCATCTTACTACAGGTAAAAAAATGGGTTAACTTTGGAATGAAAGTTATAAAATTTAATTTTTCAATAAACTTTTGTCTTTGCGAGTCATGATATGAAATAACAAAAATATATTATAAGAAATAATTATAGAATTTGTAGATCATAAGATTATCTACAAATTTGATCTCATATAAATTAACACAATAATAAATGTATCTAGATAACCAGAAGTAAAATTTTGAAGTGTAATTAATTTCTGATGGTACTCACAACGATACCGTGTATAAAAGAAATTCTCAAAAGTGAAAGCAAAGGATTTATTTTAATATTAGCAGTTTCGTACTGTTTGGGTAAAATTAGCCTAGAAAATGATTATTATTAAAATCGAGAACAAAAATTTTCTTCACTTTTTTCACATTTTTTCCAAGGGGTGTACCCCTTAAAAAAATCGCTAAAATTGGAGGAAAATTTTATGTCCCCGATATAGATAAAAGCTTGGTTTTAAGCTAATTTGGACCTAGCGAAAACGATGGCGTTGGTTAAAATACGATACGATTAACGGTTTTCAAGGTATCAGACCCATAGTGCTAAAATTCCAAACTGTATGAATTGAGAAGGCAAAATTTTGAATTGTGTTGGTCGGACGTTAAAATGAACCCGATTTTCGTCCTGTTTGGGTCAAAATTAGCCTAGAAAATGATTATTACTAAAATGGAGAAGAAAATATTTCTTCACTTTTTTCACATTTTTTCCAAGGGGTACCCCTTAAAAAAATCGCTAAAATTGGAGGAAAATTGAATGTCCCCTATTTTGATAAAAGATTCGTTTTAAGCTAATTTGGACCTAGCGAAAACGATGGTGTTGGTTAAAATATGATACGATTAACAGTTTTCAAGGTATCAGACCCATAGTGCTAAAATTCCAAACTGTATGAATTTTGAAGGCAAAATTTTGAAATGTGTTGGTCGGAAGTTAAAATGAACCTGATTTTTGTACTGCTTGTGTCAAAATTAGCCTAGAAAATGATTATTATTAAAATGGAGAAGAAAATATTTCTTCACTTTTTTCACATTTTTTCCAAGGGGCACCCCTTAAAAAAATCGCTAAAATTGGAGGAAAATTTTATGTCCCCGATATAGATAAAAGCTTGGTTTTAAGCTAATTTGGACCTAGCGAAAACGATGGCGTTGGTTAAAATACGATACGATTTACGGTTTTCAAGGTATCAGACCCATAGTGCTAAAATTCCAAACTATATGAATTGAGAAGGCAAAATTTTGAATTGTGTTGGTTGGACGTTAAAATGAATCCGATTTTCGTACTGTTTGGATCAAAATTAGCCTAGAAAATAATTGTTATTAAAATCGCGAACAAAATTTTTCTTTACTTGTTTCATATTTTTTCCAAGGGGTAGATGAAGGACATAGAGAAGGTAGGTAGTTAATGTAGTATTATTGACTGACTTCGTTAGGAACTATCCCAGCATTCACTTTAGTAACAAATTGTAACCTTGCATCTCACCACTGCCATAGCGATAATCGCGACATGGAATGTTCAAAGATATGTAACTCGTTGCTAATTTTGTGAGACATGCACGGGTAACACATCTTTGATTCTATATTCCGGATATAGTTACGATTAGCTAATTCATACTGATGAGGACTACTTTGTAGTCAAAATATGTATTTATAAAAAAAATATATATTTGATTTAAGAAAAGTACTAAATCAATTTCAGTTCATACAAAATGATTTCTCGTGTAAAACAGTTTGACTGATCGATTTCTCTAAATCGGTACAGAGAGAGAGAGAGATATGTTTTTAGAGATACATGTTTTAAAATCACCAATAATATAAAAATTCCAATTGACAACCCATACAATAAGTCAAAATTTATGAACTAAAGGATCAATTTCAGATAGACATAAAACCTATTTTGAGAAAATGGAAACCCGACTTTAAAAATCAAATATTCTAAAACAAAAAATGCACTAAAACGTAAAAAAATAATTGCATATTCTTGTGCCAATTTTAGTTCATCTTAGCAAAATTTTTTAAATATATATGTACAAATATTGTTATTTTTGGTGTCGGTGTCAGCATAGAGAAATTCACATAAATTTTGGACACCGCCTCCAAAAATAACAATAACTGTACATATATATTTAAAAATTTTTGCTTAGGTGAACTAAAATTGGCACAAGAATATGCAATTATTTTTTTACTTTTTAGTGCAGTTTTTGTTTTAGAATATTTGAGTCGGGTTTCCATTTTGTCAAAATAGGTTTTATTTCTCGTTTTTTAGTGACTAAGAAGTTCTATAAGTTCATACTATTTTTTGATAACACATTTTTTTTATCCGTTTTTTTTTTTTTTAAATTTTTAGTGCTTTTTCCATAACATATTTTCAGTTTTTTTTGGGTTAAATCGTTTGTAAAAAATTTTTTTTTGGGTTCGGTTTTTTTTGTAAAAATTTTTTTTGAAGTCGGTTTTTAAAAAAATTTTCCCATTATAAATGAGTATATTCTTTCAAAAAAAAAAAAAAAATTTTTGCAGAAATCGGTTATCACATATAAAATGAGGGCTTTCCTCGAATTCAAAATCGGTTAATAAATGACGGAGTTCTGAGGTAACAAACATTAAAAAAAAAATACAGACGTTTTGAGAACCATCCTCCTTTTTGAAGTCGGGTTAAAAAGAGAACTTTATGATTTTTTGTGAATATATATTCATAAAAAGATCTACAATAATAATAATAATAATAACGTTACAATGTTTCTTATCTGAACTTGTAATACTTGAGTGCACTTGGTTGGCTTGTAAACCATATATTATAATAATATACTTATTGTGCTGCTGGTTCTACATATACGAGTACTAACTACTATGACGTCTACAACTTCGTCGTTTTGTCGCTATACCATAATATAATAAATACATATTTATCTGTTTTACTGTAGATATTACAGTAAAAGCCCGTGCGGGTGAAAAAACTACAAAATATCGGTTAACTTAAAACATCTATTACACTGTAGACATTTTTTTTAGTAAAAAAGCTTTCTTAAATGAATCTGGTTATTTTCGACCGCTTTGGGTAAGTATATAAGTAGCAAAGGTCCGAAGTCTGGCAGGTAAGCCTTTCTAAGCTTTTGTTTACCGACCCCTGAGAAATCCATCCCCTTCTACTCTTCCATCCCCTGCCACATGTGGATCGTTTTCTCTAGGCCTGTATTCGTTATCGAACCTACCTGTCTTCTTTGAAAATGATAGAAAAAAGCTCCACTTTAGTAATTTTACCTCAGATTCTCCCCGTGACCAGTCCAAGTAGCCGAGCGGTCTAAGGCATTATGTTTGCGCAGTATGCATACTTGGAAACTGGGAGGTTATGGGTTTGAATCCCGTCATCGGCAGTTTGTCAATTATTAAAAAAAAAAGGGGCGGTTAATTGACTAAACTTTCGGCGTATGGACAAGAACAAAGTAACCGGCTATGCTTGAGGAGGTTTTCTGCAGTTTCCTTCACGAACTCCAGATGAATATCTGTACAGTTCCTATCAAGGTTGGCTGCAGCCGCATATCCTACCGATTCCTAGTCTACTCACAAATTCTTTCCACTCCACTCACATCCTCACATCCTTAGACATCACAATGGACCTTACGGTCGAAGTGTAGCCCGTTCAGGGCAGCCTGTACAATATATCTATCAGATTCTCTCATTTCGGTTGAGCCAAAGGCTAGATACCTGATACTGGCTCTTAAAGGACTTTCCGCCAGAAGGTGGAAGAGCGTATAATTCGCTCCGTCACAACCCGGACAGATCACACTTCCTCTAACCTCATGAGAGATAGATGCCTCTTAAGCCTACAATGACCGAAAAGCACCCCAACCAGGAAGCTTATTTCTTTCCGGGTTTTTGAGCCACGTTGACCTCATGGCATTATTATTATTATTCATAGACGTATCTACCAATTCGTCCACCGTGTCGTTGCCTCGACCCTGAAATATCCTGGTGCCCACATTAAGGTGACCTTTTTTGTCTTTGCCAATCCCTCCAATGATTCTGCCTATTCAAGAACCAGGCAAGATGTATAAGTATAGATGTATACTTCACTTATATATAAATTAACATTATTTAAGAGAATAGTAAGGCATCGTTTCCTCGAAATGATTTTATTGGTTGGTAACGAACAAAAAAATTAAAAAAGCCTGAGGCGCTATGTATTGAAAATATCTTCAAGACTACTATGATGGTTTAGTTTGAACACAAACTCGCGCTTTTACAGTATACCATTGTTTTGTTAGTTCGTTACCTGCTAGTCAGAGCGTGTTTTTTCGGTTCTTGGAAAATGGTAATTTTTTACTCTATCAAACTTTTAATATTTTACCACTGCTTCCACTAAATATGGCATTTATAATTCGTGGATTATTTTCGAATTCTATGATGAGTTCGTCTAGATTGTACACGTGACCACAATAATAGCGTTAATTTTTTTAAATTTAAAATTTATTTGTGCCTTATTCATTTGGTTTTCAAAAAATTGCTTCGGATCAACATTGTTCATTACAAAAACACTAACAACTTGTATTCGAAACATTTCTCCAAAAACCGAATGAATACGATAAACATCACCTAAAAAATTTCGGCCTTATTTACCCACACCTTAAGGACAAGGAGCTTGTTTGTACAATATGTATTAGTAGATTGTGCGACTGCAGCGGCATTAATAGGAACTATGCCGATATGCATCTTGATTTTGTGAAACGAAACTGGAGATAGAATACCTTCACAAGCATAACCGATTACGTTCATTCTTGTCGATACACCGACAGTTTAGTCAATTAATCGCACCATTAATTTTGTTTTAAACTATTTTAATTGACAAACTGCCACCATTGGGAATCGAAGCAGTAACCTCCCAGTTTCGAGCAGTGCGCATTGCAAAGCTCAACCACACGGACTGGTATCATTATAACCCAACTTTTTTTATCGAAATTTTTTATCGGAAATAATATATTATTCAAATTTTTATCAAAAATAATAAAGTTTCAAATTAACGTTAGAAATTTAAAAATAAACACTGCAGGCTAAAACAATCATTTCTATCTAAAAATAAAAGGTAGAGTTTTTTTTTATAAAAATTTGATTTACGTTTGAACTAACTAACTCCTTCATAAAATATTTATAAATTTATTATATCATAAATACATTTCTAACATATAACAACAATATTACATTACACAACATAAACTCTTTTTAACTTTAAGTAAATAGTTGTAGTTATTTTTCGTTTACGAGTAAATATTATTATAAGAACAAAATACATTGAAGTCAGTTAGCATTCACTGCCTCTTAAATAGTTTACTAATATGATGTAAACGAGTTAGTACAAAAAAAAACATCACATCACATCTATTATTACTTCATTTTCATCTCTACATATAACAAAATAAATGCTACGATATATTTTAGGCGGAATTCAGAAGCGTATATTGGTTTTAAGCGATGCAACAAATAAGCTTAGATCTTCAATTATTCAGTAATATGTATTTAGAAAAATCAACCTGAATTTATTACTGTGAAAGTTAGAGTCGAGTCGGCACATAAGCAAAACTCAATATTTTATTAAGAAGAAAATGTAGTGATTACATAAAAAATTGCATAAAGATACAGAAAAAATAATAAGAAGGCAAATTGTAGTAAAATGAGTTTTTCTACATCTTTTCACGCATTTACATTTAATTGATATTGAGAGGGATATTCCCATACTGTTTTTTTCTAGTGTTCCACTTTCCCTTAAACCCACCCTCCATTTTTTGGTACGATTTTGCTCATTACCGAACTTGCTTCAATTTTGAAATTCCAAAATCACCTTTATATTTATAATATTCATGTTTCCAAAATTTTTTGAAGGTTTTCGGATATATGCTAGGTTCCCCTATTTTTCGAGGTTTTCGGTTATATAATACTTTTAACAGAATCATTGTGGCTGCCTGAGTTCTTTTTAAAGCAAAATAAATAAGCTCATGGGATGAGTAGTTTTGACTGTATTTGACAGATTTAGAGACCAAAACAAACAATTTTTTACTTTTTAGAAAAAATACTCAATTTTTAAAGAATTGTGTCTCGGAAAGTACTAAACGAATATAGTTCGTTTAAGATTCAAATTTTAGTAAATTTAACCTTGTTTCAGCCTTTTAGCAACTAGGTGTACCAACTATATCCTATAGATGTTGCTGAAGAATTTGAAATTGATATAGTAAAATCAGGTTTTTACCTAAAAATGTGGGGAAAAGATTGCAATAGATATAAAAACACATTGCATGTCGATCTTACAGAATTCGAAATCCCCACAGGTCCATCAAGATTAAAAGACACATTGTTTTTGCATAGTCGATCTTCCAGAATCCGAAATCTCCACAGGTCTATCAAGCAAAGGAAATTCAGCCTTCTGGGTTTTATAGGGATTTTTAGCTTATTAGTTTATGGTGAAATGTCCGTTAGAAAGGCAACACATAGTTGCTTAAGGTTAGGTTGTAAAAGAAATCTAGAAATAGTAGACCAAACTCGGTTGACGAGGATAAGACTGTATATGGATGCCAGTCAATATGGTAACAAGAAGTACCAGTACAATTGCACAGTAAAATAATGCAAGTCGCACCCGAATGTAAAAATGTATAGATCACAGTATCAGATTACATTTCTATTTTCCGATTAGCGGCAATGCCACGCGGTGAGTCCCCTCCTATTATTACTTGAATGCTAGTTCCTTATTATGTTTCAAGTATAAAGTATTTGTATAAAGACCTGAACAAATAATTTAAAGTTTTAGTAAAAGATAACGAAAACCGCCATTTCGTCCCTCTAAACAACTAATTTTTATGGCTTTTAACTTTCAAAAAAAGACTCAAAGGGAAAATTCAAAAAAAAAAATCAGTTGGAATATTTGTATAGATAATGTTGACTAAAAAGGTGAAATTATTCGGGTAAGTACATATGAATTCATAAAGGTGGTAGTGCAAAAATACACACAAGATTCCCATGGGTACACCAAAAAGAAATAATTTATGCAATAACAGTTTACAACAAATCACCATACTTTCATTTCCTTGGGGAAAGTGATGGAAGTCGAAAAAAAAATAGGAAAAAGTACACCATGAACAGTAGAATGTTAGTAACAGTGGAGTACAACGGTAATACAAAAAGATAATTTAAAACAACGAAACAAAATAAGACAGATAGCGAGTATAACAGTAATAATGTGAAACTTTTGATTATTTTATCTGAAAAGTGTACACATTGTTTTTGTTTTTTGAGTTTAATTTACAAGAAGCGTTCGTTGTTCTTCCAAGATCAGTTCAGTTATAGTAGTGCTGTTATTCACTAAATACGCAACAAAGAACACAAGTCGTCATTCAACGAGAGAATATTTTACGAAATGTGTGTACATATTTTAGTGATGGGTCATTACTGACGAATTCTATTTTTAGATTGGATGAAAAAATAAATTCTTTACTGAATCGATGATTGACACGAAACACTTGTTTGAAATGTTCCTAACGCGAATTATTCGCGAACGAAAATCAAAAGATACACCATTTCTCTTTTGGAAAAAGATATCTTATTTAACTTTTTGACTCAAATTCCATAGACTTTATACGACCAACAGAAGGGGGGGGGGGTCTTTGAGAAAGAAGAAAACGAAAAAAGTTTTCAGATCTATGCAATTTTGATACCGTATTTAAAAAAATCTTAAACGGACGTCAGAAATTTTACCTAAGATTATAAAAACATCAAATAAATATTTCTGTAAATATTAGAATTACTGAAAATATGGTCAGGTAATGAATAGTAGTAAAATTTATCTACTACAACTTTATTAATTACAAAGTTTTCCATTTTACTAATATTAAGAGAGAAATTCAAAATTTGAGATTATTTAATATTTCTCTAAATTGCAGTAAAATTGATTTACTACAAATTTCCTCATTACAAGGTTTTCCATTTTTCGAATGTTAAGAGAGAAATCCCAGTTTTTAAGTTTCCCTCTCCTCTAAGGGGAAATGGGGGGCCCTTTCCCGATTTTGCATAGTAACGAACTTGACCTTTCAAATACAAAAAACACGTCACCGTAAATAAATACGTATTTTAATTACAAAGTAGCTATCATCAGTATAAACAACCAGCTGTAATTATCTTCCGAGGATATATGTTATTCGATGCGAATTTGACATATTCAAGTTACGTATTCAAGTGACGATGAACATTCCCCCATCCAAGTCAGTCACTTCAAGTCATCTCGTCAGAACTGTCTTGTCCACCGATAAGGAGGCCTATCTTCGCCTCCTAAAGAATCCATCCCCTCAACCTTTGCCAGCCTCTACCACACACGGTTCGTAACCTCTAGCCCTGTTGTCGTGGTGAACCTTTCTGCCCTCAGCATGAGTTGTTTTACCTCAGATGCCCCATTTCAGTTGATCTGAAAATTAGGTACCTTATTTTGGCGCTGGATGGACATTCTGCACGAAGGTAGAAGGGCATATAATCCAGTAAGTATCTCATCCAGAAGGTTTAACTCTAACCGGTTCTTTCCAATAAGCCAAGCGGACCTAACATCCATAGATAAATCGTCACACGGTTGCCGCGTCTGTTGAAGGCTCAACACAAGCCAGGTTGGCTCTTTTACTCGCGTTTTACTATGAAGAGTTTTTAAAAGTATTATTATAATCATTATATCGTAAGCCATCGTCGAAAACATCGTTGAATAAAAGATGCCCATCTTTATTTCATATATGTTTCTTGGCATGTTATACGATATAGTAGTTTCACTGCTTTATACTGTGTGACTGATATTACACCCATCAAGTTTTATCATCATAACCTTCAACATTCTTCTACCAATGTTGTGTATTTCTTCGTACTCTTTCACTATCTTTTCTAATTCGTATTGTTCTTCGCATATATATGTATATATATATATATATATATATAAATATATATATATATATATATATATATATATATATATATATATATATATATATATATATATAAGTTATATGTGCCAACCACACGATACAATACCACCCACACTGTCAAATTTATCTCCCGTGTTCTTCTTCTTTAGAACTACAATACAAGCCATGTATGTGTCGTGTCACATGTATTGTCACTCAAAATGGTTTTGTAAGTTTGTGATACATTTATTTATAAAATATATACCAATCTCATGTCACACAATTCATTAAGACCATACCAATTCATTATGACCGTACTGAAATTTTTTCTTATAGATACGCGTCAGCTGTTAATGAAAGATAACTCTAAGTATATTTTATTTTGTGACTCAGTTTGCTTGAGATTTTTTTCATATTTTGCCAAGTCAAAAATGATGTTTTATGTGGATTAAACCGAATAATTTCATGAAATCTTTATTTCAAAATGATACGATGATTACTTGTAGTCTGCACTTTGAGTAGAAGATTAAAATGTTGTTGCATGATTGTACATAATCCTAGGAGCCTGTACAGTAGTCTAGACTAATTCACAATTAATGCTAGAGTCGAACTATGAATAAAATAGTTTTTCCAAATATCTCGAAAACTAAGTGATTTATCGCTGTTATTGTACCTAGAGAAACTTTGATAACAAATAATCCCATCCATTATTTACTGTAGTCATGGGTTGCGAAGACATGATGGGAAAAAATTTAAATCCCACTTCATAGTTATTGAAATCAAATTTCAAATAGAATTAAATCGACCGCACCTAAGGGATTACCACACATACGATTTCATTTTTCACAATTTTCACATTATTTCTTTAAAATAAAAATCGTGCGAAAATTATGTAAATAAAACCGTATCTGAAGCGCCTCGCCATATTGAAATATAAAACCAGAAACCTTTGACTGGTAAATAATTAAAGAAAAAATTCTCAGTATGTAGGACAGACTAATTAATCCATTAGAGTTTACTAATTCAAATGTTTTTGATTTTATGATCGTTTCAAATTTGTAAAAAGAAACACGAAAATTTTCACAAAAATATTGAATTGGCATACATTATTATCCTTACAATATTTACTTCCGTAAAATAAATGTAAGTGAAAATATTATGTTATAATTAGTTATTGTTATATACATGATGTAAGCGATACTAAGTAAATAATTGTACAGAATGTCGCAAACCAAGTAAACTGTTAATAAACTTTCATCTTACTAATGTTCTGCGACCTGTAACCGCAGATATATATATATATATATATATATATATATATATATATATATATATATATATATATATATATATATATATATATCCGCCACAGGAAATTGTTAAATGACTCATCATTTAAACAAATTCATCCACTACGTATGAACGACCACGTTGATTCATAAATTGCTGATTTTCATAATTTTACTATATAAGCAAATCAATTCAATCAATAATCGAATAGTGTTTTTTTCAAATTAGTAACTGCTTGGAATTACGTGATAGGTATTATAGTAATAATAAAATTATCATTATTAATTATTAATAAAAGTTATTAATTCAAATTTATTCAACTTAGTAATTATTTAATTAGAGTCTGTGCAAATAATCAACAGTTTGGTAATACAAATTGCAAAAGCATAGCAAAACTATTATCAATCAACGATAAACTAGTAAGTCTAGTACCATTAAAAGGACGTTTCTATCAACAAATCCAAGGAAAACATCTAAGGACGAAGATCCAAGGATCGTAAATTAATTGGATATTGCTGGTAAATAAATTTCGCGTACTTCGAACGATCGACCTGGTGATAGCCCTGCCTCAAAAAATATCTATTTGGAAACCAACTCCGAGAATCCAACAAAATATATATATTTACTTATTTATTTCTACCAGCCAAGTAGCCGAGCGTTCTAAGGCGTTATGTCTGCGCAGTATGCAGTACTTAGAAACTGAGAGTTTATGGGTTCGAATCCCGACGTCGGCAGTTTGTCAATTATAAAGATAAAAAAAAAAAGAGGCGGTTGATTGACTAAACTGTCGGCGTATGGACAAGAACGAAGTAACCGGCTATGCTTGAGAAGATTTTCTGCAGTTTCCTTCACGAATTCCAGATGAATATCGGCATAGTTCCTATCTTAGTCGGCTGCAGCCGCATATCCTACCAATTCCTAGTCTACTCACAAATTCCTTCCACTCCACTCACATCCCCACATCCTAAGGCATCACAATGGACCTTATGGTCAAAGTGTAGCCAGTCCAGGGCAGCCTTTACAATCTACCTCTCTATTTATTTCTATATATTTATATAAAACATGTCTCATCTAGAACAATATTCTTTTAAATCACATTTTCTTGTAAATTCTAGCCATAAAAACTCTTTTGACAATATTTAATATTGATATGCATATTATTTAAAAAGTTGTTGATTTGCTCTCTGCATAGATTAGCTCACTATCACTTTTGATTCGTGGTAAATTACCGGTACATTGCCCACGACCAATTCCCCGTATAGTTTGGAATTTACTAGTGATATACTCCCGACACATAGATGATAAATAGTGTGAAACACATAGTATCAAAAACACATACATTTATAATAAGTATATTATTATGATTAAACATAATTTTAAACTGAAAACTAAGAATGTTTTTGAAACAAAAGAATAGCGCCGAACATAGAAAGTAAAGTAAAGAGTATGGCATAGAAGTAGTACGATGATGATGATGATGATGATATAACTAACTCACAAATACACACATATTTATATATAAACTTGAAACTATTTAGGTACAGTTGTTAATTTCTGAAGTATATAGAATGTAACAAACATTCATTCAACTATAATACATACACAAAACATATACAGACTGAACGCAAAATAATATGCTCAAGTTCCTAGGGTGATTATTGATGGTATTTAGATTACGAAATATTAAAAAATTGAAACTCATATTCAGTTCACAAAACTCTATCGAATATAATAACGAAATTCTAGGCTTGATTTATTTCTATTATGAGTTATGGAATTTTTCTTTTGATAATGATAACGTTGCAATCGAAATACTTGTATCTTGGCGTAAATGTTATACATATTTTTATACCCGATATATAATATATGACAGGGTATATTAAGTCTAGTCCCGAATTTTAACGATTTAATTAGTTCATTTCCGCAAGTCCATCCGACCGTCAATAACTCAAAAACGAAAAGAGTTAGCGAGCTGAAATTTTGTATGTGTGTTCTAGACTTAAAAATGGGTCAAGTTCGTGCATGGCCAAAATCGAATCATGTTGGGAAAATCCTGAAAAACTGTCCATCTTTGAAACCGTAAGAGATAGAACAAAAATTAACGATAAAAAATCTTTCTTTTTGAAAAATAAACAACTTTTGTTCAAAATTTTTTTCATTGTTCAGTATATACCGGATATTTAAGCAATTAACGCAGTAAGCTGTTATTTTCACTTGTTTAATTATATATTTTTTATTTATTTTCGAGCATATAATTTTGATTCGAGTATTGTGGAATATGTTTTATTATTTAATAATTATTAAAGTATTATTAAAGTATTAACTGACTACTTAACATATATGGTCAAAAGCGTGAGAACGTCTTTAAATTATGATTTAAAGCGTGATATTAATTTAAAGGCAAATGTCCGATCTTATGACATTCATTTAAAAACTATTATCATAGATGGGACATGTTTTTTTTTCTAATAATACAGAATACCCGACCGTAGGCCGGCTTTTATTAATGTTAAACAAACGGTGGTTTCGTAATTGAAATCTTAAATATCTCTGAAAATATTGAATTTGTGCAATTTATCCAAAAGGTATTTCCACTTAGTTTAAGTATGTAATGACCCAGACCATCAAGACCATGGTTTGGCATATTTTTTCCTTTTCACCCTGTATATAATATATATATACATTTATTTCAACTACACTATAATATTCTTCTCATTCATAGTGTTTTGTTATGATTATAATAATATATATATATATATATATATGCTATATATATATATATACTAAATAAATGCCCGACTGAATACTATTACTCTATTACCTACCCCTTTTAATAATTATTATATTCTTCATACATTTAAAATGGAAATTTCCCCTAAGATGTTTTCTTATAGTACGTATAGTCACATAGTCGTTACATATATAACATTCCTTTATTTGTAGGATTCCGTAATTACTAGTATTAGCAAGATGTGTGATGCTTGAGATTTTAAAAATTCGGCACGACACGTGAATAAAGCGAATCTATTCAGGGTGACGCATCATAATGAATAAAACCAAGTCACCAGAACGATAGACAAAAGTTTGTATGCATTTAGAACCCAGTACAGATACAATGGCTAACAAAGAATCAAATTTAGGCCAAAACATACAGTTGTATGAATAAAGAATGCTGGAGCACAGATTTTCGAAGAGTATTAAGATTTCACAAAACGAATAATACAAGTTCAAATACGAGTAGCCCTTGCTCGTAGAAGTATATTATACGTGGACAGAGAAAAGCGGCATTTCTCTCCTTGGATTCGATAAAACCAGGTACTTTTGAAGAAGATTGAAGAACCAGAAACCAGGTATGAACGTAGACCATCTATTGCTCAGAACATGGCTTCAACCGTTTTTGCTTTGTCTTCAACAGGAGACTTACAGACTAAAAATTTGTGCGCAAACACATTTTACGCATTTTATTGAAATAAACCACTCTGAAGGTACTGAACTATGCGTTTAACTCTTTAGATCGGCCACTGAATGCTCACGAGTCGTGAAGTTGGAAATAGGAAGAATAGATATGTTTGTAAGCAAGAACATATTTTCAAATTTGGTAAAGGTGGCCTAAAAAATGCTGACAATATAATAACATGGAACTTGAAAATCGAAAACAAATCGAAAAATGCAATCTGGTTGATCGCACTTCGAAATTAAACCACATAATTTTGATTTTATCATTATAAATACGTTTTAAAAGCATTACACTTTCTTATTAGTAAGCAAAAAATAGTTATGGAGCGGAATTTTAAAACACGGAACGCTTTATAACGCTATGAGTTGGTTTGAAAATAAGCTGTTGTGTGTAAATTTTTTTGCTTGTTAGTCCGTCAAAACAGCGTGATTTAACTGTAAATTATTTAAGCAATGTTTATGATGACTGTACGTAGACAATATGCTTCAAATATTTTCTAAAAATTTCTGAAAAATATTTGTTTATTTAAATAATTTCTATTTCAGTTCAACAAATTATTCGTTTATAACATAAGAGACTTATTGACAAGGAAATTCCCAAGCAAGTTATACCTTGGTCTTTACTTTTGAATTTGTGTTATACTACCGTATCCTATGTAATATACAAACAATAAAGCACGAACTTAACCAAAATACTTTTTTTTTTTGTTTCTTATGTTTAAAAGAAATAAAGATATATAATATTTCATAATAATAATTATTATTACATGAAAAATAATGTTTTTGTTTAAGAAAAATAAACTATGAAAAACTTTTATAAATTTATTCTAATAAGATTTTTTATTTTAAGTCGAGGCAAACAAATTTTTTTTTCTTTTTTCTTTTTTTGTTTTGGTGTTAAAAATTTTATTATTAATCTAAAATTTTATTATCTCTATGCACCATATTTGATTTATTGGAATACCCCGATATTAAGTATATTTAGTTATATTCATATTATACCTTTTTGTTGTAAATTTGTATTGAATAACTAACAGAAATAAATGAGTTCTCACTTAATCTATGCATATAAACAGTTATTTAATTATTTCAATAATATTCACTGTAAAAAATAACCTGGAGTTCTGGGCCTACGTTTGTACATATGTACGCATAGCCAGCTCTATCAGAACGATTGATTCGTAGTCTTGAAACGTGAAAATTTTCAACTCGAATCATCGGACGTACCAATTCAACTAATCACACAGAGCCTTATGGTCGAAGTCTATAAGGCTTACTTATGGTCGAAGTCTAGCCCGTATAGGGCTGCCTCTACAAGCTATCTATATATCTTAATACTATATCGGTGTTGGGATTTAGTACGAATATTTCTGAAGGTATGTTGAAGTAAAACAATAAAGAAATCAATTTCTAACACACTCCGCTCATCAATCATCTTTAGCGACGAGGTCCATTTTTGGATGAATGGATGTAAGAACAACCAATATTATCGGACTTGGGGCGATATGCCCAAATGCATCCCGACAAAATTACTGTTTGTTCTGGCGGAATCATCTTCCAAAACGAAACTGACATTGCCATGACCGTCAATGGCAAGCCCTACAGATCGATGATAAGCAATTTCTTGTAGCATAAACTGGATGATATATATACCAATAGCATGTGGTTCTGATAGACGGCGCTACGAACCACACAGCGCATGGCACGATGGACATTCTGCACGAACGGTTTGAGGGCATAGTTATCTCACGTGGCGGCTACGTGAACTGGCCACCGAGATCTTGCGATTTAACGCCTTTAGATTTTTTTAAACAGTTGATGCCTCAAAGTAAACATAACAAACGCCATCCAGAAAATTCAGCCAGATTTATGCGACAAAGTCATCGAAAGTTAGACCACCCGATTACGTACCATCAAGCAAAGCCGCGGCGGACATTTGAACGACATTATATTTCACATTTAATGTCATATTCTGTCAGATAACAAAAATAAATTAAGAGAATACGTCACACACAACTTTTTTTTTTTTAATCCAGCGTCCTTATTGAAAGACTCTTTATTATGTTGTATATCCAGAACACTCTTTGTAGTCTAATTTAGGGTATCTAAATTTATATGCAACACACTAGGTATACATTTGAGTAACAAGCTCACATATATGTTGATAAGAATCGGTGTAGCCCGACCTTACAAAATTAGATGAAGAAAATAATAAGGTGGGGTCACAAACCATGTATAAAATTTCTTTACAGTACGTATTATACCTTAAAAGCTACGTACACACGAGATAGAAAACTAGCGTATAGTTCTGGGATAGTGAGGCTATACCTGTGTGACCGTTTCATATAGCCCAAAACTAAACGTATAGTTGAACTATACGCTAGTTTTTTTAGCTATAGTATAGTGGAAATCTATCCCCGTGTGAACACACTCTTTATAGACTATACGACAACTTGCAGCTATCCAAAAAGAATGGATAGCGGATAGTTGATAGTTACAGCACTGGCACCAAGTAGGTGGACCAGAGGAAGTTAACATTGGTTTAAACACAAAAATGTAGTAGAGGTCCGACAGAAGCTCGAGTGGCTTCAGCAACCTCAGGTATAAATTTTGCAATTGTAAACTTTTCTACGCGGAACAAATACGTTAGCGAAGGATAGCTATCACCTGAAAATCATACAATTGTGGGTAGAACAATGTGCATGTGTTTAGATCGGCACACATAAATTTATAATTATATACCTGTAGCTAGATCACGTAATGTTATAGCAAGCTTTGTCGTTGGAGATACAGCTTGTTTCATATTTGTGTCGAGTTTTTTAATTAGTGGCTCAACTTTTTCAAATAAATTGTCGAAGTCCTCAGCAGTTATTCGATCAAAATTCCGATAGCAATATTCTTCCTCAGTACCAAGTTCGTACAACAAATTTTGTTCATTATTAAATTCATTCCGACGCATAATCCACTGTTTTGTCCAAACAGACCTATTCTTTCTTTTTGCCTCCACGGTTTTATGGTTTATTATAAAAACAAGCGGCAATCTTTTTTTCACAAACATTTCAACCAAATTGAACCACAGCAACGCTCAAAACTCAGCTAGCAGCTCTAACGATAGCAGACAAGACTAGACGAATATACTATACGACTAGTTTTGTTTCCTCCTCGTGTGGTCCACTTGTATAGTAATATTTCTGTATACGTAGTTCGATTATAGGATAGTAATATTTTGCGTATGGCTTACTATAACCAGAGCTCATGTGGACATAAATGCTAGTTTACTATACCTATAGTAAAAACTATACGCTAGTTTTGTATCCCGTGTGTACGTAGCTTTACCCTACGTGTGTGTGTGTGTGTGTATGTGTGTCAGTGTGTGTGTATGTATGTATAGTATGATAGTAGATTACAACACAAACTTGAATAGATAGGTAGATATACTTCTTGCTACTTATACTTCGGCAACTAGTTCTTTGTAGTTATAAACTATAGCGCCCATTTTGTACAACATCGTCGTTGTCGTGGTCAGCGAGTTAGAAGATACAATTTCCATTATAGAAACAATGTAATTTCTATCTGATTGCGAAGTCTAAAACACTTTAAAACTAACACACGTTTCTTATAATAAATAACATGAAGGTATGATAACATATGAATACGTATATACACTATGTAAATTAACATAGACCCAATAGCAACATTGTGTAGTGCATCCATCACTGTATATGTACAGTATGCCATGATAGAACGTTCTTTGTTACACTTGAACAGCACTCAGCTGTGTACGTCTCCCCACCAAAAATTGATCTAAGACAGTTAACAGCATAACCATTTGTATTATACTGTTGGATGCTTTGTATTTAGTTGTATTTTTTAACGGCATACTCACCCGCCTCCTTTTTTAATGTGTAACAAAGCAAAACATATCATAGTTCATTGCATATAGACAGCGATAGATATACATGCTATACAGTTTCCAGATTGGGTGTAGTTTAAAAAACACACTGTATACAAAATTGTATTCATTGTCTATTTTATATACTATGGACCACAAAAGTTGATGTCATTATTTTGAATTTTATAATTGGTTTGTGCCTGATTAATTCGGTTTTCGAAAAAATGCTTCGAATAAAAGTTATTCATTAGAAATATAGTAAAAAAGTTTATTCGAATTTTTTTTTCATAAATCGAATGAATAAGGCACAAATCAACTATAAAACTTTAAAAATGACATCAACTTTTGTGGTCAAGCGTACAAGAACTCCAAAATTTGAAACAAATAAAATTGTGTGCAAAAAATAAATTTTTAAAATTTATTGATTTGTGAAGTGATAAAAAATTTGATCAAATGCTGACCGAACGAGATATTTTTCAGGATGTGAGCATCAAGCTGGTACTTTGTAAATAGCTTCGTTTTGACAAGACGCCCAACTTTTTAATTATAAAATTTTTGAAAACGGTGTCGAAATTTTTTGGAAGACGTTGAACTTTGAGGATGGGAAACTCGGAGTCCATTCCATTGAATTTGTAGGACGAACATTTTTCCTCGCTTTTCACTTGATTATCTTATAAAATTTTGGAAAACGGTATCAAAATTTTCTGGAAGCCTTTGAACATGTCGTTTTGACCGTTCATCCAAAGCTTACGAGCATCAAGTTTTTTTAAGTTTAATTGTAAGATAATCAAAGGAAGAATGAGGAAAAATTTTCGTCCTACAAATTCAATCCAGTCCAATTTTTCCCATTTCGATACCGTTTTCAAAAATTATATATATATATATTTATATATATATATATATATATATATATATATATATATATATATATATATATATATATATATATATATGTATATATATATAATTATATACATATATAATTATATACATATATATATATATATATATATATATATATATATATATATATATATATATATATATATAAATATTTTTATTCCTAGTGAATGAGAATGTTCTTTCGAAACTATTGAGTGAATAAATGGTGGCAAAGTGGAAATAAAGAGAATAGAAGATGAAAAAGTTTCTCTTCATAATTAGAGAGATATACATGTTATGGTTTAAAGTTAACGAGATACACTCTTATCTATTATGTTGTAGCTTACTGTCTATAAATCATGAAATGGCGGCTCAACTACTCAGTACTTGAGTGGATTTGATAGTCTGGTGTCCTTTAAAGTTATTCAAATTCTTTCATCATCTTGCAATAAATGTCAAATATAATGTCCATAAAATAATCATGTTATGTATAAATTTTAAATTTTGACGATATATTTCTAATCTGACGGCAGTCAGGTTTTTTTCAGATGTCAATCAGAAAAATAAAAAAAATTATTGTTTAATAAAACGTAAGAGGCAAACGAAATTCAAATGTTTCTAATAATATCATTTATTCAAAATAGCCTCTTGGTACACAAAAGATGAGTAATAAGCTTGTAACTGAATAAACTAAAACTAATTTACAACAGTTAAAATGAAATTATATAAACCAAATTTTAAACTTTTGCCGCCAAAACAATTGTGTCTTCGTAAGCCGTGACGTTATGCAGGACTTTCACTATACTTCACGAACTTCAAATGTACTACATTTGTATGTATACTAGTAACATCATTAAAAATTTCTTCGTTCAAAAAAAAAAAAAACTTGAAATACTTAATTTTATAAAAAAAGAAAAACTTTTTAAATATTTATTCTACCAAAATTATATAGCTTTATATACATTTACATATTTAAAAAAATTCCCTTGTTAATTTGTTAATTAAATTACAATATTATGTCACTGATAAAACGGACAAGAAACCACTAATAAATTTGTAACATATTATTTTTTAAATTATCCTTTATAATCAATTTCTTCTGTTTTTAATATCCTTACAGTAGAAAAACAAATATTATCTTGGTCTATTCCCTTAGAACTGAATTTTCTTCGTGCCTTTATAAAGACTCTCTGATCTTACTTCGTACTTAATACTAGTAGTAGCAGCAACGGAGGAAAGATAGAAGCATGATAAGTAGGCCTCTCTAGGCCTTTTTTACCGACACCTAAAAGTCAAGGAATTTGTATGTAGATTAGGAATTGGTAGGTTATACGGCGGTAGCCGACTTTGATAGGAACTATTCCGATATTAGTCTGGAGTTTGCACAAGCATAGCCGGTTACTTTCGTTCTGTAATTTTTGTTTTATATGAATTTAATTGACAAATTGCCGCCGTTGGGAATCGACCCAGCAACCCCCCGTTTCGGCCGGACTGGTTGCCTCTTACTAAATAATGTAATAAAAACTATTATTATAAATAAATACATAATAGAAATCAATAATATTCATCAAAATAAGGTGGAGATGTCAGTAACAGTCGCAGTGTCGATAAATTAAATTGATAAATAATAATTTAATAGATAATTATAAAAACTTGTTTTGGAGATTTCTTTAAGGAGACTATGGATATCTAATAGAACCATTTTAATTTACGATTCGTTTTTGTTTCGGACTGAATGTCAAAAATTTCATGTGAGGAAATGAATAACCTACATACAGCCTACATATTGTTTCAATTGCAAACATTTTAGAAAATTTTTACTGTTATTTTGTATTTGTGTCGGGTGTTGGAGAATGTATGCAGTATACAAGAACTCATTTGATCAAAGAGATCAAATATCGCGACGAAGATAGCAAAGTGATCAGCATACCGCGATAGACTGCTACGATCAAAACAAGTTGTTACCCTCAGAACAAGCAACTCTTCTATAAAAAGTACATTATAATTTAAGAATTTCGAGTTAGAATAGTAATTATACGAACAAAATAATATAGCTTCTCTGTAGTTTAAATAGTTACCGTTTGTAAAGTAATCCAAGGTTTAATAATCCTTGGATTAGTACTAATTGTTTTAAATAGACAAACATTGAAACAGGGGTAGGTAGTAGTACTGCATTGAAAATTCGAATTTCATTTTGTGATTATTATTACACAGACATTTATACAATGGTTGCTCATGGAAATTATTAATAATAATTGATATAAATTGAAATATAACATTCATTTGTATACATATTGCATTGTTTAATTAAAATATATATTTCCAATTTCATTTACAGTGCGTAAACTGTTTATATTACATTTCACACATGTATATAATAATACAGAGTAGTGTATAAAAGTGCCGTCCAATAGTAATTACATATGTTTGAAGTGAAATTTTGGAGAAACTATTCAGTTTAAGAATAAAGAAAGTTGCAAATTAAAGTTGCATATTTAATAAAATACTTTTTCTCTAGAACAGACACAAAATTTGATTTTCTTTTTGAATTTCTACTGTTAGGTCAATGGTTAGATTTACATGGAATGATGATGATGATGAGAGTGTCATGCCTGAGAACAGGCGTTGACTACCACGGCTTTCTACGCACTTCTGTCATATGCCAAGCGTACAAGTTCATGACAGTTTTTAAAAGTGAAACTTTTAATTGTTTGAAGAAAATTATTTCTTCTACGACCCCTTTTTCTTCTTTCCTCCATGCTTCCAGTCGCGATGTATGCGCAATCTGTAGAACTTTCACATTTGTTATTTTACTTGTCCAGGAAATTTTTAGAATTTTACGCGAAAACCACATTTCTGATGCTTCTATTCTCTTCCGCATCGCATTGCTAATTGCCCAGCTTTCAACACCATAGAGCATTGTTGACCAAACATAACATTTTAATATTCTGGATTTGGTTCTTAGGCTTATATTCTTGTTGGTAAAGATTGACTTTAGTTTGTTAAAGTTTAGTTTCGCGAGATTAATCCTGTGTTTGATTTCGATGACACATTTACATGGAATATTATACTGAAATTCGTTTCTACAGAAGTTTCAAATTGGTTAAACAAGTGAGATATTTGGTTCAAAACTGTGGGTTTGAAATTAAGATCCAAATAATGTTATTACTTTCTGCGGTACTTTGATAATTTTATTGCCATCGAATTGGAACGGCTAAGGCTAAAATTTTGGAAACTCTTTTCTTTTTTATCGTTCTTTCGATAAAATTCATCGATGATCCACTCGGGATATATATATATATATATATATATATATATATGAATATATATATATAAATATATATATATATGTATATATATATATATATATTCGAAAACCTCGATCGGTTCTATTCAATGACAGATTACTCAACTCATAAATCATAAAGAATAGCAAATTATTTTCAGCACACTCTGTAAGTACCACGCGAGTCATGTTTTACATTTAATGACTAGAAGCTATAAATTTGAATACGTTGTGCCAAACATCAAGAGTTACGTTGTCTTTGTATTAGTATTGTGTATGTGTATATACGTGTTTTAAGTTACCTTAAGGCATTAACTAATTTACGCACTAAAACATATATAGGCTGTTCTGGAACCGTATTGTTACTACAATTCTACATTATCTACTTGTGTAATGTAATGAAGTCATTCGGGATTGTTTATAAAATAAGATAAATTACGCACGCACTAAATTTCTATAAGTTTATGACTTTATTATATTCATAAACTACACAAGAGTCTCGGAGTCGGAGGATTTGTAATCTTTCCCATTGTTGCAGTTTTCAACAAAAAAATTTTCTAAAACAATAAATTCTTTTAGGGGTCAGTAAAAAAGGCTTAGAAAGACCTATTTGTCAGGTTTCAACCTCCCCTCCGTTACTACTACTACTATAGCGACACGGTGTTTTGTTTTTGTTAATCCTATGCCGAGCGACGTTTTTTTTTTTTGGTTCTACAGGCAAGCTCCATACAAACCAATTTACTTTACTAAAATAACATATCCTCTGATTTTTCAATTGCACGGAATTGTAGGGGAACCTAGATATGGGTTTTGGGACATTATGAAATAGAAAGTTGCGAAATGGTCGTTGAATTTGCTTATGCAGGCACCATATCTAAAAATAACTAGAAGACACGGCCTATCTCAACTACAATGGAGTAGATTACTCACTGTTATACCTGCTAATCCTTATAGCCTTTATAGACCCGAGGCATACATAACCTTTGGGTCGACCAGAATGGAAAAACAACAATTAAAGTGGATTTTTGTCAATTCATTCGAACCGACATTATGTACGTTCTCGATGGTGGGTAAAAATACCTAGAAAGGTTTTCCTGTCTAACTTTGACCTTCACTCAGTGTACTGTACAATCAATATTTTAGTCTATTTAACAATTATAAAACAAATAATCTCAATTAAATGATATTGTATTAATTCATAAAATTGTATAGAACATTTTTCGATATTATCTAAATTCTATCATAATTCTATACAAAATGTTTCAGAAAATGAATATATAAGAAAGTTAAAATACTCGTAAATGCATATTTTATAATTTAAATTCAACTATAAATAGAAATGATATGAGTTGGTTTTAAACTAACAGAAAGTGTTATCTAAAATTATTGTGAGTACTACTTACGTTTATATGGATTGTGTAACTGTTTTATTTTCAAAGCAAACGAACGAGTACTCACTACAACATACCTGTAACGTATGTAACAGAACTTTATACCTATGTATGAAACTGAATATACAAAAGAAAAGTTGATACTAACAGAGAAACAAACTATATAAATGCAATGTAATGTGGTACTTGTTTAATTTCTAGACATAACATGAAGAATGTTTCTAATACCAGTTAGGTGTCGAATGTGTCTTTGTGTAATATATTTCTTTAACTATTTATTAAATTTTCAATTTTGCCCCAATTCTTAGAACAATTATTTACATTTTATAAATACGTATTTTTACTACACAGTAGTCATCATCGGTTTGAATTAGCTAATCGTAACTATCTCCGGGATATGGAGTCAAAGATATGTTACTCGTTGCTAAATTGGTACGTGTCTCACAATAATTTTAAAAATTTTAAACATGTTGAAATGATCGGACTGAGGTATTAGCTAAAGTATTACCTGAGTTAACTGATGAATTAAAGGATTACGTGTGTGATGAACCCATAAACTGCATCGACTGGCGGTAATCCTTTTTTGGCTATCTGTCTTATTTGTGTCAATAGCGTTAGGGTGTTATAGCAGTTAACCTTGACATGTAGGTATTAATTTTGCACATGGTTTAATTTTATTAAATCAAAATTCGTAAGTAGGAATTAACGATGTTCCTCAATTTATGAGAAGATGTACATAAAAATAAACTTGAAGAAGCTGCAAATGACATACATTAGTGTGACAAAAACACAAAGATTTATAATTCTTTGTATGTAAAAAATAAAATTAGAGTTTAATTTAAAAAAAAATTCGGTGTTTAGTTTTAAAAAAAAACTAAACACTTTATAGAAAATAATTGAATTATCAATTATTTTCATAAAAATGAAATTTTGTTAATTTAGTAATTTCAATTAAAAAAAGTATTATGATGTATTTTTAAAAAAAAATAATGAAAACTAAATATACGGTACTTTAGAAAAGAAAATCCAAAGCAGAGTATTGTATGTGGAATTATGAAAATTAGAAAACGATCGGTGCTAACGCGATACACGTAAATATAAAAAAAATAACACGTTCAACCGAAAGTCTTTCAATAAAAGCTGGGCCCATTAAAAAAGATAATATTGAGGTAGTAAGATCTTTACTATCCAGTAAGTGTCTAAGTTATCGACAAGTGATTCGAATCTGAAAAAAAATAAAAAAGTACAAAAAAAAGGAACCAAACAAAATATATGTTAAAATAAAATATATTTGAAATAAATAATTTTTAATTTAATATGTTGATAGTATAACTATCCTTAAAATACTAAGTTTGGTTGTACAAGTTATAAAAAAAAAGATTACATGAATATGTGCTACATTGAACTGTAGTAAAAGAAATATCGTATAAAAAAAAAACGACACTACAGTAAAAAAAAAATATGTTCAAATATGTCTGATTTGCAAAAATATAAATATGGACTACAAATTTAATTCAGATACATAGTTGTATATAAAAGAGACATTACGCTTCTGTAAAAAAAAATACACGGCCGAAAACGCCAAGCGTATACAAACAATATAGTTATAAATTGAAAAAGTCATTGCATATTCACATAAAATATAAATTGTACAGCAAAAATGTGTATAGAATGTGTATTGAATTGTGACAAGTTTGAGAGACCACAAGTTTCGGAATGGTGAATTAAATAAATTATACAAAAAAAATATACTTAGATACAATCAGATAGAAACCATTAATTCGCCCATTCGATACTTCAGCACAATCCATAATAAATATTCAATTTGTAAATTGAAGAAATAAAAATTCAAAATACCATCTGATTAATTCATGTGAGACAATTACTTTTAGTAACTGTCTGAGAGAAGTACTTTTAGTAACTAACTTCTTTTTGTAACTCCCTTCATGAGACGACTTTTGTAACTGATTTGAACTATGTGCAGAAATATCGAAGTAAGCTTGGATATACGCAAGTCATATCCAATCTAAGTAAATGTTTGTTGAAATTATGTAAATTCTCAACTCGCATAAACCAATAATTATATAAATTATTCTTTTTGAATAATAAAAATATGAAAAAATATCAATAATAAATTTTAAACAGTGGAGTAGTAAAAAAAATTATTCTCCATCTTATTAAGATTTATAATTCTTTAAAGAAATTAATTAGAAATATAGTTTCAACACATGATAGTTATGTTTATTTAAAAAATTATAATGATTTATTAACAGTAAATAATTGAATCAAAACGGCCAGAAAATTGCATCAACTAGATCCTATACATTTCTAATGTGGCAATTTAAGGATTAACTAGTGATAGCTGGGACTATATATGTATAGGATCTAGTTGATGCAATTTGCTTGCCATTCTGATGCAATTATTAAAGGTGACAAAGCTTAGGGTCATCTAGATGTAACCTCAATTGAAATACAAATTTTCAACAATTTTGATTCAAAAGAGAAACGCAGACGACAAACTATCGATAATTTAAATGATCTAAAGCTGCGAATTATGTTCAGAGGATAACCGAATATTCTCTACCCATCCTAAACTGTTAAAAGTGTTCCAAAAATTTCTAACTGATCGATTTTCTTCTCCGAAGTTATGAACCCGAATATGAACAAATTTGTACAGTGCGTAGGTATATATATATTTAGTTCGGCCGGAATGAAATCTGGTAGACGAAGTGCTTTTGAGGTTTGGGGTTTGGGGTTTGGGGTTTGGAACATCTCACTTCATAAGGATAAAATGGATAAATTTAAGGTGAGCAAAGTTGTAGATAAACCAATTTTATCTCCATTTATGTCCTGATCATCGTTTCTGTAACTCTAACAAAAAAATTATAGTTTGTTGTTTTCCCTTTGTCAACGTAGCTCCAACTTGTAGAAAAGAAGTCAAATTCCTTTTTTCACTTTGTTGAAGTATTCAACACGGTGAAAATAATTGTGACTGGGAAACCACCACTTTAAAAATAAAACTGAGAATATACAAAAGTTGAACACAAAAATGAATCCATTGATAAAAATATTCTTCCTACACCTTGGTTAAGTGGAATTGTTACAAAAAGGAACTGAACAGAAAGTATAATGTATACTTAAGATTTCCTTTTTTTGTTGAATGATTTCATTGGATAAATTATTTCCATATTTTTCGCATAAAATGTGCAGAATAAAATTTGCGTAAAAATTTTAGTGTATTTCTTAAAAATATTGTTCAAGCTCTTGCTTATCTATTGGTGCCTTTTTCATCGATAAGTGGATTTTGAATAACTTCATGTTGGTATACCTGATGCATCAAAACTGAAATTGACCAATTACAGTAGCTGAAAGCATAGAATACAATCACCTTAGGTCACATTGATATGAATCGTAAAATGAAAATTTTCTTAAAATTGCTTATTAAATATTTTAATTACACCGTTTCCATTTGTCAGTCTGGCCATAGCCAATATTAAAATGGTATTTTAGGTATCAAAGGACCACAAAACGTAAAGATTCGGCGAACGAATCTCTGTAAGCATAATACTATCGATTTGTAAAAGTAAAAAATCACAAAAACCTGTCAAGAGCAAAAATCTGAATTCATTTCCAATAACAATAACGTACAAAAAAGGTAAGTGTGTGTATAAATGAAATAAAAATAAAAACTCACTCACCAGTTTCAGTTGTTCACGAGAACGATATACATTCACAACAAAATGAATGAATGAATGAATTGAAAATAAAATGAATGAAGTATACCATACAATGAAAATAGAGATAAAAGATTCGAGTGAACGTTTGAGAAATGTATTAATGTTTCTCTAGCATTCTCATATTATGAGTAAGAACGTGTACTATGTGTATATGTGTCAACAATAATGGTCAACTCACTCAATTCATATATTGACTAGACAATTTATCATTTTAGAGTATTATTAGCGTTTATCAAGATGAAGCCCGCCTTAGCCCACCTCTACGGTAATTATTTCGGGCCAAGTAAAGTACTGGTGGGTTTTTTTTCCTTTTCTATTTGTTCTTGTCAGTCTCATCACGACTTTAAGCGTCTCACCGCATTCCCACACGTTTGTTTTTATTATGTTTTGCAGCATCGCCTCTTGGTATGTATACAAGATTTAGTAACGTGTCTTTGTTTATTTACTTTTTCGCTTATTGGGTTACGAGTAGTGTACTATTTCACCGTGTTTGGTGTGTAACTTATATTGGTAAAGTGTTTTGTGTTTGGTTTTGATTAAAGAGATGTTACGTGTATGAGTACTGTTGCAGTAATTGAAATTACTGCAAACACAATACACTCACGTATATGAGTGTTGTGTTGAGATGGTTTCTTGATTAAAGAGATGTTACGTGTATGAGTGCGGTTGCAATAATTGTAATTACTGCAACAGAAATACACTGACGTATATCAGAGTTGTGTTGAGTTGGTTTCATATTTGTTGAGTTCTTGTGCGTTAGTGTGTTGGTCCGATCAGTTTCCATATTTGACGTATGAGAAATTACAGTTGTCGGAATGTGTTGTATTATTGGGCGTTTTGCAGTGGTTGGCCTTTTTGTCTTGGGAGTTTACTTTGTCATACATTAAATGTTGCACTGCCATAAACATCAGTCAGACACAAAGAAGTATGAATAAAGATACCCTACCTATATATACACTACGTAACTATTCACTACCTAGCCAATTTATGGATTATTATTTTGAAGGTTTCAAAATTATACGTATAGTGGAAAGACCCAAACCAATATGAAAATAGATACGCTACTTTCCGAAGATCAACAGCTAGCCAATTCATGGAATAGCAGATTTCAACAAATATACGTATAGTGAGAGGATAGATGTACACAAATTTTACGGTATAGCATTTACTCATACATAGCCAAACAATAATAACAACACCAAGCACAAGCACTGTTTGAATTACTTTCCACATTGATGTTGTGAGATGAGATGACTGTGTTCATTTATATAATCAAAGAATACCTATATAAATACCTACAAACAACATACCAAAGTGACTTTCCTACAGACATTGGTTAATGTTAGAATCTATTTATTGCTTCAAATACTATCTAAGCATCTAAACATTATATGATATCTTAAACTTATTTGATGTATGCAGCTACTTAGTTACATCTGATATCAATACCTAAAATTCCGATGCAATTTAATGCATTGATTCAAGACAATTAAAAAACCAAAGTCCAAATGTAACAACTAACTGTTTGTTAATTGTTTGAATATCCAGTATATACTGAGTTCAGCTTGTTAAGTGTTTATTCTAATTTTACACACGACCAGATGTATATAAAACTAACCAAGATACTAAATAAAGTATATGGTATATATGTAGTTGGAATATACCTAGATGTTCTGGTATATACCAGTCTAAGTGGCCGAGCGTTCTAATGCGCTCTGCTTGCTTACAACTGAGAGATTACGGGATTAAATTTTAAAATGGGACGGTTAATTTACTAGGCTGCCGGCGTAAAGACAAAAACAAAGTAACCGACAATGCTTGTGATGGTTTTCTGCAGTTTTCTTTCACGACCTTCAGATGACTTTCACGGCATAGTTCCTATCAAAATCAGCTGCAGCCGCACAACCTACCAATTCCTAGTCTGCATACAAATACCTTGTCCCCACTCACATGATTTATGTATCGTTAAAAATTAATAAAGTTTAAAAAATAATGATGTGAGTGGCCTCTGGTATAGGCCATGGAGTCTCAGAAACAGAGGTAATACCAGCATTATTATTATTATTATATTCGGGTTTATTCTACCTAATTAAGAAACAATTTGTGAATTTTAAACCAATGTTGCCTCAATATTTAATCATCAATATCCAAGTTTGTTGGTGGTTAAGTCCTGCCACCTAGGGACATACGCGTTGCACTAAGGTTACTAGATTTTATGTTCCAAGATCCAGTTTAAGTACAAAACATAGAAAACGCATGCAGTTCTAATATACAGTAATTACATATGTTTGAGTTGAAATTGCAGTAAAAATTTTCTGATTATAAAAAGAAAGTTACATTTTATGTCCCATTTTTTTTTCACATATGCTATGGATATGGAAATCGCCTCTAATTTTCATTTAGAAATCAATAATTGTTTTTTCGATCTTAAAGGAATGTATTACACATACTAATAACTAAATTGATTAATATAAACAGTGGATATTCTTAATTGTCTAAGATCCGGCATTAGAAAAACCTTCCCTCATCTGTTAATTGAATGAAATAATTTTTAAAAGGCAGATAACAATATTATGAATGTAGGAGTGCAATGTCTGCCACCGTAGTCCTGCTGGCTATATCATATTAATTCTACGCAGAGAGAGAGACAATACGTGTTCTACGCAGAGAGAGAGACAATATATTTGTTCGAGCAACAAACAAAGACACTATATCATATTAATTAATTAATTAATTAATATGATATAGCCAGCAGGACTACGGTGGCAGACATTGCACTCCTACATTTATAATATTGTTATCTGCCTTTTAAAAATTATTTCATTCAATTAACAGATGAGGGAAGGTTTTCACTAATGCCGGATCATAGACCATAAAAAATGTTCAAAATATAACTTGCATCTAGTATTCAGACATAATAAGTTCACAGAATAATAAAGTGAAAAAAGTAATCGAATATAATTATCATAAAATAGTGCTTGTTTATTTGAAAAGATTTGTGTTTTGTTACATAGAACGTTAAAGGTAAGAGTGAATAAACATATGTATATAGGTTTGAAAGTGATGTTTACGTATTTATTCATTGATAAAATACAATTTACATTTTCTATTCCAAGTGTTTATTATCCATTATTTCATTTACTTTGCATTATAAGGTGTTGTATGTATTCTACCGCTGCTGTATGCACATAAGTTATTGAAGAGAGTCGTCAAGTCACTCATTCAATCTTCATTGTGTGTCGTCTCTCGTTCTCTGTGAATGAATTGAAAATGAGGTCGATAAATAAATCTTCGTATTCTATACTTAAAAGGATTATTACTCCATATTACATACATTTTTCATTTAAATAGAATTTTCTTATATCACTGTATCTATATACTGTATTTTATTATATAGAAAATTATTGTAGAGCTTAAATTTCGAACGCCATCCGATTTAAACAATTTTAACTAGTTTTTTTTTCGATTTTTGTTTAAAAACTTCGAAAAAAAGGTTTTACTTGGCGACTTTGATGGCTTGGTTATGAGAAACTGCCGATCAGGATCGTATGGCATTTCTTTTACAACATATAGTCGTATCAATAAATAAGCTCACCAATTTTTGAGCGGTTGCCTCAACTTTTTTTTTCTACATTTGCGGATCTGAAAACGGCTCGCTTGTTTCGGATGCCAAAAAATGTTATTATATAACTATACACTTCAAAGCAATCGCATTTTCATACGGTTGCCTCGTCAAAAAATTTTACGTTTTGCCTCTCCTCCCTATCTCTGCCCCCGTCTATTTGGGGTCCATTCGGACGGTACGGGGTCCAAATTTGATGTATTATTGCTTTAACTAATGTAAATGCAAATGCTTAACCTTTGTTTTTTTTATCTTACACTTTTTATCAAGTTTATTAACAACATTTCAAGGCCATACTCCAGGTGCTGTAGAAATTATTCTTTCTGAATAATGTAACTGTCTATGCAAAGTAACAATGCCCCAAAATTATTTATTAAGCAATATTTAGGTTTTAATATATTGTAATCTATACTATTATAGAATTGTAGATTTCCGTTTATTTGTTTGTTCGAGCATCGCAAAAAAACTACTACTTTTAATAAAAACTACGATAATGGATAAATCATATATTTTTTTAGACATTGTTAAAAATTGATAAATAATTGGGTTTTTCGTCCAGTTATATTTGGTTCTGAGACAATATGGTGTTAGGAGATCGCTTATTAGATTGATTATTGTTAGTATAATTATACTTAACAATTTTTACCCGAAGTATTTGTTCGAAGGCAGAAATCAATTAGAAAATTTGAAAAAAGAACGATACTTTTGTGGCCATTTGTACACACTTACGGACACATAATTTTTGCTTTGAAGTGATAACAAATAAGTGAAAATATCAACTAACTGAGTTAATGGCTTAAATAGACAGTATATACCAAATTTATGAAAAAAAAGTTTCTTACAAAAGCTGTTTATTTTGAAAAGAGGAACATTTTATGTTGTTAAATATTTGTTCTATCTCTTACGGTTTAAAAGATAGACAGTTTGGCCCATTTTGCCAAAACATGGTCCGATTTTGCCCATTCACTACTTTATCTTACTTTTGAGCTCTAGAACACACATACAAAATTTTAGCTTGCAATCTTATTTCTTTTTTGAGTTATTGTCTTTACGGACGGACAGACATATTTGCGGAAATGGACTGATTAGGTTATTTTATGAACACCTATACCCAAATTTTTTTTCTACCATTAATATTTTCAACGGTACAAAAACGGAATTAAACTTAATCTGTAAAATGCATAACAAAATTAAACTTTAGTTTGTGAATTGAATCAAATTAATTATTTACCAAACAATTATGATAAAATTGTATATTTCATTCCAGTTTTACAACATTACCAACGTATCAAAAATAATATAAAATGATATGCGATTATAAAAAAATATTAAAAAAACACCAGCCAATTAAAAATGTCATTTATCACGGAGATTTAAATACAACAATATATCAAATATATATCTAATTTACTTGACTGTTCTCTGTTCTCTGATCCAAAATATTTTAAAAACTAGCATATTTACACCTTTCCAAGGTGTATTTCACAAAGTGAAGTAGAACAATTGTATTGTAAATCAAAATAAATTTGTTTGAAAAAATATTATTTGACAATCAGATTTGATTGAGAAAATATTCATTTTATTTCAGAAAGTGTTTTATTCAAGAAAATTTTATTTGATAAAAAATATGTTCGCTCCATATTTTCCCATCTTAAATTCTATAGAAATCATCTTTCGTATAATAAGGGCATTTGTAGGAAGCCATCTACAAATTCTTGATGACTTCCAAAATTATGTTGAAAATATATTGTTCAGTTTAGAAAAGAATGTAATTGATCAGTCAAAGAACATAATTGTTGTTGGTGATTCTCAATTATTTGTTTTCTTGGCGTCAAAAATGCTTAATATAGGTTAAAATTCTGAGTAGCCGTTTATAGGTACATTGGATGTCCAAAATATGTTGGTCAGATTTTTCCACCTAATGTCACCCCCTCCAAGCAGACTAAAAAGGGAAACAATTTTTTTTTAATTCTGTGTGAAACTTAGTAATCTGAAATACAATTTTCTCTAAAGTTCTCTAAAATGGAATTGATTTGTTCTTAATATAAGTGACCAAGGTATAAAACACTTTGCATGCAAATCTTATCTTATACATATACCGTCTGTTTTGGAAAGCTTTGCTAATCGAGAATCAATGTTCAATAGTATTTACTATAATAACTACACAATGCTTCATAAAGAAATAAAAATAGTTGGGGTACTCTGTAGTCAGTAGTATGTGTGTGCATAGGTAATGAATAATAATATTATAAATGAAGTGGGCATCATGCCACAAACAGCTTACAAATATCATGCCACAAGCAGCCAGATGTTTGTAAGTATGTGTATGTACGAGTATGTATGGTTTTACAGTAAATATTTTATTAATTAATTTAACATTGATTCCCTATTAGAAATGCTTTTGAAAACAGACTGTATAGTCCTGATATATAGATGGATATATCCAGATATATCCTACAGTAGTCATGATAGTCCTCATTGAATATCAATTTTTAAAGCACCAAAAATTGTATCTTATTTTCGAATTTTTTAATAATAAAGTTTTTTTTTGTTTGTTTTGAACTTCCAACCAAAATAAATTAGTTTTACTACGGGCTTCAACCGTTAGATATATATTATTATATAGGCAACAACCTAGGTAACTATAGTTTAGTATTATCTAGTTAATGATTGTTAATAGATAACAAAATAACAGTTACAAATCTATACCACTTTTGTCAAACAAAACATGATTGTACAAAATACTAGTTTATAAAGAATATAATAGTAATGTTAGACAGAACAACTCTGTTTCAGAAATGGTTTGATGTAAATGTCAACTTCAAAATTAGCCATTACTTTGAGGTCCTTAAATAGCGCATAGACAAGTATTATCTGAAGGTCTTTGAGAAGGTAAGTTTATGATAGTTTATGATAGGTTCAGTTTTGTGATACCGAAAGGGGAAGTCCAATTCTTGGTACTATTCATTAAACCATTTGTAGCTGTTTAAATACAGCAATACACTTTAGCTCAAAAAGATCATTATGGTTGCACTATACCCGTATATTAAAACATTTTGTATAAAAAGTGTTAACCTAGCACAATCTTTTACCAGTCCGAGTGGAGAGCTGGTAAAAGCGCTCTGCTCGGAGGTTGCTGGTTCAATAAAATGTTATGTCCCCAATTTTGATAAAAACTTCGTTTTATCAAATTCTTTCGTTTTATTAATATGGACCTAGCGCAAATGATAGCGTTGGTTAAAATACGATACGATTTACGGTTTTCAAGGTATCAGACCTATAGTGCTAAAATTCCAAACTGTATGAATAGAGAAGGCAAAATTTTGAAATGTGTTGGGCGGACGTTAAAATGAACCTAATTTCGTACTGTTTGGGTCAAAATTAGCCTAGAAAATGGTTATTATTAAAATGAAGAAGAAAAATTTTCTTCACTTTTTT
The DNA here is from genome assembly GCA_963920215.1 of Nineta flava. NCBI lineage: Eukaryota > Metazoa > Arthropoda > Insecta > Neuroptera > Chrysopidae > Nineta > Nineta flava. The sequence continues at coordinate 106,397,947 of OY986041.1, read as the reverse complement.
CACATTTTTTCACCCCTTAAAAAAATCGCTAAAATTTGAGAAAAATTTTTAAAAACTTCGTTTTAAGCTAATTTGGACCTAGCGACAATGATGGCGTTGGTTAAAATATCATACGATTTACAGTTTTCAAGTATCAGACCCATAGTGCTAAAATTCCAAACTGATTATTATTAAAATTGGTGGCAATTTGCCAATTAAATTAATTTAAAAAAATTATGGGGCGGTTAATTGACTTAACTGTCAGCGTATGGACTAGAACGAAAGTAACCGGCTATGCTTGTGAAAGTTTTCTGCAGTTTCTTTTCAAAAATTTTAGATGAATATCGCTATAGTTCCTTTCAAAGCCGTCTGCAGTCGCACAACCTACCAATTACTAGTCTACAAACAAATGCCTTGTACTTTACGGGGCGATAAAAAAGACCTAAAAGAGCCCTACTTGCCAGGTGTCGACATCTTGTCTGCTATTGCTCTGGTATATTCAATTGATATATACAAATATTCAAATAAAAGTGCTACCTATACATCGGATTGTAGATTTTACTAAAGTTTCTGGTACTTTATAAGTTTTCATGAACATTATTAGCTCAGGTAAATAATATCACGAAAACTTATGTTGAATAGCAAATATTCCTTGTCACAAAAATTGATAAATCGTTTTATTATGAATTATAGTTTCTTTTCGAATATTACGTTGTAAATTATAGGTGTACCATTTCAGTAATAGCATGTATATTTGTATATATAACTATAGTATAATTCACTATTTGCTTTCCGGTCACCCCTGTGAATATAAATTATGCAATAAATATGTATGTAGTTGTAATTAAAATAATAAATCATTTGAAAATTAAATAGAAAAAATTAAATACGAGATATAAATATTTCAACCGTTTGTTGTTATATATAAATAAATCAGCTGTTATCTGCAACTTCGTTCACGTTGATTAATAAAAACTCAAATACTAAAAAATGTAGTAGACACTTTTCAAAAAAAAAGTGAAAAGTAACAACAGTGTTAATAGTTTACATAACCAGTCCGAGTGGTCGAGCTGTAAAACGGGCTCTCTGCTCAGAACTGGGACATTGCTTGTTCAATTTTGAAATGTCAACTTTGATTGTCGTTTCCATAGTAACTATAAACTTTAATAGCACACTATAAATCGTTGTATATCGATATACATATACAGTAGTCTCATTATAGGGTGCCGAATTAGTGACACTCTATTGTACAAATAGAAAAATAAATATAAATAAATACATAAATAATAGGTATATATATATATATATATATATATATATATATATATATATATATATATATATATATATACATATACATATATTTATATACCCTTTGGAAAAAATATGAAAAAAGTGAAGAAAATTTTTCTTCTCCATTTTAATAATAATCAGTTTCTAGGCTAATTTCGACCCAAACAGTACAAAAATCAGGTTCATTTTAACGTCCGGCAAACACATTTCAAAATTGTGCCATCTCAATGGATACAGTTTGGAATTTTAGCACTATGGGTCTGATACCTTGCAAACCGTTAATCGTATCGTATTTTAACTAACGCCATCATTTTCGCTAGGTCCAAATTAGCTTAATACGAAGTTTGTATCAAAATCGGGGATATAAAATTTTCATCAAGTTTTAGCGATTTTTTTAGGGGGTACACCCCTTGGAAAAAATGTGAAAAAAGTGAAGAAAATTTTTCTTCTCTTTTTTAATAATAATCATTTTCTAGGCTAATTTCGACCCAAACAGTACAAAAATCAGGTTCATTTTAACGTCGGTCCAACACATTTCAAAATTTTGTCTTCTCAATTCATACAGTTTGGAATTTTAGCACTATGCCTTGAATACCTTGAAAACTGTTAATCGTATTCTATTTTAAATAAATATAAATAAATATATAAAAATAAATAAATAAATAAATAAATATATATATATATATATATATATATATATATATATATTGTAGACATATATATTTAGCTTTCATATCAATGCGGACGAAGTCGCGGAAACTGCTAGTATATTATAATTGAAAAATCAACTTTACAGGATATGTTCTAGCTATTATATTGCTTATCTACGTTATCTATCATTAACGTAGATAAATAATATAATAGCTAATATGTATCCTGTATAATTGCTAATTATAGATAATGTATTGCAACAAGTTAAAACAGAGATCGACCTAGCTCAAGAAATGACTAAGATTTAATTCATATAAACTGAAATGAAGTGAACTGACTGAACATTGCCTTTTTTAATTCAAAAAAGATTACCTCAGTAGTAGAAGATATCTTTGTTTTATGTTAACAGCTTGCTCTACCTACTGGGAGTTAAAGCGTTTGCGTATACACAGAATGAATCGAATCAACCGCATAATAGTATACGCCTCTATATCTTTCTATGATCCATCCATTTTTTTATAACATCTAATAGAAATCGATAAATTGAGAAACAAACGAAGAATTTTCGTGATTGGTTCAAAGATATGAAAAACACTAAAACACTCAACATAGAGTGCTAAGGAATCATGTAAGGAAAACATGTAAGGAAACATGTAAGTAATAAAAATCTATTAAATCTTTTACCAGAAACCAAATAATTAACATTTGCGTATCTTACTGTCATATGACAACAGTACTGCAGGTGGTATTTGAACAGCGGAGAGTGATTTTTCTTCACCGTTTTACAAAGAGCAGAATACTCTATGATACCATATTTGAGTTTATCCATTGATTATGCTAATGATGTTTCTTTAAATTAAAATAACATCTTATTTGCATTTTAATTTACAACCAATTTCACATGAAATTAACTAAAAACAAACAACATACAGAATAATCTATGTATATTAGATAGTTAGAGAGTATTATAAAAACCTTTTGCTAGTTTAAATTAAATTTATCTAACTGCATATAATTCATATAGATTTCAAATTTAAACTGACATTTCAAAAAGGGATGTTAAAAGATTATTATTAATATTAAGCTTGTTGAAATCCATTGAGAATTTATTTAAAATAAACTGGCAACATAGCAATAACTATTTCCTTCCTAGATAATAATATGTATAATATATATATATATATATATATACTAATATTCAATATAAGTAAACTACAAGATGGTTCAGTCTTTTTTCATTTTGCCTCTTGAATCAATCGGACTGCTGTTATTTTACAGTTGATTGATTGCCATCCATATTCACAAAGCTCTTTTTTGCACATGTAACGTCATGATGACGACTTCAATCAATTGTTTTACTGAGCAAGCGGAGTTTTATTTTTATGTAAGTTCTTAGTTAATAACTTTCATGTGAATTTAATCATGTGAACAGCTATGTAATTTTTGATACATCAATTGTTGTTATTACAATTGAAAACTTTCATCAAAATGTACACATGTAAAAATAAACGGATGTATGAACTCTGTTTACACAGGGTATAAGACAACAATCACACTTGGGCATTTGTTGATACCTCATGGGTATGGATATTTTTCATACCTAAAAATTTTTGTTTTTCACTATAAATTTATTTTTAGAAATGTTTATGGCCAGAATTATTGCTCCCTAAATAAATTAATTTATTGTGGTAGGTACAACATAATATTTTTTCTAACAACTTGATTTCCTCTTTGGAGAATACTGATAAAGTTGAAATTGTTGCTTTCTACAATTCTTCGATTCTTGTCCAGGTGCAGAGAATCAATACTACTAGTCGACTTTTAACAACCATTTGAAATGTCAATTCATGTCCAAAATATCGAGAATACGTTTTATCTGCAATAATATGACAATTTTCAAAGAATGAAAATATAAAGTTGGAATTTTATTTTCATGATTCCTTGAAACATCTTTGAAATTACGATTTTAAAACATAAATTAGAAAAAATTAAAAATGAAATTTGTATAAAATAGTTATGTAACCCGAATGATTACTCGCTACTGAATATTCGTTGAGCAAAACTATTTCAATTATGAATTCAGTTGAAACACACGTTACGGAATGCTAATAAATGAAAGAAAAATATGAAATATACAAACAATATTGTTGTTGCATCGTTATTTTTGTATATTCCATTAAAAACATATTTTCCCAAGGGGTGCTTTAAGAGAAGAACAGCATATCAATAAACATAAAATTATATACAATAGAAATAATATTATCATGTTATAATATAATATGTATAGATTGGTATATTTAAAACGGTTTTAGTCAATAATCAAGCTGTCAAATATAGGCATCGGAAATTGTTGATTAATCAATGTATTAATTTAAAAAATCGAGTGTCACCGTCAATGTTCTGTAAAAAATTGAAATATATAGGTAAAGTCGTTGAAATCGTGAGAAATGATTGTTGTCCAAAAACTATTTCTCTAAACTCAATGGTTTGGTAAGGAAATAACCAATTAATTCGTTTATAATAATTTATCGATATATAATTTTTGTATTCTGATATCTTTGATTCAATCTACTCCTATTTATTTCTGCAATATTTACGTTTAAGTTTTTCCCAAAAATAATTTAAGTAAATCCATAACTATTACATACATGATGACCTTAAAAAGTTTTTTTTTTTCCATATCCCCATAATCAACCCCTGAAATTAACCCCCATAATCAAAACCTTTATGAATACGTTGTGTCAGGAATGTTATGGATGCGAAATTTTAAACATTTAGGAATATGAATAAAGGAAAAACATGGTAATAATTTTTAGTCATCTTTATAGTATAATCAAATTTTTAGTATGAAAATTTAAAATTTGGTGCATTATATTTAATAAAGAGCAATGTCGCTGTCTTTTCAGGTTCCATACTGTTTCCTAGAGGTTCATAGATTAAACAGCTCCTTGTGCATCGATTTTAGATGATTCCTCAAAGACGTGGTTATTCGGCCCTTGCGAGAGTATGTTTCATGGCATATTTTATACTGAGATTTATCTCGGACAAGCCCACCTAGTTTACAATAAGACTAAATCACACTTTGCGCCGATGATGGCAATGTTGGTTCACTTATCAAATAGATTATTCAAGACGAAACAATCAAACAATAAATGGATGCTAAAATTAATGCGAAAGTTCTGCGATGGCGGATGCGGATGTGAATATCCTCAACATCCTTGCTTTGCGTATACAATTATAGAGCCATCACATTCTCTATGTGCTAAAGTTATTCGAATTGTTTTAGAGAATTGTCTGTTGACGACAGACGTTGACAGACGTAAGTAAGAACATCGAAGTTATTCCATAAATGTCTAGATTATAGATACCGCCCGAAATCTTTAGAACATGGTGGAAGTATTTATAACCGTTTTAGTTTGTAAATACGTCAACCTATAGTATGAATATGTTGCATTAAATGTGTTACACATACGTTGAGCATTGAGAAACTCACATCAGAACTTTATCATTACATTGCATTTGAAACAATTGAATTAGATACTTTGCTAGATAAAATATTTTTAGTAATAACATTAAATATATGGAACGATGCGTAAAACATGGAACAAGCATAATGGAGTGACTCAGGAAATTTTTATTTACACCTAAAAAAAGAGAGTTTTGAATCACAGTTTATATAATGTACATTCCCGTTAATCAAAATTGAACATGAAGTTGAAATATTCTAGGGTTTATTGTACGTAATATTATACATACATTTAGTAATATGTACGCTAGGGTGTAATTTTTTTGGTTCAACTTTTATGAACGGCAGTGTATGTTTTCATTAATTTCCCCTTATAGGTAAGTTAAATCAATCGGTCCGAAAATCTAAATAAACATTTTCACCATATCTCCACTTTTTGAGGTCCCCAGAGTTATACTAACAACATTTTTTAAACAGATGTTTTCAGAAATGATATCGACTTCATTGAGGTATCAATCGAAGCGTGTTCACGTCAATATGACTGAAAGGAATTTTTTCTAATTCAGTCAAAAGGAAACTGGAGCATAGGAGAAAGGCAACAACACGAAATTTCAACAACTCTCTTAATACTAGTTGTGTGAGAAAATTTATAGTAAAGTTGTAGTAAATAAAATTTACAACAATTTTTCTACAGATAATTTTTTCTGTAACTCTAAATTTACACAAATATTGCAGATTTTATGTTCTTGAATTTGTAAATTATCGACAGTGTTTCCAAAAACGATTTTGCACAAATTTGTTAAAATTTTTCATCATTAAAAGCTAAACGAAAAGTATTCAGATAAAAAATGAAATACTGCAAAGTTAATGTGTGCCTCATGGGTTGCACTTCGAAATGTAGCCCTTTTGTTTAGCAGTACATATCGAAAACTCACCACTGTAGCTCTTTTTTTTCAAAAGTTATATCGTTTAAAAGTTATATTTAATATAAATATCGCCAAATTTTTCGAGTAGTAATATCACAGACACCTATGCCAGCCCAAAACTCCTTAAACTCGTCCTGACGCTCGACCGTGCTCTAGATCTCAGAGAAATGTAGTTTCTAAGCCTGCGAATCAACAAGATCTAATTTGTGGGCAAACATTCCTTTGTTTGTATGGATTATGTAACACCGTGTACGGCGCAGGTTGACAATATTAATCACAGTCATAATATTTGCCCATATCCTTCGCTTAAATTCAAATATAAATAAATGCAATATTTCACTGTTACTTATAACCGTATTAAATGTATGAAAGTACCCTTTATTAAAATATTGATGAATAAGATTATTAAAAGTATGAGAAAATCTTAAAACATTTTCGAAAATACACAGGAGGTTAATTTTTAGTGAGGCTGTGTATGTATGTACATATGAATATACATAAAAGCAAAGAAAATGTGTTGACGTAAAATATCTTTTTTCCAAATATTAAACACATTGTACTTGGGGTTAATTAAATTTATATATGGAATTTTATTCATTTACCTTTTTACTTCTACACTTTTACTTTTCCCCCAATTTTATATAATTCAAATGCGTTAAATTTTATGACGATTTATAAATAAGAGGCATCATATATGTGTATATACGTTATACAATGAAAGTCGGATATAACGTCTACCTACAAGGACTTATTCATGATAGTAAAAACATGATTAATCAGTAAAAACAGTGAACACTTATGAATTGAATAATCTCTCAAATCTGAGATCCGTTCTATCCATGATCATATGCATAAAAAATTTTAGCAAATACTTAGCAAAAGCTTTTTTTTCAAGAACAATACCCTGAAATTAATTAAGAAAATAGCCACAAAACAGTTTTTGTTCCTAATTAAATGGAACAAAATGATTATTATAAAGAGATTTGTGTAACTAGGGTTGCAAGATTGTGCTACTTTTCCCGAATTTGGCTATTTATATGCTTGAGCTACTTTTAGCGAATTTCCTAATAGAGCTATTGGTCCCGTACCGAAGTCAAAATTTCGGAAAAATTTCTTCAAATATCCATCGATCCTACCTAGTAGATGTCAAAAATCACCATCTGCGAATATCTAGTGACACTGTTGATGATTCTTCTTCATCTACATGACAGTTTCTGAGGAAACAGATTTCGTTTTCGAAAACTCGCTAAGTTTTATCTATCGTCTCCTGGCAGCAGCGTCTATGGTAAGAGGCTATTTTCAAAAGCAGCTATTGTCTATGAAAAAATTGTTTTTATTCATCATATTTTACAACTGTATTTAAGTAATCATTTGTTATTAAAATAGATTGATTTTTTAGAAAATGATAAAAATTTGATATTCGGCTGAATATTACACAGTATTCAACCAAATGCCGAATGTAAAAACAATTGTTCATAAAGGTAGAATACCGAACAGTAGGCGAATATTTGTGTCATCTCCAGCCAAAATATTTATGTTTTCAAATTTTTTTTTAAATTGTTATTTTTTTGATACTAAAAAAATAATTTTTGCAATTTACAATGCTTTTCGAGATGGTTATCACTGTAGTTAAAATGTGTTGTAGTTGTTTTCAAAACATTTACATTTCTGAAATTTATTTGCTAATAAGCTTTATTACATATAGGTAGTCGTATGTGTTATACAAATTCATTTACAAAATTATATTATTAATAAATTAATTATATTATATATATTGTTTCATGTAGGAAGTAATCTAAATATATTTATTTATATCTGGAAATACTTTATAAAATTCATAATTAATTATTTTATATGAAATATGTTTGAACAAATTTCAATACTATAATGATATAATTCCGTTTCTAACAATTCAACATGTTTGTCTTTTACATCGTTTCCGTTACAACATTCCGTTACAGATATATGCTTGAATATTTTCGTAAAGATAATCGAAATGCTTAAGATATCAACTAAAGATTAAAGAGGAAATTTCTGAAATATCTTAAATACACTTTTTTTTCATATAAAAATTTCAATTTTATTTTCGACGTTGAAAACAGTACCTGAATAGGGTGACCTTTATTTTTCAACTTTATTAAATTTTAGTACCCACCTCTTCCTATCTTGTTTGAATAAAAAAAAAACTATTGGACAACTGCGAGGCGACTCTCATCTACCATTTGGAATTTTCATAGCTGTAGGATATTTTCGAAAATTACAATTTTGCTACTCCCAACCCCTAATATATTATGAATCAACAAGAAAGAGCGATATGTGCGAGTATATTCTAGCTCAATCGGAGAGCCTCATCGAATTATTAAAAATTCTTTCTGAGCGAATATTTGCACATATATTTCTTGTTGTTGTCTGAAATAAGATAGGAGACATGGAGCTAAACTTTTAGAAAATTGAAGAAAAGTTAATATCTCTCTTTCTGGATGAAAATTTTAATGCTTCATGGTCGATGAGGGTCACCTCGCCACGATTGAGCTAAAATTTTGCATATATTGCTTTTTTTTTTATTAAAACCTAACCTGCATATTACAACACGTTATATTGTGCAATCTATATATAAAGCTAAAAATTTGACTTTGATGAAAGTCACAAAAAAGCCAGGTTGTAACGCCACTAGTATGAATTTGAAATATCTTTTGTTACGCATATATTACAGTTGCGGACAGTTATGAGAACCTCTTATCAAAGATTTACACATGATATCCTTATTATACAGGAAGGGTGTCTTGCAAAACGTTTAAACAGCATTTTAATGATAGTAACGCATGTGTATTGAAGTAGGAAAAAGGTGGTAAAATCAGACATTTTAATAATTTTTTATACATTCGTGTAATCTAACGTGCAATGCTTGAAACCTATACATGCGTTTCTAAATATCAAGTGAAATTTAATCTGTTATTTGAATATAAAGAGTTTTAATCGAAAGCTTTTTTCGAAAAACGAATGATTAACTATATCAGCACAAATTAACTATAAAATTTTTAAAATGACATAAACTTTAGTGGCGAACTGTACGTATAAAAAAGTTGTTTGGGTCAGGAAAATTTATCATGGAAGAATGATAAAATATTTTTAATTCGCGGAAGTACACCTAATAATTATTTTACGAGTCAAAATTAATTCAAATTAGCTACAGATATTAAATATGCTACAGAAAAGCATATTTAGAACTTATTTTATTGCCTTAACATTAATATAAGACTAAGACTGAGGTATAAGACTGAGTTTGTATGTCTCTAACCAAGTAATCATAATTATGTGTATATCCTAACAAAGATAATAATAATGAGTCTTCAGTATGGGAATTAGTCAGGACAGAACGTTGTTTAGTCTTTGTTAATAATGAGTATGAAAATGCCGATTCACACAGGTATGTAGACCCGAAACAAGAATAAATATAATCGCTGCATCTATACTAATATAATAAAGCTGAAGAGTTTTTTGTTTGTTCGTTTCTTTGTTTGAACGCGCTAATCTCTGATACTACTCCAAATTTAACGCGGGTGAAACCGCGGGGGATAGCTAGTTTGGTGATATTGGGATATTTTCCTCGGTTGACGTATTACCTAAAATATTAGTCATATTTTCTGACTTGTAACATTAAATCAGTTTGTAAATTTACAATTTCTTTTTTTTATACGTCTTTTGCTCCATATGAAATATTTTTGCCATTTTTTTGGCTCATGCGCACTAAAATCATTTTCAAAACGAAAAGAAATAAATTCCACAGTTTCTTTATTTTTCAATATCTTGAAATTTTGCTTCAAATTCTTCAATTACTTTATGTCAAGACATCGCCAGCGATCGACCAAAATTGTTTTCGCGATCGGCCGGTTGCAACTTGTTAACCACCTCGAGTTGACCACCGATATATGTTGATATATTTTGCATAGAGTATATATACCAGTCCAAGTGGCCAAGGGGTCTAAGGCGTTATGTCTGCGCAGTATGTCTACTTGGAAACTGGGAGGTTATGGGTTCGAATCCCGACATCGTCAGTTTGTCAATTATTAAGAAAGAAAAAAAGAAGCGGTTAATTGACTAAACTGTCGGCGTATGGACAAGAACGAAGAAACCGACTATGCTTGAGAAGGTTTTCTGCAGTTTCCTTCACGAACTCCAGATGAATATCGCCATAGTTCCTATCATAGTCGGCTGCAGTCACATATCCTACCAATTCCTAGTCTATACACAAAAATTCCTTCCACTCCACTCACATCATCAGATCCTTAGGCATCACAATGGACCTTATGGTCGAAGTGTAGCCCGTCCAAGGCAGCCGCTAAAATCTATCTATCTATATGAGTATATGTTGAAAAATTTTCATTTAAAACAATGTTATGATACAAAAACAATTAAATTACCAAATTACACAACAAACTAAATATCATAAATACTAACTCACAAAAATATACGTCTGAAATGATATAAAAATACCATGACAGATAAGCACCAATAGGAAATGAGTATAACGGTTATAAAAACATTGTAATATAATATTTTACTTAAAAAGAAATTAAAAATTGTACACAATCTTAGTGATTTTGTTTGCATTTACAAAACATTTGTGTATCATCTTCTTTATTTAGTAAAGTGTTTTTCTAAGATTTCATTTTGTTACAAGTGTCACATAAACTTACTTGATGATAAATTAGACATGTGTAAAAGACGAAGAAAAACAGTCGTCGTCATCGGGGCAAAAAAATTAATGCCTATGTACACTCCCGTTCAAAAAAAAATGAACAGACCTGAACCGAATCAGTCTCTCACAATTTTGATTATTCTTGTAGTAAATGTTTTTGTTTACATAAATTGTTTACATGAATAAAAAATATAAAACTTCCATTTCTTTTTTTACATTTAAAAAATATACTACTTATCTTTGTTTATAAATAAATAATATATAGAGATTTATAAAAGTGAGGAGTTTTATGAAATGTAAGAAAATTAACATTTCAGGTCTGTTCATTTTTTTTGAACGGGAGTGTTTGTGTAGTAAACATACAAATACTTATATATTAACAGATCCACAGATAAAAATCATTGATCTTATAAGGAGTTCAGTATTATAAAAACCATTATTCATATAACCATAGCACCACTAATAAAATTCAAATTAAAAACTACGCTACGTAGGAGCTGCGTCAACTTAACTTAACGAAAAATAAATACAGAATAAATTTCATATCTATCGGATAAAAATTGTGATCCCTAGAAAGGTTGCAGACACATTTCTATGTTTAAATATATTTTCCATATATTTATAACCTCTCTAGCGGTCAAAATTTTAAAACAACCAAAATGAAATTTCGTATCTGTTATGCTAATGGTATTTGGAAGGCAAAGTTCGTTTTGAGTACAATGAAATTTGTAGATTGAGCGACTGCAGCCGACTTTGACAGGAACTATGCCGATATTCATCTGGAATTTGTGAAAGGAAACCGCAGAAAACCTTCGCAAGCATAGCGGGCTACTTTCATTTATGTCCAAACGCTGGTAGTTTAGTCAATAAACTGCATCATTTCAAAAAAAAAATTAATTTAATTGACAAACTGCCAGTGCTGGGAATCGAACCAGCAACCTCCAAGTTCCATGCAGAGGTCCTTTAACAGCTCGACCACTCAGACAGGTAAATATATATCTGTTTTTCTAAAATTATAATTTAAATATAAAGAAATATTTTAATTTTCAATCTTAAATCGTAAATATTTCCGTAAGTGGAAAGGGGTCCCAGTAAGGAAAGTGGGGCTTAGAGAATGAAGAACAATACAGAATATCTCTCTTAATATTAGAAAAATAGTAAAATTAATTTTTAACTTACTTTCTATTTACACTATGTTTAATTTACATCTTCGTATCATAGATCCCACGAGTATGAGAGAGTACATATGTACATATACATTAAGCAATGTGTATGAGAAGGAGGTCTTATATGTTTGATGAACAAGCATATTTTTCATAACTGTTCGAGTGGTCACTAACCACTCAAACCTATAAGACCTCCTTCTCATACGCATTGCTAAATGTATACATATATACTCTCTCATACTCGTTATGAATATTATTCACTATTTTGAAAAATATTCTTGTTTATCAAACCTATAAGACATCCTTCTCATACACATTGCTTAATGTATATGTACATATGTACTCTCTCATACTCGTGGGATATATGATACGAAGATGTAAATTAAACAGACGGTATATTTCTCCTTATGTATATAGAGAGATACTGATTATTCTTTTCGACATCTAATAGGTAGGATCGGTGTCATTTGAAGAAACTATTTCGAAATTTTGCCACCGGTACAACATCAATACCTCTATGCAGAGAAAATTCGTTAACAAGTGCAAAATGTACAACTAACTGAGTTACATGTTTAAATATCATGTATAAATAGAAACCCATATCTGTACAGACTTTTATTTACTTGACGGTTTTTGTTTTTTTTATTATCATTTCAAATTTTATAAAAATAACATTTATTTTTTTATTTCACATGTGTGTATGTTATTATTCTTTTTCTACCATATCTTTCTAATATTTCCACATCAAAACATTTCTTTTCTCCTCCGTAGCATGCCTGCCTGTGTACTAAACTTGACTTTTAATATTTTATTTGAACAGCGAATAATCATAAGCTATCATCGTTTTACTGATTTATTCTACTGGAAATTTAAAAGGTTCATTTTTTTCCTGTTTGTACTATATGATATAGAAGCTATGGTCTTTAGTAATGTTTTTTTTTATACACATTTAAATATTGTGATTTTTATGAAACCAAAAACTAAGATATATTAATATATGGACTTAGGAAACGATGTTTTAAGGACGTTCCAGCACTGTGTTAGGCAATCAGGATAACAAACCGGTTTGATTTTGTTATAGCACAAGTACATAAACACACATATACAACATATAGATAAAAACACTATTCACATATACAAAATAATGTTATTTTGAAAAAAATAAATAAATTTAAACTCTTATATTTCGAAAACAAAACGGCAACACACGATTTTTTTAAATATTTATATAATAAATATTTAGCTTTACTCTCCTAGTTTTTTTTTTTAAATTCTGTCTGTTGTATTTTTTCTAATACAACAGATAATATTTGGGCGGGCATGAAGTTTCACATGCTTCTAATGAGAGAGAGTGAGAGAGAATGATAACTTTGATATTAATTATCTCGCGTTCTAAACGGTCAAAAATTCTGAAACTTCGGGATTTACTAGAAAACATTTTTTTTAGTCTGTGAAAAATGAGCAAAATATGTCGAAAAGTGGTAGTATGCTGGAACATTCTTAATTGAATCGAATGCAATTGTTCGTGTATACATTTTCCGAAAACAAAAATATTCAATACGTTCGAATAAGTAATTTCCTATAAAATAATTTCCAACAATTTACCGATTGGTTCAGCGTTTTCGGCAACATAGGGCTGTCTGTGATCTTCTGCATGCTGGAAGACCTCGAGTTCGAAATGATGCGAACACTTCCATCATACGAGGTTCTCAGCAGTTGGTGATGTCTAGGCGGTCTTTGCAAAGAATTTTATACACGTTAAACCTTTTCCCATATAATATTCAATTGGTTCACGAGTTAAAACCGAATGATGCACAAATACGCATTCATTAAATAAATAACGTTACTTATGCGCTTCCCTATATAAGCGTCAACAGCACAATTTGTGTAAATTTGTGATTACAAAATTGTAATTTTATTTGTTAGATATTTGTTATGCCTAGTAGCAAAATAAATTAAACTTGGCCTTGTAAATTTTGATCAGTCTGCATTTGCTTATGATAAGCTCCGTATAACTATGGGCATATGTAAATGATAAGTGGGCATGATGAAGATTTAATTACGTTCCTTATAAATAAGTCTTAGAATTGAATTCGTACATTCTGTAACACGTTGTACTAGTCTGTAATGATAATAACAATAATAATAATAATTTCATAAATAATGAAAATAAAAATGTTTATATTGCTGTAAAGCTGACATTTTATATGATTTAAAAAACAAATTTTACTAAATAAGATGAGATGGATGTCTGAAACTTTAAGTAAACAACTTTGATCATAGTACAATATATCAAAATATGTATCATCAAACTTTTTAACAAAAAAAAAATCAATTTCAAAAAATAACATTCATTAATTAAGTAAAAAATCATTGGATGAAACAGAATGTTATCCATGGTTTATTTTTCACCATTTTTGATGTCAGCCCTTACCTTTATCGAAAGGAGTTGGTATGTATATATGTAGTGAATTTGTAGATTTCATGAAAAGGATTAAAAATTTCATGCCTTCTGCATGAAATGCAACCGCTTGGTGTAATCTCATGGTACCACCATTTGCATCAAATTTTTTACCATTTCATGAAGTAGTAAAATGCATCTTATTATGCTCTAACTGAAATTTATTATTTATTATAACAGTTTGTTCTTTTCATGAAATGATTAAACCCCGCTAAATTGTACACCGCAACAATGGGTTAAGCTTGAACATATCAGGACTGGAAGATATATTATATTTCAAAATAAATAAAAATTACTTTTGACAAAATACGAATGTAAATTAGTGAATTTTGATCGCGGTTAATGTTGTACACATACATTTAATGCTAAAAACTTATGGTTAAGAATCATCTTCTTAGCCTTACACTAGTCATAAAATTATGGATCAGCCTATCGTAAGAGACCAAAAAGTACCAAAAGCCTAATGACTACGAGTTCATATCAGCTCTTAAAGTAGCTCTTAAAGTAGAGCGACGACCTAAATATTCATCACATATTGTAGCAGTTATTACATATATAAGTGAATAATCCCCTAGAAATAATCAATTAATATATTCCATGTTTTCCACGTATACTCCACCAAAGGTTGGTTTGGTTCGGTATACAGTGTCTGCAGAAGGCTTTGTTAAATTTCATTCCAAAATCGAAGGAAATCAATAACTCGAAATTTTTTTTATTGCGTGAACTTTAATATCCGTTCAGTTATTCCTCCAAGCTGTCTAAAAGTCAGTACAATACTAAGATAACGCTTATGTTAAGATGTCAGGCGCCTCTATTACATTCTTTGGTTATTCTATGTAGAATTCCTCCGTATATATGTAATTTTATAATTTAAGAAACAAAATCAATCAACTATAGAAAAATTGCATAGCATTTTTTTAGAAATTCTAATTTCCTCCAGCCCTGATGTATTCAAATTTAATCATTTCATGATGTGCAAATGTGTTTGGCCATTTCATAAAAAAACAACTGTTTAGTCTCATATAGTGGAATAATAACAGATTCCAGTGAAACCAGAATAATGTACTCCTCTTAGATAGTGGAAACAGATTACACCAAACGCATGCATTTTATGAAGAGGGCATTTTTTTCATGAATAGACAATTTCAATTTTTTCAACAAATTTTGTTTTTTTTATATTTGTATTTTTCACATTTGATTGCACTTTGGCATCATTGCAGTTTTAATGTATTGCTATATTTACTCATCATTAACCAGCCAATTAGCCGCGCTTGTAAAGACGTTATGTGTATTTGAAACTGGGAGGTTACGAGAACGAAGTAACCGGCAATCATTGTGGAGGTTTTCTATAATTTCCTTCACGAACTCCAGATGAGTATCGGTATAATTCCTATCAAAAGTCGGCTGCAGCCGCACATCCTACCAATTTCTGGTCTACACACAAAATTCCTTGTCCTCCACTCATATCCTCACATCCTTAGGCATCACAATGGACCTTATGGTCGAAGTGTGTCCCGTCCATCATTAAAACTTTGATCTAAAACATTGTTTTCTGATTGATTATACAATTTTAACGAAAAATATCCCGTGATCCAAAAATAACTTTTGATATGAGAAAATGTTAAAAGTAAAAATACCCATGGAAAAAATTCTACACATTTTTAATTTATAAGAATCGATCACTGCCAGCTGGTTGTTTAGTTCATTAAACGGAGTATTTTCCTAAAATAACTTTCCAAACGGAAAACGTACTACATATATTTTTAAGATACAATTGTTACGTATTTTAAAGGATAAGATACACTCGACAAACAGAAATAGGATATGTAGTTTAGAAAACACATCAGTGTGTTAACCCTGCATTGAATTTTATTTGAAATATATCTCAAACAATTCAATTCCTATATCATAATTTTTTAGTACCCTTTAGAATGAGATTATCCTCAAATATTTAACGTATACAAACAAACCAACCATGTTATAAGCTTTTAACATTGTATAGAGCAGGGTTCCTCAAACTGTGTTCCGCGAATCACTGGTGCTTCGTGAGCAGTTGATAAGAGTCCCGCGAATAAATGGTAAAATAAAGCTTTTTTTTGGGATGTTTAAAGAATACTATTGCATAAGAGATTGCGTCATAAACAAAAATAAATACCTTCGTTAATATTGATTAGTTATGCATCCAATATTTGAACAAATCATTACATTTCGTTATGTTTCTAAGAAGTCATTAATCTGAAATTTCAATTTCAAAGTCGTAGAAACGAAATGTGGTCGCTGTCCAATAACAATATATTGGTAAGTGTTACACACAAGAAATTATAATTAAACTTTCGATTATTGTACACTGCAGGGCAAGAAAAGGAGCGCTCATTTTTTTGTCAAATTTTATAATTGACTAGCTGTATCCGGCTTGCTTTGCAGTGCCTCTTTATCTTTCTAAGTAGGTACAACAGGCATCAATAGTTGATGTTAATTTTTAAAATTTTATAATTGACTTGTGCCTTATTGATTCGGTTTTCGAAAAAATGATTCGGATAAAAGTTGTTCATTAATAAATATAGTAACAACTTTTATTCGAAAATTTTTTTCGATCACGAATGAAAAGGGCACAAATCACCTATAAAATTAAAAAAACTAACATCAACTTTTGATGCCTATTATACACATATAGCAGGCCGCTTTGCATCAAGTATTACTTCGCCTTATGCAACGCATTGAGACTATGGTAAGTCTATAAATTTTGTAAATAATTTATTTCCAAAAGTTTGTTAATGTGTTTTTAAAGAAACTATAAACTTTTTTAGATCTGTGTTGGTTATAACTTTGGAAAGCTCAGATAACGGCTATAACTTTGAAACGGTTTGGAATTTTGAATTTTATTTATCAGACACCTTCGTGGGTGCGCCCATATCAACTCACCGAGTCGATCAAGTTTCATCGTAATCTGATGAATGGTATAGGAACACATAGAAGACAAACAAACGAACGAAAGAACCAACAAATATGCATTTTTATATATTAGATTTGTGCCTTATTAATTCGGTTTTCAAAAAATGCTGCGAATTAAAGTCATGATCATTATAAATTTACAAAAAACTTTACAAATAATTTTCAACGCAACAATTCCAAATAGTTTTCCGAAAACTACATTAATAAGGCACAAATCAACAATAAAATATTGAAAAATGAACACTACTTTTGTGGCCATGTGTACTTGATATCAAGAAAATTTGATCTTAAAAAATTCCTTAAAATTGAAATCATTATTAAATATACGTAGGAAATAAACAATTGATTTCATCTCGATTAACTTTATAATTTATGATATAAAAAGTTTTTTTCTCAAATAATACGTTGTCAATGATTATTTTTGAATTACATACCCTTCAAAGTAAACAAAGCGGTCCGTGAAAATTCCTGGATTCTCAAAGTGCTCCATCAATTTGGGAACCTCTGGTATAGAGATATGTTTGAAAAGAATACACAGACTCACTGACAGTTTTTCACTTGAAATATCTATTATGGGCAACCTATTTCAGTTGTAGGCTACCTATCTATCTACCTTTGCTGTAGTATATAAATAAGGATATATACCACATATTTAAAACCACAACATTACATATCAAACCACCAATAACTAAGTACTGTAATATTATTTAAATTCAGATAATTATTTTAATTATTATTAGTTCATATTATATATAAAGAATGGTTCGTTCGTTCGGTGATGGTGGATGTTGTTTACCTGTACCTGTAAATGTAGCGTCCCACGTTATTCATGTACATCAAAGATGGACAGTAAACAAGTTATCTTGGAATATTGAAGTTTCAAAAAACTATAAACAAAGCAAGGAAAATTTCCTTCACGAACTCCAGATGAATATCGGCATAGTTCCTCTCATAGTCGGCTGCAACCGCATATCTAACCAATTCCTAGTCTATACACAAAAATTACTTCCACTCCACTCACATCCTTAGGCTTCACAATGGACCTTATGGTCGAAGTGTAGCCTGTCCAGGGCAGCCTCTACGATCGATCTATCTACCTAGCAAGGTAAGACTGCCTTAAGGTATATTTTGTAAAAATTAGGACAATCAACAACTAACTAACCCATACTACAAAGAAGCCATCCTGTACAATAGACAACATAGGACAACAAACAAGGTTTGTAATGTAATATTAATAACAATATCTGTGATATAGACACAACAGAATGTGTTGTGTTTCTCTGTTAGAGAAACACGTTATAATCCTAACTAACCCCTATAATACCTAGTCATACTGTAGTCTGCCGTATATCTATATACTATACATTGAGTATTGTACCATATAGATATACATACATGTACAACTATACACTCTCTTTAATATAAACTATAATACAAAACCTAATAATATACTAAAAATTATTCATAAAGGGAATGTGAACCAACAACAGAATAGACAACAGCATACATACAAACACACAACCAGCCATATTGGATTATTTCTATAAATATTATATAAAATAGTTTACCAAAATACAATTCATAAATGGAACAAACAACAATGAAACCATAGACAATATGCGTATTTAGTATAAATTTACATGATGGTCTCGAATTAGTTGATATATTCAGTGTAAAAAACAGTGTTGCCAGAATATTTTGATAAGAAGTGGTCTACCCGCAGCGCGCATGTATTCCCAAAATAGCCCCCGCAACGAGTATATAGTCCCAAACAAGCTCCGTCGTCCGTAAGAAACTTAAGGCGGGATATTTATAAGGCGGGATATATACAAAAAAACAATCATTTATTATCCCATAAGAGAAAAATATTTCAACATTTAAATTATAAAGTTTTTTTTTTATTAATTACAATTTTTTCTTACAATGACTAATTAATAAGTACATTTTAAGTATAATGTCGTTTCTTTTTCGAATATACGCTACCCTAAAATACTAATAGACCTTTACCTTTTTATTTTAAATTACGATTCGTGTTTCTTTCGGAATGAATGTCAAAAACTTAATGTGCAGAAATGCATAAGCTACATATAACTTATGCAGTTTCTAACATTAATTTCCAATATATAAAGATAGTACAGAGATCAGTGACTTATTCAAGTCGCAAAACCCTCGCCAGCAACATTGTCCATTGTGAATGGTGTACATAGTTATCAAACCATCAGAGCAGGTAGTCACGATGTAGTCATTCGTATCTACTCAAAAAGTGAGTAGATACGAATACCATGTTTTCAGAGTTTTCAGAGATACTGAAGCTAAACTCTGTAAACAAAGATAGTATAGAGATCATAATCATCTACTTATTTAAGTCCCAATTTTATGTAAAACTGAAACTGTCAAGGAGCTAACGATCACAATTTATATGAACCACACTGAATGTAATTGGACAGAAAAGACCGAAAATATACCTAAATCCAAAATATATTATTTAATAATTTTAGTGTGTGTTTATTTATAAAATATAATATCTAATGTTTAAATGGATGTTGTGTGATCGTTAATGGGAGTATTAGGAGGATTATGCTGATTTTTTAGAGAGTAAATATCTATTTTTCATTATTATCTCAATTGATAATGATATGATTTTACCCCCTATATGCAGACTTTAACGTAGTATATGTAACAAATATAAAAATTAAGTGTTTTATCTCAAAAATACCGTTTTAGATTTTTTCCTATATAGGATCGCGTTTACTAGATCTTTTCGCTATACCATTTTTAATCTAAGGCTTGTGTGTTTGTGCTTAACTAGAATATATCCAGAATGAGAAGAGATTGAATATCACATAGCACAGTAGTGCTTCAGCTCAAGTTTCAGCATGGACGCCTACAGTATACTATGTTTAACACGAAGGAGTAGAGACAGTTTTTATGCCTCTGTAACTAAGGAACCAAAACAGCAATGGTCAAATTTAAAACGTAGCATGAGAACTACAATCTAACAGTACCAAATTTCAAAATTACAGCTTTAATAGTTTCTCAGATATTTAAACCTAAAAATCGACATTTTGGTGACTCACTCACTGACCATCATCAATATTCTAGGGTACTTCACGTTGTTCTAGAAAGTTGATAATTATGGTAAGAAGATAGATCTTAGGCTGAAACCAACCAGAAAAATCTGAAAACCAGAAACCTCCCCCCGTCTCCGAGAGGGAACGATAATTACTACCTCGAAAACGGTAAGAGGTAGAAGAAAAGTTTGAGAACAAAAATTTTCATTTTTTAAAAACAAACAACTTTTTTTCATAAAACTTTTGTCATAACTTCTGTTCAAACATTGTCAAGTATTATGCGATGTCTCTGTAGCCACTCAAATGACCAGTTTTAATCCGATCAGAATGAAATTTGGTATGCGAGGTGATTTTGGTTTTTCAAAGGCTAAGTTCGTTCATGGACAAAATTGGACAAGGAAAACGGGGAGGGTGGTGTAGAGGGAAACACAAATTTGGAATATATGTCGCACATCGAAAAATGTTTAAAGAACAAAGTTATAGAAAATTAATTTTGCTACAATTTCATTTCTTCTGTTTTACTATTTACCGAAATATTTACGATTTAAATATTTTCTCGCCAATTCATTGAGAAAATATTGAACTATTAACTTCTACGACGACTGATTTAAGAATAGTCGAATCAGTGGCACCTAAACAGAGGTATGTTTCGGCTAATTTTTGAGATTCAATTTAGTTTGTTTTTGCTTATTCCTAGTAGGTTGATCATAAAATACATTAAATAATCACCCTACGAAGTTTAGTATATTTTTACACCTCCGACATGTATAATCAATAGTATACACATAACAGTCACACAATGTTTGAGCTGATAGTGAAAAATCAGTGATAAAGTCAATATTAATACGCGTTTTAATTTTCACCAAAATATACAAATCACACTTACAACTCATTTATTATCATAAAAATGCCTTTTACAATACTTGATTTTCGAGATACAAAACTACGAGTACATGTACAAAATAAAGTGTGAATTGTCACCATATAAACTTTCCCATTTTATCATGCTGCCTGCATACAGTGAGTAAATTAATTTATTTGAATTTG
Organism: Nineta flava; assembly: GCA_963920215.1. NCBI lineage: Eukaryota > Metazoa > Arthropoda > Insecta > Neuroptera > Chrysopidae > Nineta > Nineta flava. Next base: position 106,376,236 of record OY986041.1, on the reverse strand, counting down.
TAATTTACACTACATAACTTAACTGTACCATAGTATAAGAATGCAATTTCTTGAATTTAGTAATTATCATTATTATCATTATTATTATTATCATTATTATTATTATTATTATCAGACTTTGTACTTCTCTATAATGGTTAATAAACTATGATCATCACATAGAGTATGTGTATATAGGTATATATAGTAAGTTTGTTCTTCGCATAAAGTCAGCATAAAATAATATTAATTGTATGTAAGACTACATACAGGGTAAAACAGTTTTTCATGAATATGTCATCACAGATACAAAACCTGAGTGTAGGCGTTAACTCTGTTCACGATAGATGTTTCATTAACATGCTTTTATTAACTTGACCTGTATGTGTCTATCTATGTATGCATGAATGTAAACGAATTTTGTAAGTGAATATGAAATTTTACAGACGTATTAATATTAAGAACCGGTGACAGGTGAAATAAAAATTTAAATCAATGAATAGCCAAAATGCAAATTTGCATATACAGTTTATAGTTTCTATGGAAATGTCCTCAACAAAACTTTCATAAAAAATGGCATTTCAAACTGGTAAAATTGAGAAAAAATTATCATTTGACATAAATTTCCTATGCTTGATACATACTTTCTTTGATAAAGTACATACTTTTACTAATAAAGAATGAAACAATCACAAACAAATAAAATTTTAAAACACTAAAAAAACATGCTTTTAAAGGAACTAAAAAATGCAAAATAATTGAATAATCGAAAATGTGAAACAGTTATTTCGGCGTGTTAGACCGACGTTGGCCCGACGTCGTTTTCTTGCCACGCAACAAGTTCATAGTTCATATTACATATAACAAATCAGTTTTAAAAAAGATGCTAATAGATGGCGGTACATATACAGGTTCAAAAACTTATTCATAGGTGGGCAATTCATATTTTCTATACAAAATTGTTAATAATAATAATAGTTTAATGATTAAGAAATTATATAATTTTTAATTTTTTGGTATTATAGTATGTATTTTTTAAATGAAGAATAATTTTTTATTTTCAATCTGAATATTTTGTTTTTGATTATGCCAATTTATTTCCTTTAATAAACCATCCTTTCAGGAATATGTTCTATACAAAATAGTTTCAATGTTTCACAACGCCGGGCTTCGCCGCGACGGCTTAATTAAAAAAAAAATAAAATAGTAACAGAATAAAATGATTGACAACAAAATTAACTTTAATGTAAACAAATGCATGGGGTACTCTCTACTCTTGTAAAAGTATAGCCATTATGACGACGTAAGTGGAAAGCAGTCCAAGTTTTTGTTTACATTAAAGTTCATTTTGTTGTCAATCTCTTTATTCTATTTCTATTTTAAATTATTTTGCATTTTTAAGCCCATATTCCAATAAAAGCATGTGTTTTTAGAATTTGATTTTCAGTAATGATATCGTTTGATCTTTTTATTGAATAAATATCACATAGAAACTATATAATATGGTCAATTCATGAATACTGTTACACATTGTATTCGACACTAAAACTAAAATGAAATAACCAAAGATGCAAAAGATATTACAGAAGAAAGCTCTTACTTAATTAATGTGTATTTTCATTACTGCATACAAAAAGCATTTCTTATAATTCATTGAATTCATTGTGATACGAAGAAGAAGTTGTTAACTGAGATTTTAAAATGGATATATTCTATTGAAATATAAGGACCAAGTTATGTGTATGATTGCAAATTATTTCAATCTAAGCTTATACGATGATTAAATTTTGTTACAATATTTGTTTGAATTTAGAATACCGCAAACGTATATATATTAAAAATATTAATTATTGTAAATAGTAGTAGAAAAAGACGAACTTGAGTAGATCATCTTGAGTAGAATAATATATTGTTAAATACAATTTTAAAATTTATTTCACACTACTAAAATTTTCAAGAAAACTTAAAATACTTAAAAGGTCTTTTAGATCTTTATTAACACAATAATTATTTAACACGGCCCATATTATTCTATGGAAAGGTTTTATCTGCATCGAATTTTGCTCAATAACAAGAAAATTTTATCAATTAATTTAATCTTTAATTTTAACAATTTTCATCAATGTTACAGTGTTTTCAGAAAATTCGTTACATAGGAGTTGCGTCAACTTAGCGAATTTCCCTAGAATACATAGATTACTCTCTAGCGGTCACATTAGTCTGATCAAAATGAAATATTGTCCTGGCACGAATGACGAAAAATAGTAAGGAGAAAATAATAGAATAGAAGAATTTGTATATCAATTCTCAAATTAGAGGATTTTCACCATCCTATGACAAAAAACAGAAATATATTCATTAAGCCTAAATTGTTAGAAAATTCATTATAAATATTGAGGAAAAAAACTAACAAATTATTATCAAAGTCCTTGAGACAAAAAATATTGTTCTATTCCCAATTGGCGGTCATAAATAACATGGGTTTTTTGATAACAATCTATTGTCAAATATTTCTACTCTAATATAAATATTATACGCTCTTGAAAATATACACCAAACATTCATTTGTTTTATTTGTAGTGTTAAATAAAACAAACTACAGGATGTATTACAAGATGTATTTGTTTCATTGTAGTTGTATACAAACAAACCAACCGAAGACGGGTCTTCTATTTGTTGGTATATAACCAAAAACATATACCAACCGATAGTCATGTTTTCTAATTTACAATTTTAAATAAATTCATTCCACCCACCCAACAAATTCATTTTAATAACACGACTGTTGTTCGTCGTTTTCAAATATAGTGCAGAATGTGCACGGCAAATATTTAAAAAAAAAATGTATATGGGCTATTAGTGATGCAACGATAAATATTCTCTTAGCATTTAAGGTATGTTTTCGGCAGTGCGACTATCACGATGATCCCGAAAAGTTCTTTAGAATTATTGTATATTTTAGTCTTTTAAATTGAAATACCTAAATAAGAGGGCGGCAAAATTTTATTCCGCCCTGGACGGCTGACACCCACGCTACGCCACTGATTTTCTATAAAGCTTTTTTGAGTCGTTATCGATGATCGTACGTCTTGAGCAGTCGTTCAGTAGAAGGGTGAATGTAATCGTTGCTAACGTTTTTGTTGTGAGAAGAACACATGGATCATGCCTTCTTCATTTTCTGATACGAATGATGAAGCATTCCTCAATGTGGCAGCTGTTATAAGCTTTCTAAGGACCTTGTGTAATAAGCAAATGTTTAAGACTTTGTCGTTAAATATACGGATGAACTATTAACCACAGCAACAGGATGATTCTTGCACTTATAGACCTCATACACATATCTGATCAAGTATTGTTTTTTAGCTAAAGGTAGCAACTACGGAGCAGTGTGGTGAAAAGCCATATCGATCTACAATGATCTAGCTTCACCAGCTTTTTACCTACATCTCAATGATACATTTTCTGGCATGAAGGACTTAATCAAAACCTATTCACATACCAAAAAATACTATCCTTAATTTGAATTTCATTATTTCATAATGAAATCCGACAAACTCATAATTTGGAGATGATTGATTGAGTATAGGCGCAGTTGAACTAACCGCACCATCAAAAATCACCTTGCTTTGGAAAAAGTAACCATTACAGGGATTTATCTATCACTCAAAACTAGGAGCACATTGGACGGAGTATTTCAACATATTTTTTACACGACCTGAATTCGAATAGTAATACACTTACACTTCCACCATGTGGATAGAATAAATTTTTAAATAGATCGATATTCAAATGAAATCGTATAGCGTGGTTGTCTAATGACGTGATTTCCATTAAAAAAAACTGGAGACCAAATTGTCAAAAATCTTATCCAGTTCGTGAAAACTCTTTTCGTATGGATCATTTTGCTTAACATGAAGTAGTTATTCTCCTATTAAAGGCGACTTAATTAATTTCGGTGTTATTTTAATTTTATATATTATTTTTTAATTTTAAATTCATAGAGTCGGTTTAGAGATGGCTAACATAACTAATTGGGCTATGTTACTGGAGTTTTCGTTTTCTAATTTTTTTTCTAAATTATTTCGATTTAAAACGAAGCTTCTTGTATAATTGCTATTTTTATGTTTACGCAGGTTTAATTATTGTAAATTTAATGTTAATAAATATTTTTAAATCGTAAAAATCATAAATAGGTTCGAAGAAAGTTCATTTGGAAAATAAATTCCAATGAAGTATGAGATCAGGTATTCTTACCTAGGTTCGAAACTATGCCCTTGTTTTCTATGAAAGCAAAAACGCTAGGCATAAAACGTTAGATAACAAAAATTAGACGTATTTCTTGAAAATTACTGTTGATTTTATTTACCAATCCAGGAACATAACAAAATAAGTTAAAGAAATTAAAACTTCTAGCCTATTGAATTATACGCTCGCCAAATAATTTTGAGAAATCCAAATCATACTCCAGACATTCTATCTCTGGTCGGTTACCGTTTAAAAAATGCATCTTTTAGAAATATGTAACTTAAGCCAAAAAAGCTTAAATGGCAACTGATGAATTGAAATTAATTGATGTAGGAATATGTAAATTTTGCATGATCCATTGCGAGTCCCTGAGTGTTTTTAAACGGTGACTTCCTCGACTCTAGAATCACATTAAGACATGTTTTGTCCATCACTTATAATAAATGTATTCCACTGTGTAATGATAAATGTTTGATACTGCACTACTATATTTTTAATGACATTCTTTCCCTGATGACGATTCTTGTGGAAAGTTTATAGAATACGCTGGTGATAATATCACCTCTATCATCCATACCCCAGATATCTTGTATATAGTTTACCTATACATTAAGCATACTTTACTCACTTACAAGTAGAAGAACGGGTGGTAGGAGTTGTGTTGAGACAATGTAAAACAGATATGTTTGTGAGGTTGTGTCTACCATAAAACAGCCTAAAACGGGAACGGAAACAGTTATACTATACACAATAATATTATAAACTAGTGTTGCAACGGGTTGTTCGGTTAGCTTTGTTCTACTAAACTTTTGTTATTGCATTATATAAAAAATACAGTGTTTTACAAAATTAACAAACAGTCTCGTCTACGTATTTTAAAAACGCTTTATATATTTTATTTTAAAATTGACTCCTTTCAATGGAATCATTTGTGATTGATTTCTAAATTTTAATAATAACAAATCATAAAGCTAATAGACATCACACACCTCCATGAACTTAGCAGCGCACTTTGAGTGGTCCTCTGCCAAACCCACCGAACAAGTTAGTTGGTCGTTTAACAAAGTCAACAAAATTTTAAAATTGGTCCAACAATTACCGACAAGTTTATTTGATGGGTTCGAGAGGGGACCGCTGAAAGTGTGCCGTCAAGTTAATGGAGGTACACCAAAGTTGGTGGGTGTGAGGTATTTGGACTACATGGGGTTATTTGGACGACAATAATCGTAAAATTTTTGAAAATATTTGTCACAATGTTTAAAACTTATTTTGTCCTCGAGTAAAATTTGTTGAAAATTGGATTCTTTGTAAAAATTGTTAGAACAACCAAACCTTTAAAACTAATACAGGGATCCAACGGAAACGAGTTCAAAAAATTAATTCTTAGATAATTAAGTCGTTTTTAAAACCAGTTACTGGGCTATACAGATTAAAATATGTTATTAGAAAAAAATATTTACTTCATAAGTGATTCGAAAAGTTTTAATGATGAAAAAAAATTAACTTCGTCATGTTTTTGCTACAAATTGTATACAAGAGTATATTTCATCAACTCCAGTTAAATGATACCTACCACGTATATATATATATATATATATATATATATATATATATATATATATATATATATATATATATATATATTATATATATATATATATATATATATATATATATATATATATATACATATATTTACAAAATAGAATAATGTCAAGTAATATCTAACAATATTATACGACACCTTCACCAAAATGTGAAACATGATATTACACATATTATACCATACAGCTGTTTGGCTTAAGTCGCCAGCACACAACAAACGGTATGGTATATGTAAACTGTTTCTTGTACATATTTTAAGACCAGAATTCTAAAACTTCTTCTATAAACCAGAATATTACATCACGATAATATATGATAATAAATATAAATATATCATTACTAGGCGATAGTCTACATTTACCAATATGTCATCAATTTTTAGCTACTGACAAAAAACACTTTTCACGTAGGTTCTACATAGATTAAATGAATTTTCTCAGAACAAAAAACATTATGAAAGTCAAATCAAGGTGATATAAATAGTAATATTATTAATAAAAAAATATTAATAAAAAAATAAAATATTTATCTAGGGTTATAAATAATAGGGTTGCAGACTATGATCAGGTAGAAAATTGAAATTGAAATCTACTTTTACATTTTTTATACATTTCTTTTGAACCCCCTGTATTTGAAAGTTCAAATTCGGTCAAAGACTGAGACGTGTGTGGGGGGGGGGGCTTAAAAGGGTAGGGGAACATTTGGAACATATCTTTTAATAATAGTAAAAGGGAAAATGTAATGCATCATTTTTTAGATACAGATTATAGTACATTAATATCGATGTTATCGATTAAACATATACATTAATATCGATGAATATTTATAAACGGGATACGAAATAAGAATATTGGTAAGGGTTATGAATATCATCGGAAAATAATAGCTTCTAATAGCGCTCGGAAACTAATAGCGCTACATTTTGGGATGTGACACAGGTCTAGTATTATAAAACTAACTATTGGGATCTCTGGTCAGGGGCGAAATTTAATATTTTAATCTACCATCACTAAGTTGTTCAACAGAATACGACCATGAAACGTATAGGCCGCAGAGTGCACCTACTAGCTTTAGTATATGATTTACCCACCACAGAGCATATTGCTAGAGTAATCCCCATAATATGTGAATTATATTGAGATATATATAATGTTCGAGAGTATCTGTTAACAAACCAGTCCAAGTAGCCGAGCGGTCCAAGGCGTTATGTCTGCGCAGTATGCATACTTGTAAATTGGGAGGTTATGGGTTCGAATCCCGACATCGACAGTTTGTCCATTATAAAAAAAAGGCGGTTAATTGACTGAACTTTCTGCGTATGGACAAGAACGAAGTAACCGGTTTTGCTTAAGAAGGTTTTCTGCAGTTGCCTTCACGAAGTCCAGATAAATATCGGCACAGTTCCTATCAGAGTCGGCTGCAGCTGCATATCCTACCAATTCCTAGTCTACTACTCACAAATTCCTTCCACTCCACTCACATCCTCACATCCTTAGGCATCACAATGGACCTTATGTGTACCGAAGTGTAGCCCGTCCAGGGCAGCCTCTACAATCTATCTATCTATCTGTTAAAAATCAGTATTTGGAATACAAATTTAGTGAAGATTATGGATTAAAAAAATGCCACATTTTTCTAGTTATTAAATATAATAATTAATAACTATATAACTATATTATAAATAGCTGTTAATTGCCTAAGTTTTTAATTTCTCTCGATTGCAAATTGATTATCTTCCACCCATATAATTTTTTATCAATGTTTATTATGTCACATTATTTATTTCAAAAGAAATATAAATTTTAGTATAACACTTCGATGGAGTTCTGATATTCAAACTTTTGAAGTATGAATCATAAATTCAAAAAAATTCAAATAAACTGTTTTATCACAAAGTATATTATTTAAACTTTATAAAATCAACATCTTTCATGAATATTTTTATAAGGATAGTCTGTTTATAGCATGTTTTCATTAGTGTCGTTTCAATCAAAACACGAATTTAATAACAGGAATGATCACTTAGATTTCATTAAAAAAATTATTTCGACTTCAATACAGATAGAAATTATAGTTGATTCCTTTTTACCCAATCTTGAAATATCAGGACTTGGTGTAAGTTTGTTTAATTTTCGGTGTATTAAATATTCCTTCTCTTGTATTCAAAGTTAGAGACTAATGTTATGAAACTTTATATGTAGCTCAATTTAAAATATCACCAATGGCATCAAAATATTTTGTTTAATAAGTTAAAATTAAAATTTACCCGGTTTGAGTGAAAATAGACCCGCCATATACATACTATTAAATGTTTACAGAAAGGGTGAACGAAAAACATTTCAGTTGTAAACATCTATAAAGACAACCATTGTTGGGCCTCCGGTTGTTAGGTTTTCTTTATATTCTGGAATATATTTCATATACCAATACAAACAAAATTATATTATTAACCGAGTGTTATACGTTAACTACCCCATCCAAAAATTTATATTTTTTCTAAGCTAGAGTAAGATTTTTAGACATAAAAGATAACAAAATTTCTTTAAATGTGCATAAATCCTACCTAGTATATGATTGCCGAATTGTCTTTTAATGTCCATCATTAAAAGTGTCTGTACGCCTTTTAAACAACTTTAACCTGTAATTTGGTTAACGTCGTAATTTTTATATTAAAAAGGCTCAAGCCAAAAAGGGGGTTTTGAGGGAGAGGGCAACTCAAAATTAATATTAGTTACTCTCTTAACATTAGTAAAATTTTAACATAAACCATTATTTACACAAATCATAATTCTTACGATAAGATCTTTTAAGAGATAATGCAAAAAATCGATTTTCGTTGACCTTAAACAAATTTTTTGTCGAGGGGGAATCGATGAAATAAATAATAAAACAAAAATTAACACATTTTTTCATATAAGTCTTTGTTTAAAATATGGTATGAGATCTTGTTTTAATCTTGTTTTAATGTAATTGACGGTTCGTTCGGTAGAAAAAACGTAGTTCTTTAAAATATAATTCAGTGCCGACAGCAGATTCGAACAAGAAAATTTGAAATTAATAAAAAAACAGGGTTTATATCAAGATCACATTTATGTGGTGCCTAATTTTTATTATCAGAGACCATTGACTTACATGCTTCATTGTATGGTAACTGCCGGTTTTAGAATTAACAAATGAAATAAATACACTTTTTTATTTTTCTGCGAATGTCGATTAACTTTCGAGGTTATTTCTCGTGTCACCTAATTATTTGTGTAATAAAATTTCAATGTTGTGGTGAGATACTTCCTCCTGATGGAAATGAGAATCTTATAAATTATAAATCCCAAGGTTGTACAAATTTGACGATACTTATAACAAAGTAAAATGATCTAAAATATTTACATTTAAAAGAAATTCGTCTTTCGACAAATTTTCTTAAGGTATAGTGTTTTCAAACATTGTTTTAGTAAAAATAAATGTTGTCAAACATCAACACACGGTAAAACTACACTCAAAAGGTATATCTTGTATGATTGTTGTAAACCTGAAACATAGTTTTATAGTCAAGAAACACTAAACTATTTACTACACAAGTAAATAAGTATACATACTACCTATAATAATAGTGAAACACTTATTTTAGAGAAACAAACACGTGTCCTTCAAGGTATAAATAACAAGTCTTAAAAGTTAAAACTTTGCATACCGAACCCAGCCAGCAATACCAAACCACTCACATCATAACCAAACCGTATCAGAAACAAGATTATATTAAGAGATCGAACATTGTAACGTGTACAATTATTTTACCTAGAAAACTATGTAATTTGGCGTTTTAATTCATGTTCTGGAAAATATCGACATTACAATTCACATTGCTGTTATCAAGTGCTAGTAGGGTATTGCTGTTAGTAGGGTACAACTTCGAAATTAATTTTGGTTTATATTAAATTCGAAATTGATATTATAAACCTTCGAAACGGAGAAAAAAGATATTTTTCACACTCTCTCATTATTTTTTTCTTTAAAATAAGAAAAATTAGAAATCGAATAGAAATCATACGCCATCCATCGTTTGTCTCGAAAACGATCACTCCGATATGGATGCAGATTTATTGGTAAAGTTACTTATGACGCCATAGTTACTTATGGCAGCTTCATTGAGGCTACATTTAAACAATGAGCTATAATTTTCGTAAAAAAAATTTACAAAATATTATATTCCTCACTACTCTGTTTCTAATTATTGCCACCAGATGTAGTAGCCCTCAGGAACAAACACCAATATGCAGCTTTAGGTAAGAGCCAAAATAATCCACATTTTGGGGACCTTATTAAATTATTTAAAAGAAGTGGATAAAATAGAAAATAGTTTTCTAGGAAGGATGCAATCACTAGTACCTGAATATAATAGTAATTCAAGTAGTATACAAATTATTACCTAATTCAATCCGAAAATTATCAAGAAAAACGATTAGTATTTACTTTCCGCTATTTTCTTCGTTAACTCGTTCGTCCGATTCGGATGCCAGAAAATTTTTAGAACGGTGTAAAGATATATTATCCAAGTAACTTGGCAACCCAATAATTATAATGGAAAGGGAAGATGAAAAATCTTCCCTCAAGTTAATTCCCTATTTTTTTCTTATAAATATTTCGCTAGCCCAAATTCATATCTAGAATGCGAATCAGTTCGAGATAAAAGCTTATTAAATATAAAACTTATTAAATATATGAAAATCTCACTTTTGTCCAAATTAAAATATTCTATTTGTCTGTATGCAAATAAGAAGTAGGTGAACTTAAAAGATTTTTATTCACTTTGTGTCACGTATAAATTTTTCGTACTAAGATGATACATTTTTATATCCAACTAAAATAAGAGAGAATAAAGCTTGAAAATATAAATTAGATAACATAAATATTAGAATTATTATAGTTTAGTAATAAAGAAGAAGATTCAATAATATTTATTTTTTTTTTATATCGATTCAATAATTGAATAAAGTGGAGAAAGCGTAAATAAATTAAAATTTATCAAAACCGTCTTTAATCGATTCCGAAAATACCTGACGAAAAAATATCCGTGACAAAACAACCAAACGACAAAATATTCACCTCAAAATAATCAAACGACAAATTAACGGACCATATTATATACAATTACAAATCACAGTATCCGATGGCGAAGAAATTATAGAATTTTGGACTATGCAACGATAAATTAAGGCAACCAATTGCCCAAAACCTCGGAGCCTCCACAAGGTATGGCAAACCGACTCACCAACTCGACCCGTAGAACTCGAGACGTGGTTTTTTGTCGCGTATATTTTCTCCTAATATTAGAGAAACTATTATACATTAATAATAATCCCAAAAATAGTCTTGTTCCTGGAAAGTTATTATTCTCCACTTTTATTGCAATAAGGAATTACATTATTCCCGTATAGTATATGATAACCTGCGAAAAATATATTATGTAATTCTTGGGCGTAATTTATATCTGTATTACGCCCAAATTTCATAGATATTAGAAATTTTTTGACAAGAGTCGAATAGGAGGAGGACAATAAAGGAAAATAATATTCACATGCAAGGTTATTTGATTTTAATAACGGAAATTAGTCCGAAAGATATCAAATAGGATTTCGAGGACAGTATCACTATATATCACTATAGAACATTGACAATATTATAATAAGCTATACGAGTCAATTTAGTTTAAATGGTAACTGCGGGGGTTTCTTATATTATTCGACAGTATTTTTTAAAGAAACTTTTTTTTTATTTTGTGCAAATTAAGCACAATTTTTTTTTCTATTTTGTATTCTAGGGCATTATATACACTAACAAATACGAAGACAGATCAAACAGGGGTCAAGTTAGTTTTTTTTAACGCCATTTTTCAAAATAGAAATACATAGTTTAAACATAGAACAAGTTAGACGTAGTATACTTTTGGTAGCCCATAATTTCAAATATTTAGACCACATAATTTGATCTTTTATGTAGAATTTCTATATGATTCTTTTTTAAAAAGCCAATTAGGAATATTACCCTATGTGACCCTTCTGGAATTTTTAATGATTTAATGACGAAAAAATTATATTATATTCATCAGGAAAATTCGAATTAAGCACTCAACATAAATAGAAAAGTATCTTTTACTTCTCCAAAGTAACCTTTCAAAATCCTTTCAAGGTCAAAGTCAGGATTCAATTTTATGAACCAAATAGTTTTTCGTGTTTGTTTACTTATGTTTAAAACGAAAAACAAAATAACGAGAATAGACTCATGAAATCGTTTGCCTATGTCCTATTTTCCACATGTAACTTTTCAAGCAATTATTCATAACGCATATCGTGGTGGGCAAGCGTAGTAGTATTTTCTGATGAAACTATGCTGTTATAAAACGAAAGACCTGGCATCTGTTTCGATGCAATTTAATATGTAACTTCAGATGTAAGAATAGGGTCATTGGTTTACTTCCTTGTGATTGGTTTACTATGATCATGTGACTGAAGTGAGTGGTTGACAAAGAAAGAAATATTTAGCAAGACGAGAGTTATAAACTATTAACAAAACATGCGATTGATATATTTTTGCATGTACAAAGAGATGTAAGTCTCGTTATATCACATACATTTATTGCAATTCAAAACTTATACGTGTACAAACGGACTATGATTGCTTGAAGCTCAAAAGCTGAACTGTAATCATGTGATGTGTATTTCATGCTGGTTGAAACAAAATTGCTGAATATTATAAAATTTTTAAATAACCATTCTGATACTGATAAATTCCCATTCTGCCATATTCATAGTTTCAAAATTGTGAAAATTTTGTTATACGTATCACATGGTAAGTAATCTCGTGGCTCTTAAAGTTCGGACTGAACTTTTCTGAAGAATTTTAAAAACAATGTACAATTAAAATAACTTACCCGATCCTAATGGTGCAAATGAGGAATTTGTTCGCTGAACCATTACCGATGTATTATTGTTATTCAAAACATTTTGTTGTTGAATTACGTCATTACCACCACCACCAACACTACCGTTATCTTGTTGCAGTACAGAATCATCTTCAACAAGAACAGTTGTAGTTGTGGAATCATGCTGAGAATGATGTTCCAAAACATTTGCAGACGTTGATGATGAAGATAGTGGTGGTGCATTTGAGGATGTAGTCAATAAAATATGATGTCCACCACCACCATTATCTAAATGAGCTGTTGTTGCTGTAGCATCATTATTTGTATTATTTAGAACAGTTTGACTGTTATTATTTTGCGGAGTTGTTGTTGCATACAATAAAATTGGTGTTGTTGAATTATCTAATCGTTTAATCGATTGTAAAAATATTTGACCACCATTTAAATTGATTAACTCATTGCCACCACTATTATTTAATAAATCACTGGATTGTATATGAAATATTTGACCCCCACCCACTGTGTTACTCGTTGAAGGTGCACTAGAACCTGTAACTGTTGCAGGTGTGGTATTAAACGTTCTCTGATCATCTATAGACACATTATTGTTATCATTTGATTGCAATGCTAAAATACTGGTAGGACCGACACTGTTATTTTGATTGTTATTATTAGCTGCGTTATTTTCATCATAAGTTTGTAACAAAATTTGATTTGAATGTATTCCACCCATTGTTGTCAAATTTGATGTAGTCCTATCACCACGTTGGGAAGTAGAAATTGAAGTACCATGTAATTAAATAGTACTATTTCAATATAATTCAACATTTGCTCTAACGATGGAACTCATATATTCTTATTATCTTAAATGGTATAGAATTGTTATGGAATGATCGATTCGCAATGCTGAACTACTAATATAGATGATGATGCTGGAGATTGGAAGATATTAAATAGATGTTTTTGAGTTGATGACTCTGTAACAAATAGAAAATACAAATTAGAAACAATAAATATTCAATACTTCAAAGCCAGAAAATATTCAAGATTTAACAAAAAATCTGCATTGGTGTGATGTAAATTTTACTAGTCCTTCATACTTTTAAATTTTAAATTTTTTATTTTTTGCCTCTATACAATGGCAAAAATAGCTCTTCATAGATAACTTGTCGAGCTGGGAGACGACAATGTTACTTAGTATACCAAACATTAACAACATTACCTAACTTAAGTCTGGACTCTGTCCACGGTCTCATCTCCAGAAGGTTGAGAATGATACTTGTCGGTTCTATGATGAGGCAGAAAAAATAGCGGACCATCTACTATGAAGGTGTGAAACTATCGCCCGTTAAATGTTGAACTTCCTAGGTAGAGTTTTTCTCTAACCAACTGAAGTGGGACAACTAAACACAGGGAAAATTCTAATTTGTATCAAGGTCTGGGAATCCTAATAAAAAAGGGGAATGTTAAAATAAATGTTTCAATATTCGTATCCATAATTTAAAATAATAATTAATGCGTAGGAAATAGGACTAGGAGAATTAATTAATTAAAATAAATTGAACGTTTTGTCATTTATTCATGACTTACTCGGCAACTAAAAATTAAAATAAATAATATTAAAGAGAACTCCAGGATTTTTCGAAATAAATTTCGATTTTTGCCCCAATTTCCTAGATCAAAATTTTTTGTATTTTATAAATACGTATTTCGATATTTTATAATACGTGCAGACCGTCATCAAATTAGCAACAAGTAACATCCTCTCGGAGAATAATTACAATTAGCTAATTCATACTGATGAGGACTACTTTGTAGTCGAAATACGTACATACGTACATAAAAAATTTTGATCTAGGAAATTGGGGCAAAAATCGAAATTTATTTAAAAATTAAAAGTTTTAGCAATTAATCAGTATTATTTTATGGATTAAAGTTTGCAAATGAGTCAATTAACTTTTACAATAATTTTAAATTTAAATTTAAAAAAATAGTACAAACATGTAAGTATAGATGGCATGTAACAATTTCATAACAATAATAATGACAGATTATATTTTAAACGTTGTGACATTGGTAAAAACTTTTAATTGACAAATAGTTCGAATTAAATTAACAGCAATTATTCTGAAGTCAAACTATTACAATAATGATAAGTCAGATTATGGCAATAAAATTAATATATAAGGTCTTTCTCTATAGTTTCTATATGTTAGACATTTGAATTATAAAAATAAGGTATACACTCTAACCTAACTTATGTCTTATTTACAATTATCTTTTTTTTTTATTGTAAAAAAAAGTACTGGTTTTAATTTTTAGTTGCTGAGGAAGTCATAAATAAATGACGAAACGTTCAATTAATTTAAAAAAATTTAATTCATTCTCCTACTCCTATTTTCTATTTATTATTGTTAAAATAAATGTTTCAGGTCGCAGTGATGGAAAGCTTTGCCTCCTACTTTCCACCAATCTTATCTTATCTAAGTTATAAAAATTGTTTATCGCCCATTCATGCATATGCATTCAAATTGGCTTTGACCGTTCATTTACCGATATTTGTGTTTAAAAATAACCTGAAGAACATGACAATATGTTTAGGCTTTGCCCAAGTGGCCACAACGACTTGTTGGGTCTTTTGAGGATATCAATGTCAAGTTGACTACAAGATTGTTCTTTTTTTTCGTGATATTGTGTACATTTGAAAATCCCGTATACAACTAAAATAAAAAGTAAACATATTCATTGATAGATTTCGTTAATAATTTATTGTATAATATTCTTCACATATTGTTCAATAAAACCAATAAACACTCACATTTATGTCCAAAACATTAAAGTGAGCAATAAACCATACAGTTTAAAGTACCTATTAAATATCGATTTTTATTATTAAATGGTTAAAATACTATTTCAGAATATATATTATTATAATATCCTAAACGGCCGTACTTTAACTGCATTTATATACAGGATAATGTAATCCAATATGCATCAGCAACTATTTTACATTACGCAAACTTTGAACTTGAAGTAAGATTTGTTCAATTAAAAGAAAAATCAAATTAGTATAAAATTTGATCTTTGATTTTGTAATTCCTCAAAATTCTTCAAAGTATAAATAGGCAGATTATTTAAATTAACTTTTGACGTAAACACGTCTATTTTTTCGTTACACTGGTTCGTTACCCAATCGCCAATAACTTCAGACTAATTATGCGTTTACATTGGTTGAGCCTGAAACAGATAGAACATGTCTTAACGTATCTGTCTCACAGTAAGTATCTTTGTTTTGCTTGTAACGTCATTTTACCAGTGTAGGCGCATGCACCCGAATTGTTACGAATTAGCTTTGTGTAGAGTTATAGATTGGTGAAACGTGAAAACGCGTTTAGTTAGGACATTTATTTTGATCTCTTTGTGCAGAGCTTGCGGAACACTACTAAGATACAAAGTGGGACAATGAAAATATTGGACGGAATAAAAGTGAAAATCGGTATTAAATTAAGAAATGAAGATTTCGTCTCATATAGCTCGTAAATATGCTCAAGATTACATAAAACGAATATCAGAAGAGAGCTTGCGACGAAAGAAACCTGAGAGCCTAAAAAGTCTAGCGCTGAACTGAAGCAAAAGCTACGACTGACTTAAATAGGAAATTAAAAACGGTGCAAAGCGATTACGTTTCTGGCCCGTCGGGCATACAGCGGCCAGCGACAGTCCAAAAAAATGACACGGATCCGAACTGCGCCTTCTGCTATTGTTTTTTAAGCCAATAGAGGATACAAGTAATGTAAAAAAAGGCAATATAAAAGGTAACGAAAAAAAAAATGAGTCCGATGAAATTTGGAATGAGAGGTACTATTGGTATTTGAAAAGCCGAGTTCATTAAGTGGAAAAGGGGGTCAGAAGCAGCTCCTTCTAAGCCCCTGTTTCCTCTGAATGAACTCGGCCTTTCAAATACCAATAGTACCTTCTCTCATTCCAAATTATATCCGAATCGTAACATAAACTTTGGTATATCTCTCTGAATATTGGAAAAATCGAAAAATGTATGAGTGAATTATTATTATTACATTTAGTATTTATTTTGAAAATATATTTCGTGTATATAATTTACCCTCTTTAAAATTTTATTAGAGTAGTACAAGCTATCCTTGAATCCGAAAAAATAATAATTTTAATCAAGGCAGAGGTGAATGTAGCAAGGATAAGCTTGAATTTCTTTTATTCATAGACGAACTAACTTTTTCAGCTGATTAACATTGAATGAAACAGCCAGTAGTATACCATACAAAAGAGTAGGTGCTTTTAATATTTCTTCATATGTACCTTCTTACACTAACTGTTCAGAGTACACTACTAAACACACCAGTTTCAATACACATAAATATTTAAGTAAAATGCAATAATAGTCAGTCGTATATAATAAATGGATATTAATAAATACATACAATATTGAATAAAATGCATTTGACAACAATTCCCCACATATGTGTAAATTTTTGGTGTACCAGAATGATTTAATAGACATGCACGTCTTGTCGTTGCACCTCTGCTTATAAAATGTACAGTTCGTTCAGAGAGGTAACCAGATTCTTTTCGAAGACTTACTCAACATCAGTGGCGTAACTGAGAGCTAATAGGCCCCCCTGCAAAAATCTTCATGAGGCCCCCTCAAGGCAAGGAAAATAATGAGAATTTGAATGAATTAAAAAAGAACATATTTTTAATGTAAGAAACAACTATTTAATTATCATACATGTATAATAAATATATTATTGTTTATGATCCAAACCGAATCTTTTGGATCGTGTGGTAATTTTTTCTGCAAATTGTTCAATTAACTTATCTATATTGAATCCTGCCACTTGTGAGAGTCCTGACTGTGCCTCAATTACAATTTAGACTTTTAAAAGAAATTTTTACAACATTCTACTGATTTTAAAAATAATATTTTTTCTGCTATAGCGAGCGGGGTCCTCTAAAGCTCGCCCCCCCACCCAGCGCCGCGGGTTTCGCGGCCCCTCAGCTACGCCACTGCTCAACATGTTTATACCCTGTATATATACCATGGTATATTAAGTTTATTCCCATTTTTGTAACTGTTGAAAATATTGATCGCAGAAAGAACATTTTGGTATAGGTGTTCATAAAATGACCTAATTAGTTCATTTCCGTAAATTTGTCTATCCGTCCGTCCGTCAACATGATAACCCAAAAACTAAAAGAGATAGCGAGTAGAAATTTTGTTTGTGCGTTCTCGAACTAAAAAGTAAGGTGAAGTTCGTGAATGGGCAAAATCGGACCATGTTTGGACAAAATGGGAAAAGCTGTTTATATTTTAAACGGTAAGAAATAGAATAAAAATTTAAAGACAGGAAATGTTCCTATTTTAAAAATAAACAACTTTTTTTCATAAATTTAGTATATACCGGGTATTTAAGCAGTTAACTCAATTAGTTAATTTTTTCACTTGTGATACCCGGTGTTAATATAATATACCTAGGTATATATTATATACAGTCCGGCATGTCCGGTCGTCTGTCTGTAAACATGAAAAATAATAAAACGAAAAGAGATGAAAAGTGAGATAAAGATCGTGAATGGCCAAAATCGGGCATCTCCCGTCAGGAACAGGGAAGAATATTAATTTTTGAAACTATAAGAGCCAGAAGAAAAGTTTTATCATAAAAAATGTTTCTTTTTGAAAAAAGAATAATTTTTATTTGAGACTTTTTTTGCAAAAACTAAATAGTTTTGCCACAATTTCAGCTCATGGACTAAAATAAAAAGTTTACGCTTTGATTATGAATCAAAGCTCAGTATATACCGTGTACTTATATATATTGTAGCGGCTGCCCTGGACTGGCTATATTTCGACCATAACGTCCATTGTGATGCCTAAGGATGTGAGGCTGTGAGTGGAGTGGAAGGAATTTTTGTGTGTAGACTAGGAATTGGTAAGATGTGCGGCTGCAGCCGACTCTGATAGGAACTGTATCCATATTCATCTGGAGTTCGTGAAGGAAACTGCAGAAAACTTTCACACGCATAGCCGGTTACTTCGTTCTTGTCGATACGCCGACAGTTTGTCGCGGTATCCTGGCTCTCTTTTATCCTCAAAGGAGCGCTGCCCGAACCTGCAATGATTCCGATACTCGACAAAACAAAAAAAAATATATTAGTAAACGATATTACTAAATATTTTGTAATTGGAACAACACGCACGTTTTTGTTTAAAGAAAAGAAAAAAAAAATTAAATTAAACACAAGTTTTTACGAAACAAAAAAAAACCTGATTTTATTGCTTTAAAAAAAAAATGATTATCCAATTTCTTTTTCAACAATTATTTTAATTCTTTTTCACACAATGTTAAATTTCGAATTACTTGATCAAATTACTTGTACAAATTCCAACTTATACTTTGATCTGGATTGAACAACAATCGATATTAAACTTTGATACTAACAGACAATACTTGATATTAAACTTTTATACTAATCGCACAATGATCGATTTCAAACTCTGAACGAATCGCACAATGGCTGATTTAAAAACTGATTTGAATCGACACTGGTCACGGTTTATATACCCACCATGGGTCGTTCTAGAATATGATTGTTTTTATGAATAAATATTATGTTTTTGACAATATATTTTTGCATGGAGGCTTCTAGAATATTTAGTATATCAACACCCATGGACGTAGTCGGAGTGTTCAGACAATTTATAAAATTAATTAAAAATTATACCTCTCCTTGGGTTTGACCCATAGTCATACCCCGCTTGGTTGATATTCAAGCAGTGACTTAATGCTCACGGCCAGTGTCAATTTAAAATCTATACACAAATTGTATGATACATTCATAACTGTAAGCTAGCTTACTTTTGTTTACAAAAATTATCTTGTTTTTACAAAATTATTTATTTGTGATCTATTTATGTTATTTTGTAAAACATTCAATTTGTATAACTTTTGATTCTCTTAAATTAAATTATATGCAATAATTTTTTCAATTTTTGATTTTTTTCTTTCTAAATAGAAAAACTTTAAATCAAAAGTATCTATTAATCTTATTATCATTTTTCGACTTAAAAAAAAACTTAGTTTAAGAAAAAATAAATAAATCGAGCTATATTATTATCTTTTTGTACTTTCAAAAAAAAAACTCCTTCTTTTTGCAAGGAGAAAAATATTGTTATCTAAAATATTTTTCGTAATATTTTACTTTCATAATTAAAATGTGTGTTGAATCAAAAAAATTATTCTTAATAATTTTCATTACAACAAAATCTCCCCCTCTAGATTCCAACACACATTTTCTAATTTGCTTATTATGTTTGGTCGACCAATTTTTGACTTAAGAACTATTTGAACTGTTTCAATTGTATTAGTACATTCAGCTAGCTAGCATAACTTAAAGTGTACGTACACATTAGTTCTTCACTCTTCATCAACGGCGCCTGTTGTTGATTGCCGGTCGTCTGGGCCGCAAGTTGTACCCTGGCCTTAATGCTCTGGCCTCTGGCTCGTCCACACTTGGTACATCCCGTCGTCTTCCATCACCTCCATGCCTTTGACCCCCCAATCGATCTGGAAGTAGTTGGCCGAACACCTCGTTCCCCACACTCAATCTTCCCAGATTCCCATTGGCGGCGGTCCTTGCACTGGCCGGCTTCAAGAGACCTCCATGTATCTTCGTGGGAGGCACTGTATCCACAACATATATTCCAGCTGGTAAACTCCTCAGCACTCTGTAAGGCCCTTTCCATTTTGGTGCCAAACCACAATGGACACCCTCCACCTTACTGCTGAGCACTTGGTTGCGCATCCAGACGGACTCTCCTGGTTGATAACTGAGTCCCGTCTCCACTTGGTCATTTACTTCGGCATTGGCCAATATTGTTTGCCCAGCTATCTCAACATTCTGTTGACGTCCTTGGTTTCTCTCGTTGGCCCAATCTTCAATATCTTGAGGCTCTTCAGCTGTTTGTATTTGCCAATCCCCAGGCTTCTTCATTTCTGCCCCCAGTAACAATTTGGCAGGCGAAAAACCAGTTGTTCGGTTTGCTCTATTTCGTATTGCGAATAAACACTTGTGTAGTTGTTGGTCCCAGTTTTTGTGTGCTTGATTCAACAAATTTAAACGCAACAGCTTCTTCAACTCTTGGTTTTGTCTTTCCGTGGGGTTGGCTCGTGGATGGTATATTGGTGTTTTCCAAATCTCTGTGTTCCAATCTTTGTTCACTGCTTTCCATTCTTTTGATCTGAACTGGGGACCATTATCACTTAGTACTGCTCTAGGATATCCATAACGACTAAATACTTCGTCTTTCAGTACTTGGGCTATCTTCGAGGTCGACGTGGCCCCCAATGGAAATGCTTCGATCCATCTAGTGAAAAGATCAGTCACAACCAATATATTTGTTTTTCCACGTGATGTGCGTGGGTATGGACCCATCAAGTCGATGCTGACTACCTCCCATGGTGAAGTAGGTCTTCGACTTCTCATTGCTGTACTTGATTTCTTATTCAGTGGCTTCACTCTAGCACACGTATCACACCCTTTTACATATCTGCGTATGTCATCTTGCATCCCATAAAAATACACGCGGTTACGGATTTGACGATACGTTTCTCTCCATCCTGAGTGTGCTGCTTCATCACTGTCGTGATATTTTCTCAGAAAACCAAGTCGGCGTTCTTCGGGAACCACTGGCACTACTTGTACCATCTGTTGATTATGGTACCAGAGGATCCCGTCAGCTACGGTGTAATTAGCTCTTGTTCTGTCCACTCGTCGACGTAGATTGCTTCTCAGTGGACTACTGTGATCAACGATGTATCTTCTGATGGCAGTCACATCACGATCTTCATCCTGCCATCGTCGAATATCATCAAGTGTGGGTGTTTCTACTTCGATGACGTTGAGGGTTATCGGTGTTTTTGCCCTCTTTTCAATCACCCACTCTGGAATGTCCTCCACTTCTTCGTCTTCAGCCTTGCCCTGTGGTTGTCTGGACAAGGAGTCGGCGGCTTGATTATCTTTTCCGGGGACGTGAATTATTTCATAATCATAGGCTCCCAATGCTAATGCCCATCTTGTCAATTTTGCTCGACTATCTTTAGTTTTGTTCAGCCATTGGAGCGCTGCATGATCTGTGTATAATTTAAAATGTCTTCCTTCAAGATATCCTCGAAATTTCCTCAATGCCCAGATTATCGAGAGACATTCCTTTTCTGTAGTGGCGTACTTTTTTTCTGTGGGTCCAAGCTTCTTGCTGGCGTAATTTATTATTCTCCTTGTCTTGCCATCATCTTCCATTTGGAACAATATTGCACCCAGTCCGACATCACTAGCATCCGTATTTAAACAAAATGTCTTCTTAAAATCTGGATGTGCTAGTTTCGGTGCATTCACAATCGATGATTTCAGATTTTCGAACGCCTTCTGATGCAATGTTAGCCAGCGCCACTTTATGTTCTTCTTGAGCATTTCGCTTAGAGGTGCAGCTATATCTTCGTAGTTTTTCACGAAGCTCCTGTACCAACCACATAATCCCAAAAATTGTCGTAGTTGTCTTCTTGTTCTTGGTACAGGGTGATTGCTGATAGCTTCGTTCTTCTCTTCCTCTCTGTCAATGCCATCTTCGCTCAATATATGTCCCAGGTATTTGACTTTGTTGCTGCCAATGACACATTTGCTTGGTTTACAAGTTAATCCATGTTGTTCAAGTCTTTCAAGTACAAGATCCAGGTGATGTAAATGTTCCTTGACTGATCGACTGTAGATTAATATGTCATCCAGGTAAACTTGACAGAAATCTTCGATGTATCCAGATAGTACTTCGTTCATTAAACTCTGGAACGTAGCTGGCGCATTCTTCAATCCAAACGGCATGACGCGAAATTGATAGAGACCTCTTGGGGTGGTAAATGCTGTGTATTCTTTCGATTGTGGCTCCATCTCAATTTGCCAATAACCAGTCTGTAGATCCAATGTAGAAAATATTTTTGCTCCATTGACTTTTCTCAACATCTCTTGCAGATCTGGAATCGGAAACGCATTGCTCTTTGTAATATCGTTCAATTTTCTGTAGTCGACGCACAATCGAAAAGTACCATCTTTCTTCTTCGGCAATACGACGGGTGCGGCCCAAGGCGATGTGGATGGTTCTATAATGCCATCGCCTTCCATCTCTTCAATCATCTCTTCTAATACCCGTTGCTTCTCATTGTTGTACGGGTATGGTCGTAATTTAATGGGGGAATTCTTCGTAATCTCGATCTTGTGTGTGATTGTTTTTATCCTTCCAACTTTGCCGAAAACGCTGGGATGTCGCCGAATAACATCTTTTAACTGCTCTTGGTTCTCAAGGAGTTTTATTTGTAACTCGCCCAATGCGTTGTTAATTGTTGCCACTTCTCTTTGGGCTCCATCTGGTTTTCTCCATGCAATGCGGACTCTCTCATCACACCCCAAGTAAATTATTCCACTCCGGTAATCGATGCTCACACCATTTTTTGTTAAAAATTCATGACCAAGTATTAAGTGGTTCCGTAGGCCAGGTACAACCATTACTTCAACATTAAACTTTATTCTTGATATCATCACATCCATGCACATTTTTCCAAGAATTCTGAAAGTATTATTGCTTGTGGCTCCACTCCCTGCACTATCTCTGACAGGGTGCCATTTTCCAATACTTCTTGCCAATTCTTCGCTGATAAAATTGTGTGATGCTTGACTATCGATCAGTGCCAATATTGATCTTCCACGCACATCAACTTCCACAATTGGTCCATTCTGGTGTGAGTTCTTGGTCTCCATTGTTGTCCAATGAACCGGTAATTGTTGGTGTTCACGCCGATGTTGTGCGTTTTTGTGGAGGTTAATGTGTACCCCAGAACCAATTTCCTCCTTTATTGATCCTGGAATTAGTTTCCCGATGGCCCAGGTCTATTTTGTTGTCCCCTTCTGGGACAGTTTCGACTTATGTGCCCCGCTTGGTGGCATACGAAGCACGTGCCTGGACTGCTAAGACGTGGTGGTGGTGGTGCTCTTGCTGGTGGTTCTTGCCGATTCCTCGCTGGCTCTTCATCCAGTGTTCTAACGGTTATTCGTAGCTCATCTAATGACTTTGGATTCGAAATCTTCACCAGCGGTCGTACATTGTCGCGTAGTAAATTCAATATTATGGGCACCACGTCATCAATGTTCCTATCGGCGTGCACTCTTCTGAACAGCTGCACCTTCATGTTGACGAACGCTTCTGTCTTCAATCCTGTGGGTTGGGAAACGGTCATCAATTCCAGTTCGGCTTTGGCTTTCCTTCCTATACTGTTGAAGAAACTCTCCAGTTGCCATTTCCACTCATCGAAGGTGTAGCCCAACCCACGATTCATCAATGCCCAATCTCTGGCTGGTCCTGTTAATTTTTTTGTGGCCATATCAATCCAACAGTCTACGGGCAGATGCGTTTGTCGTAGTAATGCCGTTGCTCTGTTCAAAAAAACTACTGGATCCTCAGCCGGTCTACCACTGAACTCCGGCATAATTGACAGAAGCGTCGTTGTGTCCAATGCGGCGGAGCGAATGACTGTATTCACTTCTTGCGGATCAATGCGCATGTCGCGCAGTTGTTGTGTCTGACGCTCTTCGATCCGTATGATGTCATCCACGACTTTATTGTATTGTTCATTCATTTTCGTTTCCATGCCATCAAGTCGTGTGGTTACGTTGCTTTCTATGCCTTCGATTTGTGTGCGGTTTACAGCGACATCGGTTTTGATGTTCGTGATGTCAGCTTTCACAGTCTCGACGTCAGTGCTTATTTGGCTGATACGTCGTACGCACACTTCTCTTAGGTTCTCCATTCGCTCCGACAAGTCCTCTTTCAGCTCTTGTTGGACTTGTTGCATTATACTTAATGTCTGCTCGCCCACTCTTTCTTCAGATTCCTGAAGTCGATTACTCATTCGTTCGTCCACTCTTTCTTCAGACTCTTGAAGCCGATTTCTCATCCTCTCTTCGGACTCTTGAAGTCGATTTCCAAGTCGCTCATCCATCCTTGCTTCAGATCCTTGAAGTTGGTCGACCATTGTCTTGTCCATGTTGTTGAGCTTTGTCATCAATGCTGCGAGCATCTTCTCCATGCTTGCTGCAGCTGGCTCCTCCGGATCGGAAACCACACTTCTACGTAGTTCTGATGTGGGGTTGGCTGGTCCTTGAGTCCTTGAAGTTGGTGTTCCTTGTTGCCTAGATTGGTGCTCCTCCCATCTTGCCTGTAAGACCTCTCTTGTGCCAGTGCTGTCCAGCCCTTCGGCCTCCATCATCTCACGCAAACGTGGCATGGGAATGCTGCGGCTTGCCATTGTAATTCTTTTCTTCTTCCGTACGTCTCCTGGTCCTGTCACGGTCGCCACTTGTCGCGGTATCCTGGCTCTCTTTTATCCTCAAAGGAGCGCTGCCCGAACCTGCAATGATTCCGATACTCGACAAAACAAAAAAAAATATATTAGTAAACGATATTACTAAATATTTTGTAATTGGAACAACACGCACGTTTTTGTTTAAAGAAAAGAAAAAAAAAATTAAATTAAACACAAGTTTTTACGAAACAAAAAAAAACCTGATTTTATTGCTTTAAAAAAAAAATGATTATCCAATTTCTTTTTCAACAATTATTTTAATTCTTTTTCACACAATGTTAAATTTCGAATTACTTGATCAAATTACTTGTACAAATTCCAACTTATACTTTGATCTGGATTGAACAACAATCGATATTAAACTTTGATACTAACAGACAATACTTGATATTAAACTTTTATACTAATCGCACAATGATCGATTTCAAACTCTGAACGAATCGCACAATGGCTGATTTAAAAACTGATTTGAATCGACACTGGTCACGGTTTATATACCCACCATGGGTCGTTCTAGAATATGATTGTTTTTATGAATAAATATTATGTTTTTGACAATATATTTTTGCATGGAGGCTTCTAGAATATTTAGTATATCAACACCCATGGACGTAGTCGGAGTGTTCAGACAATTTATAAAATTAATTAAAAATTATACCTCTCCTTGGGTTTGACCCATAGTCATACCCCGCTTGGTTGATATTCAAGCAGTGACTTAATGCTCACGGCCAGTGTCAATTTAAAATCTATACACAAATTGTATGATACATTCATAACTGTAAGCTAGCTTACTTTTGTTTACAAAAATTATCTTGTTTTTACAAAATTATTTATTTGTGATCTATTTATGTTATTTTGTAAAACATTCAATTTGTATAACTTTTGATTCTCTTAAATTAAATTATATGCAATAATTTTTTCAATTTTTGATTTTTTTCTTTCTAAATAGAAAAACTTTAAATCAAAAGTATCTATTAATCTTATTATCATTTTTCGACTTAAAAAAAAACTTAGTTTAAGAAAAAAATAAATAAATCGAGCTATATTATTATCTTTTTGTACTTTCAAAAAAAAAACTCCTTCTTTTTGCAAGGAGAAAAATATTGTTATCTAAAATATTTTTCGTAATATTTTACTTTCATAATTAAAATGTGTGTTGAATCAAAAAAATTATTCTTAATAATTTTCATTACAACAAGTTTAGTCACTTAACCGCCCTTTTTTTCTTAAATAATAATTGATAATAATAATTAACTACCAATGTCGAGATTCGAACCCATAACCTCCCAAGATTTTAAGCTTGGAGATAATCTCCAAGTAGACATAACGACTATTAGACCGCTCGACTATTTGACTGATTACCGGCTACATAAGCACTCAACTCAGTTATTTGTTATTTTCACTTGTTATACTTGTCTATTGCTTAGTTGAAGCGTAATACAAATTCGGTTATCTGGGTCGATTAGAAAATATATTTAACGAATATTTCGTAGTTTTGACAATCTCTATTCAAATTGAATATTTCAAATCCAATGTTATTTCATATCAAATTTTAAATTATTTTTCGAATGGCTCCATAGCATGTTATTAACAAATACCATACGATGACTAGTCTACTGACTGGCAATTGTAAGCCTTGAAACTGACATGCTGATGGTCATTTTTATGACACTATTTCACAAAGTTTAAAATATAAACAACAATATAAAATGTATTAAAACCATTATTAACCATTACAATATCAAATTTGATTTTCTTTACTTCCACTTGTAATAAAAATAAACTAAGAGTATAGACACATGATGCCTCTCACATAAAAATGAACATGAAATCTTAAACATTGATGATATCAATTCAAATAATAATACACGTGAAATGAAACGAAAAGGTATATAAAATATAAATCTGAACGATTATAGTAATTTGTATGAATGTGTGAAAATTTAAGAAACAACGATGCTCATAACATTTATTATTATTTATATTCGACCCAAACCTATAATACTTACTAGAAAAGTCATAAAAAATAAAGTAAAAAATAAATACCACATAAATTGTGTGTCTAAACTATTGGTTATATGCAAAAAAAAATTCCCGTACTAAAATTGTTTGGTTTTATCAAAAAAACATTTCGCGTGATCCGTGCCAAAATTGGCAAAGCGAAACAGCGTTAATAAAACGTTTTGGTGTTCGATTACCCGTCTGTCAAAAGCGATTTTCTTTAAAACTACAAAGTAAAAACTAAAATAGTTCACCCAACTATACCAGGTTGTTGGCCTATACTATCCACAGGGAAATGAATAGCACTTACGGTAAATAAACTATTTTTGTTGAACCAAGTTGAGATTGTATGTTATTATATTACCAAACTACGAGTTACCCAAACAAAAAAATTTTTTAATCAAACCAAATAATGTAGTTATGATCTTATTGTAACTATATATAGTGAAATTTGACACGGTCTTTCAAACAGCAGTCTACGCCATACTGACTTGCGTCTATGAGAATCTACGTAGAGGCTACATAAACTAGAACGTGTGTATTCTTTCGGACAGTCAAGCTGCTTTAAAAGCCTTGTCTGGAACTGAGGTCACCTCAAGGGCAGTCCATGATTGTCTGGAGGAACTTCTGAAACTGGCAAAAGGGAACAATGTTAAAATCATCTGGGTGCCGGGTCACAGTGGTTTCGAAAGAAGCGAAAAAGCAGATATCTTAGCAAAGAAGGATGTCGAAATACCCTTCATTGGCTCAGAGCCTATCTTAGGAATTCCAAGGACTGCATGCAAACAGGTGATCAACGAGTGGTCAAATGCTAAACACCGTGATCACTGGGAAAAAGTACCGCGGCAAGAGTTCGGGAAGGTACTGCTTCAGAGTGCAACAAAGAGTGCAACTATCTCTCGACGCTTAGTCTCAACAGGATGCAACTGCGGATAGTTATCGGATTCATTACCGGGTCCATAACGGGTCCATTATGTGTGGCGAGGAGGAAGAAATATCCAGCCACATTATCTTTGACTGCGAACCTCTAGGTTACAGCAGATACAGGATATTCGGTGCATCTCACCCCGAATATATAAACTTTCGGGAGGGCCTGATAAGCAAGCTCCAGACTATTGCCACCATATGGGAGAAGTGAGTCTCGTCAGACTGAAGTAGAAGGGGGAGCACAATGGACCATAAGGTCGAAGTGCAATACTTTTTTAGACCCCAAGAGGAATCAATCAATCAATCAGTATATAGTGAGTGTATGTGAACATCATGTATTCAGAGTTAATACTGAAACTGAATTCTGTAGACAGAGATGGTAAAAAAGATGTGACTCATTAAATTAACTTCATAAAATGATGATTAATACATCAATTGAAATTTTTCCTTTTAATTTCATTAATGTATATTTTGTACTCACTTAGTATAATTCTATCAGTCCCGAGAACTGATAGAAGCTGAATCAACTGTGTTTATTTTCAATTTACCTCATTTTTTCTGTGTATTTGAAATAACAACTTCAAATTTAGTACATAGATATAGTTTGATGGCCTAACTATAGACGTAAAGTATACAAAAACGAATTTTTGAATTGAAATGCGAAAAACAACTTTCAAGTGTATTGTTGTAGGGTGACAAATTAAAGCTTACTGAAGCACGAAGCACTCCGTCACAAAAGGATCGCTCCGAAAATCACAAACATAGAGAAATAGTTGTAAATTGGTCCAAAATTATCGAGATTGAAAAGTTCTAGCGCCGTCCATTGTTTTCTCAATATTTCATTATTTCTTTATAACTGCTGAACCATTGGTTTTAGACAAAATCAAATATTAAACTACTTCTTCCGATATAAAGAACAATTCATGTCCTCACAAGTTTTATTCATCAAATGTTTTATAATCTATATCACGGAACCCTACTAACAGTATCTCACTGTAGTATCTCACGGTTAAAAACTTAGATATTACCCGGAAAAATTATCTACCAACTGCTGTAAATGGCATCAAAATTGGTCCATTCATATTAACGCGATGTGGACCCAAAAAAAAAATAGACAAAACATTTCAAAATCAGTTTTCTGGCATATATTATAATTATATTAACGAAATTTAGTTCTCTTTTGTAAATATTTTCCATGAATAGAATTGACGTTTTGTCTACAGTTTCATGATAATCATAAATTTAATAATGTTTATCTATAGGAAAGAAACAAAGCGATGGATAGACAGGCATACACATATTATGTGTAGTTTTTATTGATAACGACACCAAATCCAACCGATAAATACACCAACTGAAAATGATGGTCTAGTTTGGTGTGGCGAGGTTATAAAACTAAGTGGTCTGCCACTTCAAAGGTAAGTTTCTAGTCTATATGTATGTTAGTGTGTAGTGTATAATAATAAACGTAACAGGAAAACTTGCCTAAACAACTATATATATATATATATATATATATATATATATATATATATATATATATATATATATATATATATATATATATATATATATATATATATATATATATATATATATATATATATATATATATATATATATATATATATATTGTAACTAACAATATTACCATGGCTTGTATGGAAGAAGTAGCACAGCACATATAAAATATCCCATGGGATATTATTATTATTCAAACAGATTCTTAAATGTACGAAGATACGACCGAACGATGTATATTGTAAAGTATCTACTTTGTTTTAATGTTAAAAATTTTCACAAAACTAACAAAAAAACAAGAGAATATTGTGCAATTTTTTGTAATTTTTTAGGTCAATATAGGACAACATATAGGATGATATTTTAAGTGTTCCCATTCGTCACATTATGATCGTACACATCACATAATTTCGGGTGTTGTACGATCATATATCCAACTTTGATTATATGACGAAAATCTACGATCTAAAATCTACGACGAAAACATCATATTGATATTTGCACGATAATTGCACAATAACTTAAGGTACGTTCAATTTATTCGAATTTGAATAGATATAATCCTATTTTTTTACTAGTCTAAAGCATACAGCGCTTCATGTGGTGTTCTCTACAGCCAATTAATTAATTAAAAAACATAAATAATTATTGACCATAATAATTGTTACTAATTTAATGTATGTATTTATTGGTTACGTAATTTTTGTCCCAAACAATGAACAAAGCCTTATACATTCTTTGAACACGTGCATTTTATGACTCATCCTCAGGTCTCAAATATCATGTTACAAGTGATCCTCTCAAGACCATACTTAAACCAGCTTTATCGTTTCCCAGATTTTAGTTTCTATAATTTTCTTTAATTATAATTCAACTTTTTCTGTAGAATGTAAACCAACGTCAGTACTATACTACTTGTGACATGCGACCCGTTCTAAATAATTTACTAGATAATATTTTGGTAGTGCATTTTCGAGAGATTTAAAAATAAAATAAAATAAATTGATCTTTAATTTATAACAGTTTCAACAGTTTTAATCACACATTTCCATGTAAATTCTCGTCACACAAACTGTTTTGATGATAATTTGTTACAATAATATGTTCATATGTATACCATACGGTATTTTAAACGTCTCTTGTATTGTTGTAACGGTCTATCGTAGTTTTGTGTACGTTCATTGTTAGTTAGTCGTTTTTTATAGGTAAATAGATTTTTTGACCAAACCATTGGATAATTATCTTCTTATTCCTTGATCTAAATACATTCAATAATTCAAGAAAGTATGTTAATAATAGATAGAAGAAGTTGTGTGGTTGCAAAATTTTTTACCACGAATATTTAAATAAAACTAAATTCTTAAAATTTAAAACATAAATTGTTCATATATATATATATGAAATTTACAATTGGCACACATTGGCAAACAAAACACAAAAGTATGTTTAGCGCTAGAAGAATCGAATCACACGATCTTATCCTTCGATGACGTCAACAATTTCTTAAATCATAAATCTCAAGAATAGAATTAGCTATTACATTTGTTACTTCGAAAGTAGCGCTTATTTTTCAAAACTTTTTAGTTGATGTGTACCTCATTTATTTGGTTCTTCGAAAAATGTTTCAAATATAAGTTATTAGTATATTTATAATGAAAGAAGTTGATTATCCGAAGCATTTTTTAAAAACCGAATGACAAAGGCACAAATTAATTATAAAATTTTGAAAACTGTGCTCTACTTTTGTGGCCATGTGTACTGTACTTAATAATTAATAGACGACGTGACACTAAGCTTGTCGTTAAAACCAGGGCAGGTACACTACTGAAAACATTTTTTCCATTTTACTAGATATAGCATTATATATATATATATATATATAAATATATATATATATATATATATATATATATATATATATATATATATATATATATATATATATATATATATATATATAAATTTACTGTCGAACCCGCTATCGGAAAAATTCTAAACAACTTATTAACACTAAAAAATAGTTCCAACATTTGGCTTCCAAGATTTTTCGCAACCAAAACAAGTAGAAATTTGTTTATGACAACGGTACTCCCGACCCCCTATTTTTAATACGTTTTTGCGTACAATCTTCCCTTTCGCCTTAGAAAAATTCAGATCAATTATATAAGAAAAAAATCAAAATTATAAATGGTATTTTTATTTTTATTCATAGGACACGAATGAGCAATGAAGAGTCCTTAACTGTCCTTAGTCCTAAACTATACAACTCGCAAGGTTTATTGATTTATACAATATGCAACAATAGTTTTGAAGAAAAGTTATTATACATTTATGGATAGATGTGATGAGTTCATGGTCAAAGGAGTTGAATATAGGTTATGATTAACATTAAATAATTGTTTAATAATACAAATCACAAAAAGAGCAAGAAAAACACTACGTTCATATATCTACTACAATATACTACAAAAAAGAGTTTCATGAAATCAAAATGACATTTATACAATAAAAACGAATGTATATGAAGTTTACAATAAATAACCGTCCGTATATAATCGTAATCATAAAATACAACAAATACTAACGACATAGAATACAAATTGCACAGATCGCATAAATAATCACAGGCAACCAGAATAGTAGTAACAGTACTAGTGGGCAGTTACTACATTCATATAGACGTCATCCTATAGACACTCTAAAAAAGTTATTGAATTGAAAAAATTTTCAATTGGTATTATTAAATCGTTTTCTCTGTAAACAACGCACCTCGAAATATTTTTATGAAGTAGTACACACTTGTCTGTTGCGACAAGCCAATAACTATAATAAAATTAAAATATTTATCTTTAAGGCTCTATTTAGAATTTAACATGGATATCCAGGCATATTATTCACTCATCTTAGATAGATAGATTGTAGAGGCTAGCCTTGGACGGGCTACACATCACAATAGACCTGGACTATAAGGTCTATTGTGATGCCGAAGGTTGTGAGGATGTGAGTGGAGTGGAAGAAATTTTTGTGTATAGACTAGGAAATGATAGGATATGCGGCTGCAGCCGACTACGTTATGAACTATGTCGATATTCATCTGGAGTTCGTAAAGGGAACTGCAGAAAACTTTCTCAAGCATAAGCGGTTACTTCGTTCTTGTCCATACACCGACAGTTTAGTCAATTAACTGCCCCTTTTTCTTCTTCTTAATAATTGTCAAACTGCCGATGTCGGGATTTGAACCAATAACTGAGTACTCATTAAAGACAAAAAAGTGTGTGTGTTTTTTTTTAAATAAACAGCTTTTGTAAGAAACTTTTTCCATAAATTCAGTATATACCGAGTATTTAAACAACTACTCAGTTAGTTGTCATTTTCACTTGTTTTTTCTACATTTAACAGTTTGAAATGTCCAAAAAAAAAAAATTTTATTTCCAAAATTTTGTTAATGTAGGTATTTTTATAGAAACTATAAACTATATTAGAGATCTGGGTCGGCTATAACTTTGGAACGGTCAGAAAACAGCGATTACTTTGGAACGGTTTGGAATTTTGAACTTCTGATAATTTTTTCTGGAGACGTACAGAAAATTTACGTAGGGTCTTCTCTCCTCATTATTTCGCTATCTCCTCTAGTTTTCTTCTACGATTCGACATTTTGTCTTTTATATGTAAAGAAGATAATACTGCGCACTAATTTGGTTTCTCATTTGCCACCAGACGTTGTGATCAAAATGGTCAGTTATCAATATTTCGATTGGTTTATATTTGGGTATGTGAATTTGTGTATTATTATCCAGAGCACGGAAGTGCGCCAGCCCTAGTAAGTCTTAATTTATGTCTTGTTTTAGATTTGTCCATATGATAATTACAATAAAACAATTAACGAGGGTATAATGTTTTGAGTTGGTTACGATTACCATAGAATTTATTAATAAAGTCTGTTTTTTAAAAGTAAAAATTTACTTGGAAAATTTTTAATGAAACATAGGGTACTATCCCATAAAGTAACTGTAATGATCGAAATCGTCACATAAGTTATACTTTTGAAGATATTAGGGACAAACGGTTTTATCCAATAATTTTCATTCAATAGTAAGGTGTAACGGATCACAATTGCCATTAACTGACTTTTAGGTCTAATGAGGATATGTATCGCATGGCATCGTCGAAACTTATTTTTAACGAAAAATCTATACGCCGCCAGAGTGTTGTACTAAAACATTATTCAGATTACTGCGTTTATCGGTGGCATAACTCAACAAAGAAGGTCAAACTTAAACCTTGTAAGCTGATGCATGTTGTGCACGTAGCGTATTCTGTTTATGTTGGACGCCGCTTGTTTTGTATGATTCTATGGTTGCTTTTCGTTAGAAATAATTCTATATTCTGTAATCGTCTATGAACTAAACTCTTAGTAATATTTTATTTGATATCAATGTTAGATATTTTATTGCGTAAAACATGAAACACATATAATACTTAAAAGATTGAGATTGTAGTGGGTTGTCATGGGCGAGAAGAAGAAAGGTTAAACACTGTTGTAGTCAACATTCCAAGAGTGCGCGCGACCAATCTCTTCTACACTTAGATTAAAGATTAAAATGTTATAGTGGAATCGTGTGCCGGCAACGACAACGTTGTTGGGTGGTTTGCTCTGTGCGCCCATGTGTTGTGGGTAATGGTAGAGAGCACCAAGTGTCGACGAGTTATTCTTTGTGCTGCACTACTAGAGAAGTAAAACTGATATAAATCAAACACATTTTTCCTATTCAAAGGAATTCCTACTTTTTTTCTTCCTTTTTATATTTATAATAAAATATTACTGTTAACATCACAGTGAGCAAACTGGTAGGTTATCAAGGCAAACTCAAGAAATGGGTTGATGAAATTGATTGTGAATTACATATTTTATTAGTAAGGAAAAAATAAATGAATTTATTTTTGTAACTGACTGAAAAATATATATTTGGTTTTTATATATTTCGCATATATTAAGTCCTTTTTATAAGAATTAAAAATATGGACTCGGATAAGAAGTAATGGCATTCTACATGACTAATATTAATTTCAATCGTACAATCGTAAAAAAAATCGTAACAGACTTCGTTCATATATCAATTCATCTTCGTGTATTGCTTTTGTATATTCATATACTATATTTTTGTTATAATTAATAGACTTAAACAATTATATGAATACCGATTTTTCTATTCTAAGTAGAGATTCTGGTATCCTCTCTTTTGGGATTTGTAAAAAGCCTATAGTTACTTTTTTTCCGAATTACAAAATCGTTTGCTAGCTACTGCCTTGACTACGGTTTTGAATTAATACGGGTTAAGGTTGATCCCATTGTATTATTTTCGTGGAGCGAATGAAATTTTTCGAACCTTTGCTATCCTCCGTAAGTGGTATGATCAAGACCCTTATCTCACAAGACTACAAATTTGTAACCAATTATATTGATCAGAGAAACTCTTGGACACCTTTATAAACAACCCATTTCTATTGTTTGTCTCGGAAACTATCTTAGATCTTACAAAAATTCATACACTCCTTAAGTAAACAGTTTAGATTATCATATAAGTCCGGACTGTAACGGATAACACGATCTTGCAACTTCTAGGAGAATATCTTTACAGTGATAGTATGAGATACATTTGGTTCGACCGCAACGGAGAACTTGAGACAAATCATTTAAAGTGAAGATATATGTTGCCATTCAAAAGAAGGGCGGGTAGGTTCGGCATCAACCAAAGGGCAAGAGAAAACGATCTACGTGGGGTAGAGGATAGAAATGGTTGTGGAGATGGTTTTCTCAGTATATTTTTGGCACTGAAAAAATCCAGAAAAGTTTACATGCTAGGCTTCGGCCCTCCACTACTACCACAACTTTATCATTCTTATTATTCTTACATCCTTAACCCTTCTACATAGTTCCTTTTTTTTAAACACAGAATTTCAAGACAAAATCCCAGATTTTGAAACAGGTTCAAATATTTTACATTATTATTATTAACTCCATTATAATAACTTATGTTATATTGTGATATGAAATAAACTACTATAAAAATATCGTCTTAAAAATACTATATTATTAATCATGGGGCTAAAGTGACTCTTTTAATCCCGCGAGTGGAGTTTGTTCATGAGGGCTCCGCCCGAAAGAACAACCAGTCAAGGAATTAATCACTTTCGGGACTAATAGGTACCACTTTAGTATCTATTTGGAGGGAGTAAAGTTGTCATTTAAGTCCCGAAAGTGCAAACATATATTTTATTTTAAAACGTCTATTTAGCAAAATATTCAATTATTCACATTACCCTTCTTGAAGATCCAAAATTAATAGAATTGTTGATTGTCCGCCTCGCTACAATTTTTCTATGAAACGGTTCAATAAATCGTCCTGTATAAATGTTTTTTTCACTGAATTGATTTTGAATAAAATATATTTAAATATTTTAATGCAAAAACATTTTATATTATAGAATACACAAATATATGTAATGATTGTGAATTCCATCGTCCATTTCTCTTTTTGAATAAAGCTAGTATAGTTTTGTAAACCTTTATTTTTTGTGATAATTAATCTTCATTCTAACTTAAATGTTTTTTTAATATAATTATGATCGTGGGTTATCTACAAGGATCGTAAATCTATGAAAATTAAATAGTCTGTTGTTGAAAATCTACGTATAAATGTATTATGTATTCGTATAGGTTACAATGTCTGAACGATACGGAATATTATACAGGGTGTAGCCATAAAATAATTTAAATGATACAATCATCATATCTTAATGATTAATTTACTGTCGAGTTTAATTAAAATATGTAAATGCCTACTTTAAGATAAACAATGGTGTAAGAGTACATATTTAGCACGGACGTAGGAAAGTGTTGGTACCAAATTTAAATACGACAAAAATGAAAACAGATTCTTTTACATACAGCGTTTACAGCAATTCTATGCCAGTATATTTTTAAAACAGCCAATTGGCATAAGCTAATATATGAATTACAATTAAATTTAAAACAATAATTAATTGTGAAAGCAATATATTATTATTTTTATTGAATGGGTTTAAAATCTATTATAATTATTAAATAAAACAAATATTCGATATTTTCGTAACAATAATTTTATTTTGACTAGATTCGAAACAATGTTTCTTCATCAGAAAATATATGATAATGGATCATATATTTTCTGATCCATTCCAAAAACAGTGTTCCGAAACTAGTCTAAATAGAATTATTGTAATGAAAATCTCAAATATTTGTTTTATTTAATAAATATATTATTTTACTATAAATAGATAGATCATACCAAAATATTTCATTTATAAAGACTTTCTTAGTTTACGAGTAATCATACAAAACGTTGAATCATACAAAAAAATTTCAATAAAATAACTTGATTTTTAAATATTAATAGTTTTATATTTAAACATACTACATCCGGTTTAAATATTATTACAACAATGTAAAAATACGTTTGGTTTAAGGTGAGACATCCTGTCAAAGAGATGTTATAATGTAGGGTGGACAAGCAAATAGAAATAGAGATATGACAAAATACTATAAGGTTTGTTTGTGTTAGTTTATATCTGGTTTAGGCTTCCGACGAAGAATGACACAGGTAAAATATGCATGGATATATATATATATATATATATATATATATATATATATATATATATATATATATATATATATATATATATATATATATATATATATATATCCTCTATAATCAGTCAGAGAATTGGTAATTGCTGTGTGAGCATTTATTTCTCTATAAAATCCTTCAGTATAACTAAAACACATGAGCGGTTTATCTATTAAATCATTGCCAGTAACCTTGAATTAGTTTTAACATACACAATTTCCACATAAAATTGTAGCGTAATAATTTATCTAGAAAATAGTTCATTTTTTACTGTTCTTATTATACATCTTAAGGAAAATAGCTAGTAAAGATTTTCAGTTACAGAAGATAATTCCTGCATAATCAGATATCATGTGCTTGTTTTTCTACTTAAATGTTGTGGATCCACTAACATGATCCTTACAAAAAAATATTGACGCAAAAAAACAAAAATAGCTAAGTGTATTTAAAATGTACAAAACACACTTTCTGGCCGGATAAATACTATGTTCGGCATTTTATTTTGTAACAATCAAAAAATACTTTGAACAATGGTTTTAAAACATTTTTAAAATTTTTGTTTAATGCTTTGTTTAATAAACGTATTGCTACCTCAAACCAAAATATTTTAAAAAATTTTACTCCTTTCTATTGAAAGAACTGTGTTTAATCAAGGAATAGAGATCAAATTAATTGATGATAATTTATGGTTACGTCAGAGCAAAACTTATCAAAACTTGGGCCTAATATGTAGTATCGTTCTTCAAATATCCGTCGAATGTAAATTTACATTCATATTCATGTGTTTATACGATTCCTTCCAATATAAAATTTCACTTAGTCTTTCACTGTTTCTTGATATAGCTATAACGAAAAATTGTGAATGTCTGTTAACTTGTTTGTTTGTTTGTTCGAGCATCACACAAAAACTACTGGACCAAACTTTTTTGTTTATGCTTGGACTTAAACACTGCTATCTATTTTATCTTGCCCAAGAGATAAAATATGAAAATACTCACAGAAAGTTTTGAGTCTTAAAATGACGGGACCCGAAAATAAAACGCGAGCGAAGCAGCGAGTATAAACTAGTTTATTATAATACTATAAACAGCTTGTTAAAACAAACAACTTTACTTTACTGTGGGAGCAAGCCATATTTACATGGTCATTTGATTTATGGTAAAATTTGATTAGTAAATACTCGAAGAAAAAGCAGCCCAATGTGCCTCACCAAATAATAAATTATTTTCAAATATTTTAATATAAAACCGCCATAGTTTTTTTACATAATATAACAACCATCCATTCACTGATACTACAGTTTTGCTAATCCTCTCAATTACAAATGCCATCATTATTAAGACATGCCTGACTGTGTATATGTGCCAAACGATAATTTGAACGGTCGTCCTTTACGACGTCCGATAATCACCGGCGACAACTTGTATAGCAGTATGATGAGTATGAGAGAGTATTGAGAGAATACGAATATAACTGTTAGAGATCCTTAATTATTATCTTTTCCTCATCTCATCCAGCATACACACACACACACACACACAAACACAGGCACACACCAACTCTTCTGTTAAAACACAAACTCAAATCTTTTACAACAACACAACAGCACCTACATAAACCGCCACCCTATCATTACACTATAATAATAATAATAATATTACTACTGTTAGTCTATCTGTCTGTCTATTCTTAGAAACTGTGTTGGAAGAATTGCACTCTTCTCTCATCAACTTGTCGTTACATCGCCGCGCCATCATCGTTATGTAATTATTTCATGTCTATTTAGTACGAAATCTTCTTGTGTCCTTGTTTTTTTTATACGAATATTAATACTATACAATTATCATGGTTATGTTGCGTTGTGTATTCTATGGATATTTCTGGTTCCGTATATCCTACACGATGAGTCGACGGTTTCAATATCATACAATTTCTTTTAACGTAAAATCGTCTATTCTCTCGTTACACTGGTGGTCGGCCAAACATTATTGTGTGACGAAATAATGTAAACATTCAATCACCAATAACTTCAGATCCCACAACAGATAGATAATTTCTTTATGTATCTGCCACGCTGTATTTGTTTTGCCTTAGACGTCATCATTCCAGTGTAAGCGCAGGCGCAGGCGTGTTTAGCTAGGGCAATTATTCAACTGTCATTGTGAAAAGCTGGCAGAAAACTAATAGGCAGACAATATGTGACAATCGGTAGTAAATTTGAAAATTACATAAAAATTGAAGATTTCTTCTCATATGACTCGAAAATATGCTTGGAATTATAGAAAACGCATATCAGAAGAAAGCGCGTCGAAATCAAATCAACGAGCCTAAAAAGTTCAGTAGAATGAATGTGTGTGCTACGGCAGCGATGAAAAGGAAATGACAGCGTTAAAAATATTGCAAAGCCCGTTTTCATTTCCCAATTCTTCCACTACTTTCCAATAACTATTAACGCTTTCATTAAATTTCTAATTAGGGAATATTTTCGAATACCATGATGCGTTCATCCAGATGGTACCAAATTTTATATAGACTAACAATATATTGATAAGTTGTTTATTTAAAAAAAAGTGATATTTTTGGTCTTACGGTAGTAAAGATGGATATTTGCTACCCTGATGGGTGGTGTACGATCCAATTTTGTCTATTCACGTATTTTTTACCTCAAGAACAAACACATAAAATTTTAATTCGCCATCTCTTTTCTATTTTCAGTAATCGTGTTTACGGATAAGCAGGCGGCCGAGTATGCAAAAATGGACTAATTAGGTCATTTTATATGACCTAATTTACATTTTATATTATCAATAAAACTTGATAAATGAGTATACTTTTATTTTTCTGTAAGACAAATTTTTCGATATAATCGTAAATTTATTATTCACCTCATAGTCTCTCATCTTTTGCTTTTACAGATTTACACTTGATTGCGTGAGTATTGTTTGAAAAACTAAATTTGTATAAATCAGTTTTTAATGGCTATAAAATAATAAAATGTTCGGAGTTATATATTAAACTATGATCACTAATATATTTTCATTCAAAGTTAATTATCTCTTTTTGATAAAAAAAAATTGAGAAAAATATAAATATTTATATTATATAATTTATATTTTTCTATAAATATTTATATTATATATTTATATTTTTCAGATAATTAACTTTGAATGAAAATATATTAGTGATCATAGTTTCGTGTATAATTCAAAACATTTTATTATTTTATAGCCATTAAAAACTGATTTATACAAATTAAGTTTTTCAAATAATACTCACACAAACAAGTGAAAATCTATAACAGCAAAAGATGGGCTATGAGTTGATTGATACATACAAATACGGCCAAGTAAGTTTATAGCAGACACTTTGTTTAAAATAATGTAATATTATAAATCTAATGTTCTGATGTATCGATGGATATTCCGAAAATGAAATACACTGCACTTGAGAAACTTACGCAATAAATGCATACCAATCATTTCTAATCATTTTCTCACTTTTGTTAACTTGGTCCTTAATATATAGATTTCACTCTTGAAGGCGAACATTTTTGTTTTTGCTGAGATATCACTAGGGGGGGGGGGCTGAAGCCTGGTAAGTATGCATGTCTAGGCCTTTTTTACCTACGTCTAAAGGATAAAGAATTTGTATATAGACTAGGACTTTGATTGGAACTATCAATACGCCGAAAGTTTAGTCAATTAACCTTCCATTGATTGTTTTAAATTGATTTAATTGGCATACTGCCAGTGTTGGGAATGGAACCAGCAACCTCCCAATTCCCAGAAAAGTGCCTTTAACAACTGGACCACATGGACTTGTTGTGATGGACCACTAATTAACAGACGTTAATTCCGAAAATTTGAAATTTGCTATGGAATATACTCTTTAAACCTTGAATGTTTTAATTCTGTAATTTATGTTGCATTTATAGCAATAAACGTTGTTGCTACAACCCTGTTAAATGATATAGGTGTTGTATATACTATAACTCTAAACAATACTATTTATAATATATAATAATTATTATTATTATTTGAGAGGGATGCATTTCATTTGCATGTCAATATTTGATATTATTCATAATTTATGTTTTAATCCAACATCAAATCAGTTTAATTAAAAATTATACAAGCATAAAATTGGATTTAATGTTTTGGTATTGTTTGTAAAAATATATATTTAATACTTTATAGTTATTTATTACAATACACTTATCTAGATATTTATTTATATCGATACAATTAAAAATATTTGGTGTTTTTTAACTGTTTTTTTTTTTTAATCGAAATTATCTCATCAAGTATGAAATAAATGTTGTTATCTAAATAAAGTCACATTTTAATGGACATTCAACAGAAATAAATATAAAGTGAGTTGTTGATGGTTAATTAATTCAAATACATGAGTGAAATGGAAAAGAAAATTCAAGCTGTTCTATTTAGGACTATTATACATGTTAGGACTATTTTGCAGGTAATTTCATGCCATTAATGTTTCGAAGAACGCATGGCTGGCTCGAAGAACGCATAATCTGGGGTCGAGTATAGGCAATTGCGAGGTGAACGTTGGCTTCCAAGTCGCCCATTGTGTCTGGTTTATCAGAGGTAGAGTAAGGATTTCATATATACTCACAGATAATTATCTAAAGTCATATACTCCAAGTTATGAAGGTGGTAGATCAATCAGTGTTCTGTCAAGAGTCCCACCACCCTTCTTAACTGTGTTCTAGTGAGTTTAAACCGAGCATTGATTCGAGCATCTTGCTGTGGGAATGACAGGGTCAGGTGAACGTGGTCTTTTAGAC
This sequence comes from Nineta flava, assembly GCA_963920215.1. Taxonomy (NCBI): domain Eukaryota; kingdom Metazoa; phylum Arthropoda; class Insecta; order Neuroptera; family Chrysopidae; genus Nineta; species Nineta flava. The sequence continues at coordinate 106,334,128 of OY986041.1, read as the reverse complement.
GACCCTTCTCATGCCAACTTCGTGCCAACTTCCGATGCTTCGTTCCCTTTAACGCCAGAGTGGCCCGGTACCCAGATCAGTCTGACTGTATTTTTCAATATCAGGCGGGTCAGTTCCTCGAAGCAAATGAAAATGTGTACAAAGTAATACAAGGTAGTTAGAGTAAGTTATTGTTCAGTCAATAATTAGCTGTGAACGTCAATTATATATCTATGTATGGATTGTCCATAAGAATGTATTTACATACAGGCAATGTATATAGAAAAGTAGCGCTCATTGTTCAAAATTCTACAATAAATTAGTGCTCTATTAAATCGACTTTCGAAAAAATACTTAGGATAAAAGTTATTAATTATAAATATAATAACAACTTTCATTCCAAACATTTTCCAAAAGACCGAAGGAATAGAGCTCTAATCAACTATAAAATTTTAAAAAATGAGCGATACTCTTGCGGCCCACAATACGTACACTCAATGCGATATATTTGAAACAGAAAGTCACATTGTAAGCGTAAGTAATACTAAACATATGTTTAATATTACATACGGTAACATTAAGAATGTTTCCATTTTACAGGGGATATGTATATGTACGTACGGACCAATCAAAAATTGGGCAAATTTTTCCTCATCCCCTCCACCCGAGCTTCCTAAAATATCGATTATCTTTCGTCTCTATTCATTCTCTCTGTGTCTATGCCGTAACAAAAATTATATATATTTTTAAATAATTCATAATATTTTGAGACAAACATATGATTTCGAATCCTAAACGTTTTACCTGCCATACTCTGTCAGTGTACCTACATCAGGGTGATTAACAATAATAATTTTTTTTTCTTTTGTTCTTAAAAGAATTGGGTATACAAAAAAAAAAAATATATATATATATATATATATGTATATATATATATATATATATATATATATATATATATATATATATATATATATATATATATATATATATATGTGTATATATATATATATATGTATATATATATATATACATATATATATATATATATATATATATATATATATATATATATATATATATATATATATATATATATATATATATTCTCTTGGGTATAAAAGAATTTTCCTAAAACATCAGCTAGATATCTCATTTCTACTAAGACCTCAACTGAGATTCATTTTCCCATTTGAATGAAATACATATAAACAAATTTCTTATAGAAAAGAGAAAATTAAATTCTCTACAAAATATATCAAAAATGCTTTTTTCGTAAATCTAACAAGAAATATGTTATGAAGCTGTATAGTATAGTAAGTTGAAAAACTAAACGTATGTATACTTGAATTAAGCATGACATTGCTGAGCGTGGGGTCGCTTTAATTGAGAACTTTAATGTAATTGAAACTAAATATGTACAACAGAAGCTAACGTTTGACAAGTTATTTCAAATCAGACGAAAAAATATCGTAATTGCAATAAAAATAAATATTCTTTATTTGTAGTTGAACAGTGGTTTTATTACTTAAAACTGTAAATACTATTTATTTGAAGCTTCATAACTTATTTCCTGTTAGATTAACGAAGAAAACTTCATGAATATATTTTACAGAGAATTTACTTTCTTGCAAGACTTTGCACTTGAATTTTGAAAAAAATAATTATTTTATATGTAATTCATATGGGAAAATGATTATGAGCTCTTAGTAGGAATGAGATTTCGAGCTAATATTTTAGCATAATTTTGTTTATAACTACCACTAATTTTTAACACCATAGAATTTTTTTAAATATTTTTTTTTAAAGCACCCTAGTGTACATAATATGTAGCCTGTTACAAAGGTTAATATCCATAGTTTTTAGGTATACATTAACAATTTATCATAACATTTCAACATTATAAAACCTAATTTATTAAAATAATGTATTGATGGTAATAATTATGATGACAGTAATGTAAAAACCACTAAACAAAATAATTAGAGTGTTTGAATCATATTTTTGCATGTACGATTATACGTATATTTAAAGCTGGGTAATATATCTAAGTTATTTTTTTTAAAGGTTTTAATACCCCTGTAAAAACACTTTGCTAGAGATGTTCATTTAAGCAAGCCGTCTATCCGTTCTTACTCACTGTTTGTTTTCACTTACCTTACGTAAAAGATATTAGAAGCATGGATCGAAAAAAAATCAATTTTCGCATGTGCGCATGACTTAGAAACATGATATTAAAGAGAATATAAGAAAAAAATTTGTTTTCGATTTGCTCGATTTCTGACAAGGGGTACACCATATAAATTTGAAAAAATTGAAGAAATTTTTGTACTGAAAAAATACTTGGCATTAAAATATGGCTGATTTGAATGATATCATAATACGAAATAGTACAGATAGATTCCTGTCAAAACAAAATCTTTCAGTGGCATAGTCAAGGAACATGTACTTAACTCTGTAAATGACAGGTGTCAATCAAATTTCAAACCTCTCAATTTAACTAAAATCCAAATTCTGAAATTCAAACTTAATATAAATAATGAAAACTGGATTTATGTTATTTCCAGTTTAACAAATAAAATAATATTTTTGGGTAATAGGTGTTGTTAAGCGGTAAATTAGTTTTACTGAAAGGCAGAGTTAATTTACATTCTCCGTTTCTTATTTATTACTCAAACTAGTATTCAATCATGATGTTTGGAATTATATTTTGTAGTGGATGATCCAAAGGTAGTTGAAGAATGAAACTCAAAAATTCATGTTGCCAGAAACTGTGTAGTGTTCCTTCCTTTTCCTTCACCGCTGCAACTGCTATTGGGTTTAATTTTGGGTAATAAATAGCTTAACAATTTACGATAACTTGCCCAGTTGTGTAAAATAAAGTGTAGCATGAAACTATATAGACGCATAGATGGATTGATATAATGATGGTAGGCAGGCAGCTTGGTAGTGTTTATTTAACATAAAACATCACAATATAATAGAACTAAATTTATATATATATATATACATATATATATATATATATATATATATATATATATATATATATATATATATATATATATATATATATATATATATATATATATATATATATATATATAAATATATATATAGGGTGAATCGAACCAGGTGCATAATTTGCCTCCAATTCTTTCTATGATGCTCCCATTCCCCAATAACATCCAATAGAAATCTAGAAATCGATAAATTAATTCATCTCCCCGACACAAACAAAGACCACCCGTGATTGGCTCATAGATATGATAAACACCAAAGCACATATTTCTATCACTTACCACATGTTCTCCTCCACTTTGAGTGCTTTAGTGTTTATCATATCTTTGAGCCAATCACAAGTGGTTTTTGTTTGTTTCGGGGAGAAGAATCAATTTATCGATTTCTATTGGATGTTATTGGGAATTGGGAGCATCATAGAAAGAAATGAAGGCGTGTTCTATTATGCACCTGGTTCGATTCACCCTGTATATACATATACATATACACATATATGTATATATATATATATATATATATATATATATATATATATATATATATATATATATATATATAGTGTCCAATATATATATATATATATATATACGTGTATACATAGTTTATAATAATTTTTTAATAAATGAGTTACACAAAAATTACAATAAATTGTTAGTAAAACAACATGTCATAGAAAATGGGATCACCATTCATAATGGAAATAACAATAAATAATCTACACATAACAACAATATGAATAAGGGAATTATTATACATAGCAATATTTGTTATATATGATGGAGAGACTGGGGGGTACGGGTATAGAGGGTAGGTTTGTATATGTTCAATGCATTGTTAAATTGACGTAAAACAAAAAATGAAAAAGATTTGATTTTATTCTTTATTTAAACATTGGTTAAGTAGAAGCGACGTAGACTAAAGGAATTGTCACAGAGAAAAAACTGATGAAAAAGTAAACATTAAACTCGGTTATATACTGTAGAAAGAGTTCGTCTCTGTATTAAACCGTCATATATTATGAAAAATCCATGATTTAGACACTGTTACATTATAAACAGATCATACATGACTACACGTTTGTATAGTCAATACAAAAAACTATGGACATTTCACCTAGCCACCGTATGTTTGGGCGACCCTGTTTTCGTGGTCGATTGTACGTTGCCCAGACACTGGTTCGTAGAGTCCATCTCTAATCCTAGCCAAGTGTCCCACCTATCACTGTCTTTAACGTTTTAATTATAGAGCTACGTAATTAATCAGCTTTATTTTATATATGAGATTGAAATTTTATATATTATATATTAAATTGGAAGAAACGTTATACGTGACCAGAACTTAAATATTTAGATTTCCCAGTAACTGGAATATTTAGATTCGTGTCTGCGCCATGACTGAGCCCCTATTTTCGAATCATATACAGTCATTGAAAGTCATTTAAAGACATCTTAAACCAAATTAAACGAAAAAAAATATTCTCATAGAAAATATAATCACAGACATTGAAGTTTAGAAGGCAACTTTACCGCTTAGTCTATGAGGTCTACGATTTAACAGGATGACCAAAAGTGACAGCATCCAGATGAACTCAGATTGAATATAGAGAATTGGGGTTCGAATATATTCCGAGTAATAGAAATTTGGTGGAAACATTGATAAAATTTGGGAAGAAATAGTGTTGGAAAATTAAATTAATTTCTTAAGTCTTATGATTTAAATAAAACTTTTTTAAAACAATGATTTTCTTTTAAAACCAAATTGCCGTAAAAGATCATAATTATCTTTGAAATCATTGTTTCTTTTTTTGATTAGGTACTTTTTTAAAAACTATTTTAAAGCTTATGGAGAGCTCGTCTGAGCCTTACGGGCTCTCCATAAGCTGGGTGAGAGTAAGTAAAGAAGGTATGTTTTGAAGCAAGACGGAACGATGTTTCAATACAGGTTGTCCTACCGATTATTGCACAATAATTATATAGTATAGTCTATAGTATAGTCAATATTTTATTTTTTTTGAAAAACAAATTATGCGAAAAATAATTTCCACTACTACAAATAGTACTTTTCACTTTTTCAATTCAAAGTAGACTAACTCGAAGAACTCAAATTCCCACTTATGTAAAATTTAACTTAATTCATCAAATTCCCATGACACTATACTGAGCATACTCCATACGAAGAAAAAATAATTAAATCAGGTAAGTAATTCTTTATTAGTTCTCGGATATGAATAGTACCCTGTATTAACTCTATCTCTCTTCCCTACCTCTCACTCAGAGCTTGGCGGAATCAACTCTTGCCCACCTCTGGTATAGACTATATATGATAGTTTTCTCGACTCTCGACTGTCTAGTTAGATACATATTATAGATCTATATATTATACATAGATGTATAGAGTACATCACTGGCTGACTGACTGTTGTGTGTTATCTATCGCTGCTTTGCTTATTTTGATAATAAAGAGAATTTTTAATGTATCCTTCCCATGTCATTTTCACGGACATGATGTCATTATTAACGACTATGACAATGTTTCAAAGGATGAATTCCTTCTATATACATATATAGCATGTATATCATACATATGATAGATACAATAACATAAAACCTATTTTGACAAAATGGAAACCCGACTTCAAAAATCAAATATTCTATAACAAAATATGCACTAAAAAGTGAAAAAGTAATTGCATATTCTTGTGCACATTTTAGTGCACCTAAGCAAAAATTTGTATATTTATATGTACAATTATTGTTATTTTTGGAGTCCGTGTCAGCATAGAGAAATTCACATAACTTTTGGACACCGCCTCCAAAAATAACAATAATTGTACATATATATTTGGTTGGTGCCAATGGGACCAACGGGAAACCAAACCCTTTAAAACAAAAAAAAAACAAAAATTCAAAGTCGGTTCATAAATGACGGAGTTCTGAGGTGACACACATAAAAAAAAAAAAAATACTGACGAATTGAGAACCATCCTTCTTTTTGAAGTCGGGTTAAAAATATAACCATAAACATCATATTATTTTATACATTAGACATATACAGCGTGGATGCGAATTAATATCTCCAGTTTTACCAGGTAATATATCATGGGAAAACTAAAAAGAAAGACCTATTAAAATTAAAAATTTAATCAATATTTTTAGATTTCACTTACTTAACTGTTTTGTTAAATTAACCAACTCTGACCTACAGTATGTTTTTTGTATTACGAAACAAAACAAAAAAACGTATACTATCATAAAGAATAATATTCTTTGGAATACTTTTAGAAAGTTACACATTTGCCTGTAAATTAATGCTACAAACATCTTCTTTGATTGTTATTTAGTACTAACATGTATAATATACAATATATGGTGGTCATCATGTAATTATTGGATTTGTATCTGTAGTTTTCACTAACCATTAGAACTTTTATTAGCATTACGCTTCCACTCTATATATATATATATATATATATATATATACATATATATACATATATATATATACATATATATATTTTCAGTAACCTGTATATATATATATATTTTCGTAAGTTTTCACTAACCATATATATATATATATATATATATATATATATATATATATATATATATATATATATATATGTATATATATATATAGAGTGGATGCGTAATGCTAATAAAAGTTCTAATGGTTAGTGAAAACTACAGATACAAATCCAATAATTACATGATGACCACCATATATTGTATATTATATACATGTTAGTACTAAATAACAATCAAAGAAGATGTTTGTAGCATTAATTTACAGGCAAATGTGTAACTTTCTAAAAGTATTCCAAAGAATATTATTCTTTATATTAGTATACGTTTTTTTGTTTTGTTTCGTAATACAAAAAACATTTCATAATATATATACATAATATATATAACAGTTTCGTAATATATATACATATATATATATTAATGTATATATATATATATATATATGTATATGTATATATATATATATATATATATATATATATATATATATATATATATATATATATATATATATATATATATATATATATATATATTTGTTAAAGAAAATAATGATTCATGATAAATTGATAAATGTCAAATTAAGAGAGACTAAATTAAATTAAACTTTGACGATTCAAATAACTATCAGTAATCATATTCAAAAAGAAACATAGTGGAGAAAATAAGGTTGTAATGCAGAAAGCAGTACGAATAATTTTGTTGATTCTCAACTAACCAAGAAAAGTAATAATCAAAGAACTGGCTTTAATTTTTGTTGTATGATATCGTGTATGTCGATATTTGATTTTGAATTTGCTTTTAGTTGAGTTTAGTTAAGTACTTTAAGTGGAGTGTGCCTCGGGCTACATAAGTCACTTCTTTGATTATCATTTTTCATGGTTACTTATAATCAACAAAATTGTTCGTACTGCTTTCTGCATTATGACCTTTTATAAATAGATAGATATATCTTGGGGTATGTAAGTATCGCTTCTCCCATATTTTGGAAATAGCCAGGAGCTTGCTTATCAGGTTTACCTGAAGGTTCATATATTTGGGGTTTTTAAAACCTTACAATTTTCTTGAGTGTATTTTCTTATGTTTCTCTTTAAAATGATTACTGATTGTTATTCGAATCGAAACGTCAAAGTTTAATTTAATTCAGCGTCTCTTAATTTGGCATTTATCATGAACCATTATCTTTTACAAATATATACATTTTGCCATTATTTTCGATTGAGTATATATATATATATATATATATATATATATATATATGAATTAAACTAAAATAAGAAGAATAATAATGATCAATCTATTTATATATAAACGGAGAAATTTTTCTACAACCAAACACCATGGTACTATATAAAGGACAGATAACATAGGACATAATTTGCTGTTCATGTTTTTTATCTAATTTCTAAATTCTAAACAAATATAAATGTTATGTTTAGTAACTACCACAGTGTGTTTGTTTAATAATTACTAATAATAACCATAATCGAAATAAAAGATTTTGGGTAAATGTTCGCTGAAATTATTCCACCTGTATTTTTGGTGTTTATCACTTCATCATTTAAATTTGTGCAAATGTGATATACGTCTGAACTTGACAATAACATTTTACCCAAAAGGCTGATTGATAACTTTATAAGCATTGTGTGTTAGTATGTTTTCGTACGAATGTATCATTCCGATTTACACAATGTTTGAAGAATATATATATATATATATATATATATATATATATATATATATATATATATATATATATATATATATATATATATATATATATATATATATATATATATATATATATATATATATATATATATATATATATATATATATATATATATATATATATATATATATATATATATATATATATGTATATAATATTTGTATATATATGTATTATATATATATATATGTATATAATATTTGTAATCAAAAATATCAAAAGTTACAATCAACGCATAGTACGTATTTTGAGTTCTTTAACGATGCATGAATATTGTGGTCTATGAAAACTGTAGAACATTCTTATTTATGAACGTCTGTACAAAAGTCCCCTCCGTCATATACTTGACAAAATCATAAGAGGAAATGCTTTAACTTTTAGCTTTTAACAATAAACACATAGTTTATTACATTCTTATGTATTTCTTATATAATTTTAGTTTTTGAGTTGTCGTATTCACCGGCATTCATAACACAACCAAACAAGCTAATGCCCAAAAAGGTTTTCTTTCTTCTGTCTCTTACGGTATTCTTGGTAGATATTCTCCCTTTATCGGAGAATGCATCGATTTCGCCCATAACACGAACTTGAAAATATTATTTTGGTTTTGAACACCAAACACAAATTTTCAGCTCGATGTCTCTGTCTATGTTTCTGGCCATTGCAAAGTCGAGACTAAACTTACAGTACCCAGTCAGTGTTTTCAGAGGCTCGTACCGTTTTTTTTCGGCACATAGCCGTAAAATTATGGGTTTTCCACAAAAATTACCGTACCCTGAAAAAAATTCTTCGGAATTAATAATTTTTTTGTAAATTTGTTTATAAAAATAAATTAAGTTAGAAATTATATATAAATTTATTTTACTTAAAAAAATCACTCGAAAATTCCATTCCAAAATATTTAGTGAATAATTAAGGACGGGTCGCATGTCACAAGTAGTGCAGTACTCACGTTGGTTTACAGTCTACAGAAAAAGTTGAATTATAATTAAAGAAAATTGTAGAAGCTAAAATCTGGGAAACGATAAAGCTGGTTTAAGTATGGTCTTGAGAAGATCTCTTGTAACATAATATTTGATACCCGAGAATGAGCCATAAAAAGCACGTGTTCAAAGAATTAATAAGGCTTTGTTCATTGTTTGGGGCAAAGATTACGTATCCAATAAAGATATAATAGTACCAATTATTATAGTCAACAATTATTCATGTTTTTTAGTTCATTAATTGACTGTAGAGAATTCTTAGAGCGCTGTTACTTTAAACTAGTAAAAAATAGAAGTTTATCTATTCAAATTATCGTACAGTTATGGCACAAGCATCATATCCTCGTAGATTTTTGTCACATAATCAAAGAATGTATGATCATACAACACACGAATTTATGTGACGAATTGGAACAAAGGGTATTATACCCTGATACATATTATATATGTACCTATATGTAATTATTCCTGAACAAGAAACAAAGCTATAAACTTGCTTATAACATTTTTTTCCTTAGTACTATGCGTGCGAACATCATACTACGACACAACGTTTGCATAATATTTGTACGTGTGTTATATTGCATAGACAGACATATATGTGTTTAAAAGATAAGAAAGCTTCCTTCCTCTCAATAAACGGAAAAGAATATACAACAGAGTACCTCGTAAATTTTATTAATCTATCATATTGCTCATAAATCTGCCATATTGCACTGTTTCATTATTGGGGTCCGTATACAAATACAAGTATTAATTAAATTTATATATATTTCGTAAGACAATCAATCAACATTAACATCAACATTAATGGAAAAGGACAGATCGAATTTTGCAGCTGCAATTAAATTTTTTTACCATTAGTAAAAAACATTTACTGGATGCTTGTCCGTAATCTTTAGATTGTGGCCCCACCCCAGTAGTGGAGTAGGGCATCCACAGTAGAGTTGAAATTCTTCCTAATCAATCCATTAAAAACATAATGTACTCAAAAATGAAGGATCTCTCAAAATTCGGTGCGTAGAGTCTACTAAATAATGATTCATTCAAGTCACTCTAGTTATTCTAGATTCAATATAGTCAATATCCAATGGTGAAACTACAATACATGAAACAATCATAATTCGGATTCATATAATATTAGTTATGAAAATAAAGAAAACAATCTTCATTCTAAACAACTCATTGTAAATAACACGGCTTACTAAGATTTGACAAATGAAAAAAAATCTAAGATACTACACCCACTGCTGGAGTGGGGACACAGTAGTGGAGTAGGGCGGCTACAGGGGAGCATGCTAGAGTAGCGACAATCAGAGTTCTCAATAAGTGTAGCAACACCCAAATACAAATGTGATTGGTTGAATTTGTAGAAGTGATTAATATAATAAATAATTATTATTTAAATAAATAATAAATAAGTGTTAAAGATATAATTGATCTTTATTAGATTGAATTATGACATATTATATATTTATATGTAAATTATCAAAGTTGTTAACATTCAAAGCAACCGTGATAAAAGAGAGAAGTTATAGTTGTTAAGCAACAGATAAAAATGATAAATAAAATTATAATAATAATTTAATGAAAATGCGATACCGCTACATACTTCCCCCCATCAACTAATAAACAAAAACGACTAGAAAAAGGTTGTAACATAAAACAACCTTGTTCACTCGGAAAAAACTTTAATAGTTGATGTACATCTTATAATTAAATACAAAGTTAATTAAGATAAAATTAACATTGAAAAAAGTATACAGGTTTTAGCCTGTCAATCGAAATAGAGGTAGGTTTGTTATTGATATCAATAACAAAAAATTTAGGAAATCTCTTGATAACAGAGAAAGGACCTCTATAATTACAAGATAGTGGAGGTTTGACATGATCCTCGCGTATAAAAACTTTTTTTGATGAATCTAAATTTTTGGGTAAAAATACATTTTTGTTGGTGAACTGTCTGGTAAAGAAAAATTTTGCGTTTATCATTCTATTTTTCAACTCTCGAGTAGATTGTTGAACAGAATGATATGTATCAACGTTTTCTGAAAAGAAATCATATGGTAATCGAAGAGGAATTCCATATAAAATTTCTGCAGAAGAAAGGTTAATATCCTCCTTGACCGAGGAGCGCAAATTTAGAAGTACCCAAGGTAAAATTTTGTACCAGTTATTATTTTTTTGACAGCAATTTAAAGAAATTTTGAGTGACCGGTTAAACCGTTCAATAATACCGTTGCTGTTAGGGTGATAAGCAGTAGTGGAAATATGCTTAATCCCTAGAGAAGACAAAAAATCTTTCCATATATGTGATTGAAATTGTTTACCTTGATCAGTAGTGATCCTCGTAGGTAAACCAAAACGCGACAACCAAGAAGCAATCAAATTGTTAATAATTTCTTCCGACGTGATAGTTTTGATTGGAATAGCCTCGACCCAACGCGAAAAACGATCAATGATAGTGAAGATATACCGATATCCTTCACTAGGAGGAAGAGGTCCAACAATATCTAAATGTAAGAAAGAAAATTTGATACTTGGTTCTTCAATTGGCATAAAATCACTTTTAGTGTGACGAGTGATTTTATTTAATTGGCAGATCGGACATGATCGAGTCAAATTTTTGATTCGCGAAATAAGATTAGGGTTAAAAAAGAACGTGCGTACTTTTTTCAAGGTTTGTCTAATTGATGGATGACCAAGATTGTGGACAGCTTTCCATACATCTTCTATATCAATGTCAGATACGAAGATTCTGGGAATTTTCAAAGAAGTCTCCACATAAACCTTAAAAAGAGAATTCGGAGGAGTACGAATTTCTAAAGAATATTTTGGATTTTTTAACAAATTAATAAGAAGAGGATCACATTTCTGGTGATCAGAAATCTTCTTAATATCAATCAAATCAATACCTGAAGGTAGTGAAATTGTATTAATTCGAGATAAACAATCAGCCGGAATGTTTTCACTACCTTTAATGTATCTAAGATCAGTTGTATATTGACTGACAAAGTTTAAATGACGTATATCACGATTTAATAAATTTTCATTACGAGAATTAATAGCATTTATTAAAGGTTTGTGGTCAGTCTGAATAAAAAAATTTCGATTTGAAATGAAATGACGAAACTTTTTTATGCCAAAAACAATAGCTAATAATTCTCTTGAAAATGTACTATATCGTCTTTCAGTGTCTGTCAGTTTTCTTGATGTGAAAGCGAGTGGCTTCCAGACGTTATGAATTTTTTGTTGCAAAACTGCACCAATGCCAGTACCGGAGGAATCAGTGAGAATGCAAGTTTCAGCGTTCGAAACAGGATGTGCTAATTTAACAACATCAATTAATTTTTGTTTAGCTAAATTAAAAGCTGAAATTGCACGTTCATCAAGAATAACTGACTTCGTTGAAGTTTTACCGTGTTCAACAAGTTTATTCAATGGAGCTAAAATGTCACCACAATTCCGAATAAAGCGATTATAAAAATTAATCATCCCAAGAAAATTTCGGAGTGATTTTTGATCGTTCGGAATAGGAAAATTTGAAATAGATTCAACTTTGGAAGGAATAGGGGTGATTCCTTCAGAATCTACGTGATGTCCTAAAAAATCTAATTTTGTTACACCAAAAATAGATTTCGAAGAATTTATTAAAATTCCAGCTTCATTGAGAATGTTGAAAACAGTTTTGAGATCTTGAGTGTGTTTTTCTTCGTTTTCACTCGCGATTAAAAGATCATCAAGATAAGTGAAAACAAAATCTACATTTCTGAATAAATCTGCCATAAATCTAGAAAAGGTTTGAGCTGCATTGCGTAAACCAAAAGGCATTCTCAAAAATTCAAATAGACCAAAAGGAGTGATAATGGCAGTTTTCGCGACATCATAATCGTGTACGGGAATTTGATAATAAGCTCTTTTTAAATCAACTTTAGAAAAGATCTTTTTATCATTTAATTTTACATTGAAATCATATAAATGAGGAATTGGATATCTGTCAGGTACCGTGATCGAATTCAGTCGACGATAATCACCACATGCACGAAAAGAACCATCCGATTTCTTTTTCATGAGAAGAGGTGATGACCATTCAGAATCCGAAGGTCTACAAATACCCAAATCTACAAGTTCCTGAAAATGTTTTTTAGCAGCTGACAACTCTTCAGGACATAGCCTGCGATATTTAGAAAATATCGGATATGAGTTTGTCACAATGCGATGTCGAGTATTATGTTTAGCATTAAGATTGAATTTTTCTGATTTGGTTAAATTTGGAAAAGAATTTAAGATTTCCGTAAATTGATTTTGAAGTGAGATCACTTCAACGCATGAATTAATAGGTTTTAATAATGTTTGATTTTTAAAATCGATATTCAAATTGAATTTCTTTAGAAAATCTAAACCTAGAATGCCATGAATTACATCGCCAACAATGAATTCATGACGAAAAACCAAATCATTTCCAAAATTGAGAAAAATTTCAGAAGTACCAAAAGTATTAATTTTAGTATTGTTTGCTGCAATAATTGAAAAAGGTAAATTTGTAAATTTACATGATTTACAATACGACTTTGGAATCACAGATAGTGAACTTCCAGTGTCAACTAAATATCGAGTACCTTCATGTAAGAGATCGTACATGAAGATTAAGTTATACGATGATGATGTTGTGTTATTGAATTGGGTTTTTTTATTGACAGAGCTACTGACCAACTCAACAGGAGCTCTTAGAATTTTTTTGAAGTTTTATTTGAATTTATACATGGAGTATTTAATTTACAAAAAGAACAAGGAAAAACACACTTACGTGCTTTGGTACCATATTTATTATGATACCAACACACAGACTTCACCTGAACTTTGTGTAAATTGGTTTTTGAAGTATATTGGATCTTTGAAGGTGACTTTTTTGAATTTTCCAGTTCAGTAACTTTATTTTTAAGAATATTTAATTCTTTATTTAACATAAAATTATCTGTTTTATGAATTTCTGAAATAGGAAAAGAACTGATATTAGATACAGAATTCAATTTATAAATATCATTAGCGAAATTAACAATAGTTTTCAGATCAACATTATTGTCAACGGTGACATGTTGAATTTGAATTTGTGTGTCTAATTTACCAATGAATAATTCACGAATGAAATGTGAATCAAGATTTAGACCACTTGATAGGGATATCATTGAATTATATAATAATTGAGGAGTATCGAAATCTTTTTGAGATAAATTTAATAATTTATTTAGACGATCTTTACGAGAAAGTCCAAAAGTTTCCTTTAGAATATTTTTGAGTGTATCAAACTTATTTTCTTGTGGTGGATTTACAATAATATCTCTAACATGAGAAGTGTAATCCTCAGGTATAGCTAAAGAAGCTAGCGTGAACTTAGTTTCATCGTCAATAATATTTTGAATAATGAAGAAACGAGAAACTTGAATTATCCATAATTCAATGTCTGTTACATTAAATTGTAGAAGTGATTAATATAATAAATAATTATTATTTAAATAAATAATAAATAAGTGTTAAAGATATAATTGATCTTTATTAGATTGAATTATGACATATTATATATTTATATGTAAATTATCAAAGTTGTTAACATTCAAAGCAACCGTGATAAAAGAGAGAAGTTATAGTTGTTAAGCAACAGATAAAAATGATAAATAAAATTATAATAATAATTTAATGAAAATGCGATATCGCTACAAATTTATTAATAATGTTTAATAAATTATATCTCAAAAACTAAGCGTCAAATCGAAAAACTTTATGAAACTTTTTTGTTTGTTTTTTGCACCTTTACACCATGGTATAGTTTTCCTGAATGAAGTTCAGAAAACCCTGTATCTCTACAGAATATATATTTTTACTAATAACAAATTATGCCTAAAATAAAAAACGAATGAACGAACGATTTTGGATATATTGCTCCACTGCAACATAAGATCCTTAATAAAAAACAAAAAAAAGTGAAAACTAATAATAAAAAACCGTAACAATTTATTTGAAAATATTTTTTGTATTGAAAGGAAAATAGATTCGCCAGAAATCAAATCAAAATTTACTAAATAGTGGTTTTAGCTAAGTTTTTCCATGGCCTATTATTTGGCGAAGTCTGGTATACTATTATCCGATGTATATATATGATATGATGTACACAATATGTAATTATATCTAAAATTAAATTCTATTGTACTAATAATAATTAGATTTGGAATATACAATTGATGAATGTAATTAAACAGCTAATTATTTGTTGAATCTGTGTATGTTATATTTGATAGAATAATTCTGATTATTCATCAATATTATTGACTGGCTGGTGTAGATTTATTGTAGAGATTGGCCGATTTGATGAATGATGAAGACTGAGAAAGAGGGAGTGAAATGTTTTGTGTAATATGCTCTGCACTGTTTATTGTAATGTAAATTAATGTTAGAATTCAGTAACATTATGGATTTGTAATTTTAACAGCTAGAAACAAATTGCAGAGTTAACAAAATTGTACATTTATTTATGTGGATAAAAATTGGATAGAAGATGAACATGGTGTATCTTTGTACAGTTGTCATATGCGTACTATGAACAACAAAAGTTGATGTCATTTTTTCCAAGTGGGCGAGCGGTCTAAGAGGTTATGTATGCGCAGTATGCGCTGATAGCGGCAGTTTGTCAATTATTAAAAAAAGAAAGGGGGCGGTTAATTGACTAATCTGTCGGCGTATGGACAAAAACGAAAAATCGACTATGCTTGAGAAGGTTTTCTGCAGTTTCCTTCACGAACTCCAGATGAATATCGGCATAGTTCCTATCATAGTCGGCTGCGGCCGCATATCCTACCAATTCCTAGTCTATACACGAAAATTCCTTCCACTCCACTCACATCCTCACATCCTTAGGCATCACAATAGACCGTAAGGTTGAAGTGTAGCCCGCCCAGGACAGCGTCTACAATCTATCCATCTGTGCCTCTCGAAGAAATGCTTCGGATAAAAGTTGTTTATTATAAACATAGAAACAACTTTTATGAATGAATAAGGGATTTGTGCTTATAAAATCAACTTTTCATATCAAATTAAAAAAGAACATCAACATTTGTGGTCCATAGTACATCCTATCTTCCTCATTTGACACACTCATGTATATGTTGATTGGTAGGTTGATTGTAAGACGAAACAACTAATTGCAATGCGTGGTTGCACGTTCAAAATGATAAATATATTTAGATTAAAACATTCGGCGCTCTATATCTCCCATCCCTGACATTTTCAATTTTAAACGTGTCATGTAGTGCACAATTTTCTAATGTTTGACCATTTCATATTCATAACAGACTTCAGTAAGACCATATTAAGATAATCCTCTTCAGGAAATGGACAACTATTTTAAGCAGATAGTGGGAAAGGGTGAGATTACATCAAGCGGATGCATTTCAAGAAGATAAAATCCCTTGGTAGACATATACAAGGGTATATTAAGTTTAGTTACGGTTTTGTATCAGTTGAAATATTGATCGTAGAAAAAAAGGTATTCATAAAATGATTTGATTATTCCATTACTGCATGTCCATCTTTCTGTCTGTTCGAAAACAGGTCAAAAACAAAACTTTGACAAAATTTTGTGTGTGTCTACTTTTAAACATTGAAATATTGTATTGACTTAGTGGATAGTTTTCTAGAAAACACTTATAAACAAATTTTGGACTGCATAGAAGCATCGATATCAAAAAATGACATTGGAACATTCTTTTAATCTAATTTGAAGGGAATGGAAAATTTCGTTTGCCCAAATAAAAAGGCTTATACATTGTTCAAGAGTTTATCAAAGTTTATTAAATTTAGAGAATATGTTGACAAAGATATCATTATTAACTCTTCTGTGTAAAATGAACCTGATGAAATTTCGAACTTGCCCCAATACCTAGATTAGTTTTTGTGTTATAAATACGTATTTCGACTACAACGTAGTCATCATGAGTATATATTAGCTACTCGTAATTTACTCTTTTGCAATTACGAAGTAATAGTGAAATTCTAGGCCACAAAGTTTTCATATCCACAGGAGTAGTGACGAAAATCATAAAAGAAATAAAATCGATTTTGAGAAAACAAAATTTTTGGAATGAGTCTGCAAAATGAACATAGAAGTAAATCATGAATGAAAGCAGCATTCTGATTCAACTTAAAGGTGAAAATAATAAAATACAAATTAAATCACATAGAATTCATAGAAAGTTGTTTTTTAAGTGCAATATGAAATTCTCATTCATTTACAAGATGTTTTATTTATTTGGTTTCGTATAATACTAATAATTGGAATGCTCTAAAGAGATGTGTGTGTGTGGTTGTGTGTTGCATATACACTGCAAAAAAAGTGGCGTACCTTTGGAAAATTCGTTTAAATTTTCTTTGGAATTTTTTTCCATAACAACGTTTTTATAAATTTGTGTATGCTTTCGTTGTATATTTGTGTATTTGTGTATCTTATAATTTTCGGAAAAAAATTAATTTAAAAAAAAAAAGACAAATTTGTATAAATTTTATAATTTCATAAAAGCATTCCATTTTGAGGTTAATAGAAGGAAACAAATTTTTAACAGTGGATAGTGATTCCTCTTGCTCTAACGATTGCCTCAAACTTTCTACGATATCTTGGATTGATTACCTCCCATTCCTGCACTAAAGCTATTATGAGATCTTGTGGGATATCAGGAGGGTTAGTTCATCTTCTAATACGTCGGACAACTTCATCCCATCGATGAACCCTTTTTTTTAATGTACACCCTCCGAGCTCGTTTGTATACTGCTTCTGAGACTGTCCAACGGGTCCTTATTGATCCTAATGTTGCTTCTAGTGCGAAAACTGTAAGAGGAAGACTTGCTGAAATAAACTTACGACCCAGAAGATCAGCCATAGCACCAGAGCACACTGTAAATAATTGAAAAGCCCGACTAAAGCTCATAATGTACCATACAAATGAATGGAAAAACTTCCCCTTTTCAGTTGGACCTCGATATGTACTGTATGTGTCAATTGTACTGTATGTGTCAATAAGCCTGCCGAAGGCCCGGTGAATATTACTCCGAATGATATATTACTGGAAGAGGGCAATTTGGAGGTAGGTGTGATGGAGAATCTTCAATGTTTTACAGTGAGCTTTCTTGCTACGGCTGGTCTTCTAGGTCGTAAGTTCGTTAGAAAAAGCACTTTTACCCCTATGTGAAAGAAAACATTTACAAATTTATAAAAATGTATTTGGCATGCAAAAATATTTTAAAGAAAATAGTTTAAATGAATTTTTGAGGTGCGCCACTTTTTTTGCTGTGCCGTGTATGTAGCGTCTGTTCTGTAAAAAGTTCAAATTATTTGGTGACGATAAAAAATATCGCACTCACTACACACTGTAGTTGTTAAAAAAAAAAATTACACAACACTATACATATGATAGTGTACTAAACTACATGTAGGTCACATTACATATAGAAGTCGCTTGGAGTTTTTTTGTTTTACTTCCATAATTTAAAACAAAAAACTCTCTGAAAATTCTGTTGATAAAGACAAAATTTGTAAAAAAAAACCACATGTAAATGGTTAAGTTAAATACAGGATCTCCTACCTTTAAATTTTGTTGGTTCGTTATCATTCAATGATTTTTTTGTATTTTACTATACTTTTGTATTATTAATATTGTCCCTAATAAAAATTTTGTATTATTAATACATTCCCTAATATTGTATTATTAAATATTCTCTTATATGTACGGAATTAACTTTCAAAAAATAATAGCTCTTATATCAAAATACAGCGGAATCTACGGAAGATGAAAATTGTATTTGACTTCAGTTGTATTGTATTTGACAGTTCAGATTTTCAACTGTCTTATTCATTATGTTAATTTCAAGATTCTAGGCCATTTAGTAAAATAATGAGTACTTGAAATTGGTTATTGTCTGACCACTTTACTCCAAAATATATAAAATAATTCTTTCGAAAAATAAAATTCCAAAATCCTGAATCTGCCTTCAGTTAGCCTGGAGATCCCAATGCAATATTTGCGGGAGCTATTTTGACCCACTAACTTTTTCAAGGTTTTTCTTGTTCCCAGAAATTAATGGAACTATGCCGCTATGATTTGTCATTAAAGATGAGATATCTTAAATTACAGACTTGGTTAAAAAGATTTATACTTCCAAATGTCGTTAGATTCAAACATAATAATAACGCATATCGTGGTGAGCATGCGCAGTAGTATTTTTTGATTAAACTATGCAGTTATAACACGATAGACCTGGCTTCTATTTCGATGCAATTTAATATGTAACTTCAGATGTAAGAATAGGGTGATTGGTTTACTTCCTTGTTATTGGTTTACTATAATCATGTGACTGAAGTGCTTGACAAAGAAAGAAATATTTAGCAAGACGAGAGTTGTAGCTATTAACAAAACATGCGATTGATATGTTTCTACATTTTCAAAGATATGTAAGTCTCGTTATATCATATACATTTATTGCGATTGAAAACTTGCACGTGTAAAAATGGGCTATGTATCGTGTTCATCCATACACATCACACAATGGTCAGAAATCGTATCTATGCCAATATCAATTTTGGAAACTCTCTATCGTAAATACTATATTCTAATCTACATATACATGTTTTAATGAAAGGGATCAATTTCATTAATATGTGATCATTTTTCCATATATCTATTTCCGTACGAGATGTACAATGTATGTCAATCTTTAATACTTTCACAAGACTTTCTAGGCCACCAAACTTCATTTCAATACCCAATGATTACGCTAGTATACAAGAGAAACAAAACAAAAAAAGGATAATTATTTTTTATTCCATTGAAACAATAGAAGTCATGTGACGACATATTTCACTCTTTTTTTGTTGGGTTCTATTCGTACAATAATAGTACGAATACTAGTGTGTGTTCTTTCAAACACACGAATGGACCAGCAGTCTCTCTGGTGACAACATTCACCGTATCCATCCACACCATGCAAATGTTTGCACCACATACAACATCAACAACAACAAATGATAAATATACGGGGCATGCGCTGACACCATCTGTTTATATTTATTTTATACATATAATGTTTTTCATAATAATAATAATCATAATAATAATAGTAATGTTTTTCTTTCTACAACTAAGTATAAAATTTTGGTTATATTTATTAAATTGTTTCTATTTGTTCGTTTATTTTTTATGTATCAATAAAATTTACTAGCATTCTGCAAAACCACAAAAAAACCGCACACAAAAATATATATAGATACCACTCGAGTCTTAAATTATTCAAGGTCCGTGTTCATATTTAGCATAGAGTACGGTATTCTTTTGACATATGCAATACTGTCACCATTTGAATACTAATTTGTATATTAGATTATCAAATGATAATTAATGAGAACTCTAGGTTTTTGAAATAAAATTTCAAGTTCGCTCTAATACCTCGATCAATTTTGTATTATAAATACATATTTCGACTACAAAGTAGTCATCATCAGTATAAATTAGCTAGTCGTAATTTCCTCTTTGACAATTAGAAACAGATAGAAAATCGAAAACAATTGACAAAAATAAAAATAAAAATAAATTAAAATATAATACATTTTATTGAAATTACTTCTGTTAAAATTGCTTTCATTCAAATTTACTCTTATTATCATCACTCTTATTAAAATTGCTCTTATATTGTCGCAGGATATGTTATTCGTTACTAATTTGGTGACAGTTTCACGACGTTTCTTGGTTTTGACTAGCTTATATATGTTTGACAGACGTTTAACTCTATTTTAAAATCGCACTTGATTGATGCTGAGTTATGCGTTGCGCAGTAAACGGGTTTTTATATTTTGACATCTTTAGAAAAAGAGAGACGGACATACTGACGATTTACTTCGAACTCTTTCAATATAGTCACGGTTGTTCTGAAATTCGACACATACTTTCCTCAATTTCTTAGAAATATTTTTCCTTAAAACTTTGGAAGAATGACCTTTGGGTTGTTAAGTTTTTTGATAAAATATGCGTAAAAAAGTGCATTTTTTTCATGTCCGCAGCAGAAGGTTATTTATTATGGTTCAGTTGGCATCCTGAGTACCGGCGCGCTGTTTGAATTTAGTTTGAAATTATATACTAGTATATGTATGATATTTTATTGCGGAATCTCCCTGATTTGCATATAATTTTCTCTATAGATTTTCGCGCGGGTACACAATCAGCTGATATAGTTTGAGTTAAATTCCTAAAATTTTGTATTATCAAACAATGTTTACGTGAACTATTCTCCCCCTTAAATGCGTTCTATTACCATCCTAAAGCTATGAGACGCAAAATATTATGGATTTAAGGTCATAAAATAAATGAATATTTTATTTTGGTATGTTTATGTGTGTTTAATAGTAAAAGATTGAAATCTTAATTTTATATATGGTTAATATTTTTTTATTGTATATTGTATATGGAATAATTTATGTTATACAATATTGTTTACATGATAAAATGCAATTTAAAAAAATTTTCGACAAATTTCGTATGAAAAATACTTGAGCATACAAATAATAATGTTTCAGATGTGATTGATATTGATTGAAAACGTATTCTAAAAATATAATAATTTCTTAGTAATAGACTGACTAAATGAAGCTAAAATTGTGGAATTGACAGAACCTCTAAAGATTCGAATCACAACGAAGTCGTATTACTCGATTCAAAAACATAATGTTAACTTATAAGAATTTTAAAAAAAACTTAAACATAAAAAACATGTTTACCAAAAAAATTGCATACAGGATATGGTTTTCTCGTTAGTAAATTCCAAATAGAAATAAAATCCTGTATGGATCATTCAGAATCCATTAAAGTATTTTAAGGGAAATTTATGGAATATCAATGCACGTCTTGAATGAATTTAGTTTATATTTTTCTAAGTCAATATAATTGTCAAACGATTATCATATTATGTTTCAAAATTTTTCGTATTGAGTATACTTGTGTCAAAAATTGTCCTGTGGGAGTTATTATTGGGTTTCAAATGCCATAATTTCAGTCAATGTCTACATTGGTTAAGAAGATAATATCTAGTAATAAAAAGGTAATCTAGTAATAAAATTGCTGCAAACTTTGGTTTGCAGCAATTATTATTGAAGGCGTTAAAACTACCGGCGATTAATTTTACTTCGAGCATTTGTCTGTTATGTTCGCCAACACGATAAGTTAAAAACGAAACGAGGAAACGGTTGAAATTTTATGTTTACTCTTGAACTATAAAGTAAGGTCAATATCATGTATTGGCATAAACGGACCATGCCTCTTCCCACCAGGGGATAAAGATCCATCTTTGAAACTGTAAAAAATAAAAAAAAAATGTTAAGACACGAAATGCTCCTTTTTTTAATTAAACAACTTGTATTTGAAACTTTTTTCATAAGCTTAAGCCGGGTATTTACAAAATTATAATTACCATTTGACAACCTGTCAATGGATGACGGCAACTAACTACTTGATGCACGAACATACACAGGTACACGAAAGAAGGACCTTGTCCACCAGACGAGACGAACAATTCTGTTTTTGAGGTCGTTGATTAAAAATCCGCGGTTAGTTTGACTCGATCATCGCATTTCATTTCTAACCTCAAAACATTGATGTAAATGTGTCATCCCTTTTTTGAGTTTAATAACGAAATACGATCTGACCGAGTGAATCAACCCCGGATTCGGGTTCCAGTTACCCTTAAAACGTAAAGAAATGTTTGTCTCATCTAATTGACAAGTTCCAATACTTTCAGTTATTAATAGATAAGAAACGCAACTGCTTAGGTCCAACTGATCGAAACTGCACTTGATAAATACGTTATTACTACTAGCTCCCGAGTCATAAGTTTTCTCAGACTATCTCGAATCATAAGAGGGTAAATATATTGATAGACTTGTTTCATTTTATTTTATATTAATTTATTGAATTCTCGTCATAACTCATGTTTCAATGGCAGTTACACAAACTAATAATGAAGACTAACTAACTTTTAAAGATACATATAAATATAAATAGCGGAAAGGCTGAGACTACCTAAATTAAGATCTATCATGATTTCTTGCTGTAAAAAATATTTTTTTTTTCTGAAATGCATGTTTTTAAACAATTATATACATTTTTGTTATACAAATCATTTTAAAAATAAATTCTATATATCAAAATTAATAAAATTTCCAAATAAAAAAATCCGTTATCAATATTTGAGATCAACATAATTCATCCTTTTGCTATGGTACAACAATATTTACGACGATGGTTCACAATTGATTCTCCATTCATTTCGAAAGTGTATGAATAATATTACAATAATATAAATTTGATGAATAAAGTTAAATAACTAAAATGTCAAATATTTAATAGAAAAAAAAACAGAACACATTATTTTTAAAAAACAAAATCATAAATTTATTATTTCTATATTATTCAATAAACTAAATCTTAAAAAAAAAAACAGGAAAATTATTTCGTTTACGCATTTATTTTCAAAAAAAAAGAGAAGGAAACATAAAAACGTTTTTAACGCTCCAGTTCATATTATTTTTGTTATGGAATGATAATAAAAAAAGAACTATTTTACCCTGTGTATGTGTACAGTGTGTTACAAAAATAGCGGGCAAGATGTATTATCAATTATGAAGAACGTCTTTGTAATTATAATTCAACATTTTGTCAAACTGCATAAGAGCGTGAAAATTTAGTATTTTCCCCAAATGTGTTTTGCGTTTATAAACATAAGTGAATTATGAAAATATAGTTTAAAGGGTACAATTGTCGAAGATCAAGTTTAGCTATGATTTCACATACATTACTGTGGTTTATCGGGGTTGAATAATGACTCACATTTAAAATGACTTAATGGTTTTTAGAAATACCAACCCCCACCCACCCATTGATTTGATTATAAGCTGCATTATTTCCAGCATAAAATCAACCTTCGCACAATTCCTAATAAAATGATACCTCACTCTAAATCAACTAAATACTTAAAGTTAATCACCTTTTCCCTCATTTGATTAAAATATAATGTAGGTTGTCAGGTATTACCATCAATGCAGGATGTGGCACCCTATATTATACTTTATATTATATTTGATCTGATAGTGTAGGACTTAAATTTTACTTTGACCAAAAAAATTACCCTAACTCGATGGGGGAGGAGTAACTACACAAAAACGAATACAGGAAGTACCCATGATTCCCGTTGTCGGATCAGGTTTTCGTGAGGCTGCCAAGACAAGTGATTCAAGTCACTACATGTATTGTTTTATCAGAAAGTTTCATCCCCTAACTCAATGGGTACCATTACAGAAATATTTGAAATTTAAATACCATACCCATAGATAGATAGATAGATTGTAGAGGCTGCCTTGGACGAGATATACTTCGACCATAAGGACCATTGTGATGCCTAAGGATGTGAGTTGAGTGGATGGAATTTTTGTGTATAGTCTAGGAATTAGTAGGATATGCGGCTGCAGCCGACTATAATAGGAACTATGCCGACATTCATTTGGAGTTCGTGAACAAAACTGCAGAAAACCTTCTCAAGCATAGCCGGTTACTTCGTTCTTGTCCATACGCCGACAGTTTAGTCAGGTAACCACGCCTTTTTATCTTGTTTTTTATAATAGGGAATATGCATGAAAACTTTTTTTCACATTTATTTTCAGAATATGAAAATACTGTTAATACTGTAATAATATTTAAAAACGAAATTAAAATCCGACAAATATCAAGGAAGCTATAAGCTTTTAAAGATTATTATCTGTCTCTTTCTTGAAAAAATACTAAAAACGGAGGTTTATGTGTATTTAAAATGGTGAAAGTGTAATATGACGTCACATAACATATCAAGAGGGCTATCACCCTCTTTGTCTAATCGGGAATTTCAATCATTCATATCTCGCTTATTTTTAAAGTTATTTAAAAAGTAATTTTACCTTGATATTTGTCAAGTAAACATGCTTCAATTCAAGTGAAAAAAAATTTTCATGCATATTCCCCATTGACAAACTGCCGATGTCAGGATTCGAACCCATAACCTCCCAGTTTCTAAGTAGGCATACTGCGCAGACATACCGCCTTAGACCGCTCGGCCACTTGGACTATACCCATACTAAATAATATCACAAATGAATCACCATGGTTACTCGTTTTTTGTGAAGTGATTTTTTTACTCCAAATTACCGACACTTAGTCTGCGTGACAAATTTTTTTCTTATTGAAGACTATCGAAAAATCATCTGTAGAAGATATTTTATTGGACGTTTCCACAGTCGCGATCTTTGGTTATCTGGTAAATTTCATGTCTTACATACTCAAAAAACCTCATCTGTTTATCCATCCTTACAGCCGCCGACATAGAAAGTTAATATTTATTTCTATTAAATGTTTTTGTCCGATTTAGGAATTGAACACGACTACCCTCGCAAGTTCTAAGATTCCTTGAATCAAATGCTTCCATTATTTATTTCATTGATTAGTATATATACGGACGATATCTTAAATAAACCAATCTAAACATAAATCAATCGTAATCACTTATTAAATATTTACAATATGTATGTACATACGTTCTTTATGAATGTAAATACGTATTTAACAAAAACAAAGCCCAAAGTAAACAGATTAATAACCACAAAGGGTAATATAAATGTAGTACACCTCATGTGGGTATATAAACACAAAAATAAAACAAAAACACAAAATAGGAGTTGATTAAATAAATAATAAATTTTCAAATACACGCACGAATATTTCTGTCAAATGCGACAGATAACATAAAATACTATAAAATTTAATAATCTATAATTTTTATATTAAAAAATACCACACGCAAAACAAGCTGTGTTTCTCTAGAGAACTATTTATAGTTACATTATTTATAGAAGGATGTAAAACAATTAAAGGCCTTGTTGCAAGTTAAGTCTAAATTTTCCAATAAAAAAAATGCATTTTTGACTGAGGATAATATAGCTGTTTCGTTGAAAGAACCGGGTAACATCAATCCTCTCCCGTGCGATAAATAGTGTGGGAAAGGGAATAACAGTCAATAGAAACCGGGTACCGGATTTTAAACCACTGGAGCAAAAACCTGATATGTCAGGACTTAATATTGAATAATCAAAAGTTTAATTCGAATAAGTTTGCTGATTTGTATAAGGTCTAACAGTGGACTTAACTAGTATCTTATTTCATAATTTCATTTGGTCCTGACCAAAAATTAGTGAAGCTGGACTTACCTGGTTCTTGCATCAAGGCCCTCAAGTAAAGGAAGTAGCTAGTTCTTCGACAATGTATTCAATCATACCTATGTAGACTCGCGTTCAAAAAACTGAACCAGGAAGTCACATTCTAAGCGTCTATATTACTAATATATGTATCATATTTTATACACTTAGAATGTATTAACTGGTTCAATTTTTATGAACGGGAGTGAATGTTTTTAGTGAGATAATATTAATAGAGTTAGTTGTTTACAAAAAAAAAAATTCAAAATCGGTTCATAAATGACGGAGTTCTGAGGTGACAAACATTTTTTTAAAAAATACAGACGAATTGAGAACCATCCTCCTTTTTGAAGTCGGGTTAAAAATTCGTTGAATCTATAGAATATTAGATAGATTAATTAGTTCAATTTCAGAAAAACTAATAAATTTGAATTAATACATTTAATTTATTGAAGTAGTATTTTTAATTAAATCAATTTTAATAAGATGTTTTGAATATGTAAGAAATGAAATTGACGAGAGAACCAAAGGTCGCCACTGTGGAAACTTTCGACAAAATTTCTTTATCAATTTAAAAAATATCAACAAATGACGAACAGATTTGAAAATGGTTCATGACAGAGATATTATCGTTTTAATTACTTTCAGTTAAGGTTGAATATTACTATATTCAAGCTCCTATTGTGAGCTATTCTTTACGACTTCTAGACTGTCAAATGTGATTTTGTATTGAATGGGTCGTTATTTGACGTTAAATCCATGATAATTATTAAATAAAACAAATATTTGAAATTTTTGTAAAATCAATTTTTCGAACATTTCAAATATTTGTTTTATTTAATAATTAAATGTAAAATGTGATCTGAAATTGAATTGTTTAATGATTCCATAAAAACAATCCTATATATCCATAAATTGAAACAAGGCGATATAGGAACAAAATAGATTATTTTAGCTCTTGCTTTACACAGTATTTAACTGTCTATGATTTGAACAACCGTTTCATTTTATGTGATAATGTAATATATATATATATATATATATATATATATATATATATATATATATTTATATATATATATATATATATATATATATATATATATATACTTTCTATCGACATCTACTGGGTAGAGGACATGTGAAGAAATTTTTGCAAAATCGTTTCATCAATCATCCCATTTCAAGTTACATTTTTCTAATTATTACCAACCGGCTTTAACCTCAGTGAAAGATGGGAATCTATGATTATCATCTGATCGAATTTAATGATAAAATTTCTACCATAAATTCAAAAGCATCCATGACCTACAAGAAGATAATTGGCAAAAATCAATTTTGTTTAAACAAAAGATATTAAAGACTGTATAAAAATTCATAATATAAAATACTGACCCAATAAATTAACTTGTCATTTTGTATAAACATAGCCCAAAAAAAAAACAGAATAGTAACGTACTCAAAAAAAGTAATTAAACATCAATTTATAACACCATAAAATCATACCTTTAACAGAATACATACACACACACACGGGCACACGGACATACTACATTCAATAAAAAAATATATCGAAGCATAAAAATCAGGGTAAAAGTATTGCAGTCAATATTTTAAAATAAAATTTTAAAAAAATACCTACACTGTGTTCATAATTCCCAAAAGGCAATAAATTTTAAGTTTTCCCTGTGTTCAGTGGTAATAGTGAACAGTATTTTTTAACAGAGTGGTCCATTTAAATGATCGTTATTTTATTTAAAATATCATTAATTAAAATTTTTTAAATCAAAGTAATGAAGAAGTTTTTGAATAAGTAATAGTTTATTTTCGATAGAAAAGTTTTTGATGATTATTGGATATTTAGGTGTTTCAAAATATAACAAATAAACGGGTTAATTGCTTAAATATATTGTAATTATAATTGAGTTCTTCATTTTCAATGTGTGAATTGTTTATTGTACTATTTACAAACTTATAGATATATAAAAATACAAAGTGCCGTATAAAGGTAGTAAGGTTCGTTTTGACTACGACACTAGACACCGTACACTCAGTGTATACACTGAGTGTCTATGTATGCACACGAGTGTCTCTAGTTGTGACATTCATTGCGACACTATATATTAGTGTCGAAGCAGCGGCTGTGTAAACACTACACAGAAACTATACTTCTAAAAAATAACTATTAAATTATTTTATTAAAATTTTATTTCAATTTTGAAAAGTCAATTTTGATTGTCATTTCCAAGAAACTATAAACTATACCAGCACACTATAAATCTTTATATATAAGTTAGAAATATGATATTAATAAACTTAATTTTTTTATAAATGAATTAATGTTAACACCATCCAAGCAGAGTATTTCAAAATTAAATATATTTTCGTAACATAGTTAACTCGTATTCGTAATATAGTAAATAATTTATAAGAGTAAACTCCACCATGCGTCGAAGCTGACAAGCAAAATATTTTTTGTTTTTAAATTTTTGTTCTGTTTCTTTCGGTTTCAAAGATATTTTCCTCACCAGTGGACTTACCTGCTCTATCTCTAAATTCCTGCTCAATCTCTGATGCTCTAAAACACATACACACAAAATTCAATTCGTTATATGTTTCCGTTTATGCGTTATAGTATTGACAGACAGACACTATACGCGGAAATAGACTACTCACATTTACTACTTACATCTACTCATTTTATGATGTAAGAAAAACATTACAACAAAAACAACACCTATATCAAAAATTTTCTTCTGCGACCAATATTTTCAACCCTAACAAAGTCGAAACTAAACTTATAATACCATCATACGTATTTTCTTTACATACAGGTTATAAAAAGCCTACGACATGGTGGATAAATATTAATTATATTCTTCTGTTCCAACAAGAATTTAAAAAAATATTTTTTAGCGTTCATAGAGGTATAAGATTAGATTTTTAATTTGCTGAAAGCCATGTCAGATGACTTTCCGCATTTTCATAAAAAACCTAATGTATAAGGCCCAAATCCATTATAAATTTATGAAACAAAAACACCATTTGTGCAGTCCATAGTAACATTCATGAATTAAAAACAAATTGTTAGTGATGACTAACATTTGAGCCACAATGTCGTCCATAGATGAATATAACACATGATCATATTATTGATTAGCATTTTATAGCATAAAATTTTTCGGTTACCTCTATTACTCGTTCGAATATTAGTTACCAAATATATGACGATGAACACTTTGATAAATTTTTAAATAAAATGACAAACCATTAGAGTCATGGAGTTTTTTGGATGATTTCTCTAACGTAAGTTTACAAAGAGAAGTTCACAAAGTAAAGCAGTTGTGCCGAATATAGTAGTAGCACATAGTTTTACTACATAGTAGCACTAGTTTGATAGTAGCTCCAGTAGTGCGGACAAGATGAATAATTTGTAAACTACTATAATTATTGTGTGATTCAGTAAAAACAATATGCAATGAATATTTACAATATTTCGTTAATTCACGTTGGTGCATGATTATTGGGGATTTCAGCCATAAAAGTAGAGTAACAAATTCAAACATAAAATATTTGGTAATTTCATAATTCATGAAACTTTCCAATTGATGGTATTGTCTCATAAAAATTTAAAATTCTTCTATCATTACATGCTTGGAATGATTATCTTCAGATAGTAAATGGTACAATCACTGATCCAAAGATGCATGGAAGATAACGGTAAATTTATTCACTTTGAATTTCAAGAATCTGCCAATGAGTAATCAAGCACCCAAGGCAGGGCCATAGGTTCATTTTTATTATTTAAAGCATTTTCGTTGGCCATACACAGTGGACAAGATAATTTGATTGCTTTAAATAGGTAGATAGGTAGGTTGTAGCGGCTGCCCTGGACGGGCTACACTTCCACCATTTTATCCATTGTAGTGTCTAAGGATGTGAGGATGTGAGTGGAGTGGAAGAAATTTTTGTGTATAGACTAGGAATTGGAAGGATGTGCGGCTGCAGCTGACTCTGATACGAACAATGCCGATATTGATCTAGAGTTCGTGAAGAAAACTGCAGAAAACCTTCACAAGCATAGCCGGTTACTTCTTTCTTGTCCATACGCCGACAGTTTAGTCAATTAACCGCCCCTTTTTGTTCTTAATAATTGACAAACTGCCGATGTCGGGATTAGATCCCATAACCTCCCAGTTCCAAGTAGACATAACGCCTTAGACCGCTCGGCCTCTTGGATGGTATTTGATTGCTTTAAAGTTTCTATTTAAACTGTATACTTAAAAGTAATAAAAGTTTCATAAAATAATAAAAATTTAGAAAATGCATGGCCCTATCCTACTGATTACCCTACTGCTTATTGGCAAAGGCTTGGTAATCAAAGTGAATATATTAACTCTGAATAACTAGTCAAAGTGAATTATTCAAAACATACTTTTGTTTTTAATTAGATTTCTTGTTGTACCCCCATGTAATATGTTGTGATGTCTGGCATAACTCTGAGTCAAGTTATTACAAGCTCATAATTATGCGGAACAAACTTAAATTAATAAGCCGTTCAACAATATTAGGGTTTTGAAAGAATTGTCAACTTCGTTTTCGTATATTGCGATTTATTTTTAACAATGTTGGAGTTCGTTCTCCTACGCGTATTTACACTCTATTTATTTGTAACAATATTGGAGTTCATTCTCCGACGTGTATTTTTACTCTGTTTCGTAACAAATTTGGAGTTCATTCTCCGACGTGTATTTCGACTCTATTTTTATTTTACAAAAATGTTTCTTAAATTATATTTACAAAAATGTAGGTGGACCAAACCTGTAATCCTATTGGTTTTCGCATAAAATTATAAAATGCGTCTATTGGTCACTAGACGTGTATACTCCTCAAGGGACGTGTATACTCCACAAATTTCCAAACATATGCTTTAACTATAAAAAATACCTTAATCTCTATAATAAAATAAATATCACGAAACTCCGTTAAAGTTTACAATCAGCAAACATTTGGATAGAAAAAATACTTAAACTAAGCCTTAAATTAAACAGTGTCCTTTCCCAAATTTTTATGATGGGAAATTCCAAAATGTAAAGATGAATTCAATAATATTTCAATACACACACTAATAACTATAAATATGATATTAAATTAAAACTCGTATAACCATCCATATGAACACACTTAACGTAATATATGTATAGTAAGATACTATACATAAAATCCCTCATATAAAGGGTCTTCAAATAAACATTGTACTTTCCCAAATATTTGTGATGGGAAAATCCAAAACGTGAAATGCAATAATAATACTCAAAACTGAACACCCCATATCACCTCAATGTACATGCAGGTCATCGATTTGTTTACTTCAATTTGATAAATACTCGTAATGTTAAGAATTATGAAATTCCTTTAAGATATATCAAACACGGCTTTCAATTCCGTTTCGGATATCAATTGAACCAATTCCAAAATACCTACGATTTTTCAAACAAATAAATTTGCAGTAACGACACTAGGGAATACCATACGACAGGAGTCGCCAACCTTTTTGTACCGCGTGGCGTTATTTTCTTGTCTCTTTTCTTTCTCGAGATATTTCAAATTGATAATCATAAATCAACGATGAATACATTGAACGAATACAGAGATAGGTAAGTGTGTGTCTTCAGTGACGTTTTTGCAGTGAATTTTATAAAAAACAATAAAGATCCTAAACACATTCGGTTTATATCGGATGGTGTTCTTCGATTAGTTTCTTAAAGGTGTATATATGTAAAAGAATGCTGCGAACCTGCTTATACTAAATTAGTTTTCACAAAAAGTCAAGTTTCCACAATGAGAGAAAAAAGTCTGTCACTGAAACGCTACTGAGCAAGTATCTGGATGCATTGAAGCTGAACAGGATGAAACTGCGGAGGGTTACCGGATACATTACCGGGAATTATCACCTGCAGAAACATCTGCACACAATGGGACTCCATAACGGGTCCATTTTGTGCAGATTGTGTGGCGAGGAGGAAGAAACATCCAACCACATTATCTTTTACTGCGAACCTCTAGGTTACAGCAGATACAGGATATTCGGTGCACCTCATCCCGAATATATGAACCTTGAGGAAGACCTAATAAGCAAGTTCCTTGGTGTTTCCAACATGTGGGAGAAGCGAATCTCGTCGGGCTGAAGTAGAAGGGAGAGCTCAATGGACCATAAGGTTGAAGTGCAATACTTTTTAGACTCCAAGATGTATCTATCTGTCTATCTACTGCGCAAGTATAAATTATTTATAATTCGAGTATAATTTAAATTCCTTAATTAAAATCTATTGAAATAAAACCCAGTGTATTCTTCTTTGTGTTCAGAAAATTAAATTTCGAAATATATATCTGGTATTTTTGAACTGAATCATACAGTAAATAGTAGCCAGATCATGGTTGGCATTCGCCCAATGTGAATGAAATGTGAATGGTATATATGTATATAAATATAATATAGGATAGTAAAGTAAATGTAGTAGAGGCTGCCGGAAGCACTTGGTATTGATTGTCTCCCGGATGAAAATAAATACAACCGGATGCAGAAACAGTTACCGGTATAGTAATTGAAATTGAGAAAATATAAGCAAAATAAACACATTACATTCACAAAATAACAATCATACGTACATATAAATATGCGTACAGCATAATATTATACATAATTATTATTGTTAGAACATTGCAAATGATAGTTTTGTTCTATTGCAACCGGCTTCAAAAACAGCTAGAAGTGACTTCAGTTCAGTTTTATCAATTCAGTTTTAATTAATTCTTAAAAAATATGTCCACGCCGTATCTGTAAAGCTTCTGGAGACAATAGTCAAAAACAATTTTCAAATAGTAGTAGTAGTAGATGTAGTGGAGGTTAGAGCCTAACAAGTAGGCCCTTCTAGGCTTTTTTTCTCGACCCCTAAGAAAACCATCCCCTCAACTTCTTCTATCCTATACCACATCTACTATCCTACCATTCGCTTCTTTGCGAATGACACAACAGTGCTCCACTTTAGTTGTTTTACCTCAGACACCCGCATTTTGGTTGAGACGAAGGCAAGGCATCTCATGGTTCTGTAAGGACATAATGGTGGAAGAGCGTATCAATCGCCCGTTATAGTACGGACAGTTCACACTCCCCAATCCTCATGGGGGATAGATGCCTTTTGGGGCTGCAGTACTTGGTAAGCACTCCAATCAGCAGATTAAATATTTTCCGGGTTTTGGGGTGAGACATAGGGTGGGGTGACACACATGGTGAAACATATTATATTACTTAGTTATAAAGTCTTTAATAAGATATTTTATAAGGTCGTAATTTTTGTGGGCAAAGCCGCAACGGGTAATGCTAGTTAAAGATAAAGACATTGATTTCGTTTAAACATACAATTTCAGAATAAACATAATATACATATTTCATAAAACAGAATACATGCATAATCAATCAATCAAAACATGTCAGATGAAAATAATTATGTGTACACATAATATGACTGTATAGAAAGATATCAATAACCTCACACAATTATTTTACAGAAACAAACCAATGTTATTCTATGGAGTTCAATCATTGTATACACATATTTCGTTGTATCTACTTCATTAACTACTTGTTTTATAATCTCATTTTAGAACTATCTAGAATATTTATTTTAAATATTTACTTAAATTAAAATATATTTCAAAAATAAAACAAAATATATAAAAATTATCTAAAATAATCAGTAAGAACTATGGGTATCTCGAAGAAATACAGATTCAATTGGTCTGAATAGTATTGGAATAATAGTAGTGGAACTTAGTATTTTTACATTTGAATAAAGTTAAATGGTTCCTGAGGTGTTGTCGATGGTAAACAGGGAAAAAGAGTGGCTCAGAGAAAAATGAAAACACAAAGTATATAATATTTCTCTTTATACTAGAAAAATCGAAAAATGTATCATTAATGTAATTTATAGAAAATATAATTTATTACCATTTAGAATTAGTATTTAAAATTTTAATTTAAAATTTTAAATCGTAAATACTTCTATTTCTAAAGTAACAGGAAAAATGATTGGAAACAAAATTGTAGTAAATTTATAATTCCTTGTAGAGGTAATTCCCTAAAAGTGGAAACAATTTTCGGGGTATGAAAGTATGATATTATGATGAAATCTTTAAATTATTTATTTGCAACCCAAAAAAATGGAATGTGGATACTAATGGGATTTCATCATAATATCATACTTTCATACCCCGAAAATTGTTTCCACTTTTAGGGAAACGTATATATATTCATATATATATATATATATATATATATATATATATATATATATATATATATATATATATATATATATATATATATATATATATTATACGTTGAAACATGAAGTTGAAGAAATGGATTGTATATGGTGCATTTAAACACAAACAATACCAGATATTAATTTTAATTAACATATTAAACCGAAATAAGCAACTTCATTTTCTATCTTTCCCATTCCCGTAGGTAGTCTGACTGATATGATTCACCAGTTAAATTCCGTGCATACTAAAATAAAGGCATGAGTTATGTGGTTTTTTTTTAATTTAAGCAGAAAAAAATTAATGAATGATTAATATTGATATATATATATATATATATATATATATATATATATATACTATTTGTTTAAATTTAACAGAAATTTTAATATTGATTAAACAGATATGTTGTCGTGAAGAGCTGTTATTATTGCCCTTACTATAAAACGGAGAAAGAGAAGAATTATTAAGAAAAGAAGCGAAGAATATTGGATACATCGACTATATAGTGATAGATTGTTGCGAGGAAAGTTTTACACGCTGCATTCTACACTACTTGAGTGTACAAAAAAAAGTTTTTCACTTTTTATAGAATGAGCATAACCAATTTCAATGAGCTTAAATTAATTTAATTAATTCAAAAGCTTAGGAATAACAATCATTTATATAATGCTAGTCGTTCCTCATTTTCTTCTGTCAATATTTCGATTAATTCATCTGTTATCAACGCCATTGCACCGTTGCACACATACAACATACAGATAATATTGATAGAAATGAACTAAATAATCGGCGTATGCGCGCACTCGTATAGCGAGTCATAGTGCTTAAGGAGTCGGTCGATAGTTGGCACACTATGAAGTTTAAAGGGAATCGTACTGCCTATTAAACTTTATCATCGGCTGATTTCAATTCGATTGAGCGTGCGAACTCGTATATGTATCCATGGTAATTTAGAGACCGATCCAATTATCGCCTGATCCTAAGTCTGTTGTGTGCGCTGTCTCTAAAAACAACGCTTTAAAGCACCGAAAGCATGTAAGCTTACAAAACGAATACATATATCATAAACATACAACGTTACAGATGATAAATAATGTATTCATAATATAAATTATTATTATTACGAGTTGATATTAGTATTTGGTTACTGTTACTAAGATCCTAGGTGCCTATATAGTTACAAATAAGATATGTAAATATGCTTAATATGATACTAAATGTTGTTGACTGACACCATCCATACCAGTAACAACACAACATCTTAAATAGGAAGGCATCGTATTTTAAACTATATCAAACGAATAGATAGAAGACGAACAGAAACGACTATTGTATAATTATAGTTTGTTAGTACATGTATTGTTTATATAATGTTGCACAAGTAAACTCATGTTACATACGTTTATCCTATTCTCTTATGCCTTGCAGCTTAACACACATGTTTAATCATCAGAAGGAACTACTAAGTTGAAAACAGTTTTGTACAATATTCAAAATCGAATTTAATCGAGTCCTAAAAATCAGCAGAGTTTGGCCAAATGCCTGATGTGAATGTTTTTTAAATAGAAATGGTTAAATGTGGTTTAACTTTTGAAAGGATAAATGTAAATGGTTTATAGGAATATTTTTAAAATGCAAAATAGAAAATATACATTGCAAATGGTTTACCATATGGTTTTCAGGAAATTTGTATATTTAGAGTTTCAAATTTTCTTGAAACTTATTTAATGTGACGCTTAAGTATGTTGTAATGAAAATTATTGTGAATAATTTTTTTTGATCCAACACACATTTTAATAGAAAAATATTAAGTAAAATATAATGCAAAATATTTAACAAAACAATATTTTTCTCCTTGCAAAAAGAAGGAGTTTTTTTTGAAAGTACAAAAAGAAAATAATATAGCTCGATTTATTTTTTTTTCTTAAACAAAGTTTTTTTTTTAAGTCGAAAAATGATAATAAGATTAATAGATACTTTTGATTTAAAGTTTTTCTATTTAGAAAAAAAAATCAAAAATTGAAAAAAATTATTACATATAATTTAATTTTAATCAAAAGTAATACAAATTGAATGTTTTTCAAAATAACATAAATAGATCACAAATAAATAATTTTGTAAAAACAAGATAATTTTTGTGAAACAAGTAAACAGAAGTAAGCTAGCTTACAGTTATGAATGTATCATAAAATTTGCATATAGATTTTGAATTCACACTGGCCATGTCCATTAAGTCTCTGCTTAAATATCAACCAAGCGGGGTATGACTATGGGTCAAACCCAAGTAGAGGTATAATTTTTAATTAATTTTATAAATAGTCTGAACACTCCGACTACGTCCATGGGTGTTGATATACTAAAATATTCTAGAAGCCTCCATGCAAAAATATATTGTCAAAAACAAAATATTTATTCAAAAAAAACAATCATATTCTAGAACGACCCATGGCGGGTATATAAACCGTGACCAGTGTCGATTCAAATCAGTTTTAAAATCGTGTCTGATGAGTTTTAAATCGATCATTGTGCGATTAGTATAAAAGTTGAAATCAAGTATTGTCTAATTAGTTCAAAGTAAATAATTGTTGTTCAAACCAGATCAAAGTATAAGTTGGAATTTGTACAAGTAATTTGGTCAAGTAATTCAAAGTTTAACATTGTGTGAAAAAGAATTAAAATAATTGTTGAAAAAGAAATTGGATAATCATTTTTTTTTAAAGCAATAAAATCAGGTTTTTTTTTTGTTTCGTAAAAACTTGTGTTTAATTTAATTTTTTTTTCTTTTCTTTAAACAAAAACGTGCGTGTTGTTCCAATTACAAAATATTTAGTAATATCGTTTACTAATATATTTTTTTTTTGTTTTTGTCGAGTATCGGAATCATTGCAGGTTCGGGCAGCGCTCCTTTGAGGATAAAGAGAGCCAGGATACCGCGACAAGTGGCGACCGTGACAGGACCAGGAGACGTACGGAAGAAGAAAAGAATTACAATGGCAAGCCGCAGCATCCCCATGCCACGGTTGCGTGAGATGATGGAGGCCGAAGGGCTGGACAGCACTGGCACTAGAGAGGTCTTACAGGCAAGATGGGAGGAGCATCAATCTAGGCAACAAGGAACACCGACTTCAAGGACTCAAGGAACAGCCAACCCCACATCAGAACTTCGTAGAAGTGTGGTTTCCGATCCGGAGGAGCCAGGTGCAGCAAGCATGGAGAAGATGCTCGCAGCATTGATGACAAAGCTCAATAACATGGACAAGACAATGGGCGAACGACTTCAAGGATGTGAAGATAGGATGGGCAACCAGCTTCAAGAATCTAATGAAAGATTGGCCAACCAACTTCAAGAGTCCGAAGAGAGGATGAGCAATGAACTTGAAGGAAGAATTGGAAATCAACTACAAGAGATGTCAGTTGTTCAACATGAATTGGGGGAACAAATGATAAATCTGAGAGACGCGTGTATCCAGCGGATCGACCAAATTACCAAAGATGTCGAGACCGTGAAAACCGACATCGCTAACATTAAAACCGATGTCATTGAGAATCGCACGCAAATCAAAGGCTTGGAGGAGAAGATGCACGATCAATACAACAAAGTCGTGGATGACATTATACGGATCGAAGAGCGTCAGACACAACAACTGCGTGACATGCGTATAGCCCCTGAAGAGGTGACTACAGTCATTCGATCCGCCGCATTAGACACGACGACGCTTCTGTCAATTATGCCAGAGTTCAGTGGTAGACCGGCTGAAGATCCAAATGTTTTTTTGAACAGAGCAACGACATTACTACGACAAACGCATCTGCCCGTAGATTGTTGGATTGAGATGGTCACAAAAAAATTAACAGGACCAGCCAGAGATTGGGCATTGATGAATCGTGGGTTGGGCTACACCTTCGACGAATGGAAGTGGCAGTTGGAAAGCTTCTTTAACAGTGTCGGAAGAAAAGCCAAAGCCGAACTGGAACTGATGACCGTTTCCCAACCCACAGGATTGAAGACAGAAGCGTTCGTAAATATGAAGGTGCAGCTGTTCAAAAGAGTGCACGCCGATAGGAACATTGATGACGTGGTGCCCATAATATTAAATTTACTACGCGACAACGTACGACCGCTGGTGAAGATTTCGAATCCAAAGTCATTAGATGAGCTACGTATAACCGTTAGAACACTGGATGAAGAGCCAGCGAGGAATCGGCAAGAACCACCAGCAAGAGCACCACCACCACCACGTCTAAGCAGTCCAGGCACGTGCTTCGTATGCCACCAAGCGGGGCACATAAGTCGAAACTGTCCCAGAAGGGGACAACAAAATAGACCTGGGCCGTCGGGAAACTAATTCCAGGATCAATGAAGGAGGAAATTGGTTCTGGGGTACACATTAACCTCCACAAAAACGCACAACATCGGCGTGAACACCAACAATTACCGGTTCATTTGACAACAATGGAGACCAAGAACTCACACCAGAATGGGCCAATTGTGGAAGTTGATGTGCGTGGAAGATCAATATTGGCACTGATCGATAGTCAAGCATCACACAATTTCATAAGTGAAGAATTGGCAAGAAGTATTGGTAAATGGCACCCTGTCAGAGATAGTACAGGAAGTGAAGCCACAAGCAATAATACTTTCAAGATTCTTGGGAAAATGTGCATGGATGTGATGATATCAAGAATGAAGTTCAATGTTGAAGTAATGGTTGTACCTGGCCTACGGAATCACATAATACTTGGTCATGAATTTTTAACAAAAAATGGTGTGAGCATCGATTACCGGAGTGGTATAATTTACTTGGGGTGTGATAAGAGAGTCCGCATTGCATGGAGAAAACCAGATGGAGCCCATAGAGAAGTGGCAACAATTAACAACGCATTGGGCGAGTTACAAATTAAACTCCTTGAGAACCAAGAGCAGTTAAAAGATGTTATTCGGCGACATCCCAGCGTTTTCGGCAAAGTTGGAAGGACA
The DNA here is from genome assembly GCA_963920215.1 of Nineta flava. Lineage (NCBI taxonomy): Eukaryota > Metazoa > Arthropoda > Insecta > Neuroptera > Chrysopidae > Nineta > Nineta flava. The sequence goes on along the minus strand of OY986041.1, from coordinate 106,294,278 downwards.
AAAACGATCACACACAAGATTGAGATTACGAAGAATTCCCCCATTAAATTATGACCATACCCATACAACAATGAGAAGCAACGGGTATTAGAAGAGATGATTGAAGAGATGGAAGGCGATGGCATTATAGAACCATCCACATCGCCTTGGGCCACACCCGTCGTATTGCCGAAGAAGAAAGATGGTACTTTTCGATTGTGCGTCGATTACAGAAAATTGAACGATATCACAAAGAGCAATGCGTTTCCGATTCCAGATCTGCAAGAGATGTTGAGAAAAGTCAATGGAGCGAAAATATTTTCTACATTGGATCTACAGACTGGTTATTGGCAAATTGAGATGGAGCCACAATCGAAAGAGTACACAGCATTAACCACCCCAAGAGGTCTCTATCAATTTCGCGTCATGCCGTTTGGATTGAAGAATGCTCCAGCTACGTTCCGGAATTTAATGAACGAAGTTTTATCTGGGTACATCGAAGATTTCTGCCAAGTTTACCTGGATGACATACTAATCTACAGTGGATCAGTCAAGGAACATTTACACCACCTGGATCTTGTACTTGAAAGACTAGAACAACATGGATTAACTTGTAAACCAAGCAAATGTGTCATTGGCAGCAACAAAGTCAAATACCTGGGACATATTTTGAGCGAAGACGGCATTGACAGAGAGGAAGAGAAGAACGAAGCTATCAGCAATCACCCTGTACCAAGAACAAGAAGACAACTACGACAATTTTTGGGATTATGTGGTTGGTACAGGAGCTTCGTGAAGAACTACGAAGATATAGCTGCACCTCTAAGCGAAATGCTCAAGAAGAACATAAAGTGGCGCTGGCTAACATTGCATCAGAAGGCGTTCGAAAATCTGAAATCATCGATTGTGAATGCACCGAAACTAGCACATCCAGATTTTAAGAAGACGTTTTGTTTAAACACGGATGCTAGTGACGTCGGACTGGGTGCAATATTATTTCAAATGGAAGATGATGGCAAGACAAGAAGAATAATAAATTACGCCAGCAAGAAGCTTGGACCCACAGAAAGAAAGTACGCCACGACAGAAAAGGAATGTCTCTCGATAATCTGGGCATTGAGGAAGTTTCGAGGATATCTTGAAGGAAGGCATTTTAAATTATACACGGATCATGCAGCGCTCCAATGGCTGAACAAAACCAAGGATAGTCGAGCCAAATTGACAAGATGGGCATTAGCATTGGGAGCCTATGATTACGAAATAATTCACGTCCCCGGAAAAGATAATCAAGCCGCCGACTCCTTGTCCAGACAACCACAGGGCAAGGCTGAAGATGAAGAAGTGGAAGACATTCCAGAGTGGGTGATTGAAAAGAGGGCAAAAACACCGATAACCCTCAACGTAATTGAAGTGGAAACACCCACACTCGACGATATTAGACGATGGCAGGATGAAGATCGTGATGTGACTGCCATCAGAAGATATATCAATGATCATAATAGTCCACTGAGAAGCAATCTACGTCGACGAGTGGACAGAACACGAGCTAATTACACCGTAGCTGACGGGATCCTCTGGTACCACAGTCAACAGATGGTACAAGAAGTGCCAGTGGTTCCCGAAGAACGCCGACTTGGTTTTCTAAGAAGATATCACGATAGTGATGAAGCAGCACACCCCGGATGGAGAGAAACGTATCGTCAAATCCGTAACCGCGTCTATTGGTATGGGATGCAAGATGACATACGTAGATATGTAAAAGGGTGTGATACGTGTGCTAGAGTGAAGCCACTAAATCAGAAACCAAGTACAGCAATGAGAAGTCGAAGACCTACTTCACCATGGGAGGTAGTCAGCATCGACTTGATGGGTCCATACCCACGCACATCACGTGGAAAAACAAATATATTGGATGTGACTGATCTTTTCACTAGATGGATCGAAGCATTTCCATTGGGGGCCACGTCGACCACGAAGATAGCACAAGTACTCAAAGACGAAGTATTCAGTCGATATGGTTATCCGAGAGCAGTACTTAGTGATAATGGTCCCCAGTTCAGATCAAAAGAATGGAAAGCAGTGAACAGAGATTGGAACACAGAGATATGGACAATACCAATATACCATCCACGAGCCAACCCCACGGAACGACAAAATCAAGAGTTGAAGAAGTTGTTACGATTACATTTATTGGACCAAGCACACAAGAATTGGGACCAACAATTACACAAGTCTTTATTTGCAATACGTAATAGAGCAAACCGAACAACTGGTTTTTCGCCCGCCAAATTGTTACTGGGGGCTGAAATGAAGAAGCCTGGGGATTGGCAAATAATAGTCGAAGAAGAGCCTCAAGATATTGAAGAATGGGCCAATGAGAGAGGCCAGGAACGTAAAGAAACTGAAGAGAGAGCTCGGCATACAATATTGGCCAATGCCGAAGAGAACGACCAAGTGGAGACGGGACTCAGTTATCAACCAGGAGAGTCCGTCTGGATGCGCAACCAAGTGCTCAGCAGTAAGGTGGAGGGTGTCCATAGTGGACTGGCACCAAAATGGAAAGGGCCTTACAGAGTGCTGAGGAGTTTACCAACTGGAATATATGTTGTGGATACAGTGCCTCCCACGAAGATACATGGAGGTCTCTTGAAGCCGGCCAGTGCAAGGACCGCCGCCAATGGGAATCTGGGAAGTTTGAGTGTGGGGAACGAGGTGTTCGGCCAACTACTTCCGGATCGATTGGGGGGTCAAAGGCATGGAGGTGATGGAAGACGACAGGATGTACCAAGTGTGGACGAGCCAGAGGCCAGAGCATTAGAGCCAGGGTACAACTTGCGGCCCAGACGACCGGCAATCAACAACAGGCGCCGTTGATAAAAAGTGAGAAGAACTAATGTGTACGTACAAATTTTAAGTTATGCTAGCTAGCTAAATGTACTAGTACAATTCAAATAGTTCTTAAGTAAAAAATTGGTCGACCAAATATAATAAGCAAATTAGAAAATGTGTGTTGGAATCTAGAGGGGGAGATTTTGTTGTAATGAAAATTATTGTGAAAAATTTTTTTTGATCCAACACACATTTTAATAGAAAAATATTAAGTAAAATATTATGCAAAATATTTAACAAAACAATATTTTTCTCCTTGCAAAAAGAAGGAGTTTTTTTTGAAAGTACAAAAAGAAAATAATATAGCTCGATTTATTTTTTTTTCTTAAACAAAGTTTTTTTTTTAAGTCGAAAAATGATAATAAGATTAATAGATACTTTTGATTTAAAGTTTTTCTATTTAGAAAAAAAAATCAAAAATTGAAAAAAATTATTACATATAATTTAATTTTAATCAAAAGTAATACAAATTGAATGTTTTTCAAAATAACATAAATAGATCACAAATAAATAATTTTGTAAAAACAAGATAATTTTTGTGAAACAAGTAAACAGAAGTAAGCTAGCTTACAGTTATGAATGTATCATAAAATTTGCATATAGATTTTGAATTCACACTGGCCATGTCCATTAAGTCTCTGCTTAAATATCAACCAAGCGGGGTATGACTATGGGTCAAACCCAAGTAGAGGTATAATTTTTAATTAATTTTATAAATAGTCTGAATACTCCGACTACGTCCATGGGTGTTGATATACTAAAATATTCTAGAAGCCTCCATGCAAAAATATATTGTCAAAAACAAAATATTTATTCAAAAAAAACAATCATATTCTAGAACGACCCATGGCGGGTATATAAACCGTGACCAGTGTCGATTCAAATCAGTTTTAAAATCGTGTCTGATGAGTTTTAAATCGATCATTGTGCGATTAGTATAAAAGTTGAAATCAAGTATTGTCTAATTAGTTCAAAGTAAATAATTGTTGTTCAAACCAGATCAAAGTATAAGTTGGAATTTGTACAAGTAATTTGGTCAAGTAATTCAAAGTTTAACATTGTGTGAAAAAGAATTAAAATAATTGTTGAAAAAGAAATTGGATAATCATTTTTTTTTTAAAGCAATAAAATCAGGTTTTTTTTTTGTTTCGTAAAAACTTGTGTTTAATTTAATTTTTTTTTTTTCTTTTCTTTAAACAAAAACGTGCGTGTTGTTCCAATTACAAAATATTTAGTAATATCGTTTACTAATATATTTTTGTTTTGTTTTTGTCGAGTATCGGAATCATTGCAGGTTCGGGCAGCGCTCCTTTGAGGATAAAGAGAGCCAGGATACCGCGACAAGTATACACAAATAATAATATATGAATAATAAAGTTGATATTTGAAAACAAAGTAATACTGTCAATGATATATAACATGCACGTCAGATCATCTTTAGTGTAGCGGTAAGCACGCTGGACTAGATTCCAGAGGTCTGGGATTCGATTCCAGGTTGATGAGGTAATTTTTTCATATCATTATTTAATTAAAAAATGCAATGACATGTTTGTTTACATAGTATATTGTAGACATAGTATACAGTACATAGTAGACAGTTGTCTCATTCTATGTCGTAAGTAACTTTAATGGAATTTGAAATAATTGAATTGTGACCCTTAAGTATACACAAATAGTTTACAGTAATTACATTGTCCAGTTACGATGTAAATGTTGATTTCGAAGTGCAAAACTGGGAATTTGCTATTACAATCGCTGCATGCATTAGCCTTGTTCAGTTACTTCTCAATTTTAAGAAAATTTTCCATTCAGAATAATGGCTATTTAGATGATATTCCACACTTATATTCATTTCAATTTTGTCATTAAACTTTTAAGTTTATTTTTGATATGTTTTTGTTTAAGATACTTCATAAAAGATGAACACAATGACAATTTCCACCTGAATTACATAAAGTGAAGATTTTCTTCTCAATTTGGTTATTACCGATTACATGCATACATATGAAAACATCGATCTGATTTGAATTATCAATATTTTTGCCAATATCTTTAGCCGTTGAAAAAAAATTGAGTGAAGTTGTCGTTGAGTGAAAAAAGAAATTTTCAAAACTAGGTAGACGGAAAGTGCAGACACTAAACGGAATGGAACTAAAGTATTGTTTAACAAACACACTGTAACTAAATGATATCTAAGAAATAGCATCTAGTTACGTATATTATATATATATATATATATATATATATATATATATATATATATATATATATATATACATATATATATATATATATATATATATATTATGTAATATTTGAATATTTTGGAAGCATCAAACAAATTTAGGCAAGCCTTTGACTAGGCAGATGTTTAGTAATACCATGTCCAAAACAAAAGAGCCGGTAATATTCCAAATTTGGTGCCATCAAAATTTACCTATGACGCATGCATGTTTGGTAAATCATGTCATAACACATAACAATAAAAATAGTAAATAGTATTTATGTTGTAAGATAAAATAAATTGGAAAGTAATTAGTTCAGTTTCTTCTTTTACAAAGTATAACTAAATATAAAAATAGTATGAGCGTATTTCATTATAAGCCAATAACCTTCATTTGAAGCGATCATGCAACTGAACGTAAGTATATAATAAAATGAATTGTCATGTAGGCGATAAAACTATTATTATTATACCCGGTATATAATATTTACCAGGGTATATAAAGTTTAGTTCCGAGTTGATCATGTTTGAAAATATTAACCGCAGAAATACAATTTCGGTATAGGTATTTATAAAATGACTCAATTAGTCCATTTTCACTTATCCGTCCGTCCGTGTCACTTGTTTTTAATTGAAATTTACTTTATACCAGCTACATTGTTTGTTTGCTTACGTTACATTGTCTGAGATGAAATGAAATCCATTTCATTTTATTTCTGTGTTCCGAAACTAGTCAAATAAAGCGCTTTTATAAAATTTTCAAATATTTCTTTTATTTCATAATTATAATGAATTATCGTCAAGTAACTCAAATCAATACATCAAATTCAATACATGATCTTTTAAGTTTTTTTAAACTCAAAATTTTATTTTTAATTAATTTGTTTTTTAACCCGAAGAAAAAGGAAGATGGTTCTCAATTCGTCTGAGTTTTTTTATTTTTTCCATGTTTGTCAGAACTCCGTCATTTATGAACCGATTTTGAATTTTTTGTTTTAAAGGGTTTGTTTTCCGATTGGTCCCATTGTCACCAAATCGCATTCTGATGAGGGGATCCCCTGGAAATCGAGGAAAATTTTATATGTGATCACCAATTTCTGCGAAAAAATTTTTGTTTGTTTGAAAGGGTATTCTCATTCATAATGGAAAAATAAGAACCTTTTTCTAAAAACCGACTTCAAATAAAAAAATTTTTTACAAAAAAAAACCAACCTTAAAAATAAAATTTTGACAAAAAAAAACAAAATGTATGTAAAAAAAACTGAAAAGCTGCTATGAAAAAATGCACTAAAAATAAAAAATATTTTGACAAAATAGAAACCCGACTCCAAAAATCAAATATTCTAAAACCAAAAATACACTAAAAAGTAAAAAAGTAATTGCATATTCTTGTGTCAATTTTAGTTCACCTAAGAAAAAAAATTGTAAAAATATATGTACAATTATTGTTATTTTTGGAGGCGGTATCCAAATTTTATGTGAAGGATAAATTTTATGCGAACCATTAAAATTTAAATAAATACAATATTTTTTCGAAATAAAACCAATTTTTTCAATTTCTCTATACTGACACCGACTCCAAAAATAACAATAACTGTGCATAAATATTTAAAATTTTTTGCCCAAAATTGACACAAGAATACGCAATTTATTACTTTTTAGTCCAATTTAGGTTTTAGAATATTTGATTTTTGAAGACAGGTTTCCATTTTGTCAAAATATTTTTTATTTTGAACATATGTCTTGTGAAAACATCATTTTCCAAAAGTCATTATGATTACAGGAATGCATTAATACAAAGACGGGCAGACAAACAGGCATTCAAATATCATCACAATGTATGATCTATTCTATGTTACATGTGTATCTTTATGTATTAGAATAGTGTTCTAGACAAACTATATATGACTAATTAAACTAACACACTAACCAAATAATGAACATGATCATAATAATAACATTAACATATTAAAATTGACACTATATGCACTAACAGCCAGTTAGCGAGACGTTGTCAAATCACTGTAAAATATTCTAGAAAATGTTATATGTATCGATGAACAAATTTAGTTAAAAGTCAGAAACAAGAAATCTAGAGCACGGTAGTGCGCAAGGCCGAGTTATTATATTATCGAATGATAATTAGTGAGAACTCTAGGTTTTTGATATCAAATTCGCCCCCTTTACCTAGATCAGTTTTTGTGTATTATAAATACGTATTTCGACTACAAAGTAGTCATCATCAGTATAAATTAGTTAGTCGTAGACTAGCTTGGTGACAGTTTCACCAAGTGAGCAACGAGTAACATATCCTGAGACAATATAAGTGTAATTTTAATAAGAGTAAGGTAAACAGGAATAAATGTGAATGAAGGAAATTTTAACAAGAGTAATTTCAATATAATTTAAAATTTATTATATTTTTAAAATTTAGTATATTTTAATTTAGTTAATTTTCTTTTATTTTTGTCTATTGATCTCGACTTTCTATCTATTTCTAATTGTCAAAGAGTAAATTACGACTAGCTAATTTATAATGATGATGACTACTTGGTAGTCGAAATATGTATTTATAATACAAAAAAATGATCTAGGAAAGGGGGCGAATTTGAAATTTTATATCAGAAACAAGAGAAAAAATGTTTTTCCATTACACAAATAAAGTTTTAGTACCTTGGCTAGATTTGGAGGCGCTATCATTAAGTAGGAGCCGTTATTTCACGTTTAGCATAAACCGCATAATGTCCAGTTTATATAGAGGTCAGTGCATATGGGTACGTCAGTGGGCAGAGCATTGGTTTGGAAAGTATTGGGTTTAATCGTCAGCCATGAGAGTATCTTTTGTTTGACCTCTGTCGGAGATGTAGATTGCTGGTCACTGCGATATGCATTGTATGCCATTGTACGGAACAGCAGGCGAACAAGATGTCAGGCAATCCACAATCTTTCTGGTTGTTTCTTAATTGATTACAGATGTTCGATTCATGTCAGATAATTTACTTTCACAAAGTTAAAGGTATGTATGAGATGATACTTTTCAACTAGATATATCGTACAAAAATAGTAAATTTAACAATAATAAACAATTATAAATACCAAAAAGTGGAAGAAATACGAAATGTACCATTTTAACTTAAATAATAGGGAAAAGTCGTAGTTTTTACTACCTAAATCATATTTTCTAAGTAGTTTGTTTAGAATAAGATGTTTAATATAAAAATTGTATACTATTAATTGATAAAAAATGGGATTCTAACAAATAAATATTTTAATTACCAACGTTCTTTGAAGGCAATAGACTGCAGTTTTTTCCAGTTTTTTTTTAAAGAACATTTTTTTGAAAAATGTATACTTTCTGAGAGATACTTGAATACAAAATAAATAAAAAACTCACTCCGTATGATACTTATTATGTATTTATCAAAGAAAAACGTATCATTTTCATTTTTCATATAGTAATTTAGTTTTAAAAGTAAAATCAGTGAACATGCAATATGAATGGTGACTTGACATCATAGGAGAGCTCCAAACAACATGTCATCATACACAATGCACAGTAATAAAAATAATATATTCAAATATTACGGATATAAATTTTTATTTGTATAATAGAAAGTTATCATAATTTGTAAATGTTCTGCTATTGCTCATACAAAAATGAATGAATGTTGTATAAAAACTTTAATTATATTCTATAGGGTGTCTCTGGTAACGAGCTCCCAATTTCAAAACATTGATTTAGTGAAAAATATTCTGATCAAATAAGTTCTTAACTATTTTTTAATCCGATGTACCACCGTTAATAAGAATTAATTGTTTCATTAATTCACTTGGAAGATATGGAAGTTAAAGCCTATAAGAAGAATAGACTCAGCTTATCAAATAAGCAGAGTCGAATATAGTAATATTGGAAATATTTTAGGTTATTTTAGGTTTATTCCTTACGTGGGAGCTGCGCCAAGTTAGCGAATATTTCAAAATAAATACATCACTTCTAGAAATAGATCTTAATTAACTTTTATCTTATTAATGTCCATGGCGATCGGCTAGAGTGACTACAGACACGTATATAAATAAGTATATAAATAAGGTGAAGTTCGTTAATGAATAGAATCGATCAAGAGTAAGGGGTGTCTAGAGTAAAAAGAATACACAAAATATGGATTATCCCTCTAACCATTAGAAATATTCATTTAAATACATTAAAAATATCAAGTAACCGTGGTGATGCATTTGTAATATTTCTTGGTATGTTTTGAATGTGCAAATATTTCTATAAATATTAGAGTTACAGAAAAAGAGTTCAGCTATTGACTTGTAGTAAAACAGATTTATTACAACTTTACTAATTATAAATTTTTTCATTTAACTAATATTAAGAGACAAATTGAAAATTTTAGGTATTTTATTTAAATTGCATATATTTCTGTAAATATAAGCGTTACAGAATATATTTTCAGGTAATGAATTGTAGTAAAATTTATTTACTACAAATTTTCCCCTTTTTCGAATATTAAAAGAAAAATTCAAGTTTTTATTTTTCCTACGCAAACTTTTTTTATAAAAATAATATTTGGCCCTTCATATCTTCATAAATTGCATGAAGAGCAGTTACAACGGTTAGTAATGGATAAGGATGATTAGCACGAGTGAATTTCAGTTCAATGTAAACCGATAACCAATAGGGAATATGCATGAAAATATTTTTTTACTTGAATTGAAGCATGTTTACTTGACAAATATCAAGGTAAAATTACTTTTTAAATAACTTTAAAAATAAGCGAGATATGAATGATTGAAATTCCCGATTAGACAAAGAGGGTGATAGCCCTCTTGATATGTTATGTGACATCATATTACACTTTCACCATTTAAAATACACGTAAAACTCCGTTTTTAGTATTTTTGCAAGAAAGAGACAGATAATAATCTTTAAAAGCTTATAGCTTCCTTGATATTTGTCGGATTTTAATTTCGTTTTTAAATATTATTACAGTATTAACAGTATTTTCATATTCTGAAAATAAATGTGAAAAAAAAATTTCATGCATATTCCCTATTCAACTACAAGAAGATTTTCTAATAGTGTATCTAGAGCACGGTAGTGCTTCAGGATGATTTTAAGGGGTTTTTTGCCTTCACGCTTACATTACTATTACTTATCGTTAAATCAGCGCCGATTTGAGCCCGAAATGTCTTCTGAACGAAAAGAGCTACAGTGCTGGTTTTTCGAATATAAGCTTTTTAGGGAACTATAAGAGAACAAGTTTTTACTATTCGTTAAGAAATAAACGGTTCAAAAGTTATTACGGTTCAAAAACCGTAAAATAGCGAGATTTTGATTTACAAAAAAATTTAAAACTGATTTAGTCAGAACGTTTCCATTTTCGTAGCCTGTAAATACATAAATACATTGTCAAGTAACACCTTGTAAAATAACAAGCAAAGGGCAGATACCTTTATAATATAAAATTGTAGAGATATAAATAATATCTTCACCAATTAAAATTATAAAATATTTTCATTACGTGTGTTTTATTATTTCATAAAATATGAAATAACGACTTTTTGGAAAGAAGTACAGTTATACAAGAGATCATCACACGTATAGACAACGTGAGTAGTAGTAACACGAACAAGATGAACAATTGTGACAATAATTTTTGGTGGAAACAGTAAAGAAGCGTGTATTGTAAGTACGTAAAGTATATACGTACGTACGTAGATGACAATCAAATGAATAAAAAAAAGTATAATTTATATGAATAAAAGAAGGCGAGAACAAGATACAAACCATCATGATATCACCCATGGTGTATAACTGTACTGTTGAAGGTACATAAATACCACAGCAGCACAATATCTTGTAATGTAAATCCTTTTCTGTATCTAATCGAATGATTTTAAAAACTACAAATAACAAATAAGGCAAGTGACAAATAAGACCAGTCGCCAGAGATTCTGGTCCAGAAATAATTCAAACTTCGTTTCATAAATTAATTATTTTAAGGGTACTTTTATTTTTTATTAAATTCATTCAACAAAAACTGCGATAGTTAAGTTTCCCCAAACGAAGATCGCAAATGACATTTAAGCAGAAATGGTTATAAAAACTTGTCCATTAAATTTATTCATAACATTAGAGCTGTTTCCATATTAGAACGCAATATTTAGCTTTTAAAGATCTTATTATAGGAAAATAATACATTGGGGCTATTTTACACATGTAACTTTTCATGAAATTATTCATAACGCATATTTTGGTGAGCAAGCGCAGTAGTATTTTTTGATGAAACTATGTAGTTATAACAAAATAGAGGTGGCGTCTATTTCGATGCAATCTTATGTGTACATTTAGATGTAAGAAGAATTTTTTTAAGGGGTACACCTTAGAAAAAATGCAAAAAAAGTTAAGAAAATTTTTGCGTCCGATTTTCATAATAATCATATTCTAGGGTGATTTTGACCCAAACAGTATGAAAATCAGGTTCATTTTAATGTCCGACCAATATATTTCAAAACTTTCCCTTTTCAATTCATACAGCTTTGAATTTTAGCACTTTTGGTGTGATTTCTTGAAAACCGTTAATCGTATCGTATTTTAACGCACTGCACCGTTTTTGCTAGGTCCAAATAAGCATAAAACGAAGTTTTGATCAAAATCGGGGATAAGAAATATTTCTCAAGTTTTTGCGATTTTTTTAAGGGGTACCCCTTAGAAAAAATACAAAAAAAGTTAAGAAAATTTTTGCGTCCGATTTTAATAATAATCATATTCTAGGGTGATTTTGACCCAAACAGTATGAAAATCAGGTTCATTTTAACGTCCGACCAATACATTTCAAAACTTTCCCTTTTCAATTCCTACAGTTTTGAATTTTAGCACTTTTGGTGTAATATCTTGAAAACCTTTAACCATATCGTATTTTAACGAACTGCATCGTTTATACTAGGTCCAAATTAGCTTAAAACGAATTTTTTATCGAAATCGGGGATAAGAAATATTTCTCTAATTTTTGCGATTTTTTTAACCCCTTAGAAAAAATGCAAAAAAAGTTAAGAAAATTTTTGCGCCCGATTTTAATAATAATCATTTTCTAGGGTGATTTTGACCCAAACAGTATGAAAATCAGCTTCATTTTAACATCCGACCAATACATTTCAAAACTTTCCCTTTTCAAGTCATACAGTTTTGAATTTTAGCACTTTTGGTGTGATATCTTGAAAACCGTTAACCGTATCGTATTTTAACGCACTGCATCGTTTTTTCTAGGTCCAAATTAGCTTAAAACGAAGTTTTTATCAAAATCGGGGATAAGAAATATTTCTCTAATTTTTGCGATTTTTTTAAGGGGTTCCTTAAAAAAAATGCAAAAAAAGTTAAGAAAATTTTCGCCGAATCTTCTATCTATCTATGATCTTGCTATCGACTTTGCATACACCCCTCTTTTTGCGTCTGGTTTAAGAAAAACAAAATTATAAAGAAAGTTTGGATATTATTATTTTAATGAATTTTTTTGTTATTATTATTCTCAGTTTCTGATAAAGATTCTTCATTACGACGTATCTAGAGCACGGTAGTGCGACAGGCCGAGTTTTTTTATACCCTCGCCTGGGAACTATTTCTAGAAAGTTGAGATCTTGATATTTTGGGCATATTAAAATGATTTAAAAAAATTTAAACTGCCTTTGTACTAAAGTATTTGCTTAATTGTTGAACAGGAATTACCTATCTTAATTATATTTCAGTTTAATTTACTTCTTATACAAACGACTTCAACACACCACTTGTAAGAGGATATAAAAATATATACACGTAACAAAAAATAAATAAAAAATGTTTGGGGTGAACCACCCTTATCACTTAGGGGAATGAAAAATAGATTACGACCGATTCTCAGACCTACCGAATATACATATAAAATTTCATAAACGTAGATCAAGTCGTTTCGGAGGAGTATAATAACTAACATTGTGACACAAGAATTATATATATATATATATATATATATATATATATATATATATATATACATTTTAACGATGGTGATTTTCAACATATACTACTTTCTGTGTTGGTTCGTTCGATGGATATTTGAAGAAAAATTCTCTATAACAATGTTTATTAGTTATCAGAAAGTTTTGTTTTTAAAACCTTTTTATATTATATATAATCTTACTTTCATTTAAGTTACTTATGACATCTATAACGTATAAGATGATAACCTAATTTCAGTATACAAAACTCACGTTGAACCTTGTCAAATGTATAATTTAACAAGTGAAAATAACAATTAACTGAGTTCATAGCTTAAATACCCCGTATATCCTCAATTTATGTAAACAAGTTTATAATAAAAGTTATTTATTTTTAAATAAGGAATATTTTTTGTTTTTACAGTTTTGTTCATTCTCTTACGGTTTCAAAGTTGGCCGGTTTTGCCCATTTTGCCCGAGCATGGTCCGACTTTGCCCCTTCACGAATTTGGGCTTATTTTTAAGCTCTAGACACACACACACCAATTGTCAGCTCGGTATCTCTTTTCATTTTTCAGTTATCGTGTCCATAGATGGATGGACATGCCCGAATTAGGCCATTTTATGAACACCTATTTCCATCATTTATGTCTGCGATCAATATTTTCAAGTGTTACAAAGTCGGAACTAAACTTAATTTTGTATATTTACATATTTAAAAACTTCGTTTCGCAGAAGCTGCGTCAACTTAGCGAATTTCCTTAGAATGCATAAATCACTCTCTAGCGGTCATAATTTTAGTGTGATCAAAATGAAATATAATATCTGATATGACTTTAGTATTTGCAAAAATTAAATTTATCAATAGCCAAAATAGAACGATGTATAACGATTATAGTTTACAGTTACTATGGAAACGACAATCATTTGAATCTGAATGAAATGCAAGTCTATGAAGTATGCATAGAGTAACGAACATATAGACACAAAATTGGCGTTATATTTTCAAAAATTTCATAGTTGATTTGTGCCCAATCTATTTGGTTTTTAAAAAAATATGTCGAATAAAAGTAGTTTTTCATAAAAGTATTAACAACTTTTGTGCAAAACAAAAATCAACTATGAAATTTTCAAATAAGAACTCCACTTTAGTGGCCATATATACCAGCCAGCCGGGTAGTATTATGGTGACAATATGCGTTTGTACAGAAGCAGTATCCACTTCACAATCACAAACAACCAACACCATGATGCTGTAAGTGAAAGAGGACTTTAATGAATTTTACCTTTCATCTTTTTATTTGAAGCATGCAGCCGTTAGACTGTTACGTGACATTAACTTTAACAAAAGATATTGCCTTTTCTGCGTGTATAAAACTATCAGCTATGTATTATAACGTAAGTGTCTTTTATTTAATATCATAATTATGTATTGAATTCACAAACTAATACAATAATTCCTCTGATTAAATTGAATACTTTAAATACGTTTTCAACCAAACTGTAACGAAATTTTACTCGCTAAATAAACAGAAAGTAATATAAATCTGTAAGTCTAATAGCTATGATATTTTAGCTTTTGTGGGTAAGGCGCTCGATCCAACCGAAGTAATAACATAAATGGATCCAAGAAATGTTACCAGCAGATCATGAAATTGAAATATTTGTAACGAAACCAATTTTTATAATAGTGATGCAAACAAATATAAAATACTTAAGGATGTTCCAGCATACCACCACTTTTCGACAGATTTTGCTCTTTTTTTCACAGGCTAAAAATAACGTTTTCTAATAAATCCCGAATTTTCAGAATTTTTGACCATTTAGAACGCGAGATAATTAATATCAAAGTTATCTCACACTCTCTCTCATTAGAAGCATGTAAAACTTCAAGCCCGCCGAACTATTTTCTGTTGTATTAGAAAAAATACTCGACAGAATTTAAAAAAAAAACTAGAAGAGTAAAGCTAAATATTTATTACATAATTTTTTTTTTAAATCGTGTGTTACCGTTTTGTTTTCGAAATATAAAAGTTTAAAATTATTTTTTCTTCTTCAAAATAACATTCTTTTGTATATGTAACAGTGTTTTTGTCTACGTCTTGTATATGTGTGTTTATGTATTTGTGCTATAATAAAATCAAATCGGTTTTTTGTCCTGATTATATACCACAGTGCTGGAACGTCCTTAAATAACAAAATTTGCAAATGGAATAATATTCTTCCTATAGTATGAGCAGAAGTTTGAAAAATATTTCAAAATATATGAACTGTTTATGATTTAACATGCAACTAACACCATTAAAAATATCATATTAGCCAGTTTAGAGTCAAATTGGCTCTTAAGATATATTTGCTAATCACATGATAATAATGGTCACCATAAAATAACTTCTACTAAATATATATTACATATATACCATACATTACATATGTACGTAGTTGTGTTGTATGTAATACAAACACACATATTTTCTATATAATGTACTAGAAGTATATGTAGTGTATATGGCGCCGCCAACACATACTGTCCAGTAAATTAAAAGCACGATTTCAGCAGCGTTGCTGCCGGCATCGGTTAAATTATTATCCACTTTAGTTCAGTTTGCAATTTCCATTTGGCCTAGTTTTTTTTACTATGTGTGTAGAGAGATATTTATACAGGATGATTTGTTCCATAATATATTCTTCTATCCTATAATGTGTTTGTAACGTATAAAAAATTTGAATGATAAGTCAACAAAAATGTTTTTAAATAGCAGACGTATAGATAATTACTCTTAATTTCTACGAAACAATTTCCCCTAATGTTAAGTAGGGGTAGTTTCGATTTAATAAGGAAATTAAATTTTCATTTCTTTAATTAAAATTACATGTAGCTGTAAAATCAATTTTAGTAAATAGTCACTTATATTTTGTGTTGTTTATTTTTGTCAATAGAATCTCAGTCAATAAATATTTAAAAATCGTTAATAATTATAGCGAAAAGCCGTTATTTTAGTCCATTGTTAGAACATTAGAGAAATATTTTTTATAAAAATTTTCAAAAATTTATCTTTATAAATATTTAACCTCAATCAAAATTTCAAACCGCTAATATTAAAAGCTTTTCGAATATTTCGAAAACTATGAGTCTGCTCACTACCAGCAGAATTCTGCTGAATGTCGGCTGAATATCTGCTGAATACCTGCAGAATTTTTGATACGAACGAGATGTAGGATTCAAACCTTTCCGAATATGGATATTCAGTTGGCTACGGTATCATAATAGATGGTACCTTCGTTCTGTCAAATGGAATAAATATTATTCGAAATAATAAACATTAAAATCATATTTACTTGAAACACTACGTATAAATGAGGAATATACATACATACATATACATTTATATATATATATATATATATATATATATATATATATATATATATATATATATTTATATATATATTTATATATATATATATATATATATATATTTATATATATATATATATATATATATATATATATATATATATATATATATATATATATATATGACTGTAATGTCCTCTCACTATTTTATGCTGTTTGCAATATTCTTCTGATCTATGTGTGGTTTCGTATTAGTATGCTTTTGGGTAACAGACTAGCCAGGATACCAGGATGGCATTTCGACTATACCATACAAGAATATTCAGTGTACTCATGTATATAATTCTTTCAATATTCACTTGTTTGTAGTAGGTGGCTATTGCAAATTAAGGGTTCGTAAAATAAAAATAGTAGGAAAGTCTTAATTATTTTGATCACTGAAAAAATTAATTTTTACTTTTTAGTGCAATAGAATTATAAAAAAGTGAAAATTACAACTAACATAATTGCTTAAATACCCGGTATATACTGAATTTATGAAAAACGTTTCAAACAAAAGTAGTTCATTTTTAAAAAAGAAACATTTTTTATCTTGTAATTTCTGTTATCTCTGACGGTTCAAAGACAAACAATTGGCTCAAACATGGCCCGATTTTGCCCACGAACTTACCCTTACATTTTGGCTCTAAAACACCTATACAAAATTTCAGATCACTTTATCTTTTCGTTTTTGAGTTATCGTGTTTACAGACGCATGGACGGACAATTTTGCGAAAATGAACTAATTAGGTCATTTTATCAACACTTAAACCAACAACTTTTTTCTGCGATCAATATTTTCAAACTTTACTAAGTCTAATATACTTTACTAAATTTAATATACCCTGGTATATATTATATACTGGGTACAAGACCATAATTTAAAAAATTAGTTTAAATTTTAAAATAAAAAAATATCAAAGCTTTAAATTGATAACATTATTGTTCATCAAATGTTTGATATAAAAAATCATACACATCTAGAATGGGAATCGAACCAAAGACCTCTGGCATTCTAAACCAACGGTCTGCCTCTGAGGTACCAGATGCTATGGTGATGGGATAAGTAAAAACAAAAATTTAAAAAAAATTTAAATTGATAATATTATTAGAAGTAGGTCAAATTTCAAACACTAGATTTGACCCTTACATACATTACATTCTTTCACCAAGAGACAATAAAAAAGAAAAGGCTATAAACTGCCTACTGATTTACAAGGTCATATAACTGTATATGATTATGGATTCTACATTACACGATTCTTCAAACAGTTTTATGAACAGCTTTTCTTATGTTTGTTTTACTTTTTAGAAATTTTTAATCAATATTCGAATATGATGAATCAAAAATTATCGATATATATATATATATATATATATATATATATATATATATATATAAATATACCGATTATGATCTTAATGTTTATCAAGGAATTCATCATATCTTAAATCCAAAAAGACGGTCTCCATGAAGGTGATATTAAGCACTTGCTGAAGATTGGACAATGAATACGGGCCAAATTTTATGAATTCTTGAGCAAAGTATTTAATTAAACCATATATAATGCAGAAAATGTTCTATGAAAACCAAACATCCTTTATATACTGTATAAAGTAAAACTAAATATATTTGTAAACGGTGTTTTAAATTTGGGTTTTAAATTATTATTTTTTATTGCTTGCGGTGGTATTTTATTGATTGATCAAGCTACGGCTAATAAACAGTAGGAATTACTTATAACAATTATATATTGTTTAAACTATTTCAAAATGTAGTAATCCTGTCAGTGATTTTCCATGATTTCTCACGGGGGCAAATAATTTTTTCTGCGGTTAATATTTCCAATCGTTACAAATTCGGGGGTAAACATATAATACCCGTATTATAAATAAATAATATATATTATACAGGTTATAAGTGTCAGAAATTTTTCCTTCTGAACCAAGTTGGACAACGCAAAGCAAGGGCTTAACTGGCATCACGCACTACCCGAAAGCGATTTCATGCTAATTAATGAACCAGAAGATTAAACCATAAATTTTCTTTCACCCTAGAGGAAAGGCGTTCGTTTGCTGTTTTTCCCTGAACAAATGAAGGGATGTGTGTGAATAATTTCTATACACTTTTACTCTACTACTATTAAGTAAAAGTCATTTAATTTCTATGTATTAAAATTTTTCTACAAGGAATTTGAACTTCTAATGCCGGCAGTGCTTGGTTTGTCTCGTGTAGACTTGCCCCGCCTCAGGAGTACCCCGTTGCCCATCGACGAGAGTGTACTGCTGGTATAACAACTAGATACTGTGTGTCATAATATTCACTAAGCATAGGCGTTACATATAAAGATATCATTAAATCATGTGTCCGGAATATATCGACCAGTAGAAGAATAATTGTACAAAATTCGAATATATTATTACTAAGGCTTTTACTATGATGAGTTATTGCTCTGATATAGATAGATAATAATTTTTGCAAAACGACGCCACTGATTAAGAGTAGGGGGATCTACTAGTATTGAAGTTCTCTTGAATGTGTAATAAATACAATATGAGAATATACAAACATTAGACTGGTATTTTTATTATACAATGAAAAATTCATTTCTAACGCCAAACTTGTAGAATTGCCATTATATCAAATGAAAATTGTTTGAAAACATATATGTTGTGTTGTAGTACATATAGAAAACAACAAACAAAACTTATTATGCCAAAAATTTAAATTATTTTTATATATTATATACAATAAAAAGAAATATTAACGAAGTACGGAACGGAGGTGCTGTGCATTATGTCAACATTGTTGTTTTTCACCTATTTAAAAAAATATATATATATAAGGTGACTGAGTCAGTCAAACTTCAGGAATGTACTGTGCACATGTTCTTCTTCCATTTTTTTTTTCAGGTATAGCGTCGTATAAAAAATCTATTATTATTTTAATTAATAATTAATTACCGTCTGATTAAAACCTGGTAAAGAACTTTTCGTCTCAGAATTCAATTTTCAATTCATACCTTCAGTTGTGTCCGTGACTTACGGGTCACCCAGTATATAATTTATGATATAATGATATATATATATATATATATATATATATATATATATATATATATATATATAAATTTTTTTTTGTTTTTATTATTTTTTTATTTAATATAATTTAATGTAATGTTCTTTTTTGTAAATGATTTATAATTAAATATTTACATGCTTGCTAAACATACAGATTACAAATTTTTAAATTTCTTTTTATCTTTGTATTAAATTATGAAAATATTTCGAATAATGAAATGCCCATAAGCAAAGTAAATAATAAAATATAACAATTGTGAAAATAACAACTAACTGAGTTAGTTGTTAAAATATCCAGTGAGAGTAATGTTTGCTCGGTAAAGTACCCGGTTACCAATGTTTGAGCCTAAACTGCGGCAGAAATCAGATTATGAGAAAAAGTTTCAAACAAATGTTGAATGTTTATTAAAATGATTTGTCTTTAATTTTGTTATTGTATCTTAACCGTTTTGTACAAAGTTGGATATTTTAACTCCTAGCGGGAGATCAGTTTCCGATATTTCCCATTCGCGAATTTCACTTCAGAACACAGATACAAAATTTCAGCTGTAACATAAAGGCTTTTCCTTTTCGAGTTTTCGGGTTGGTAGGCGGACCGAAGGATATGCGGAAATGGACTAATTAGACCATTTTATACACCTATACCAAAAAGATTTTTCTGCGAACAATGAATTGAATATAAAAAATTTACTACATTGTATATTTCCAAAATAGTTATTTATTAATGCATCCCTAACAAAATTTGTTCTGTTAGGGATTATTAACTGCAAGGATGTCTGAGATTTGATCATTTACAACATTTCTTTGCGACATTTTGAATTTGACACTTAAAATGTATTTAGTACGCATGCGCACACTAGTTTCATAAGTTAAGCATCGCTTAGGCAATCGGTATTAGGAGTTACAAACTAAGAACTACTTTGTCTGTTGAAGAACAGCTTATCTAACGGTACTATACAATTTGTCATTTTGAAAAGTTCAGGATCTGAGAGCGAATATGAAGCCAATTTCCACACGATCCTCAACTGAAATTGTAGAATACTCATGATATTAAGCACTGTCTTATATAATCAGGACCAAAAACCGGTTTGTCTTTATTATGGAACAAATACATATACAAACATACACACATAGTTAAATTCACTATTCATATGTACAAATTAATGTAATTTTGAAATTATAAATAATTTTAAACATTTATATTTCGAAAATAAAACGGTAAAACGCGATTAAAAAATAAATTTATGTTATAAATATTCATCTTTACTAGCTAGTTTTTTTAATACAACTGATAATAGTTGGGCGGGTATACAGTTTTACATGCTTCTAATGAGAGAGAGTGAGAGAGAATGATTACTTTGCTATTAAATATCTCGCGTTCTAAACGGTCAAAAATTCTGAAACTTTACGGGATTTATTAGAAAACGTTATTTTTAGCCTGCGAAAAAAAATGAGCAAAATCTGTCGAAAAGTGGTTTCATGCTGGAACATCCTTAACCACCAATTAGAAAATCACCTTTATCTTTCACCATGAAACAAATAAACCTAAAGTTTTTAAAGAGTGGTTGACTGTTATTTTCGGAACGAAGCTATCGCTTTTAGTAGACAACAATTCGTATATTTATAACAGCATGTACTCGTATAGTACATGAATCACAGCATCATATTTAGTTAATTCAGCATAAATATGTTGTTGACATGATGCGTTGTGTATATCCTTTACTTATAATAATAATAATGATTCAAATACTTGTTTTGTAAGAGCTTTGTGAAATTGCCGAGAGAAGAAGAATTTTCTATTTGTTGACATATATACACACACACACACACACTCACATGGTTATCATTCTGGAATTCTGGCTTGTATGCATAAACAATATATATATACAGTATGAATCATATTATAACGTTCGAATTTCTATCTAGACGATACAAAAAGATAAGAACAAAGGAAATCAAAAATGATTATGTACAAATTTTTAAGGCTATTTGTAAGATAACATACTAATGATACATCCTTATCACTTGAGACTCAAATAACAGTCAGTGTCAAGTTGTTGGGTGCATTTTTAAACCTCCTTTAAAGAGACAGCAATAAGTTTTAAAAAAATGAACCCACTTCAAAAAAGAAATAAAAATTTGAAAATTATTCACAATAATAATAAATAGAAACAATAACAGATGCTTATTATGTACAAATTAATTACCTACCTTTCTACTATATTTTTCGGTAGTCAAATACATCAATTTACGTTATCCACGCTTCCACTATTAATGACGTCGCGCAAATCTTTACCCCGGTGAATATTTTTGAATCATGAATTGATTAAGATATTATTTTATTGCCATTAGAAGCACAGGTGTATACAAAATTTCTTTGAATTTGAACATGCCCTTAAATTGTTTAAAATTGACCAATACTATGGGCCACAAAAGTAGAGTTCATTTTTCCAAATTTTTTAGGTGGTTTGTACTTAATTTATTCGATTTTTTAGAAAATATTTCAAATACACGGTGTAAGTTTATTTATAATGAACATCTTTTATCCGAAGCATTTTTTCAAAAACCGAATGAATAAGACACGCTTAAATTATAAAATTTTGAAGTCATAGCTTGACTTATTATTTTATCATTTTATCCGAACATTAGCCTTTTTATCCGAAAATTTTTTCGAAAACCGAAAAACTAAGGCACAAATCAATTATAAAATTTTGAAATGATCAAAAGTTCCGCTACCATTTCAAAATTTTATAATTGATTGGTTATTTCTTATAACTGTACTAACAATTTTTATTCGAAACATTTTTCCAAACTCCGAATAAATAAGACACAAATAAATAAACTTTTGACAAGTTTAAAGGCAAATTGTGGGAGAGAACTTGTTTGAAAATATTATAATGAAATAATTTTATTGAGTAGATCACCCCAATATAACCCAAACATATACAATATTTATATATAATAATGTATATCTTAGTATATATTTAAATAGAACTGTGGCTCACATAGTAAGTAATCCAAGTGGCATAATTGAGGAAAAGTATAGTTGAAGAACTTGTAATTCTTTGGTTCTTATATATATTATTAACTTCATAATATTATGGTGCACACATAATATTCACGCTACAATTGCTTAATGTTCACATATATGTCAAATATAAATTCACTTACATAATTAGTATTACTTGGTTTATTATTAATTGTACATTATCGTACCCACAGTATAGGGATAATAAATATAATGGTATTATATGTTTAGTCCCTACTTTGTAACTATTAGAAATATGGATTGTAGAAAAAAAGGTTATTACGGGAGTCAAATACTTCGAGTTACTCCATTTTCGAATGTCCTTTAGTTTATGAGCACGTAATTACAGATGTTTGAGTTGAAATTGGGTAAACTATTCAATTATCGAAACAAATTTTCAAGTAAAATTTGTTAGAAGGTTTATTTTTTAGTGAAGCTTTACGTTTTCGATATATTCTTCATTTTGCTTATTCATGAACTTGAAGACACGTTCAAGGTGATCATTCCCGACAAAAAATGTGGATTGACACATTTGTCCATAAACTGGTGTCGTTAGTATACTGACGATTCCCTGAACAATAACATAGCTGGTTTGGGTATAAAGGGATCACACTTTTTTCTTTGCGTCGTTTTGAGAGCATCATCTAGTATTTTCCAAGCAGAAGTTTATGCAAATTAGCTGTGCACTCGATAAATTACATCAAACCTACAAAGGCGATCTAGTTAAACAGAAGTATAGCTGTGTTTCCTTCAACAATCTGATTGCTGTATAAAGTGGGACAGATTAGGATAGTCTCAAGTTCCATAATTCCGTAATCTTGCTATGGCTCTTATTTTTCCTGTAGTAATATTCACGGTTACGTATGAAAGCAATACCCACTTAAACTTGACTCGACACACTTCCGTACTAAAGATTATTACATTAAAATAGTAAATATTTTAGTAAATATTAGATTTACAGAAAAAATGTCATGGCTGTTTCAGGTTTAGCAATTATAAACATGCTTCTAGTATTCTACCTAGAAGCATGCAATACATAGGAGATATTCAGAATAGGACACTGTTTTAAACCATTTTACACGATACTCAGCGCTAGACAGTAAACGTGTGTAGATTTGATTTGAACATCAACTTAACTTTTTCATAGAGTATGGCGTACCGTGCTCTTATATCAGATAGTATTTGTTGATAGAAAAAGGGCCTCGTGCTATCAAGTAGTGATTTTCTCCTAAATGAAAAGAACAACTCATTTTGATGTATGGAAACACATTAATTACTTCTTGATTCTTGAATCAAGGCTGTGCAAAAAAACACTGATCCTTCACAAACTAATTTCCATATATGTAGATAATCTACAGTTTACAAGAAAAAACATCATAACTAGACATGTTATCTATTATTTATGATTATGAAATTTAGTCTTTTACAACTATAGTTAGTATCCCATCATAGAATAGGAGGATGCCTAACATACCTACCTAGATATACCTACGTATATAAAGTCCTTAGTATGTATTAATATTAATTATTTTTGTAATTAACTTAAGAAGGTAACTAAGTAATATACTTTTATAAATTCAAATTACCGGTGTATACATACACCTTTAGTTGAGTATAGTGTATAGTATTAATATAGTATTAATATAGTATAAGTATACTAACTACACCATTACACCAAGTTCTTTAATTTTCTTTTTGTTTTTTCCTTCTCTTCTACACCAAAACAAAAATAAAACTATAATATGTGTAATAATAACATACTAGTTTAAAGATATTCTTTAAAAAAAACAACTACAGTTTTCCATAATAATACACACACACACATACACACATACACACACACACACACATAAATACGAGTATATATCTAAGTATAAGAGATACAAATTGTTAATTAGATGTTATCATAAAATGTCTGTGAGAACAAGGCTGGTTGTCATCACAAGAGGCGGCGTTAGGCGTGGGCGACGTGGGCCACCGCCTAAGGTCTCGCGGTCCAAAGTGCCTCGCGCCTCAATGGTTTATGCATAACTCGGAAGCAACGTGAAAATGTCATAAAACGTCATAAAACGATAAATATATTGGCATACCAAATTTGTTTAATTTAGTCTAGCAACATTTGTTGGCGTTACGTTGCTATCGCGGGGAAACGAACGGAGAAGCCCCTTCGTTTTTATCTATTGAAGCAGATATAGCATCTAAGCTGAATTACGGCACAATCATTAAGGAGTTTAGTAAGGCTAAAAGCGGATATTTTTGTTTCATTAATGTTAGTCTAAGAATATAGTTCAGTTTGCATTGCCAAAACTATAATTTTGGTGGAATGGAACGCACGATCGCTATACTATTGACCACAATAGTAGCGTTCTTATTTTACATAATCTTATAGTTGATTTGTACCTTATTAATTTGATTTTGGGAAAAATGTTTCTAATAAAATTTTATCAGAAGAATTTTATCGAAAACCGCATGAATAGAGCACTAATCAATTACAAAAATTTGCGTGATCAACGCTACTTTGGTATCATGTGTTCGTGTATTTTTAATTCTTGATTTGACTATTAACTTATTTTAAATATTTATCTCAACTTCGTTGTCTGTCAATCCATTGCTAGTATAGTTATCTTGCGGTTATGGAAAATGACAATCATTAACTCATTTTGACATTTACGTAGTATGTCGTATGTAAAAGTCATCAATCTAAATTTTGGTGACATTTTGACAGCAATACTTGATAAGAAAAATCATTCACTTCTTGGAGGGGATCTAGGCAAATACTTCTGGCGTTCTAGTTTAGTGCTAATACGATATATTTAGTACAATAATATTTAAAGTGAAAATTAAAAATTTAACAAATATGAAACCTGTCAGAAATTGTTTATTGGTATTTTAGTCAATAGTTTGCCTTGCATAGTTTACGATTATGATGGCAGAAAAATATTTTTTTATTTAAATATCTGAAAAACTTAAAATAGCAAAACAAAAGCTTATAGAAATCTTTGTCATTGACAAAATTAAACCATATTAAATTATGGTATCAACATTTTAACAATATTTTTGAAATTACAAAGCACGAAAACTATTAGGAAAACCGTAACCGTAAAATAACAGTAAATATTTTCTGCATTTGATTCTATAACTCTCTCAAATTCATATCTTGCAAAAAAGCATTAATGGACTTATCCGATTGAACTATTCCTTTTAGACACTTAATGCACTTTGGTATATAAAAAATAATTTCCTCACTACTTTTCTGGATTACAATGCGATATCAACGTTTTTCTGGATTAATGTTTATATGAACTTTATTCTCATTTTGATCCGTTTGATCACTTCTTAATATAAAACATACTTTTGCAAGATCCTGAATATTTTTTTATTATTTCAAATAACTATTATTTTAAACTTTATTAAAACTTAAGTTGTCGTTTAACAACAGACTAGACATTTTGCAAAATAATTAATTCTAAGTTTGACTGTATAAAGTATACATTGAAAAAACTTTTTTGTACAATATTCTCTCCTCATGTATTTAAAAAACTTGGATGCATAAAACTAAATTTGTTTTTATTTTTGTGACTAACAATAAGTCCAAGTATTTTTGCATTATATTTTAGTTATTTTTTATGTTTTATGTTGATGTTGCAAATAGTAGTTCCACACATATATAGTTTTCTTATTAAATAATCAACTTTGTAAAACAGAATTATTATGCTAAATATTTGTTAATAATGAGTAGTAAAAAAATGTTTGTATATTTTATAAAAAATGTACAATAGTTTAGATAATTTTATAAGTTATTGTTTACTAGCATAATTATCTTTAAATATTAAATAATAAAAATAAAATACGTCATGTAATGTAAGAACTAACGAAGTTGTTAAAATACTTTACTTATGCTCACCCTCCTACCCCGCGTCAAGATCAAAAATTTGTATTTTACCCTCAGGTCACTTCTTCAACATTGTTTAATAATTAAAAATACAATCTGAAAGGCAAAATCCCTCACTGATGGGTCAAAGAACAAATTCGTGAGAAAATTTGACTCACATTTATTATGGAAAAACGGTAAATCATTCAATTTTTATATATAAGATTATAAATAAGTTTTTGGATTAAATCGTTATACAAGGAGTATACAA
Organism: Nineta flava; assembly: GCA_963920215.1. Taxonomy (NCBI): domain Eukaryota; kingdom Metazoa; phylum Arthropoda; class Insecta; order Neuroptera; family Chrysopidae; genus Nineta; species Nineta flava. The sequence continues at coordinate 106,267,561 of OY986041.1, read as the reverse complement.
TATTATATCTCGAATTTTTTTTAAACCTTGCTTACTAGCTTTACCTTTTTGGAACCGATGTTTTTTTATAATAAAATAGGTGAAAGTAACAACTAAGTTAATTGTTTAAATAGCCGGTATATCCTGAATTTATGTAAAAAAAACGTTTATTAACAAAAGTTGTTTATTTTAAAAATTGGAACATTTTATGTCTTTACATTTTTGTTCTATCTCTCACGGTTGCAAAGATGGGCAGTTTGGCCCATTCACGAACTTGACACAACATACACATATACACAAAATTTGAGTTCATTTCGTTTTTTAGTTATCGTTATCCACAGAAGAACGCACATGCGGAAATGGCCGAATTTTTTTAACACCTCTTCCAAAAATTTCCAAGCGTTTCAAACCCGGGGAAAACTTAATATACCATGGAATATATACATATACCGGGTGTTTAAAACGTTTTTTTTTTTAATTTAAATGGTTGAAATTGGAAAAAGTCTCCAGTTAAATGCCTGTTATTTGATAATTTGATATAAATATTAAATATGAAATATAAATGTATCAATAACGTTCTATGTTTAAACAATTAAACCTACTTGTCATTATTTAAATAGAAAAAAAGACAGCCTCTAAATACAGGCTTTAATGTATAGAAGTTTAGTGTCGTTGAGGAAAGTGAAGAAACAAAGTCGAATGAGATATATATAATACGCCTCTATTCTGAAAACATTTCATATATCAATCGGAAAAAACATATTTATTTAGTAAATATCGTTAATATTCATTAAATGTCGCCAAATAAAATGTATCCCATTTAATCTATCCACAGGTCTCAACGCCTTTATCGACTTTCTATTATTGATACAATTTTCATTCTTTAAACGTTATTCTTCTTTTTTTTTGCATCCAGCCACATTATTTTTGACTACAAACTCCTGGGTAACAACAGATACAAGATATTCAGTGCATCTCACACCGAATATATCTTCAGGAAGACCTGATAAGCAAGATCCTGGCCATTGAAAACATATGGCAGAAGCGAATCTCGTCATACTGAAGTAGAAGGGGAGCACCATGGACTATAAGGTCGCAGTGCAATACTTTTTAGAGCCCAAGATATACCTATCTATCTATATTAATAATATACGAAAACGTATTATTATATTCTACGTATTATTTTGATAACCAAATTTTAAAAACAAAATTTTAAAAACTAATCAAATTTTTAAGTGAATTTTCATAATTTGTGGATCAAAATGACCTAGAAACACAAATTTAAACAGAATAGAAGGTAAAATTTTTATTTTTTAAAAACGAAGACTATTATTTTTTAAGGTAATTTGGACCAAAGGACAACGTAAATATAGTTAAATTTAATGTTAGACTCGTTGTTTTTAAGATATAGCATGTAACTCACTTTTCGATTCCATGAATTTGGGTTCGAAAACGTATATAGCTAATTATAATGAAAACCATATTTCTAATAAAATTTTTGAATGAATTTTCATCATTTGTAGATCAAAATGACCAAGATACACAATTTTAAACAGAATAGAAGATAACATTTTTTTTTTCGATTTTCTCGATTTTTTTAAAGGGTACCCTTAGACAAATTTGAAAAAATCTAAAAAAAATGTTATTCTTTAAAATCGTTTAATATTATATTCTTAAGATAATTTGGACCTGAAGGACAACAAAAAAATAGTTAAATTTAATGTTAGATTCATTGCTTTTAAGATATACCATGTAACTCACTGTTCGATTCTATGACTTTGGATTCGAAAACGTATATTGCTAATTACTTTAAAAACCATAGCAAACAAATTTTTAAGTGAATTTTCATAATTTGTGGATCAAAAAGACTTAGAAACACAATTTTAAACAGAATTGAAGATCTGACGATCTGACGATAATGACCGTCAAACAATTATGGAACATATTTATGATAATATTACTTCGGACAACCACGTAATACGAAAAATATTGCCAGAAAAGTTGATATATTTAAAAATATATAGAAACATTATTTTTTCATTACAAAACATTAAAGATATACCATAAAAGAAAGCTTGAACATGAGGATATGAAGGCAGACAATACCATTAGATACAGATATATTGAGTAACTTTTAGGGCGGATCCACACTATATTGCCGTTCACCGTTCGTTCTCGGTCCAATCGATAATATTTATATTGTTATTCTCGATTCGACCGGAACTGTACTGTTACGGATAGTATGAATGCACATCTTGTTTCTTATACTTGATGATATTTTACAAGACCGAGATCGAACCAAGAATGAACCGTGAACGGCTTTATAGTGTGGATCCAACCTTAATGGTGGATCATACTTTATTTTGTTCTTTATGGATATTAAAATCTACATTATTATAATAAAATAAATTATTATCATTTATAAAAATATATGCATACATGAATACTTGATATAATTGTTTTGCTCTTTTAACCTCTATGTACAAGGTGCAGCATGAAAACTGGCTGAATTGTATTTGCTGTCAAACAGCAAGGATAGCTCGGACGAAAGGGAAAGCGGTTGGTCTCATTCTAAAGAACAGGTCTTAAAGTTTTGTTTATTTTGTTTCAGGTGCCGTCATGCGTTGGAATACGCGTGGGAGGTAAACGCGTTCGCCGTAGAGACCAAGTTTTCCAATGGCCGCTCCATCATCTCTAACCAGCGAGCCGACCGCACTCGTTTCAATATTTTCCCTGCAGCTCCTGTTCCTGGCCAACAATCGATTTTTTCCTAGTGAACACATTCAAAGAATGTGGAAATGTGGTGTCACGACTCACAAGAAATCAACGGGGGCCTGTTAGATCATCCGAAAACATTTAAGAGATGAGTTTGGCAGTTATGAGATCCTTGGTTCGAAGAAATTTACCTTGGAGATGTGGTTCCAGCAGGATGGTGTCACGACGCGAAGTGTGATGTGTCTACGCTAAGAAATGTGCAATTTGTTTTGAGGTTAAAAAACCATAAAATGGAAATCGAATATATTGTTTTTAGGATTTTCTAATTCCACTTTCGGAATGTATAAATATTTGGCTTCTATTTGAATACCTAAAACATGCAAACTATTTTCAAAGATCTCGAAAGGTAAAAGATCTATTTTCAATCGTTTATTTCCGACCAGTTCCATACACACTCGTGGCTCGCGCATATACATGTTAATGGCTTGAAGATGACAAGATGATTTTCCAATTCATAGTTGATCAAATCATTCTTTTAAAGGTGTAAAAATGTGGACAAGAGATTGTTTTCTATACAATAGTTTCTTAATACATAAGAAATTCAAAGAGGTGTTACTTATGCACATAGAGGTCATGTGAGTTTTCACTTCATTGTTTTATACATGCAACATACACATATAATATTAACGGCGGGAATTGCACAAACATTTTTAAACATATAATTGTGTCCATAGAAGTAAAAATCAAATGTTCACAGGGTTGTCTAAAGTTTAAGAATCTCATTGGTATTATGAGATGTGAACAAAATTTGACAAATTTCTCAAATTGAATTTTTATTTGAATGGTGCTTGTAAAGAGGTCCCTTACATTTGATTAATACCCAATACGTCGAAAAAGTCAGGGATTTTCATCTTAAAAATATTTCAAAAACGATTCAAAGTCGTATACTGCTCGTGGAAAATATAAAACATTGAGGGTATTTGAATGAACTTAATCGTCCATTATGAAGAAATGATCATAGTAGATAAGAACAACATTAAATTCCAGGTCATTTAAGGTTCGATCAAAATCAAACTTGGAGCTCGGACAATAATCTGGAGAAGTATACACATAAACAATATAAGTTTAATAAGATTAGTAAAGCTTCGATTCAAATTAAATTTAGAGCTCTGATAATAACATCTTGCCACTTTAATTTTCTTTCAAAATCGTAATAAAGCCAAAGATATTTTTAAATTGTAAAATTTCATACATGAAACTCAAATGAATTATGTATAATTTGTTTTTCTCGATTGCAAAGAAACGTTTACCCAAACAAACGCGCTCTATCATATCTTGAATTCTCGATTCATCTTAGAAACCGTATTGTCTATTCGGAATTATTTAAATGTGTATAACAGACGAATGTCAAGCTTTCACTTTAAGCACACGCTAAAAGCTGTCAAAAAAATGGAATGGCATATGCTCAAGCTTAAACTTAAAGAAAAAGTTAGTGATAAGAGTCTTGGCAAGAACAAAAATTAAAGATGTTACATATATATCAAAGAAAAATATGTCGCGGTAGGCATAGCAAACTGGCAGATCAGCAAGCCTGTTCAAATGTACTAAAACTACTCCAGGTAATTTGAAACTTTGGGAAGACCACATACCAGTTTGATAAGGGCAATGGCCATATTATTATTATTGATGTTTATTTTGTTTTAATCTGAGCGGGGTCCATTAGAGTCCACCGCACGGAAATAGTCAAGTGACAGTGCGCTATTTCCTCTACTTGTCGTATTCAGTTGCTTAAATTATTATTACTTAATACATAATCTATACATAGTATAAAAGGAAGACTTCATCTAAACCACGCAACGGGTTTTGAAACGGTTTTCACCATCATGTAGATAATTTTTTCCGGAAGGTTTATATGTATAATTCATCCTAATTAAAATTTCGTATGTGTAAATAATGTGCGAAGCCGGACCGAGTCGCTAGTACTATTATATCCAACAAGAATTGATCATATACAGTTTTAATTTATCTACTTTTAGTTTTATTCGATTAAAAGCAATATGATAAACAACACTCACATTAAAGCTACAAAAAAAAATTAAAACTAACGATTATCAATAAACACATAACTAAATTAAAAGTATGGGAACCCTAAATTATAAAAATTGAGTACATGCAAACGAGGAAACGTAATTGGTCTGGAATGCAAATTTCTTTTTGTTGTATATATTTCTCCACATTGTATTTATATCTATCATTTCTTTTACAATTTCTTTTATTTTTTCATAAACAACAACTATTTTTGTTTTTGATCATTTTTTATTTTAATAATATATGCATATATTATATTCTATTATCATCATTGAGAACATTTTTACTAACTACATTTCCACCATTTTCTATTCAAATTATTATTATTTGTTGTCCATTTTTAGAGATGTATGTAACGCAATTCTTACAAGTAATATTAGTGGATATATTTTATTATTAATGAAGCTCGGAATAAAATACTTATATATATATATATATATATATTTTGCAGTAGAAAGAAAGCAATTGTGTTTAAAAGTGATGTTATTACTTCCAGTGATGCAAATCAGGAGAAATATCTTTTGTACAATATATCGTTTTAGCATAAATCAGTCATAAAATTTCTGTTAGCGAGCAGTTAACAAAAATGTGGCTTAAAGCTAATTTTCTATAAAAGGCTCTCAAAAAATTCTCATTTCTTCAAAGTTTAAGCTCCTGTACGGGTTCACTGTGAATTGATAAAAGCACTGATAAAGCGTCGAGAATTTCTGGTGACAAATTTGATTGAAATACACTTTTAACTCTTTTCAATAATAACAATGTTCTTTCTCCTGAATAGGTAGTTAAATAAGTAAATTCTATATGTCTATGTCTTCGAGCAGGGTCGGACTGGACCGAAAGGGCCCGGGTGGCTCCTCACAAGCCCGGGGCCCGGAACGGAATTATGGTAGATGGGATACTATCGAAAAATAATGAAATATAATTTTTTGGGGTGCGAATTTTTTTGGGAAGAATTTAGAGGGTTTTTTTCGGGGAAAATTTTTTTGGGGGAAGTGGGTTTAGGGTGGGAGGTTTGGGGGGACTGCGCATAGATAGGTCTCACATTACCATTTTCAAGAGATAGCGACGAAAAAAATTACGGTTTTTGAATCAACCGATTAATTTGCAGTTATTCTGCGTTTTAGGGTTGTTTATCCCATTTGCGAAGGGTTTCGATGGAAAAATTTGTGTTTTTTAATAATCCTGTTATTTTAAACCTGTTCCACGTCGAATGAAAAAAACTGATCTGTCTAATATGATAAGAAGTGAAAAGGGCAGTTTTAGGTATGTTTTTCACTTTTCGGAAGATTGTGATGTAGGTAATGAAATTTTTCAAAATTTTTTGTTAATTTGACTTTATTTCGGGTCGATTGGTGAAAATCCTATCATTCTAGCATGTATAGAACTGAAAAACGTAATTTTGGGGTGTGTTTTTTTCGATTTTCCGGGAGGTTGCAATAAAAAATATTAAGTTTTTCGAATTAACTTCCTAATTTGTATTTAGTGGAAAAAAGAATCAATAAATGAATTATTATTAATTATTATTATTATTAATAGAGAGCAAAGACTCGTTTTATTGCGCTTCAGCGCTGAAAATCGTATCTATATAATGCATCTCTTAAACAATGTCAAATATCGTGTATTATGATACACGTCAAAATCGATTGATTCGTTCGAAAGTTATCGCCGTTCAGGAATTTCTAAAACAAGTTTTAATTTTTCTGTTTCATTTCTAAGTATGTATGAACTATCTACTTTACATGTAGATCGCAAGAGCCGGGACCTAGGCCGTACCTACCGCTTGGCTTGTGGCAAACCTCGCAAGCCAGGCCCGCGCACGCTAGGGCCCGGCTGGCAAACGCCACCTCGACTATATGGCTAGTCCGACGCTGTCTTCGAGTACCTACGCTTGTAAAACTGTCAATAACATAAAATTACGTTGGGACAAAATACATCCACAACATTTATTCTTAGTAACTACAGACGAGTAACGTTTGATTTGATAAAAACCAAACACATTTATACCTTGTTAGACAATAAAAATGGAATCACCATGAAATTTTGAAATTGTACTTAAATCTTAATTATTAAAAGCAGTTTAGCGGGAAAATAGTATTTTTTTAATCGAGAATCGAGATATTAATGAAATTTATCTTGCGATCATTGAGGGTCGAAAATTTGAAAAGCATACTGGCGTTTTGTAACTGATAGAAGATCTTTGAGTATTATCTTGTATACATGTGAATAGTAGCGATCAGAAAAGTCATACAAAGAAACAACTTTAGAAATCTAGATTCTTCTTAATAAATTTACATAAGTTTACAAAGTCATATGAGGTCAGTTTCAGAAAAATTAGACTATTCCACTAAAAAACTAAACTTTTTTAGCATTTTTTTGTTTTGTTGTTGCGAATGTTTTATAATGCATAAGCAACGATTGCAGCAACATCTTGACATGGATCAAGTTACTAACAACATATGTTACTAACAACAGACTATAAAATCAAGTGTAAACACACGAAACAATATAAAAACGATATCGCCACTAATTTAGAATCACTCAGGAAGCAAGACAGGCAATATGAAATGCCAGTCAAAAATAGGATAAACTAAAAATCTTGGAGAGATAAAACCTATGCGATTTGTACAATGTACTTTTGTACAGCAATATCCCGATTTTCACATTAGTGGTTTTGTCAAAACAATATGTATTGCTCTTCAAACCTTCTGCATTTCGATAAAGATCCATTTCAAGTGTTCGTCGACAACAGACATGACATATTTACTATAAATTGAATGCACACGTGTTAAATAAATTGATCATTTAGTAAATGTTATCAACATGAACATGAATAAAAAAGAAAATTAATAAACAATATCATACTAAAAGTTCGTTTTGTTTTGTTTTTGGAGTTCTGTTCTATATCCAAACTCCATGTTGTTGTTATTATTAGGCCCAAACTAGACGGAGAATATGGTTGCAGCAACATTGAACAGCAACTAGCTTGTTGCACTGTGTGTGGGGTGGTTGCTGCAACAAAAAACAAACTTTATGTTGCTGCAACCACTCCACACACGGAGAAACAAGCTAGTTGCTGTTCAATGTTGCTGCAACCATGTTCTCCATCTAGTTTGGCCTTTAGAAAGAGTACATGTATGTATGTACACTACACATTCATACAATGAATAAATATATGGTAGTATTATATGTTATATACAGAAAATAAACTCGACAAACAGCAGACTAATAAATCTTCTTAATGTCTAAAAACCCTCCAAATTGTTATACAGTTCTAGTTGGTCGTAGAAATACAACAACAGAAAAGCTCACATTATATTGTTATCTAAACTGGGCACATATTTGACGAGCAAGTTCAACTATTGCATACTTTGAAAAGTAAGAAAAATAATGATTTTAGCGTTCAAATAATTATTAATTTTTATTTCATCAAAAATTTTACAATTGTAGTGAGTTACTCCTCTGTGTCTTATAGAATAACTGATCTTAGAATAGGAAGAATGCAGTTCTTTATCGGATCTACTTTGGCCAAATAACGGATATAGCCACTTATTCAAATAGTTTATAATGCAAATATTTTAAAAACAGTAACTATAAAAATTTTCAAATCAGTTCCTATTGTCTCTCGACGTCGATTTGACGTCAACTCCCAATGTCGACGTCAAATCAAATTCGACGCAGGGTAAAAACATTCATTGACCTACGATATTTGTTAAGAAGTCCACTTGTCAAATTGAAAATTATTCGACGATAAAAATTTAAAATAAAATAATATCTATAAAATTTTTAATTTTGAAATGTTCTCCGGGAAATATTTACATAGATAAATATCATAAAGGACCCTGAACAATTTTTTTGGAAAAACACTTTCGGTGAATCCGTATCTAACCCCAGAAAATAGGTAGTTTATAAGATGATAATTAAATGTCTCAACGGCCAATAAGGGAAACTCATTTTTTGATAAACATCAGAAGTTCAAAAATAGGTTATAAATGTTGATATTTCGAATAAAGACGCATGACCCACTTATATGGGAAAGCTTTTACTTCGACTCGTTGTTGACCTGTCTGATTTACCGTACTACACACCCTTGCCCATATTAATCAATCAGACAAAGTTAGTCTATTCGGAGTGATAAGCGCATAATAGGTTGTACCTGTAGTGATGCAATAGCATAATCGAAGATTATACAAATAGGATGCTATTTTTACTTCTTATCACGAAATCTTTTCGTATGTACGTAGTCACGTAGGTGGTAACACTCGGCAATGAAAAGACTGCCTCCTTTTGTAGATGCTTACAGTTCAGGATAATGACATCCAAAGTGATCCCTTTTAATCATGAATAAACTATTTTCTCCAGCGCTATATTTGCCCAGTAATCGTGATGTTTAAATTGCTAATAATAAGTAGAATTAGCAAAATAATCTACTCAAATTTTATTTATCAATTTCCAAAAAATAATTATTTCCAATATACCAATAATATTTCAAATATACTTTGCCAAGTACGTAAATTTTATAAATGAAATTAGTAATGCCCAGCTTTGATTAGCATGAACAACAACTATCTCTACAAATTAAAAAGAACTTATTGTTTGTTTTCTCTCTATTTGAAATGTTTATTGTAAACTTTTATTTTTATTAATAAAATATTTGTTTTATTTTTATTTTCCCCCGTTAGGGTATATGGCTTTAGTATTGAAATTCAAGTGAAACAAGTTCTAGAAGAGCATTTTATAAAACAAAACAATAAATTAAATAGTATACGGTCAAAGGAATCGTAAATAATAATAAATATAAAGGCTGTTGTAATCATGTCTTGTATAAACTCTGTCCGAATCATCATAAATGAAATTTGCATTTGCAACTATTTAAATGATTATTTATTATCTTGCTAATCTAAAGTATACATAAATTGTTATTAAATGAAATGAAATAAAAACCATGCATTTATGATGATTTTGGAATAACGATTCGTTCAAATACGGCGAACCGAATGAATCAGTTTTTTGAACTACGCGGCGTAGTTCAAAAAGATTATCACTTGAACACAAAATATACATTATTGAAATTAAAACTAAAAATTTAATTTGGGGTTTTAAGCATCGTTAAATTTCATGAAGTTTTGTATGTCGAATATATTATACCGAATTACAAACAAATTTGCAATCATTTTGCGACTTGAATTACTCACAACTCTGTATAATAAATATCTCGGTATATAGTTCAGTTTCGGTATTAACTCTGAATAAATTATGTTCGCATACGTTCACTATGTAAACTTACAATAAGTCCAGTCCATAACTAACTGTTTTAGTTTGATAGTTATACAAACCTTTCATAATGGAACATGTCACAAGCGAGAAGAGTATGTTTTTGATGTTATTTTAAACCAATATCTAAGAGTTTCATAATATTTTGAAACTATTTTTTTTACTATTTAAATATAAACATACAATTTAACAAAGTTTATTTGATTTAATAACTCGTAATATGGTTTTAATATACAATCTGAACTACGTCGCGTAGGTGCAACAAAATCAGTATTGGTATTTGGCAAAGTGCTATTCATTTGTCTGAGAGTAGTATCGGCCAGCGACCTGGCGTAGTTTCATTTCATTTTTTACAGCGTATAAAAAAACCAAAAACTATTAAACGTATTACGAACTTTGCAAACCAAATGCCACTAAAATAATATAAAAGAAAACGCGAAATTCATATTTTTATGATGACACTTTTCGTTAAATTGACCGATCGACCGACCTTGTAGTAAATAGTCATCTCAGATTTTTATTTTACGGCATATCTATAAATATTTAAAAACAAGTTTTTATTACACTAGGTACTAGCTATCAATGTATAGTAGTGTATTAGTAGGCAAGAGATAAAAAAAGGCTTTTTCTTAACATATTTAAACCTTTCGAGTGATAAAAGGAAAAGATGTTTTCATAATAGACATTATGTTGATGCGTTTTGATATTCATTGAAACATACAATCTTATTCATAAAATTTTCAAATCAAAATGTTATTTTTTTTACCGCATGTCATAAGACAACTATGAATAAGTGCATACAATGCTATGCTTTCTATGCATGCATTGCTTTATCCTGAAAAACGCATTCAGAAAATTTTAGACGTATCAAAATTATTAACAAGACTATTTTATTATTTATGTTTGAGTTCGAAGATGAGAAGATGTTTGGAAACTCTGAAACGCATTGCATGTACTTATTATTGATACCACATTAATATGATTGCGGTGTTAATAGTTAAATGAAGTGTTGGTAATGAATTTTACATAGTTATTTTACGATTTAAGCACAATCTTACGAACGAAGAAAATAACTGCTGATCTTGAAACGATTTTCGTCAAACATAGCTAAGAACAAACATCCCAATTAAAACTACGTTCAAATATAAAAAGAAAGCCGCATTCAACTCGATCCATCTCATTGGTAGCTTCAACGTCATAGGCAAATACTCAGATATATATATATATATAAATATATATATATATATATATATATATATATATATATATATATATATATATATATATATATATATATATATATATATGCATAGTAGCAGATTTGAATTTAGGCATATTCGGCGTGTTTTTTTTATTTGTGTTTTGTAACAAAATTATGAGATATTACACAGATTTCGGTATAATGGTTTGAAAAAACTTTTAAGAAATATAAATTAAATTGAAAACTGCTACGGTTCCTGTAGTGCCAACACAAATATGCACAGTGGCACAAAGTGCGAAGTTAGTCATGATATTCTTCCATCACAGCCGTATTACAATCAAATCGTTTAACATACTGTAGTACAATTTTAAGATATACACACGTTTTGAACATATGTAAATATAAATTTACGCACATAGACATCTCATATATAGGTCTATAAAAAATTTGTAAAAGAAGTAATAAACGCCTGTTATAATATCTGCCATAAGAACATATAATATATATTATGTTTATAAAATTGGTCTCATAATAATAGTTCTTTCACTGCGTTGCAATAAAAATAATATTATATACGTCGTAGGCATAACAGAAATTTCGTTAAAAATAGTAATTTTATTCGGCATGTGCTACCCTACCAAATGCCATATGAACACGATCATACCATGTCAATTACTATAGCCAATACTATATGAACGCGTATGATTTTGGAATAATCGGAGTCATTATTACTTCAAATAAAAAATATACCTTGTTAATTTTCGTTACCCAACAAACCAATAAAACTCTTTTAAGACTCTTATAAAATTCTATGTCCTCATATGTCCACAGATGAAGAAGACTTTCCGCATATTTCCGTTCGTAGAAATTTTACTGACATTTTACTGACAACTAAGTAAATGCATTCCAAATAGTCGGATGATAATAACAGATAATTAAAGTCGTGATAAGAAAATTCTTTGTCAATAGTCAAAAGACGTCTCGTCAATTTTCAACTGCTGTAACTTGCGAATATTGTAAATAGAGAAATCGGGAAATGGTACATTTACTTTTATTCAAATATTTGTTGTATACTTACTCTACAAAATGGCAGTTTCTGAATCTGGAGATGTAATTACTATTTGATAACATCAAGCAACTTCGCTGATGACAGCACATCACTTACCTGAAACAAAAATATAAATTAAAAATCCGTTCATACATTGGAGCAGCTACTGCTTTAATAGTATTGAATCAAGCTTTGATGCAAATTCCATACAGACAACTTAGTGCATTAGAAAATTGATCTTCCTGTATATCGAAGTTTCAACAACTTCGATCCAATAGTAACTATGTAACAGAATATAGTTCCACTTGTGTATTGAAATAATCGCCCCAACCACCAACTTCCGCGTTAGATTCAATAGTCAACGCGATGAGTAAGGTAAAATGAAACTATTCATCTATAATTTATAAAGCTTTTCAGTAACTTCCCCATCCTATTATATTTGACAGCACGTCTATATATATATAAACTTTTTAATTCACCCTATATATATATATATATATATATATATATATATATATATATATTTATTAGGATTTGTATCTATATATATATATAGATATAAATCCTAATAAATATATATACATATATAAACATATATATAGATGACAAGTCCTTGGACACCTGACCAACCGTGAATTAGATATTAATTAAATAAAGTAACCAATTAGAGAAGCGCGTTAACGGAATAAGTAATGGTGGGGAATGAACGCAGCGGCAGCAAAGATACGTGAGGAGAGCGAACTCTCCCCACCACTACCGTAGAGTGAGTCAATCTTATGTGTTTCAAATTCGGTAGTTTTTATAGCAGAGTTTTGAAAAACTTTGGAAAAAAATTTATCATTTTTTAATAAAAATTGTTAATTTTTTTCCAAAATTTTTCAAAACTCTGCTATAAAAACTCTACCGGCTTTGAAACATATAAGATTGACTTACTCTACGGTAGTGGTGGGGAGAACTCACTCCCCTCACGTATCTCTGCTGCCGCTGCGTTAATTCCCTACCATTTCTTATTCCGTTAACGCGCTTCTGTAATTGGTTACTTTATTTAATTAATATCTAATTAACGTTTGGTCAGGTACAAAAATGTCCGAGGACTTTTCATCTTAGAATTTCATTCCCTATTCACCCTTTCAAAAAACTCCATTACTTTTAACTCACCCTGGTATATGGTGATAGCAACACAGTAACACGATTTAGAGATTTAGTGCATCATATTCGATTGATGGTCGATCTATTGTAGGTGGACTTAAAGATTTGAGGAAAAACGAAGCAGCACTGAAGCGAAGAAATATGAGGTATTAAACAATAATTTAATCGGTTCCATCTCCACTATTTTCATAAAATTAGACTTTTTACCTAATGTATTCCTTTCGGATCATTTTTTTCAACTAGAGCAGTTTAACAAATTCAAAATACTACGTTATCCTAATTCATAAAGCATGGAAGTAAAACTTTTATTTTGTTTGTTTCTCCTCGCAAATTTGAATAATGCAGATGGGCCTGTTTTACACGCGAACGGAGCCGCGGGCACAATTAGTCGGTTAAAAGCCAAATTAATAGAACTATTATTACTTAATTTTAAATAAATATACTCTTTTTTTAATTAAAAAAATAAATAGAAACACTATAATAATGTAATTACAATGTTATGTTCATATTTTATATAGTTTTAAAATTACTTACGTATCTACCTAGAAGATAGGTAGGTACATACCCGAGTCAGTTGACTTAAATGTAAAAAACAAAAGATTAAACCATAACAGTAGCAGTTGTATAGTTGTAGTTAGAATGATAGAAGTTATTCGAAGAGAAGACGACATCCTATTACAATCCCATGAGATGTCGACAAAGCTTCTATTAAGATAAAATGAAATTAAATAGTGTCACAAAATGCATTCAATATTATTGTATTATTTATAAAAATACATCTCTTTTGTCATTTGATAATAGCAGTAATAATAATCGTTATTTGTAAAGTTCTGAAAATGAAAACATTAATGAAAATGTATATGTTCTTCTTTATTCGATATTTTCATTTTGAATTACTTATTTCATCTCCAATACACATCTTAATTTTTATTAGGATTTATACTGTCTTTGTATATCAAAGTATTTATTCCATATATTATTATTATTTGCGTATACTTCTATACGAATCACAATTCTATATGAATTAGCGTCACAATTCTATACGAATGTTAATTTCCATTAAGGTTTCGAAGACATCATGAGAGAACTAGCAAGTTAGCATTTATTCGATTTAAGGTTGAACACCTTAGTGCTTCCGTGCAACTAAAGATTGGCTATCTGTCACCAGCCAAGTAGCCGAGCGGTCTAAGGCGTCATGTCTGCGCAGTATGCATTACTTGGAAACTGGGAGGTTATGGGTTCGAATCCCGACATCGGCAGTTTGTCAATTATAAAAAAAAAAGGCGCGGTTGATTGACTAAACTGTCGGCGTATGGACAAGAACGAAGTAACCGGCTATGCTTTAGAAGGTTTTCTGCAGTTTCCTTCACGAACTCCAGATGAATATCGGCATAGTTCCTATCATAGTCGGCTGCAGCCGCATATCCTACCAATTCCTAGTTTACTCACAAATTCCTTCCACTCCACTCACCCCCTCACATCCAAAGGCATCACAATGGACCTTATGGTCGAAGTGTAGCCCGTCCAGGGCAGCCTTTACAATCTACCTCTACCTCTTGGCCATCTGTCAATCCTACATAGTTATTTTATTTAATACTATTATTTTATTTTATTTCTCATGATAATCGTTTGAATTTGACAATAGGAAATATTTTTTTTTTTGTAAAAGTTTGAGTGCACTTAATATTTAGCAAACCAAAGTGACCAATCCGAGTGATCGAACTGTTAAAGGCGCTCGGAACTGAGAGGTTGCTGGTTCGATTCCCAACGGTGGTAGATTTGCTATTAAATTAATTTAAAAAATGGTGCGGTTAATTGACTAAATTGTCAGCAAGAACGTAGGTAACTGGCTATGCTTTAGAAGGTTTTCTGTAGTTTCCTTTCACAAATTCCAGATGAATATCGGCATAGTTGCTATCAAAATCGGCTGCAGTCGAACAACCTACCCATTCCTAGACTTCATACAAATTTCTTGCCCTTAAGAGGTCGGCAAAAAATGACTAAAAAGACCTATCTTCCAAGCTTCGACCTCGTCTCCCCTACTACTTCTACTAGCAAATTCAGTACTGAGTGCAAGTTCTTTCAAATACTATACACCTATTTTAGATGGAAAATAAAAACTCTCTGACCAAATATACGTCAAAAGATGAATGAACATGAATTAAAATTAAAAAAACAATGTATATTTAATTCCTCTATATTTTAACTATATGTAAAATTAAACTTCTAAAATAAATATTTAGTAAAATTTGTAATATTGAGAAGACCTTGGAGAAATGATTATTCCTTGACTCCTGACCACCGAATTGATATTTGATAAAAATGTGTACTCAAAATGTAAAGATTGATAAATTTTTAAAAATATAAAAATTTCGTAAATTTCATTACTCGTAAATTTGAAAAAAACGGAAAACCCGTTGAAAATCAGTGGTGTTTTTTAATGTAATTTTTCAATTTTTTCGTATTGATATAGTAAATAATTAATTGCATAGTTTATATATTCTCTTACAGAAAATATATAAAATGTTTAAAAAACATATAATCGGCAACTACTTGGAAAAAGATACACGAACTTTCATGTAAAATTTCCATTTCTTGGATCTTGAAGTCTTTAGATATGTTTTTCCGGATAAAGAACAGAGGAATTGGTTACTTTATTTAATTAATATCTAATTAACGGAGGGTCAGGTGCAAAATGCAAAAATGTCCAAGGACTTTTCATCTTAGAATTTCATTCCCAATCCACCCTTTCAAAAAACGCCATGACCTGCATGTATATATCTCATCCCCTATCCACCCACCCATATATATATATATATATATATATATATATATTAAATGATATATTAACATCATATTCAGTCTTATATTTAAATTTTATATATATATATATATCAACCAACATATATATGTATAAGTTGATGTGTCTGTGGACTCTATATATATATATATATATATATATATATATATATATATATATATATATATATATATATATATATATATATTTATATATCAACCAACATGTATATGTATAAGTTGATGTGTCTGTGGACTCTCTAGCGGCCACAGCTTTATTCTGATTGAAATTAAATTTGGTATTCAAAAGGTCAAACTCGTTAATGGGTAAAATCGGACAAGGGGAAAGGGGGGTTTAGAGGGAGGGGGCGAACAAAATTCGGTATATCTCCCTTAAAATTCGAAAAATCAGAAAATTCATAAGAAGTAAAGTTGTAGGTACTTAATTTTAGTATAATTTTGTTTCTTGCCATTTTCCTGTTACACCAATATTTACAGAAATATTTACAATTAAAGATTGAAAGTTAAAATTCTAAATATCTTTGTACACATTAGAGTTTTGAAATAATTATAAGGTAATGAATTGTAGCAAACTTGATTTTCTACAACTTTACTTCATATACATTTTTCGATTGTTCTAATATTAAGACCCCCTTTCACCTTGACCTAGCCATTTAGTAATAAAATTGGCCTTGCAAATACTAAAATCATATCAGATATTTTATTTTCATCACACGAAAATTATGACCGCTAGAGAGTGATTTATGTATTCTAAAGCAGCTTCTGCGTAACAAATTTATTAAGTTATGAGATTTGATCCATATTTCAATAATTAGATTTTAATAACTATAAAAAATATTAATTAATTACTTTTCTAGTAAATCGTTATATGGAATAAACCATTAGCGTATTTATAATTTCACCTTAACTTCAATACAGGGTAGTTAAGAATAGTATTTATAACTTTTTTTACAGAATATCAAAAAAACAATCAAAACATAAGATACTATCATTTATATGTAACGAGATGGGCCACAACAATAGAACTATTAATTCAAAGTTTTATGATAGATTTGTTCAGAATTCATTCGGTTTTTAGGAAAATGTTGCGAATAAAAGTTGTTAGTATATTTATAATGTAGAATTTTATCGGAAGCATTTTTTTGAAATCGGATCAATAAAGCACAAATCAATTATAAAATTTGCAAAAAATGGGCGCTACTTTTGTGGCTATGTGTACATAACAGATTGAATAATTTCAAGGTTAATGCTAAAACCGATGATAAAAAGTAAAAAAAAAAAAGTTTATCAAAAATAAAAATATCCTTGTAAAAATTATAAATTAAATGTGATCAATATAATTTCTTTTAGATGATTACTACTAGTTATTAAATAATTTGTGTCATCATGAGGTCGCAATTTTTGTGTGTACTATTCTTAACATTAGCGTGTTTTTACGTAAGTAGTTAACTTTTAACAATTTACTCATATTTTGTAACAAAATAAATGAATTATCCAAAATAGTATTTCTTAAATTCCCATGCACATCTTAATATAAAATCGATATATATATATATATGATAATAGTATTTTTCTCATATAATTACATATCCGGACTTTCACTTTATACAACAATATAATAGTTTATACTAACATTCTTTCTGAAAAAAAAATAAAAATAATTTAAATTAGATTCCAGACTTTTCTAGGGTATACGAATCAAATTAATCTACATTAATTTACATAACCCACAAGATTCATTTTTTTATTTTAAACCCTTCAATAAAATGATATATTAACATCATATTCAGTCGTATTTTTAAATTTTAGGGTAATGGATACGCAGCAGAAGTGGTTGAAGTACCACCAGCTGAGCCGCAATTTATATTCATACCAAGCGGACAAAAAATAAATGGACTATATGCAGCAGATGATACACCTACACCAACAGATGAAACATTATTAAAAGACGGTGAATTCTCAAGCGTTATCGCAACCCCTGAAGAAGAAGAAACTGCCGCTATCAGTGCTGCATCAGTTGCTGCCGAAAATCAAGCTACTATTGTCGATAAAATTCGTAAAAATATCCCAAATGCTGTTGACGACGCACTTCAATTTCGTGCTATTCAATTGATTAACGAAAAAGAAAATGGTACTTTGATCCTTTGTAACAAAACGAAATCGTTGCCAACATCAGTACGTTTACAGTTGCTCAAATGCGCAACCGATCAATCTCAGAGAGGTATCGAAATTGCAAATAAAACTTTACAAGGTTTAGCCGATACTCGTGATTTATTCAGCCGTACCAAGGCTAAGTTTCAGGAATGCCAATTGAAGAAACAAGAATATATTCAAAAAAAACTAAACGAAACTTCAACTGCAACTACCACACAAAAACCAAAACGGTTGAAGCCTACACGACAAACAACAGCTGGACGTGTTATTAATGCAGGCGCCAAAGTTGTTTCAAAAATTGCTGAGCTTACAAAGGCAACCATTGAATTTTTCCATAAGAATGGTTGTTTCATTTTAGCTACAGGTGAATTAGCATTAAATGGTACTATGATTGCTGTTGATATGATTTTGAATGGTATTGAGGGAGTAGAATTTATTAAGACAGTAGACACGACTGTTAAAAAATGTATTAGTGATAAGTTTGATGATTTTATGGTTAAAGAATGTAATGACCAATATATTCCCTCATTTGGGGATAAATAATAAAGTGCATTATGAATAATCATATTTTGTAATTTACTTTAAACAATAAAAGAATAAATGTTTCGCCTAAATGTATTATTACTTTCCGTCCTAATAAAATAAATTTTATTCAACTTACCTTAAAGAGGTATATACCTTTATTTGAATACATAGAAGTTCTATTCATTAAACTCGAAACCACAAAGAGAGAATGAGGTTCAGTAAAAACATAAGGAAATGTTATATTAAAAATATGGAAAGAAAGACAATAGTTTTTGATGCGGCTTCCATACAAAAGAAATTTACGCAATCGAATTGTATAATATAGTATTTACTTTTTATACAAACAAACAAAAAAATTCCACAAATATTTTTTTTTTAAGATGACCCGAAATTGATCTCTCAAATTTTTATCAAATTCTACATTCAAATAAAAGGTCAAGGGTATGAAATAAATTTTAACAAATGTTATCCAAACCAAATATACATATTCTTTTAATAAATAAATGTCTGTGTCATCGTTTTTAAAATAATATTACATACCTAATAAAAGCATAGATGTATATTAAAAGTATGTATACATATCGGTATATAATCGATAAATAATTAATTAATAAGAAAAAAAAAATGTTTCTATAAAATTATTAAAAGGTGTGTTTAATTCCGAAATTTTAACAGTATAGAATGATGGAGTACATTTTACTTCCGATTCCAGTCATCAATAAATGTCAAACCATTTTTAACAGGTTACAAATCATAATGGCTTTCTATATTAAAAATAATTAATAAAATATTGTTTAACATAAAGATAATATAGGTCATCAATTATTAAGCTATGAAAAACGATGTAATTGAACTAATCGATGTACATTATCAATATTGGTAGATTATTTTTTTAAACTATATATGAGTTATAGTTCACAAACTATAAATCCGTATTATAACGCTTAAACAATGTAAAGATTCAGATGAATTGAGAATTAATTAAGAATGGCGACATTCATTAAACCATTTATTATTAGAACAAAAATTGGAACATATTTCTATAATTATTAGAGATACGCATCATATGACCTAGTGATGCGCAAAGCAAGACCAAGACACTCTTGGTATCGGTCTCGGTCTTGCTTGTCCGGTCTTGGCTTTGGTCTTGCTCAAATACTTTTAGCCTTGGTCTTGCGTATTCAGTTTTGGTCTTGGTCTTGCTCATTTGGTTTGTTACTTACTACTTACTAGTTATAAGGCTTTTTATAGGCATAAATTATAAATGATCAACAATTAATATCTATAATTAATTAAGCTTTATTTTACAATAATCAAAAAATTTTACCGTATTCTATAGGTTTTTATAGTAAAAATTAAAAAAAAAATTAGCTTAGCTCTACATCAACCATGTGTGAACATCGGAAAATAATAGTTACTTGAAGAATATTCTTGTAGATCCTTTTTTCAGACAATGGTAAAGTTTACCAGTACCTTTTTTTATATTTGATGTTTGAATTTAGTGGAGTAAACAAAATGTTTTGTTCCAACAAAAACATATATTGAAGTTACGACAAATATTAGCAACAAGTAACATATCCTGCGACAATATAAGAGTAATTTTAATAAGAGTAAAATTAACAGGAATAAATGCGAATGAAGGAAATTTTAACAAGAGTAATTTTAATATAATTTAAAATTTATATAATTTAAATTTTTATTTTAAAATATAAAATGAAACTTTCAATGCAAGAAATTTGTAAAGTTGAACTTACTATATATTTTTTTGATCAAACTCTCATACTAGCCGATACTTTTTTCCAATTCTCAATACTCGGATTCAAGCTAAGCGTCTATCAATACTTTCTTTCTCACCAAATCTATTCGTTCTACAAAGTTTTGTTTGAGATATGGAAAATTGAAAAACTTGATTTTTTTATCACAAGCTTTGCTTTGACAGCCAAACACATAGCAACACACTTTAATTTTACTTTTACGAGCAGGATATTTCATGAGCAAAACCAGTAACTTTGATCCAATTTTAATTTTTAAAATCACTTTAAAAAATCACTTTGCGTTTAACCTATTTTGTTGGTAAATTTCACCGCTAGTTGAGTGCGATTCCAATACGAGTAATTATTGATAACTGTCGACTTAGGCCACGACGCCTGGTATAATTTATAGTTTCTATAGAAAAACCTGCATTAACAAAATTTAGGTAATTAATTATTAGTCATTAAATTAAAAATATTATTAAATAAACACGACTAAATAAAATACTTAAATAAAACTACTGTCCATATAAAATTATTCATAATCCCAGGATTTTTTTAAGAGGCGGAACCATTTCAAAAGTGTTTTACACATTTTTTAGCAATAAAAGAACCACTTTTTAATTCAAATAGTTTTATTTGCTGACCACCGTTTTTAATTTTCTGAACGCTCGCCAAATAATAATATTTGAAAAGTGATTTCTTTCAGTGATCTACAGAAATTTTACCATAAGTTTTAACATTTTTTTTTCACACCAACATTTTTTTCTAAAATTTATAAATGAATATTGACACCTTTAAACTGTATACTTGATATAGTTGAAATGTTTCGAATAAAAGTTGTTTTTATAATGAACAACTACAATTATATCCGAAGCATTTTTTCGAAAACCGCATGAATAAGGAAACAATTGAATTACAAATTTTGAAAAATGAGTGGTACATTTATTGTTATGTGTAGGAGAAATTTATGTACTTTGTAACATTAAACATATTCGATCTTTTGATATAAGAGTTACGCTTAATTAAATTGTTTTAATGGAAAATTTCGTTTTCCGTTTTGCTCAGCACTACCTTTAGATGTGAATGAAGAAAAAATCATTCTTACTACATATAGTAGCATAAAAGTGTCGATTGGGTACCACCACCAATACATACCAATATAATAATAATAATGATGAAGTTCAAAAATTGTATATTGTGATTCTTATCACGCATGTAGTGTTTCTAGATGCTGCACCTGGTCACCCAACTTGATAATATCGCCAACAGCTTCTTTTTCCACATATTTTTATACATATGTACCGATACAACCATATCAAAAACGTTCAATGTACTACATATATATACATTACTCTGATACTTTGTTCAACTACTAACCAATGCTGTCAAATTGGACACACATGGGACCTACATACTACTTGAAACATAGGATTTTTTAAATGCCAGACATGCAAGAAATAAGAAAGCATAGGGGGTTGGTTAGAGGATTGCCTTTGCTGATTTTATATACAGAATGTTTTAAGTATTTACAACTACAGATTTTTGGATGAATCAGAGAATCTACGAAACCCTTGATAATCAGATAATACTCCGAAAGTTTATATGTTATAAAAATTCCACACAAAAAGTACCGAGAAGTCTAATGCAATTCTTGCTCTTAGATAGATAGATTGTATAGGCTGCCCTGGACGGACTACACTTCCACCATAAGGTCCATTGTGATGCCTAAGGATGTGAGTGGAGTGGAAAGAATTTGTGAGTAGACTAGGAATTGGTAGAATATGCGGCTGCAGCCAACTTTGATAGGTACTATGCCGATATTCATCTGGAGTTCGTGAAGGAAACTGCAGAAAACCTTCTCAAGCATAGCCGGTTACTTCGTTCTTGTCCATACGCCGACAATTTTGACTCTTGCTCTTTATATAATAATTCTATCCAGGGAAAATAAAGTTGTTTAGTACACTGGAAATTGTGGATCAAAGTTGAAAGCGGCATTGCAATTTCCTTTAAATTCCCCGACGCAAAAAAAGGGGTGTTATAAGTTTGATGCCTACGAGTGTCTGTTTGATTGTGAGTCAGTCTGTGGCATCGTAGCTCTCAAACGCGTGTGCCGATTTGAATGCGGTTTTTGGATTAGATAGTTTCCTAGCGGTATTCTTAGCTTTGTTTGATAAAAATATGTTCAGTCGTTTGAAGAATATCAGCTCTTTTCCAAGATGATGTATAGGAAAAGATGTATAGGATATCAAGCATTTAGGATTGGTTGCAAGAGTGTAACTATGATTTCACTTACAAAATAGAACAACATCACTGAAACACATTGTATTTCATAAACCATAATTTGAAAATATGTGTATAAAAACAGTTTATACAAAATACACAAGCTCCCCATTATTGACTTTTTCCAGTTAAAATATTTATTTTTTCGGAATAAAAAAATGGTATAAACGTTTATTTACGTACAACTCTGTATGTTGATTGTTTGATCAACTAACAAAATTTTTTCTTAAAACAAAAACCAAGTGGATCATAAAATTTTTATTTAATTTTAGAATAACTAAAGAGTAAAATCGGTCAAGTGCAAGCTTTACTTAGACAATTAGTTGTTCAGTGCAAATACAATTTATTTCAGTCTCAACTCGAAGTCAACAAAAATAAATTTAATTCACCTCCAACGCAAAAAGAGGGGTGCTATTAGTTTGAAGCCTACGTGTGTCTGTTTATCAGTTTGTGGATCTGTCTGTGGCATCGTAACTCATATAACAAACGCCTGGTCCGATTGCGGCTTTAATTGGCTTCCTTGCGGTGGTTCTTATCCAAGACGATGTATAGAAAAAGTCGATGTTCTTACTTATAAACTTGGTGGAGGTAACGGGAAGATCTTATTATGTAATTGCGTTGAGGGTTTTTTAAATTTGCGGGTTTTTTAAAAACGATCTTTTGGTAAAAAGGGTGGGTGGCAGCAAATTTAAGCGTTTCACGTCATTGTGTCCACCAGACGGACGAACATGCGAAAATGGCCGAATTAGGTCATTTTATGAACACTTATTTATTCCAAATATTTATGTCTGCGATTAATATTTTACAAAGCGTTACAAAGTCGGGACTCAACTTAATATAACCTTGTATATTTATATATACCGGGTATAAAAATTACTTACAGTAGGTATATTTTTCTGAATATTTAAATGTTTTTTAAATAAGAAAAACGATGAAGGTATAATTTTTTTTAAATAACATAAAAGAAAAAAATGTGTAACCGTTAGCATATATAACGAAATATGACCAAGCTTCTAAGAAAGTATTAACAGAACATTTTTGTTAAAGCCTCAAGAGACATGGTTCTCGATTTAAGCACACACACACATATGGTTTTATGTTTTATATACAAATACTCGTAAGGTGATCTTCTTTGTAGGTTATGTTGAAATATTTGCCTTACCAAATGTAATATTTTTCTGTTATTAGGCGAATAACACAAATAAAATGCTTGATCTTAAAAACTGAACAATGAAGTAACGCATTATTTGAAACCATTGTGTGACTTAATTGGCGAGTAAAGACACCTATGTGAAGTTGGCAACCCACATAACGGTAGAAGATTTTTTTTAATTTTATTCGATTGTACTCGGTTTGTACCGGATTGTACCACCTTGATTTTCGTTTGTACCCTAAAGGGGTGAAAAATATATGGGTGGGTAAAATTGCTCCGCAACTCGTGTTGAGATAATTGATTTTCGTTGATGCAATTGTGAAGAGAACCGTTTGTACCTGTTTGTACCGATGTTAAAAAAAAAATTAAAAAAATTTAAAATAACAAAATTTAAATAAAAAAATTTTTTTTTAATTTAAAAAAATTTAAAAAAATTTTTTTTAATTTGTTTCTTTTTTTTCGTATCTCATTTAGGAATAAATTATATGTGGTATCGTTTTGGTAGAGACAATAGTTACTGCACGTTCGGTCGCAAGCAGAATTCATTTTTATTGCGTTTAAGTACTCGACGATAAAAAACGGGTACAAACGATATAAGTATCGGTACGCATGGGCACAAACGATTACAAATGGGTACAAACGATTTGTCTGTGTTGCAAACCGTTACAAATGATATAATTGTCGGCAAGACTGCGTACAAACGATTACGAGTGGGTACAAACGATTTGTCGCTGGTACAAACGACATTAGTGTCGGTACGCATGGGTACAAATGATTGCGAGTGGGTACAAACGATTTGTCGGTGAAACAAACCGGTACAAACGATAAAAGTGTCGATACGCATGGGTACAAACGATTACGAATGGGTACAAACGATTTGTCGGTGTTACAAACCAATACAAACGATAAAATTGACGGTACGCATGGGTACAAACGATTACGGATGGGTACAATCGATTTGTCGGTGTAACACACCGGTACAAACGATATAATTGTCGGCAAAACTGGGTACAAACGATTTCGAGTGGGTACAAACGATTTGTCGGTGGTACAAACGATATTAGTGTCGGTACGCATGGGTACAAACGATTATGAGTGGGTACAAACGATTTGTCGGTGGTACAAACGATAAAAGTGTCGGTACGCATGGGTACAAACGATTACTAGTGGGTACAAACGATTTGTCGGTGAAACAAACCGGTACAAACGATAAAAGTGTCGGTACGCATGGGTACAAACGATTACGAGTGGGTACAAACGATTTGTCGGTGAAACAAACCGGTACAAACGATAAAAGTGTCGGTACGCATAGGTACAAACGATTACGAATGGGTACAAACTATTTGTCGGTGTTACAAACCAGTACAAACAATATTATTGTCGGCAAAACTGGGTACAAACGATTTCGAGTGGGTACAAACGATTTGTCGGTGGTACAAACGATTTGTCGGTGGTACAAACGATATTAGTGGCGGAACGCATGGGTACAAACGATTATGAGTGGGTACAAACGATTTGTCAGTGGTACAAACGTTATAAGTGTCGGTACGCATGGGTACAAACGATTACGACTGGGTACAAACGATTTGTCGGTGTTACAAAGCGGTACAAACAATACAATTGTCGGCAAGACTGGGTAGAAACGATTACGAGTGGGTACAAACGATTTGTCGGTGGTACAAACGATATTAGTGTCGGCACGCATGGGTACTAACGATTATGAGTGGGTACAAACGATTAGTCGGTGGTACAAACGATAAAAGTGTCGGTACGCATGGGTACAAACGATTACGACTGGGTACAAACGATTTGTCGGTGTTACAAAGCGGTACAAACAATACAATTGTCGGCAAGACTGGGTAGAAACGATTACGAGTGGGTACAAACGATTTGTCGGTGGTACAAACGATATTAGTGTCGGCACGCATGGGTACAAACGATTATGAGTGGGTACAAACGATTAGTCGGTGGTACAAACGATAAAAGTGTCGGTACGCATGGGTACAAACAATTACAAATGGGTACAAACGATTTGTCGGTGTTACAAACCAGTACAAACGTAATAATTGACGGTACGCGTGGGTACAAACGAATACGAATGGTACAAACGATTTGTCGGTGTTACGAACCGGTACAAACAATATTATTGTCGGCAAAACTGGGTACAAACGATTACGAGTGGGTACAAACGATTTGTCGGTGTTACAAACGATATTATTGTCGGTACGTATGGGTACAAACGATTGCGAGTGGGTACAAACGATTTGTCGGTGAAACAAATGGGTACAAACGATAAAATTGTCGGTAGGACTGGGTACAAACGATTACGAGTGGGTACAAACGGTTTGTCGGTGAAACAAATGGGTACAAACGATAAAATTGTCGGTAGGACTGGGTACAAACGATTAAGAGTGGGTACAAACGATTTGTTGGTGAAATAGTCCGGTACACACAATATAATTTTCGGCAAAACTGGGTACAAACGATTACGATTGGGTACAAACGACAATCGTTTGTACCCACACTTATTCGTTTGTACCCAGTCTTACCGACAATTTTATCGTTTGTACCGACTTGTAACACCGACAAATCGTTTGTACTCACTCGTAATCGTTTGTACCCATGCGTACCGACAATAATATCGTTTGTACCACAGACAAATCGTTTGTACCCAGTTTTGCCGACAATTATATTGTGTGTACCGGATTGTTTCACCGACAAATCGTTTGTACCCACTTAAAATCGTTTGTACCCATGCGTACGGTACCGACACTTATAACGTTTGTACCTTCGATAAATCGTTTGTACCCACTCATAATCGTTTGTACCCATGCGTACCGGTACTAATATCGTTTGTACCACCGACAAATCGTTTGTACCCACTCGTAATCGTTTGTACCCAGTCTTGCCGACTATTGTATTGCTTGTTCCGCTTTCTAACACCGACTAATCGTTTGTACCCATGCGTACCGACACTTATAACGTTTGTACCTTCAACAAATCATTTGTACCCACTCATAATCGTTTGTACCCATGCGAACCGACACTAATATCGTTTGTACCACCGACAAATCGTTTGTACCCACTCGTAATCCTTTGTACCCAGTCTTGCCGACAATTGTATTGTTTGTACCGCTTTCTAACACCGACAAATCGTTTGTACCCACTCGTAATCGTTTGTACCCATGCGTACCGACACTTATATCGTTTGTACCACCGACAAATCGTTTGTACCCACTCGAAATCGTTTGTACCCAGTTTTGCCGACAATTATATCGTTTGTACCGGTTTGTAACACCGACAAATCGTTTGTATCCATTCGTAATCGTTTGTACCCATGCGTACCGTCAATTATATCGTTTGTACTGGTTTGTAACACCGACAAATCGTTTGTACCCATTCGTAATCGTTTGTACCCATGCGTACCGACACTTTTATCGTTTGCACCGGTTTGTTTCACCGACAAATCGTTTGTACCCACTCGTAATCGTTTGTACCCATGCGTACTGACACTTTTATCGTTTGTACCACCGACAAATCGTTTGTACCCACTCATAATCGTTTGTACCCATGCGTACCGACACTAATATCGTTTGTACCACCGACAAATCGTTTGTACCCATTCGTAATCGTTTGTACCCATGCGTACCGACACTTTTATCGTTTGTACCGGTTTGTTTCACCGACAAATCGTTTGTACCCACTCGTAATCGTTTGTACCCATGCGTACCGACACTTTTATCGTTTGTACCACCGACAAATCGTTTGTACCCACTCATAATCGTTTGTACCCATGCGTACCGACACTAATATTGTTTGTACCACCGACATATCGTTTGTACCCACTCGAAATCGTTTGTACCCAGTTTTGCCGACAATTATATCGTTTGTACCGGTGTGTAACACCGACAAATCGTTTGTACCCATTCGTAATCGTTTGTACCCATGCGTACCGACACTTATATCGTTTGTACCCGTTTTGTATCGTCGAGTACTTAAACGCAATAAAAATGAATTCTGCTTGCGACCGAAAATGCAGAAACTATTGTCTCTACCAAAATACGAAAAAAAATACGGAAAAAAAGAAACAAATTAAAAAAAATTTTTTTTAATTTCTTAAAATTAAAAAAAAATTTTTTTATTTAAATTTTTTTATTTTTAATTTTTTTAATTTTGTTTTTAACATCGGTACAAACAGGTACAAACGATTCTCTTCACAATGGCATCAACGAAAATCATTTATCTCAACACGAGTTGCGGAGCAATTTTACCCACCCCTATATTTTTTACCCCTTTAGGGTACAAACCAAAATCAAGGTGGTACAATCCGGTACAAACCGAGTACAATCGAATAAAATTTAAAAAAATCTTCTACCGTTAAGTGGGTTGCCAACTTCACATAGGTAGTAAAGACGGGCTATTATTAGGGATGCATAAGATGAAACGTTCGCTTAATATGCAGAAATACTAATAACATTTTGTTTGTACATAAAATTCGATATTTCAATATTTCAGATTGTAAACGATAAAACTGACCGTACAAAATAAAATTTTGGTTGATGGACAATTTTCTTGAATTATATCCGTCCACTCAACCTGAATTTGGAAGTGTTTATAAATTTTTAACGTCTAATTTTCACTTTCACATAAAAGAATGAATTATTGTTATTTCGGTCCATCTTAGAATCAATAAATTTTTTAAAAGAGTGATTATTTGTACAAAATACTGATCAAGTTAGATGACAACATAGAAGACAATTACTTGAATGAACATTAATCTGCCGAAAGTGTATCTATGGTATAGAATTTTATAATCTTTTCTTCTGTAAGGGATGTGGGACGCCGATCCACTTTAATAGGAAACTTTGAGGATATTTAAAAATGACAGAAAACTTCAAAATTTAAATCAATTTATGAAAAACAATTTAAATTTGACCTGACGCACTTACCGTGCTATGTGATGGATCTGAATTATTTCCACTTTTAAATATTTGGCTACTAGCTAGTCTATAAAAAGCTACAAAAGAAGAGATCATTTTTATAGTTGATTTTTGCCTTTTTCATACGGTTTTTGGGAAAATGTATCGAATAAAAGTTGTTTTTTTTCCACCCGATACAATGATACTACAATGATGATACAATTTTGAAAAATTAACGCTACCCTTGTAGCCGTGTGAACGAGAAATTAGGATTTTATTTTAATGAAGATTAAATACGCGTGCAAAGTTTCATGAAAATCAGTTGAGTAGAAAAAATGTTTGCAGAATTTAAAGCAATCAGACATACGAAAGTGAAGCTAAATATAATATTTTAATAATAAAGCAGAAATTTATATCAAAATACATACGATAGTATCGAGGACTAGAGGTTTTTAAACATTAAGGTTTATCACAATTAGGTCTCTCGGACGAAAACTTTTCCATAACAAGTCTCACTTAGTTATGGTTAATACATATGTCGCCAGAATACTCTGTGTATCCACCAACAAAAGTGGTTATTTAAATTTTAGATCAGGCCAAAAAACAACATAGATTGATTTGTAAAGTTTATACGCAATTTTTTTCTTTAAGGATATACGAGTACTGATGTATAGTCCATTTATAAAATTCTTCAAAATCGTATATAGTACATTCATAAAAGTCTACAATAATGTTTATTATATTTGGTCGTATAAATTTAAAATTAAAATTTAATTTAGGCCCGTCATACCGGTACTAAAAAATATATATTTAAGAAAATAACCTGAGATTTCGGGTATTAAGCTACTGCCGACAGAAATAAAATTTTCACGAAATCTCAGTTGTTTTCTTAAATATCTTTTTCTTTTAGGCCCGTCATACCGGAATTTTATTGGATCAATCTTTTTATTAATATTTCTATTTTCTATTGCGTAGTTTTTTTTTATTCGTCTAATTTGATTCCTAGTGAAAATTATCAAAATATGTCAAAATATGTGTAAAAATAATAGGTTTCTCCATAAAAGCAATGCATTAAAACTCGAACTTTAACTTTAAATAATTAATTCAAGACCCCTGTAACCCCTCCCCCCCCTGACACTTTCATAATTTATTTATATGCACTTTTTGTATATCCTTAAAAACTTTATCACAGGTTTAAACCTGGAATATGCAAGGATATCTTAGTAGATTCCAAAAAATTCAACAAACGTCTTTGATAAAATGACACATATACGTAATAATAAAATTTGGTGTTCGGATAGAAAATCACTGTTTACTGTTTATTATTGTTGGTCCCACAGTTAAAACTTTTAATATAATTAATTTTTCATGGAACAAAGTCATAGCGTCGGTAATAATCAAAGTTAGGATAAGTTATATGCATATTTACAAAAATAATGCCAGTTCACTTCAAAAACTGTATATGCGATGGTTGAATGAATTCATTTAAATTTTTGTCACTGAGGAATTTCATTTTGTGTTTTATTTTATACCAAATTTT
Organism: Nineta flava; assembly: GCA_963920215.1. Lineage (NCBI taxonomy): Eukaryota > Metazoa > Arthropoda > Insecta > Neuroptera > Chrysopidae > Nineta > Nineta flava. The sequence continues at coordinate 106,236,965 of OY986041.1, read as the reverse complement.
TTTTTCGTGTACACGTATATGGTTTTATTTTTTGTTTTTTGCTTCGTCACAAATATCAAATTCGATCGAACAGCTTACAATATGTAACAGAACTATCTATTATATATTTTTCGCTTATTCAATTTATTTTTAAAAACAATAACAATGAATCAACCGTTTTCGTGAAAACGAAAAGAGGAATGTTTGAACAGAATTATAGAAGCATCATTGATTATACAGTTTCTCAAAAATTTACTAGTTTTAGTTGGAAATATATTAACTAAACTGTTTTTATACATGTTTTTACACATGCTTGAGCAAGCGCAGAATTATTTTTTAAAATATGTTTTTATTTTTATGAAATAGAGAAGGCATCTATTTTAACTAGTTTTTTCATAAAATCTTATATGTAACTTAATATGTAAGAGTAGTGTGTACGATGTGTTGATATCCTACTTCTTTCTGATATACTCTGATCATGTTACTGAACTGTTATAAAACATGTGACGGATATATTTCGAGTGAACTTCATCGTATGCACAGTAATGTAACTTTCGTTATATCAAATATTTAAATTGCAATTGAAAACTTTCATCAAAAGTTACAAGTGTAAAAACTGGTTAAGACTTTCTCCATACTCTAGTAAGTGGTAAGAAATATATACCGTGTGTTTTTTAAACTTGTTTGACTATTGGAGATGCATGTCGGATTATAGAAATTGCCTTTTTATGCAATGTCCATTACTTTTATGGAATGTCCATTGCACATATGAATACTATATGAATTATTGTTTGAATTCGGATAGTAGCTTCTATTCATCCATAGATGGCACCCCTCCCAATAGGCAAATCTTTTATATTGATGAATACTGATCTCTGTGAGTGAATCCTTTGGGTATTATTCGTGGAAGCGTTTTGTTGATGAGCTAAGTTAAGCAGAGAAACAAATCGGATTCCCCAAGAGACCAAAAAAGTATAGTTTGACCAAAGATTACAACCTTTACTTGTCGCTGTTCGACATGTGCATATATTGAAACAAATATATGGATATGCCGGTGTTTACAAAGGTTCAGACTTGTTTCCCGAAATAAATGGAAAACAAAATGTCTCGTGCTAAAATGAATAAAATACTCAAACGAAATTTAAATAATTTATACGAAGGTCAGTAATTATTCCTTATTTAACTGTAGTAAGATGTAGTAAGATGAAAATAAAGTTTATAGTACTCACCGTATTAAAACTCAATTCCAGAAAATCGAAGACCGATATGAGATCTCTACCTCACTTTTATTCGTTGGTTAAAAATAACTACGAAGTATGTTTCCAACGATGTGAGTAAGATCGTATCCTCCTCGAAAGTGAAAAACGATATTTCTTTACAGGTAAGTACAAATACAAAATTCTGTTTATAAGATGTTTAATATAATTAAAATTGTTTTATTTTAGTTGATACAAAAATTGATACAGCTCTCTATTTTAAAAGATTTTTGACCTTTCTCAATCACGTTAGCAGATATAATGAAAGAATTTTGATGCTGTTCATCTCGATCAGCTTTCGTGCAGCGACCTCTTACGGATTTCAATAATACATATGCGTTACGCATATTAAAAAAAAGTGGTAAGTTTGAATTTCTTAACACATTCTCCTCTGTTACAGGGTCTTTCTTTTGGAGGAGTTTTCGTCGGCCGTAGGCTGGTCCCGGGGTGTCGAGGATTCGAGCATTCTATCACTGAATAAAACGATGAACGTCTAATATTTTGGCGACTTTGGAGAGCTGGTGTAACAAAATATTGATCCATGGTAAATTGAATGAAAAACTTGTTTAGTTTGTTGAAATATTCATTCATTTGATGTTTCTCTTTTTTGTAGGTGTTGAATTAGGAGATTGTCTGCACATCTAGGCATTTTCTGTAAGTGATAACAATTATTCGAAAAAAATACATTTATGAAAGTTTTAGCAGAAGGAATCTAAAAAAGGTGAAAATTTAAATAAATTATTGTTTCGTTCTGGGTTTGTGATATTTTTTTAAATACCGTACATGGGATCTAAGTATTTTCCCGGATGAATTACGTAAAATAGCTGTATTGGTAGCTTTAAAATTGATAATTGTAAATGGACCGATATATTTTTTATCTAATTTTTTACTCGAGACTCCATGCACTGATATAGTTTTCTTTCGGACCAATACAGAATCCGAAACTAAAAACGGATGTGGTTTTTTTGTTTTGTTATGTCTCGTCCGTCTGTCGAACAACGATTCTCTTAGAAATTTATCGATCGTTCCTTTGGTAGGTGGCTTTTGACTACGTAAAATGTTTGCCATGTCGAACAAATTATCTAGCGGTAAAACTAAATTTCTTCCGAAGAAAATCGTTGCTGGAGTCGATTTTATCGTGTTAGTGTACGAGTTGTTATATGCAAACGTTGCGTACTGGATATATTCATCCCATTTTTTGTGTTGTTGAGACGACGCTGTTAACAGAGTGCTGAGATTGGATATTATTATCTTGTTCATGGCTTCGGCTTTATTCGCTCCCGGGTTGTAGGGGGCTAGGTACCTAGGTTTTATGCACCATCTAAAACAAAAATCTCTGTAATATTTGGACCGAAAATAAGAAGCATTATCGCTTATTAAAAATGTTGGAATTGAAAAAGACAAAAATGATCTTTCCAATGCATCGCACACTGTTTGCGACGTACAACTTTTAAGTGGGAAAGTTTGTAAAAATTTTGAATAACTATCACACGCAACTAATAGAAACCGATTGTTCTTTGTCGAGTTCTGTATTGGTCCCAGAATATCGATGTGGAGACTTTCATAAATATATTTGGGGTTGAACGGGTTGATCGTTGGTTCGTGGGGTCGTGTAGATATTTTGTGACGTTGACATGTGTCGCATGATTTTACATACGTAGCGACATCTTTGTATAGACCTTCCCAATAAAATCTGGAGGCGATGTTTCTGTAAACCTTACAAATTCCTTGATGCGCAGACAATAATGAATTGTGCATATAAAATATAATGGCGTTCCGTAGACTCTTAGGTACGTAGATCCTGCGTTTACGGTGTTTTCCCACATATTTGCATAATATCCCGGAGAAAATTACAAAATCATTGACGCCCTCTTCTTCATTTTTTAATCGAAGTGTGACGCTTTTGCAGAAATCATCCTTTAGTTGAGTTGCTTTTATGTTGGGGACCGCTGTTGGCATTTCATTGAAATACAATAACTTTGTGTCTGGAGTTACGGAATCGTGAAATTCGTCATCTTCGGGTAGAGTGTTTAAATTTAATACGTCTTTTTTTTCTGTTGATAGGTCTTCGTTGTACATGCGGGAAAGTATGTCTGCGATGTTGTTGTTCGATCCACCAATGTGTGAAACTGAGAATGAATAATTGCTCAGTGTAAGTATCCATCGAGCTAGTTTTCCCGTGTTTTTACTATTTTTAAATAACCATTTCAGAGCTTCGTTGTCGGTTTCAACTTCGAAATGTGCGTGTTGAAGGTAATCTGAGAATTTATTCAGACAAAAAATTAATGCGAGACACTCATTTTCATATATGTGGGCCTTCCTTTCAGTGGCAGTCATCGTTCGCGAGGCATATGCGACTGGATGGAGAACTCCTTCGTGGAGCTGTAGCAACACGCCTCCAATGGCAACACTGGAGCTGTCGCAGCGGACGGTGAATGGCTTCGAGAAGTCAGGAAATTTCAACACGGGACATGTGGTGAGTTTTTCTTTTAACGTATTAAACGATTGGATGTGCTTCTTCTCAAATACAAAAGCTGTGTTTTTTTTTCTTAATTCATTTAATGGATGACAGATGTCAGCATATTTGTCGATAAACTTCTGATAATATCCAGTCATACCCAAAAACGAACGTAGTTGTTTTAAATTTGTAGGGGGGGCTAAATCATTTATGGCCTGGATTTTGGCTTGATCGACGAAACATCCATCCTCGGAGATTATATATCCCATGTATCTTAATTTGGACATGAAGAAACGGGATTTTTCGGGCTTTGCTGTAAGTCCGTTTTGTTCCAGGCGTTGTAGAACTTCTTTGAGATGTTCGTAGTGTTCTTCAATTGAATTTGAATACACTAGGAGGTCGTCCATGTATGGAATACAGCTTTTGTACTTGAGATCGCCGAATATGTTGGTGATAATTCTGTTTAGACTCTGAGCGGACGTCGATAAACCCATTGGAGCCATCTTAAATCTGTATTGGGCATTTCCAGTGACGAAAGATGTAATATTTTTGGACGTCTTCTCCAGAGGGACCTGGTGAAAGGCACTGGTGAGGTCTATCGTTGAAAATACCTTCGAACCGTGGAGACAGTTGAGACATTCGTCGATTCTTGGACTTGGAAACGGATCCCATAGAATATTTTTATTTACTCGACGATAGTCGACGACGATGCGATGAGTCCCGTCTTTCTTTTTCACCAGAAAAACTGGGCTTCCCCAGCTGCTGACACATTTCTCAATGACTCCTTGCTCCAGGAGGTCGTCGATGATATCCTGCAGAATTTTTGCTTTTGGAGGTGGTAGTTTGTATGGGTTATTATAAATCGGCGTTCGGTTCTTCATCAGAATCTTCATTTTGAAATTTGATGCACATCCAATTTTATTCGTAAGTACGTTTTTGTGTTGTTGTAGCAACGAATCCAATTTTGAAGCTTGGTCTGGTTTCAATTTTATTTGGTTTTCCAGCATCAGGCTCAATTTATGATCCGATGTACTCTGGAACGATAGTGGAACAATATTGTTGGCCCTGGGTAGCATTAGAAAAGATCGTTGGAAATCGAGGATCGCCTGGGTGTGGTGTAAAAATTCGCTGCCTAACAGAATTTCGCACGGTAAGTTTTTGTAAATGTAGAAATTTTGTTTCCATGTTTGGTTTTGAATTTTTATCACCAGGTCGACGGACTTGTCGATGGTGAAGTTGGTGTTGTTTCCAATTGTAATCTTTTTGTATGTTTTATGTAGGTGCTTCCTGGGGTATTTGATGCTCGCGAGTACGTCGGATCTGATGAAGTTATGTGACGATCCTGAGTCGATCATGGCTTTGAGTCTGGTGTTGGTGATTGTGAGATCAATAAATGGTATTTTATTTGCGTACTTGAATTCTTTATTATTTGACAGGTTCGTCAGTATTTTGCGTCGTGGTGGGTGATGCATGTATTGGGAACCTGTCGCATCTAGTTTTTTGTAATTGGTTTCAGAGTCTCTCGTTCCTGTGCATCATCTAGACGTGAAATGTTTTCATCCGCTCTCCTGGCGATGGTGTATAGTTGGGAGAACGTGGTCGGAATTGGCCAGATGGTGCTCAGGAATGGCAGGTATTTGGCATTCACGGAATCGCAAATGTGTATTACAATATTTTGTTCATCTGGTAGGTTGAGTGCTTTGGCGGTCGTCTCCAGATTTTCGATAAAATGGGTGAGTTTCTCTCCTGGTTTTTGGAAACGGTATATTTTGTTTATCGTTATCCTGGATTTTTGCATCGGTGATAGGAAATTATTAATTAAGTTTTTTTTTAAATGATTCCAGGTTTGATGGGTGGCAGCGGTTTGGGCTAGCCATCTCTGGAGATGACCCGTCGTGTATGAAGTCAAACCTCTTAGCAACTGATGGACTGGTATAAGTTGAAGGTTAGTAATTTTCTCCACTTCGATGAGAAAATCTACCAATAGATCTGGGTTTTCACCATCTGTGACTTTTATGTCTTTGCACATCCTATGTATGTCTGGCTTGAAGATGGAGGTAGTGTGAGCTATCTCCGCCATTTGTTGTCTGGTGTCCAGTAGAATTTGGTTGTGCAAAACCATTAAATTTGTCATTGTGTGGAGTGGCTGCTGGTTTTGTCGTCGGGTGGGAGTATTTGGTGCCTGAGGCTGAAGTGGGTTATTTGGTGTATGTGGGGTGGTGGGAGGTATACTGTTGGGTGTATTGTGGTTGAGTGAGGGGTTGGGTATACTATGGGTATTAATTAATGGTTGGTTATTAATTGTAGGGTTTGAATTTGGTAGGGTGTTTGGGGGGTAACGAGCAGCATATTGATTCGATGGTGATGGTGTCGTTCGGCCATGGATATCTGTCGCAAGTAGCAGTTGGCCGTTCGGTAGAAGCTCGTACATGGTTTCCCATGGATTGTGTACGAGATTGGATTGTCCACCATTGAGTAGGAGTTGTGGTGGTGGGTTTGTTGGAGGTCCATTGTTCGCCATATTGATTTGAGAACTTTTGATATTTGGAGGTAATGTGTTTTTATTGTATTGTTTTATTAACAACCTTCCAAGGTTTTTTTGTAATATATGTCGTATTTCTTTCCAGATGAATCGATCTTGTGATGAAAAAATTTTATTTTCTTGGTAACGCTTGTTTTTCGGATGTCGTTCCAAAGTGTTTTTGCGTATTTAATGCGTATTTAATGCGAATTGCGTATTTTAATGCGTGTTTTTACTTTATCTTTTCAGATGATTCGACCGTGTTCATCCATAGAGGTAATGAAACCGAAAAGTAAACCTGAAAATATATTGAAAATATCTGAGAAGAGACACTGAAAATTGTATAATTAGAATGTCGTATTATAGGTACAGTCAGAAATGAGAAATATATTGTAAGGTGGAAATTAATAAACTTTGAGAAAAATTAGCTTGAGTATCTTATTGTGTTTTTATTTTCAGCGTAGAAATTAAAATTTTGTATTGTCAAATCTTTGGCTTATACTTAGATGCTATGCTTTCTAAGATATAATATTCTTTTGTTAAAAATAGTTGCTACCATCTGTTTGACTATTGGAGATGCATGTCGGATTATAGAAATTGCCTTTTTATGCAATGTCCATTACTTTTATGGAATGTCCATTGCACATATGAATACTATATGAATTATTGTTTGAATTCGGATAGTAGCTTCTATTCATCCATAGATGGCACCCCTCCCAATAGGCAAATCTTTTATATTGATGAATACTGATCTCTGTGAGTGAATCCTTTGGGTATTATTCGTGGAAGCGTTTTGTTGATGAGCTAAGTTAAGCAGAGAAACAAATCGGATTCCCCAAGAGACCAAAAAAGTATAGTTTGACCAAAGATTACAACCTTTACTTGTCGCTGTTCGACATGTGCATATATTGAAACAAATATATGGATATGCCGGTGTTTACAAAGGTTCAGACTTGTTTCCCGAAATAAATGGAAAACAAAATGTCTCGTGCTAAAATGAATAAAATACTCAAACGAAATTTAAATAATTTATACGAAGGTCAGTAATTATTCCTTATTTAACTGTAGTAAGATGTAGTAAGATGAAAATAAAGTTTATAGTACTCACCGTATTAAAACTCAATTCCAGAAAATCGAAGACCGATATGAGATCTCTACCTCACTTTTATTCGTTGGTTAAAAATAACTACGAAGTATGTTTCCAACGATGTGAGTAAGATCGTATCCTCCTCGAAAGTGAAAAACGATATTTCTTTACAGGTAAGTACAAATACAAAATTCTGTTTATAAGATGTTTAATATAATTAAAATTGTTTTATTTTAGTTGATACAAAAATTGATACAGCTCTCTATTTTAAAAGATTTTTGACCTTTCTCAATCACGTTAGCAGATATAATGAAAGAATTTTGATGCTGTTCATCTCGATCAGCTTTCGTGCAGCGACCTCTTACGGATTTCAATAATACATATGCGTTACGCATATTAAAAAAAAGTGGTAAGTTTGAATTTCTTAACAAACTACACCCAATCTGGAAACATTGTGTGTATCTATCGCTGTCCATATACAGCGCATCATGATACGGTGCACTCTGTTACTCACAGACATTTGTAGAATGCTGAATGTAGAATATGTATTCATTGATATGTATACAGACAGTGATATGTACATCACTGCCTGTGCACAGTGAGTGATGATGTGGACAGCCTTGTTCCGAAACAGCATTCTACAAATGTCTGTGAATTTGGGTGTAAAAGAGCATATGGACATTGATAGATGCACTACACAATGATCCTATTAGGTCTATGTTTACAGACATATTGTATATTTAGTTTGATCTGAAAGACACTGTACACGTATATTGTACACATGTTATATACACGAATATTATGGCACTTACACAACCAACCACTTTGTTTGTTGGGCCTCTTCTTCCTTGCATTTGTCTATAGAATATATTACTTTTATGCTGTTGAATTCATTGACACACATCGACAAGTTAGTGTCATGTTTACAACAAATTTGTTCAATAGAGGTAGTAAGTAATACAAATATACATACATACATACATACTATGTCGGTTGTTGTTGAATGTCAAATAAATAATACGTTATCTTTGTCGTCTGATGTAAAATAGTCATTCCCTCTTAAAATGAAAATTCCATTATTGGAATTTATATATTTGATATCGTTGTTACTATTTTCTAGTATAGGTATTATATGATATATCGGTAGTACGTTTTGTTTCCTAATCCATATGACTAACACCTATAGATATATATGATATAGCCACTTAAAAAGCAGAAAAAATTCTGTTTTTCAATTCTAAACCAACGTATATTTTTTCTACCCAATAATTTCGAAAAGAGAATGATTTCTATCATAGCAACAACATCAAGAGTGAAAAGTTATATCAGGACTGCAATATATTAGAATGTCATACAGACATGTGAAGTAGTAGTAGTAGTAGCGGAGGGAAGCTCGAAGCGGGGTAAGTAGGCCTCTCTAGGACTAGGCTAGGAATTGGTAGGTTGTGCGATTGCAGTCGACTTTAATAGGAACTTTCCCGATATTCATCTGGAGCTTGTTGAAGGAAACTGCAGAAAAATTTAACAAGCATAGCCAGTTACTTTAGTCTTCGTCCTTGTCCATATGCCGACATTTTAATTACTTAACCGCACCATTAATTATGTTTTTTTTTTTTAAATTAATTTAATTGACAAACTGGCGCCGTTGGAAATCAAATCAGCAACCTACCAGTTTCGAGTATACTGCCAACTGGTTAACTTGAACTGGCTGTAGTACCTCTCGAGCTATCCCATACATATTCGTCACTGTCAAAAATTGTGTATTGAATATGTTTAAGTAGCTCTGTGGAAGGATGCATGAATTATTGTAAAATGTTTGTCTTTGTATCACGTTAAAATGGCTGAACCGATTTTGACGGGGCTTTCACCAAACGGTTCACAACTTTAGAGAATAACATATTGGCTATATTAATTTTGTTTTCTGACCCACTACGAAATACCTCTTTTTGGAACCATTTAGAATTATGTTCGTATACTGTGAAGTGCAACATAAAAATCTTTTTAAGATACAAAAAATGTCAGACTTAGGTAGTCTATTACCGTCATTTAGTTAAAATTGGAAGTAATTATACGAACAATAACGAATGTATAATTTTTTATGAAATTTCTTTATATAAGAGGTATAGTGTTTAACAAAAGTCAACTTCGTATTCGTATAGGCAAGGTGAAAACTTCGCATGTGTAAAAAAAACTCTCCCATTCGATTTTTTTTCATATTGTCGTTTGAGACATGCCCCTCAATAAAGTTCAAGATTTTGTTCTACAAAAATCTTTTGTTCAGAAAATTTTTGTTTTTAAGCAACTCGAATATATCCGTATATTTTGTTGCGAATGGAGTTTTTTTAGGCATTTTGATTCATTTTAGACCAAAAAAGTCTCATCATTTTAGACCAAAGTCATTTTTTCGTAACTTAGCCGATTCCGAGTTACCGACAAATTAATGTTTAATAAAACGTAAAAACAGCCGTTTTCAAGGCTGAAAAACAATATGAAACATAAAATTTTTGAGACCAAAAATCTTAAATAATTATTATAATTATAACCATATATATAATCTATACTAAGGTTATAGGCTATGTACAAATTTAACGCGGATGTTACCGCGGAGGTTAGCTAGTTATATTTATATAAATAACAGGTTAACACATTCGAAAGCTATGTTTCAGTGAAATTTCCGAAAGAAAGGCAACTATTGTTTTTGTACCGATAGAATTTCGCAAAAATTTCTTCAAATGTGCATCGATCCTACCTAATAGATGTTAAAAATGATCATGGTTATAATTTATATATATATATATATATATATATATATATATATATATATATATATATATATATATATATATATAAATTGTATAAAATGTATAAATTTCGATACAAGGATCGATGAACATTTGAAGAAATTTTTACGAAATTCTATCATCGGTACAAAATCAATAGCTGCATTTCATTCTGAGGAAATTCGCTAAAATCCAATGGGAAAATGTTTTTTTTTTACGAATGCGAAGTTTTCACCTTAGGATAATGCAATAAAATAATATTTTTTAGATGTATATTTTTGTTTTCAGACTCTTGTGTGTTGTATATTCTGTTATATAAATACACACTGTGTTTCTTGATGCTACTGTTATTTCGAAGTTAGTTAGTGTTGGTTATTTGCCAGAGAATGAATACATGTAGAAAACGAGAAAGAAAAAAAAACAATAAAAAACTGGTTTAACAAATTTGTTGAAATATTTCTTCATGTGTGATACTAATTCATCAGTTTCTCAAACTTAAAAAAAAAAAGAAGATAAAATATAAGAGAAATTTTTATTTGTGCCAGAATATTTCCCCGAAAATGGTTACATATTTTATTTTTGTCAGTAAGATATATATTTTTATCATACATTTCTGATACGATATATTACTAGCATTTGTTTTAATTCTTTTGCTTTTTTCTTTGTTTAAGTTGACTACTGTTGATAGGATATTATTTTATTGAACTTTAGTCTATACGGTTTGTAAGTTCAGTTAATAAAACGTTCGTTATTACATGAAAGAAAGTTATATAAGCAGGCATTTCATTACTTTAATTATGGTGGCTTTTTAAATAAACGTAATTTAATTTGTGACGAAAAGAAATGGTTGTGTAAAGGAGTACTGCATTGAAAGTGACCTTAAAGCCATTGAAATCGAATCCATTATTCAAGATATAAGCAGAATCTCTAACCAAAACTTTCAAATAGAAATTTTCTAGACTTTTCGAAGGTTCTCATCGCTTTGACAAACCAGGCAGTTGTCATTAATTTTTTGCTTTTTAACCTTAAAGTAGGATGCGGCCATAAAATTAGAAGCCACAAAAGCGCAAAGACGATGTTAAAAATGGAGTTTATAGGAAGAATCCTATAAAGCCCTTATATAATTTTTGCGGCAATAAGAAGTAGAAATAGAATTAAAGCCTGATATAGGTTCCAAAATATTCGGTTATAAAAAAAACAATTAGACTATAACTGCGGAAAGTGGAATACTTATTGGAAAGAAAGGCTATTAATATTGGAACAACTTATTACATTGGAAGTATGGAAATCGAACTTGAAACGGTACTGACACTTCGTGTCCTATTTTGTAGGTTATGGTGATTAAAATGCAAATTTGAAAATGATCTTCAGTTGCAATTTTAGAAAACTATTTAAGATATTAAGGTAGTCTTTTCGACAGATTTTGCTCTTTTTTTTTCACAGGCTAAAAATAGCGTTTTCTAATTAATCACGAAGTTTCAGAATTTTTGATCGTTTAGAACGCGAGATAATAAGTATTCGAGTATTCACGGGTATTTGTATTTCTATATTAAAAGAATACCGGTTTTTTGTTCTGATTATACAAGTCAATGCTGGAGCTACCTTAAGAAGTAATTACTGAGAATAAGTGAAATAACATCCAACTGAAATTGCAGCGAAACTTATCGTTTTGTGAAGAAAATTTCATACAAAATTTGATTATTGTAAAAAAGGATTATTTTTTGTCATTTAACTTTTCTTCTATCTCTTACCCATTCACGAAAACGACTTCACTTTTTAGACGGACGTATATATGCGAAATTGGACAAATTGAGTCATTTTATTATTGTTTTATTCTATCAACATTTCCAACGGTTACCAAGTCGCGATTAACTTTAATACACCCTTCTTGTTTAAATTTTACGATGAATGAAATATGTTGATGTCATTCTATTCAATTTTATAAGTAATTTATGTTGTTCATTAGAAATGTAGTAACAAAATAAAAACAGAATAAAAATCGAAAACCGATTGAATTAATTATAAAATTTTCAAAAATCACATCAACTTTTGTGGCCAAGTGTATATATAGGGTATAAAAAATTATGTGAAATTAAAAATGAAGCAGTGGACATGAAAATCACAAAGCTTCATAATGTAATGTAACAAATCAGCATAGTTGTCCAAGATAAGAAACTCTGACATAAGAGAAGAATAAAATAAAATTAACAACAGAAAAGCAAATATATCCCACCACTAACAGACTGATTGTATCACCCTATGTATCAAAAATACGTATCTAAGATGTATCTAAGAATAAATGTAACTGCCTAAACATATTTCTACTATTTATTCACATAGAGAAGTCTCTCAACTTCATTGATTATGCTAAAGTTGTTTCATATTTATGGTAGTTCCTGGTATATATGTTACTTGTTATTTGAAAGGAAAACTTCTACCTGCTTTGAAGAGTATGCATTTTCAATGTTCCTCTTCACATACTTATGTATACAACATATACAATATGGAGATAGGCATTTTATATATTTCCGTTTCATATGAAAAATAAATTTTATATATATATATATATATATATATATATAATATATAATATATATATATATATATATATATATATATATATATAATATATATACATATATATATATATATATATATATATTGAACGGTTTCAAATCAATGTCTAAATTACATCTGAGACAATTCAAATTTTTCGGAATGACATATAAGTGCCCCAAAGTATTTATTAGTTCTTTAAAGTAGAAACAGGGCGCGAACGGCAGGTAGAAGGTCATTTTTAACAAGTTTTAAAAATATTGTAGATCCGATGACAGTCTAGCGAATTAAAAATACAAACTTTATAAATCACTCTCCCATTTTCTTATCTAAAAGGCTTTAGAAAAATCACAGACCATATATTGTTATTGCAAAAAAGCGTATTTTCAAAAACTTTACAATTTATTTTAGGGAAAACTACGAGTTTTACGAACAAATTACAATACTTCTTTTCCTAAATCAACTATTCAGAAAAAATTTTGTTTATGGCAAAAATATTTTCTAATTTCTTTATAAACATTTATTGTCTCATTTTGAAGTCAAGCACTTTCAAAAATCATGTTTAGCGGATCAAAATACATGGAAACAACTCTAGTGGAAAAGTGCCCTGCCACGCGGAATAATAATTTCAAAAATTTAAACTTTTATTCGCTGCTTTCAAAACTGTAGCCCGTGCAAACATTCATAACACACGCATAACACTCAAATAATTTCAAAACAACCCAACAACGTTTTGTTGATGCAAAACAAATTTAAGATCATTGTGAGACATGCACGAAATTAGCAACGAGTAACATATCTTCGATACCATATTCCGAAGATATTTACAATTAGCTAATTTATACTGATGATGGCTACTTTGTAGTTGAAATACGTATTTATAAAATACAAATAATTAATGTAGAAATCGGGCCAACATTTTAAATTCAATTTCAAATACCTAGAGTTATTCTCTTTGATTATTTTAATGATCTTTATAATTATTATATGTAAGTTTATTCTTTTTGTATACTTAGTGTATGTAATTTCGCTATAATATCTCACACATTATTAAGGTCAAATACAAAAATTCGCTGATAGCATAAAATAAAATTCATTGATTTTATACAAATAATATTGAAAGTACATATAGAGTCTATTATTATATGGTATAATAAAATAAAGCTAACACATTACCAGGGTTGGAAAGATAGGTTCACCCGTCAAAAATTAACTGACTTACATTACATTATTTTTAAACGCCGGCGCAAAAACATAGATCTTTTAAGTTTAAGGCGAGTGCGTTTGTCTGTCGGTCTGTCTGTCTGTCTGTGGGCCTGTCTGTGGCAAACATACCTCACAATTATGCCAAAACGATAATTAGATACACATTAAAGAAAAATTATCAGAATTGAAAAAATTCTAGCTCGGAGATTTTTTATTAATTATTAAATTAGTTTGTAATTTAATTATATTGCAGGTTGCCTGTTTAAAAAAAAGGTTTAAAAATAACCTTATTGGGCTAGAATAAGGGTTCCGTGAAAAAAAATTATTTTTAAACCTTTTGTTCAAACAGGCAACCCGCAATATAATTAATTAAACTACAAACTAATTTAATAATTTATAAAAAATCTCCGAGCTACAATTTTTTCAATTCTGATAATTTTTTTCTAATATGTATCTAATTATCGAGGATACTTTTGGAGATACGCTGAAGGACAGCAATTTCCTTCCAAAATATATACAGAAAATTTGATCACAAAACCACAATTTTGAAATGATGCTGGAAAAGCTTTTAATTTATACCACATACATAATCTAGAAAAAAAATTGTTTGTTGTTTTCCTTTTCAATTCCCATAACTAAGCACATAAATAAAACAATCGAATTTTAAACCTCATGTACGTATTTTGGTAACGGTAAATTGAATAACAGCACACAATTACTCAAATACGGGTAACTGCAAATTTGGGTAAATATGCCAAAATTTTAATCATTTAATTGAATCATTTTTATTCAGTTTGCCGAAATATAGAACACTTAAAAACGGACGAATATCTAAAATAAATTCTAAACTGAAATAATTTCCCAACCCTGCTCACTGTTGTGTTTAAATGTGAATGAATTACTACACATTTACGACGATTGAAATCAATTAGATGTCGGTTAAGTGAGATGTTAGTTAAACATCATCTCGTTCCACTCACGGATATATCTATCTATTGACTCGTCACCATTCGCTCGTATGCATATACTCGAATGTGTGTGTGTGAGAGTGTGTGTGCGATGGCATGAGTGCTGTAATTCATTTACAATTGGAAGGAGCAAGCAGTATAACCAGTAGAATCGTTATTCAAAGGATTGTGTACGATAATATTACAGACCATAATCGAATTTATGCAATATACAAAATTACAGGTCAAAGCTAGTTTCGATCGCAAATCGTTTATTTTATTGGACACACCAATATTGGATTCCTCCACTAAACGAAATTACCCTTAAATGATGACACCCACCTCTAGCGCTGGTTACTAAAGTTACTAATAATCTCGTAACTTCACACTTTCTTTATGGCAAATGGATATCTGTCAAATTCTCGGGAACTTTTGGCACTGGTAGAGCTTGATGAACAGATCAAAAGTTTCCCGGGGCACTTGGAGCTCGAAAAACTCATGGTTTTAAGATATTGTCGTCAAAAGTCGGGGTTCTGTAAGTTTTCAATTTGATCTGCTCATCGAGGAGTATCAAAATTTCAGAGAGTTTGACAGAGATCCATTTACCATAAGAAATGTGTGGGGTCCTTGTACTGAACATCAATCGTCATTCATCTAGTTTCTTTTGAACTATCCAGTATCAGATATGCATTTTATTTCTGTATTTTTCTGAGAACAGTTTTTAATTTGCATTATTAAATAAAACAATTTTATTTGGACTATAGTTTCGAAACACAGTATCTTCATCAGAAAATATATCATAATGAAGAAACTGTGCTTCGAAACTATAGTCATAATATAATTATGGTTACGAAAATCTCAAATGTTTGTTTTATTTAATAATTATAATGGACTTTCTTGCGTCAAGTCAAAGTGAAAATTTTAATTTCCATTTGTAGTTTATTTAATTTAGTTATTTTCGTAGAAAGGCTAGATTTTAGTATCACTTTTGTGACAAATCGACACAAATAACTGATAAAACATTTATTCTACCAGTTTTAACTTTGAAATGAAGCCAATTGGTCAGTTTGAGAATGGTTATGGAGACCGAAACATGTATGATATTTATTTAAAACACTGATTTTATTTAATTAATAAAATAGTGGATCTTATGCAAAATAACTCCATAACGAAACTCCACAAAGTCAAGCTCTCTTCAATAAATTGCTTAAGCTGGTTCTACTATTGGTTGGTTGTCGGTGTCGCGCGCATGCGCGTCTACATGGTCGGTTGTCGTAACGGACTGTCGTTGTTGTAAGACGTCATCGTATCCAGAGTTGACCAACCCTCAATTTTTTCCGACTTGCGACAAGCAAATGGTTTACTAAAATGTTACCCACTACCGTCTTGATTTTCTTTTTTTTTAACAGCAATCGTATTTTTATTATTTGAAACAAAGCTATTAGCAATGTACGCTGTACATGCGAAATTCTTCATTATCCATTTTTATAAAAACTCCGAAATTCTAAATTCTTCTAAGGACTGCTTACATTTAGGTTATGGCATACGTAAATCGCTACGGAATTGTAGAACGCACTGCGATCGATTGGTCGACCAACGACGAACTACAACCGACAGCCGACATACGACACCGACAAACGACCAATTGTAGAACCAGCCTTAAGATCCATTTTGGTCTGCATTGCCAATATCTGTCAGTCCCGTGAAGCATTGCACACGCGAAACATTTGTTGTCTTAGCACAACCGTATGTAATTGAGCGCTGTCTCTGGTAAGTTTACTTATATCATGCGTTTATTAGAAAAGTAGTGTTCAAACTCATGTTAAGTCTCACGCGAGTAATTAAGGATTAATTTTAAAGTTTATTTTAGACCTAACAAGTGAAAATAAAACTAACTGAGTTAATTGCTTAAATATCTTGTATACACTGAATTTATGAAAAAAGTTGCAAACAAAAGCTTCTCAAATAGAGTTCAAATATTGAAGGTTCCCTACCAATTGAGCAAATATTATAAAATCAAATGTATGTACATTATTTTTTTAAACCATTTATCGAAAAACGGTGATAGATTGTAACTTACACACCTCCCGGAATCACAGAGTGATGATGATTATGATAATAAATCGCTGACACAGTATAGAATAAGCATCGTAGCATTAACAGCACACAGCACGACATGAATGGCTAGACTACTCTTGACGAGAAGATTTTATCCCAGTTCACATACACACATACATACATACATACAGCGTTCTGTACTCTTCAACAGCAGTAGTACTAATTTTCTTCCATATATATCGTATTCGATATTATATATATATATATATATATATATATATATATATATATATATATATATATATATATATATATATATATATATATATATATATATATATATATATATATATATATATATATATATATATATATATATATATATATGTATATGCATATACTACGTATTCGACATCATTATATATCTATTATTAACTTGGTGGATTCAAACTTAAATATAATATCAATGGAAGATTATTATTATTTAAGTTACGTATGTATTATATCCATCCGTATAATAAAAGTTTGTTAAAATAAGAGAAAACTTTATATGGATAAATCCACTCTACATAATTATAATATGTAACATTAATTAAAAGGAATGTACTATCTTATTATTTAAAAAAAGGTTATGGTAATATGGGGTGGGGGGGGGGGGTTGGGTAGGTACACATCCGTTTTGCAACATATAGTCTATAACAGAAGCCGCACACGTCATTTTATTTTTTAACCTTGATTAAAATCAATTACATCAAATCAATTGATATATTGTTCGACTGCATCCGATTTTGATAGGAACTTTGCCGATATTCTGCCGACGCGGGATCGAATCTGCACGGTTCCATTTCCAAATAGAGCACGACCACTGGACTGGTTATAGTAACACCCATCATTGCCGTATAAAAATCATAAAAACACATGCAACAGTCTGTATATATAAATTTTTGAGGTAAATATTGTATTTTCATACAATTTAAACATTTCGCACTAGGTTTCAATCCTAATTCTTATAGGGAAAATCTAAAGCTCGCATGACACAACTACTCACCTTCTTACATATAAAAATCGTATATTTATAAATATCTTTAATTTGGCATGGTTAGCCCCTAAAAAAATCCGGAAAAAGTCACCATGGGTTTTCGATGTATAACATTTAAGATTTGGGAATAAACTAAATCAGTGCAGTCTTTTGAACAAGAGAAAGAAATATTGCGCCACCGTAGGACTGACGATAGACTTAAGTAAAATTCTATAAGTGGGAGTATCAAAAATAGTACAAGACATTTGGAAAATAATTGATTTTGTTTTTGGCTTTTTCTTCTAGATCTGTCATGGTTCTTATAAAGGAAAGTTCCTCTTGATCCTGCCTCTCTGAGTATCTACTTCATTTTTTATCTCCCATTTTTTTCTAGATCTGTCATGCATCTTTTAAAGGAAGGTTACTCTTCAGCCTGTCTCTTTTAGTGTCTACTTCTTGATCTCCTATCGATAGAAGTGATCACCCAGTCCACAGAATGCTTCCCGCCCTGTAAAGGATATCATTGCTCCCTTCCTCACCAGATCATTTGCTATCTTATTCGCCCGTATTCCCACCCAGTGGAGGCTGACTTTGTTATTCTTTCCCAGATTATTAAGGTTATCTAGGCACTCCCACATCGCCTTTCTCTGAGCTGATGACGCAGGAACTCAGCACCTTCTTGTATGTCAGATTAATTAATTCAATCCAGCAATATTACTGAAATTTTATAGTTTTATGTGTTTTGACTTAATGTTTTACAGCAATATTTCAGCAATATTATTGTAATGTTATAATTTATATCTGGGATTTAATAGTGCATGGATATGTAAACTCCCGTTCAAAAAAAATGAACAGACCTGAACCGAATCAGTCTCTCACAATTTTGATTATTCTTGTAGTAAATGTTTTTGTTTACATAAATTGTTTACATAAATAAAAAACTTCCATATCTTTTTTCACATTTAAAAAATATACTAGTTATCTTTGTTATAAATAAATAATATACAAAGTTACAAAAGTGGGGAGTTTTATGAAATGTAAAAAAATTAACATTTCAGTTCTGTTCATTTTTTTTGAACGAGAGTGTTTGATTTACATTATCGCCAAAATGTTTCAAATTATAGAAATATTCCTACGAGATAAAAATGTGGGCTATCTATAATAAACCGCAAGCAATTGTTGCCTTCAAAGTAAACATAACAAAATTTAGCTAGATTTATGCGACAAAGTCATCGAAAATTGGACCTCTCGAATACGTGCCACCAAGTAAAGCCGTGGCAGACATTTAAACGATGTTATATTTCACACTTAATGCCATAAAAATTGAGTGGATATCTCAAACACAACTTCAAGCCCTCTGCAATAATAGGGAATATGCATGAAAATTTTTTTTCACATTTATTTTCAGAATATGAAAATACTGTTAATACTGTAATAATATTTAAAAACGAAATTAAAATCCGACAAATATCAAGGAAGCTATAAGCTTTTAAAGATTATTATCTGTCTCTTTCTTGCAAAAATACTAAAAACGGAGTTTTACGTGTATTTTAAATGATGAAAGTGTAATATGACGTCACATAACATATCAAGAGGGCTATCACCCTCTTTGTCTAATCGGGAATTTCAATCATTCATATTTCGCTTATTTTTAAAGTTATTTAAAAAGTAATTTTACCTTGATATTTGTCAAGTAAACATGCTTCAATTCAAGTGAAACAAAATTTTCATGCATATTCCCTATTGTGACGACAAATGATACCCGCTAAATAAGTTTGTATGAATTGGGTTTTCGCTGGTAATTTTCCATCACACTTATAGAATTTGACTTAAGTGTATCATCTGCGACACAAATCAACAGTAAAACACCCAAAACCATTTTTATTTTATCATATAGTAACTTAAATGTATTACATACACTTCCGTAATATCATGACATGCATGTTATCGGTTTGGTAAAAGCAATGTGTTGGGGGATGAGAATTTTTGTGGACATCTAGCTGTTAAAGCACACAGGCAAGTGGCAGAGAGTACATACATACTGCTCTCTACTAGCATGCTTGCTTGGGTGCTACACTACTATTTACACTATGTACGCTATGTGTTCAGTAATTACATTATTTTCAAAAGAATTAAAAGAAAATGTTTCACTCGTTAATGGACAGAAATAAAATAAAAATAATAAATAAAAACAGTAAACATAAGATCAAAAGAATATTGTGCTTCATACTGTTTACTGCTCGCTCGTGTACGGTACTACTTACTATACAGACTGTGTTGGAATGCTTTTCCAATAGAGAATCAATGTTAAATATTATTCATTACTGGCAGGCCGTCTGGTTGGCTTGTGCGGAGTCAGTCAGTACACATGTAATGGTTACACACACTTAAATGAGTCCGTACACACAGTCAATGAGTCAGTACACACTCTTAAATGACAAACTACCATATGTGTGTACTGACTACTCATTACATGTGTACGGACTGACTCCGCACAGTAACCAGACGGCCTGCCAGTAATAAATAATATTTAACATTAATTCTCTTTTGGAAAAGCATTCCAACACAGTCTGTATACTATGCCGACTGTCATTCGACAACAAGAACGTTCGTTGTATATCGTACCTCCGTTAAGTTAGCAGAGCAAAGTACCGAAAATGAATTTACTACCTACCGAAATTAAGTGCTGAAATTAAAATTTTTGTGCTATAATTTCACTTTTTGCGAAACAAAAAAAGCACACAAAAATTGCAGCACATAATTAGCACTTAATTCTGGTACGTAGTAAATTCATTTTCGGGACTTAATAACTTGATGTTAACCTAGCCGATCACTTTTTAATTTCAATTTCCGCCGAAACAAAAAAGCACAAAAATTTTAATTGCAACACATAATTAGCACATAAAAAGCACTTAATTTTGATCCGTAGTAAATTCATTTTCGGGACTTTATAACCGATGCCACTGCTGCTTTGATATTAAGCTAGCCGAACACTTTTAATTTTCATATTCGGCCGAAACAAAAAAAGCACAAAAATTTTAATTGCAGGACATAATTAGCATATAAAAAGCACTTATTTTTGGTAGGTAGTAAATTCATTTTCGGGACTTTACAACCGATGCTCTGCTGTCTTGAAGTTAAGCTAGTCGAACACTTTAAATTTTCATATTCATTCGGTCGAAACAAAAAAAGCACAAAAATTTTATTCGCAGCACATAATTAGCACCTAATTCTAGTACGTAGTAAATTCAATTTTGGGAATTTGTAACCGATGCTCTGCTGTCTTGATGTTAAGCTAGCCGACCACTTTTAATTTTCATATTCGGCCGAAACAAAAAAAGCACAAAAATTTTAATTCCACGTACGTAGTAAATTCATTTTCGGTACTTTGCTCTGCTAGCTTAACGGAGGTGTATATCGTCCGTATGTACAAATTCTCTCAAATGAAATATATATATATATATTTTTTATTAATTTTAATTTGTTTATGATAAGGGAATTATTCCTTAATGTGATTTTATTTTTCGGAAAATAAAATAAAAAATAAAGTTATATTTCATTATTTATTCTGTTTGTATTTTTAGATGTCTCTAAATTTATTTAACAAACAAATTTTTTCACAAAAAATAAAAACTAATTTTGTGAAACTAAGGCGGAATGTATATTGAGATAAAAGTGTTTTTTTTTTCAGACAAAAAATATATAAAACAGGGTTGACTAAGATAAGATCTTAAAAGACTTATGCAAAATATCACTTGTTAGATCTGTTCTACTACAATTTTTGGAGAAAATATACTAATAATAATAATGGGGTTTAACCTCCGTTTCCGAGTCGACGGTCTATCACAGAGGCCACCCACATCATTTTTATTTATTAATTTTTACATTACATTTTTATGATGTGAGTGGAGGATCAGGAATTCGTATGCAGATTAGGAATTGGTAGGTGTGCGGCTGCAGCCGACTTTGATAGGAACTATGCCGATATTCATGAGGAGTTCGTGAAGGGAAACTGCAGAAAACCTTCACAAGCATAGCCGGTTACTTCTTTCTAGTCCATACGCCGACAGTTTAGTCAATCAACCGCCCCATTAATTTTTTTTTTTTAATTGACAAACTGCCGGTGTCGGGATTCGAACCCATAACCTCCCAGGTCCAAGTAGAAACAGCGCCTTAACAAGCGCAGCTACTTGGCTGGTTAAGAGAAAACATACTATATTTGCATAAACTACAAATTTTTTTGGTTAATAAGAATAATAATTATAAGTGATTATTTGATAATTTCGAGAAAAGTGAGACTAACGTGTCTTCTTTCAGCGTAAAATTAAATAAAAGTTTATGCAGATACTAAAGCTGAAAATACGAGATCTTATTGAATTAAGATATAATACTTAATAGTTACGTACAGGTCAAATAGTTTTGAATATATAAATAAAATTTAGAGTTTTAAAAAACATCTTTTTATTGAAATATGAACTACAAAATTCAAAATACATCAAAATAGAATAAAATAAACAACATCATGGGGTGCTCTCTACTTACTCTTGTAAAAGTAGAGCTATTATGAAAACATAAGTAGAGAGCACCCCATGCTTTTGTTTATATTAAAGTTAATTTTGTTGTCAATCTCTTTATTCTATTATTTTATTTTATTTGCATTTTTTAGTTCCTAATAATATCAGAGTGTATCTGAATTAGGAACAGTTTCTGATAAGTTATTGCAAACCGTATAATGACAGTAATATTAAATGAAAAGAATTTGTTTTAAATCAAAAGGAACATGTGGTTTTTCCTAAATAATTGATTTATTTATTTATTCATTTCAGCAAAAGTAATATTTCAGAATAGGTTTTGATATTACCACATTAATTATAAAACTACATCTCATGTCCGGACAACCTTAAATGAATGAGGCATTACTCTTCTTCAAGATGATCAACATAACTGTTTGGCACTGTGTGGTAAAGTAAGTAAATAATATTTACTATATCGTATAAAAAAATAAGGACGAACTTGTATTTTTTTATTTTGCATATCCATTCTTGTTGGCAATAATTTGATTGGTAAATGAACGCAGTATATATATATATATATATATATATATATATATATATATATATATATATATATATATATATATATATATATATATGTATATATATATATATATATATATATATATATATATGTATATATATATATATATAATACGGGGTATACTCGTATATACTAGAAAACTTCCTAGAAGAACATAAATGATAAATGACTGAATAAATAGATTTAATGGTATACAGTAAGTATACTCTCTTACTTATTTTAACTATACAATTGGCAAAACTTTATTATTGCAAATTTTAGAAGAAACAGAACATAGGCAAATTCGTTCTCACTCCATTTTAACAAAAATACATTCAGCATTTCATTCCATATCATCTAATAATGATATATACTTTACTATTTGTATAATGACCGCATGTAACAGGCAGCCAATCAATTCGAACTTCACATTCAAAAGGTGCAAATTTTATTACTCACTTAACTAAAAATAGGGATAATTAGGGTTGTGGTCTAAGATCCGGCATTAGTGAAAACCTACTCTCATCTGTTAATTGAATGAAATAATTTTTAAAAGGCAGATAACAATATTATAAATGTAGGAGTGCAATGTCTGCCACCGTAGTCCTGCTGGCTATATCATATTAATTAATTAATTAATTAATATGATATAGTGTCTTTGTTTGTTGCTCGAACAAATATATTTGTCTCTCTCTCTGCGTAGAACACATTTTTTGAAAATTTTATGACTGTGATATTATAAAATATATTTTATATAATAAATATATAATTAAATTATTTGCAGCCTATATAAACAAATTTTTAAGTAATAAAATTTTCAAAAAATGTGTCTTACGCAGAGAGAGAGACAAATATATTTGTTCGAGCAACAAACAAAGACACTATATCATATTAATTAATTAATTAATTAATATGATATAACCAGCAGGACTAAGGTGGCAGACATTGCACTCCTACATTTATAATATTGTTATCTGCATTTTAAAAATTATTTCATTCAATTTTGAGGGACACATATGAGGGAGGGTTTTTCTAATGCCGGATCTTAGACCATTGTTTTTGATGTACTATTTTGATTTATTATTGGGATTTTAATATTTCAATGGTGGTGGCGCTGGTTAGATAAAATCTGACTAGAAATAAAAAAATAAAAAACTGATTTCAAAGACACATTCTTTTCTAAGTATAAACTAGATTTGGACCTTTTAATGGAGCAGAGACAAACAAAACAATTATCTCAACTATTTAAACAATTTTCATTAAATAATTTAAAAAACCTAATATAATCAATTACCCAGTGATGCCATTTTGTCTAAAATTTTTGCTCAAGGCCATGTGTCTATAAAAATTACTATTTCACATATATCTCTTATATGAGTAAAATATTATCCTAAAATAACAATTATACGCTTCTCTTTAAAAAAGATCTCAAACGTCTATAATCCTCTGATATTTTATTTTTAATGGTATCTTAAGGGCCTGTACCAATTTTTAGTTCCATACGAAGGTCAAATGCCTATTATGGCTGGATAAATTGTTTCTGCCATTTAATAATTTAAGCAGTTAATACTTGCCAGTTATGAGTCACGATTATAATACATTTTTTATGACTTATTTAATGCAAAAAATATATTTTAAATCAATATTCCCAAATTATCTTTAGTCTACCTATCGTCAGTTTGGAAGATCCGTCACAACTCAAGAATTTTGAGAAAATCGATTTAAAGTCTTTTTTTTGCATTCCAAATCCCTATCAATTGTTATCAGATCGAATTCACGAAGATTTTATTTACCCATAAGAGACCATTTGATATCATAGTTTGCTAAAGAAAGTAAATACTTTTCTATTCTCCGCAAGCAAATGTCATCCTGAAACTGTCAAAAGGCTTCAATAGCTTCAAAAGGCGTCAATTTATTGGGATTTCGGAAAAATATTCCGAATAAAAGTTGTTAGTATAGTTATAACGAATAACTTTTATCCGAAGCATTTTTTCGAAAATCGAATAAACAAGGCACATATGAATTATAAAATTTTTGAAATGATAGCTTGACTTTTGACGCAAAGTACACATAAAATATTTTCAAATACCTTCTCAAGAATACTAACAGCTTGATTTATGACATTCAAACATATACAAAGCACCACCTCTTGCTGATTGTAGCCAAGTTATGACAGGCTTGTGCAGTGTAAAATATGTAACTAGTCGTATCACAGTTCTCGATCCGCCCCGTATTTGGGGTAGTTACATTCTTGCTCAATAATAAATTTTCGATGTGGAAACCTTTTCTTCCAAATCAACGGTATAAAAATCTCGTGTTGTTATAACATATTTAAAATGAAAAATTCGTTACGCAGGATCCGCGTCAACATAGCGAATTTCCTAAAACTACATCAATTACTCTCTAGCGGCCACAATTATAGTCTAATCAAAATGACATGTCGGATATGATTATTCATAAATGACATAGGTCAATGGGAGAAGAGGGCATAGAGAAAGAAGAAAAACAAAATATAAAATAGCTCTTAATATTAGAAAAATCTAAAAATGTATTCCAATCAGAATAAAACTGTGGCCGCTAGAGAGTCCATAGACACATAAATGTATATATATATATATATATATATATATATATATATATATATATATATATATATTATATACATATATATATATATATACATATATATATATACATATATATATATTATATACCGGGTATAAAAAGTTAAAACTGTGGAAATTCTGTTAAAATTTTAGACCCCAA
Organism: Nineta flava; assembly: GCA_963920215.1. Taxonomy (NCBI): domain Eukaryota; kingdom Metazoa; phylum Arthropoda; class Insecta; order Neuroptera; family Chrysopidae; genus Nineta; species Nineta flava. Next base: position 106,211,257 of record OY986041.1, on the reverse strand, counting down.
ATTTCGGATTAGCGAATTTCCTCCAAAAAAAATGCAGTTATTGTTTTTGAACCGATGATGGAATTTCGTAACAATTTCTTCAAATATCCATCAATAAAATTTTTATATATGTATATATATATATATATGTATGTATATATATACATATACATATACATATATATATACATATATATATATATACATATATATACATATATAAAAATTTTAATGATGGACATTTGAAGAAATTGTTACGAAATTCCATCATCGGTATATATATATATATATATATATATATATATATACATATATAAAAATTTTAATGATGGACATTTGAAGAAATTGTTACGAAATTCCATCATCGGTTCAAAAACAATAACTGCATTTTTTTTGGAGGAAATTCGCTAATCCGAAATTTGGGGTCTAAAATTTTAGCAGAATTTCCACAGTTTTAACTTTTTATTCCCGGTATATAATATTTTTTTTATGTATAGTTCCGTTTTTGTAACGGACGAAAATATTGATCACAGAAAAAAAATTGTGTTATAGGTATTCATAAAATTATCTACTTAATCTATTTCTGCAAATATGTCTGTCCGTCCGTCCGTCCGTCAACACGATAATTCATAAACGACACGAGATAGCGAGATAAACTTTTGTATGTGTGTTCTAGAGCTAAAAAGTAAGGTCAAGTCCGTGGATGGGCAAAATGGGCAAAACTGTTAATCTTTGAAATCGTAAGAGATAGAACAGTAGTTAGAGACAAAAAATTTTCCATGTTCAAAAATAAACAACTATTGGTTGAAACGTTTTTGCATAAATTAGTATGAACCGGGTATTTAAGCAGTTAACTCAGTTAGTTGTTATTTTCACTTGTTTTTTTGTATATTATGACTGGATAAAATGTCCTGAAACACCATATAAAAATAAGTTTATATGCCCTGATTGTTTTTAAGCAGATAACAGATCAAACGACCTCTACTACTTCTTATTATATTATACAGTTAAAACTACTATACGGTACAATAAAATTCTCCATCTTCTGTATGAAATAATAAAAACAACACAAAAAGTACAGTGTTATTATACTTCTTTTTTTTTAAGTAAAAAGTTTAGTTTATTTTTCTGAGTGGATATAGCAATTAGATTTCTTACTTATTATAATAATTGCCATCATATTCGACCAATTACGAAAACAATCTGGGTTCAACTAGGGTAACGACAGATTTGCACCAAGGACCATAAAGTAAGTTTCGAGTTAAATTTCAAAAGCTGTCCCAAGTATTTGTTTTGAATTAATACGTATTTCGATTACAAATTAGTCAACATCAATGTCAATAAGCCATCAATATCAATGTCAATAGTCTCAGTTATTATCCCGAAAGATATGTTTCTCATTGCTAGTTTAGTGACTGTCACGCAACGATTTTAGACTTACCCTTCTATTTATACGATTCGTATGATGCTAAGTTGATGTGATGCAATATGATGACTAATAATAAAATTTATGACTACTGATATCGAACACTCAACGCTTTTTTTTACATTAAAGTTAGTTTTGTTGTGTCAACATCTTTATTCATATTTTAAATTATTTTGCTTGTTTTTTTTTTTAGTTCATATTGCAATAAAAGCGTGTTGTTTTAGGTTTTTTAAACTCTAATTATTATACGTAAATATACAAGGGTATAGTAACACTTCATAATGGCCTTGTTCGGCCATTTCTGCATGTTCGTCCATCTGTGAACACTATAACTCAAAAACGAAAAGACATAATGAGCTGAAATTTTGTATTCTAGAGCTAAAAAGTATGGTCAAGTTCGTGAATGGGTAAAATCGGACCAAAAATAGGTAAAACCAATCTATTTTTGAAACCATAAGTGATAGAACAAAAATGTAAAGATAAAAAATGTCCCTTTTTTAAAAATAAACAACTTTCGTACATAAAACTTGTTTACATAAATTCAGGATATACCGGGTATTTAGGTAATTAACTTCGTTAGTTGTTATTATCACTTGTTTTACAATCATTTCAAACATTATAACCACCTCGTGGCCTTTTTTAAAAAAAAACCTATTTTCGTTATAAAATTTTTTTACATAAATCTAGAGCACGGTAGTGCGCAAGGCTGAGTTTAAGAATATATCGAGAATTTAAGCAATTCGAAAGATATAGCAAAAAAACCATTAAACCCGGCCTGTCGCACTACCGTGCTCTAGATAGATAGATTGTAAAGAGTGCTCTGGACGGGCTACACTTCGACCATAAGGTCCATTGTGATGCCAAAGGATGTGAGAACGTGAGTGGAGTGGAAGGGATTTTCCTGTATAGACTAGGAATTGGTAGTGTATTTAAAAAAAAAATATTAAAAGTGTTTAGTTTAAAAAAAAAAGGGTGTTTAGTTTTAAAAAAAAAACTAAACACTTTATAGAAAATAATGAGTGTGTGTGTATGTAAAAATATACCACACTTTATAGAAAATAATTGAATTAACAATTATTTTCATAAATATTGGAATTTAGTTAATTTAGTAATTTTAATTAAAAGAGGTATTATGATGTATTTTTAAAAAAAAAATAATGAAAACTAAATATACGGTACTTTAGAAAAAAAAATCCAAAGCAGAGTATTGTATGTGGAATTATGAAAATTGGAAAACGATCGGTGCTAACGCGATACACGTAAATATAAAAAAAATAACACGTTGAACCGAAAGTCTTTCAATAAAAGCTGGGCCCATTAAAAAAGATAATATTGAGGTAGTAAGATCTTTACTATCCAGTAAGTGTCTAAGTTATCGACTAGTGATTCGAATCAGAAATACTGAAAATAAAAAAAAGTACAAAAAAAGAACAAAACAAAATATATGTAAAAATAAAATATATTTGAAATAAATAATTTTTCATTTAATATGTTGATAGTATAACTATCCTTAAAATACTAAGTTTGGTTGTACAAGTTATAAAAAAAATTACATGAATATGTACTAGATTGAACTGTAGTAAAAAGAAATATCGTATATAAAAAAAAAGACACTACAGTAAAAAAAAATGTTCAAATATGTCTGATTTGCAAAAATATAAATATACACTACAAATTTAATTCAGATACATAGTTGTATATAAAGGGGACTTTACGCTTCTGTAAAGAAAAACTACAAGGCCAAAAATACCAAGCGTATACAAAACAATATAGTTATAAATTGAAAAAGTCATTGCATATTCACATAAAATACATAAATTGTACAGCCAAAATGTGTATAGAATGTGTATTGAAATGTGACAAGTTTGAAAAACCACAAGTTTCGGAATGGTGAATTAAATAAATTATACAAAAAAAATATACTTAGATACAATCAGATAGAAACCATTAATTCGCCTATTCGATACTTCAGCACAATCCATAATAAATATTCAATTTGTAAATTGAAGAAATAAAAATTCAAAATACCATCTGATTAATTCATGTGAGACAACTACTTTTAGTAACTGTACTCAGCCAACTAATTTTAGTAACTGTCTTGAGACAAGTACTTTTTTTAACTGATTTGAAATATGTGCGGAAATATCGAAGTAAGCTTGGATATACGCAAGTCATATCCGATCTAAGTAAATGTTTGTTGAAATTATGTAAATTCTCAACTCGCATAAACCAATAATTATATAAATTATTATTTTTTGAATAATAAAAATATGAAAACAAAATAATAATAAATTTTAAACAGTGGAGTACTAAAAAAAATTATTCTCCAGTAGAATATGCGGCTGCAGCCGACTATGATAGGATCTATGCCTATAATCATCTGGAGTTCGTAAAGGAAACTGCAGGAAACCTTCTCAAGCATAGCCGGCTACTTCGTTCTTGTCCATACGCCGACAGTTCAGTCAATTAACCGCCCCTTTTTTTTCTTAACAATTGACAAACTGCCGATGTCGGGATTTGAACCCATAACCTCCCAGTTTCGAAGTAGGTATACTGCGCAGTTAGTTGTTATTATGTATGTAAAAAAATTAATTAGGGTTTAATTTAAAAAAAAGTTCGGTGTTTAGTTTTTAAAAAGAAACTAAACACTTTATAGAAAATAATTGAACTATCAATTATTTTCATAAATATGAAATTAAGTTAATTTAGTAATTTTAATTAAAAAGTTATTATGATGTATTTTTTAAAAAAAATAATCAAAACTAAATATACGGTACTTTAGAAAAAAATCCAAAGCAGAGTATTGTATGTGGAATTATAAAAATTAGAAAACTATCGGTGCTAATGCCATACACGTAAATATAAAAAAAAACACGTTGAACCGAAAGTCTTTCAATAAAAGCTGGGCCCATTAAAAAAGATAATATTGAGGTAGTAAGATCTTTACTATCCAGTAAGTGTCTTAGTTATCGACAAGTGATTCGAATCTGAAAAAAAATAAAAGGTACAAAAAGGGGAACAAAACAAATATATGTTAAAATAAAATATATATTTGAAATAAATAATTTTTAATCTAATACACTGATAGTACAACTATCCTTAAAACACCAACATTGGTTGTACAAGTTATAAAAACAAAGATTATATGAATATGTGCTAAATTGAACTGTAGTAAAAGAAATATTGTATATATAAAAAAAAAGACACTACAGTAAAAAAAAAATATGTTCAAATATGTCTGATTTGCAAAAATATAAATATGGATTACAAATTTAATTCAGATACATAGTTGTATATATAAAGAGACATTACGCTTCTGTAAAGAAAAAATACACGGCCAAAAAAAAAACCAAGCGTATACAAACAATATAGTTATAAATTGAAAAGTCAATGCATATTCACATAAAATATAAATTGTACACCAAAAGTGTGTATAGAGTGTGTATTGAATTGTTACAAGCTTGAGAGACCACAAGTTTCGGAATAGTGAATTAAATAAATTATACAAAAAAAAATATACTTAGATACAATCAGATAGAAACCATTAATTCGCCCATTCGATACTTCAGCACAATCCATAAAAAATATTCAACTTGTAAATTGAAGAAATAAAAATTTTAAATACCATCTGATTAATTGATGTGAATCAACTAATTTTAGTAATTGTCTTCTTTTTGTAGCTCACAGAGAGAAGTAATTTTTGTAACTTCCAGAGAGAAATACTCTTTGTAACTACTTTCTTTTTGTAACTCACTCCATGAGATGAGTTTTGTAACTGAACTGAAAGAAGTATTTTTTGTAACTATTTTTTTTGTGACTCTACTGAGCCAACTAATTTTTGTAACTACCTCGATGAGAGGACTATTGTAACTGATTTTAAATATGTGCTGAAATATCGAAGTAAGCTTGTATATACGCAAGTCATTTCTGATCTAAGCAAATGCCTGTTGAAACTATGCAAATTCTCAACTAGCATAAACCAATAATTATATAAATTATTTTTTTTTGAATAATAAAAATATGAAAAAATATCAATACTAAATTTTATACAGTGGCGTAGTAAAAAAATTATTCTCCAATTATCACTTGTTTTACAATCATTTCAAACATTATAATCATCTCGCGGGAACGAGCATATTATATTGTGCCTTTCTAGTTAGCAAGAACATATATCATAGATCCATGATTTTGAAAAGTAAGCATAATTCAAAACGCACGCATGTGTTTGGTGAATATAATATATATATATATATATATATATATATATATATATATATATATATATATATATATATATATATATATATATATATATATATATGTAAATACACCTACACAACATAGGACAAACATATATAATATCTATAGATCATGTAACTGTTTCGATAATATACGTTCACATTGTGAATATAAATATTGATTGTATCACGGTATTGGGTTTAGGTGTGTAGCTGCACAAGCAACATAATATAATATCATAGGACCATAAACCAGAGAAGTGTACCTATATAGTTGGTTGTGTGTACGGTTGTATGATCTAATGGACAAGAGCTATACAATTTCATATTCATACCTTCAAAGTTAGAAAGCAAACTATATACAGGTGCAACCGAAAATAAGGTTATAACTTTTAACAAACATTACTTTTATGCGACTAGATAGATAGATTGTAGAGGCTGCTCTTCTCTGGACGGGTTACACTTTGACCATAAGGTACATTGTGATGCCTAAGGATGTGAAGTGGAAGGAAATTTGGCACACAATACGATGTAGAAAATTGAATTGGTTAGGTTATACCATGTGAAAGCCACCTAGACACTAGAAAGATCCCGTAAGACACTAGAAAAAAAAGGATGGTCAAAACACACATGGCGACGCACAATAGAATACGAGGTTGACTCCCAAAACATTACATGGCGAGAGATCAAAGCCTTGGCCCAAGACAGAACTCATTTTAACATTAATGACATTAATAACATTAATAATTTGGGTAGCTCTACGTTTTTTGGAAAACTGCTTAAATTTTTCCTAAAATCCTTACATCCATCTATTCTATTTTCAATCAATAATTACAAAATTTGGCGCCTTCCGTCATGGTATTTAGGTTGAACCAACATGTTTTCGTGGTATTTTCACTAAAGACACAAAAGTTAGCTATTATCATTTAGTTGTTCAGGTTTTTGAGGATAAATAAAATAACTATTACCGTGTAGATTTCAACACAAATTAGCTCTTGAAAACAAACTTGGTTACTATTAATTACACATGTGAAATATCGAGTTATGCAAAAAATACATATCAACTCGCACATAAATATCAGACTATATATTAGCACAGCCTGTATATATATACGAGTACAATAGCTTTAGTATTGTATAATAATGGACATATCATACATACACATATCTCATACTTTGTTTATTTTATGTCCTTTATATTGTAGTTTATATTCCAGAGAGCTTGGTCTGCAACCATGATTGAAATTTATTCAAAAAAAAAAACATTTTGCAAAATTTGATTGAAAGAGGATACCAACTTAGTAAACCCAACCAACGAACAAACATTTATTTTGATTGTTGAATTATCTGATATCTAGAAAAGATACCTTTGTTCACATATCAAGAATTTATGCTTATTAAACTTTCTTCAAAATCATACCTCGGAAGATATTATGTTTGCGATATTCAAAATTGATTTTTTCCATCGGATCTATATATTTTGAGTTTCGCCTGATATCCAGAATACAATTTTTCCCCATCAGTCTGTATGGATTAATGAATTCAAAATTCATATTTGAGTTTTGTATGATAAAAATATTTAAAAAAGTTTTCGGGCGAAAGATATATAACGAAAGATATATAACGATTTTGTAATTCTGAATACTCTCTAACACGACATTTTTTCAATATTAGGCGATATGGTTTGGACAGGTGACACGACACAGCGTCCTTTGGGCGAGTGGGCTCATTGGCAGTGTCTTTATCCATTTCTAGCTTTAATTTCTCAAAACGTTCATCCTTTATATAGGAATGGACCATATCTGCACCAGAAAACCGGCGGATAGTAACCGAAAGCAAAGTTGAATATAGTATCACTATTTTCATTACGGCTTAAAACACTTGATAGTTTATTTATATACAAATCATATTTTACAATAAGCTCACATTTAACTTGTACCCATTTGATTGAATTATTTATTGGATATAGAAATCACAAGTATAGGTGTTTCAATTGAAACCCATAGTATGTATACCTGGCGACAAAAGTCGAGGTATCATTTCAAAATTTTATCATTGATTTTTGCCTTATTTGTTAGGATTTTGGAAAAATATTTCGAGTAAAAGTTGTTAGTATAGTTATAATGAATAACATTTGTTTGAAGAATTTTTTCGAAAATCGTATAAATAAGGCACAAATCAATTATCACATTTTGAAATGCTAACTCGACTTTTGACGTCAAGTGTACAGTACAATATACCATTGTATGCCCGACCTACACATGTTTGCTAAATAGAAGATGATGAGAAGATTATAAGATTAATTACATAACATCACAACATAGTTTTACTTACTTCAGTTTATCTAAATGTAATAATATATACACGTATGTAATTTTACCTTATTTGAATGCCAATAGACGAATTGATATGTAAATCAATATACACATACCGGCTATGACAGTAATAGATATTTGAAAGATGATATTATGACGCAACTTAGATTCAACTCTAATTAATGACATGAATTAGAAAACGAATACTTTGAAAGATAAAAGCATCCCTACTGGTCTACGAATCCACGACTCAAAACCCTAAAAAATGCGCGTACATTACAAAAATTGTAGCAAAATCCAAATAGATGGACATGAGCTGAAACAAGTGAAATCATTCTGCTATCTAGGCTAGTACATTAGTATTGACGGAAGCATTAAAAAAGATCATAGTGTTCATCTTGTTGCATAGTAGGTGGCAATCAACCAAGATCTCTCTAAAACAAAGCTACATATTTTCAACATGACGGTAAAAGCTGTTCTGTGACCAGAATACAAAATTACTACAAACATTCAAACATAGATGCCTCATGATGATATAGCTAGGATACCCCAAGATTATAAACCACAAGGTTTTAAGAAAAAAAGGCCGCTACGTGCACATCTTAAGGGGAACACTTATGGCCAGCTTAATGGGAACACTTAATGCCACCAAACCATATGCTCCCGATGGAAACCATATGCCCTAGCTCCTGATGAAGTTACAGGAACCTTAGTATTATTAGTACGCAAACAAGTGACTAACCCAACATTAAATATTTCGTACCTTTGGGCAATGTTGTCACGTTCAAGATGGCGTTTCCTACTATATTGACTTCCAGAAGAAATTTTCATGCAAAGCACCGACAATGTTCACAAAAAACGTTTTGGATAAATAAAGCCTTTTATGTTATTTTATTTGTTGTTAAGACGATAAATAATGTTCGTCATTACAACTGGTGCAATTGATTTTATGTTTTATTTTATGTTATAAAAATTTATTACGAATATTCAGACACAAGCACCACTTAAATGGACGGTTCATATATTCCTCTTATATTTTACTGATTAGAAACTATTATCAATTTTATCTGTTATTATTTCATATTGAATTATTTTATATAGAGTTATTTTAGTTCCTAACATATTAAATATACAAATACACACACACACATGCATTAATATATTTATATACACTGCTCAGCAAAAAAAGTAACGCACTTTGAAAAATATATTTAAATTAGTTCCTTTGAAATAATCTTGCATTTCATCTATATATTTATAAATTTGTACATGTTTTTATTCAAATGGGGGTAATATTTATTTTGGCAAGTCTTCTTCTAACAGTTTTTGCACTAATTGTAACACTACGATCCATACGGAGTCCTTGCGCATTCTCAGAAGAAGTAGAAACAATAATCCCGAAGGGTATGTATTAAAATAAAATGATTTTGAGATGGCCAGCAACTGGCCCAGTGAAATCCATTGGATATCTCTGGGATAACCTTGTTAGGCGTATCAGAAGATGAATTTATTTTTCTGACAATTTACAGGAGCTCAGAATAGCTTTAGTTCAAGAGTAGGAAATTACGGAAGATATCGTACCAAACTTTAAAAGGCTTGAGGTAGCCATTAGAGGAAAAGGAGATAATATCCGTCGTTAAAAGTTCATTTCCTTCTAAAAACTAGAACTTGTTTTTCTTAATTATTAGTTTTCCTAAAATTATTACTTTTTTTTTGCACTTTTATCCCTATATGAAAAAGAACATACACGAATTTATAAAAATGTAGTTGAAATTGCGAAAGACTCCAAAAGATTTAATATCCCAAAATTCTATGCACATGTTTTTTGTAAATAGTAAACAATATTTTGGTGGAAGGGATGTTTAACATACCTTAAATGGGAGGTAAGCCTGAAAATTGGTAACTTTGTTATTAATTTCTAACCGATAAGAAATTAATAGCCTATGAAACGAAAATTTACTAAACTAATTTTTATAAATTTTAATTTCCTTGTTCAAGTTCCAATTTGACTGTTTGACAGTTTAACTGATGATTAAATTCAAGGTATTTTAACATAATATATAGTAAAAATTGTAATGAACTATATAGTTATTTATTATTTTTTTAAATAATTTGATGTACAGATGTAAATACATAGTTAATTTGGATAAATCTCACAATCGAATACAATCGTCTGACAACAGAATCAAATTCTTGTGATTACTCACTGAATCGAATTGGATTCGAGTTTCAAGATAATTATTGATTCTGTTGCTGACGCATGCTTTCGACCGCTCGACTATCCAAAAGTAAGTGAACTGACTTAGTATATTTATCCACCGTCCATTACACCTCTGTTGTTGTCTTCTATGTTGTTTTGTTGTTGTCGCCAGTGGTGAATTTTATTTGTTAAAAAATATTTGTAATTTATTTTTTATTTGAGGTACTTTGATGTTAGATAATTTTATGTGGCGAAAAACCTTTCGTCACACCTATAAATATATATTTCAAGATATCTATCCAAAACTGGTTGTGCGCTGGAAATACCTTAAATGAAGAAATGCCGTTTACTTGTAACTAATGTTATCAAAGTCTGAATTTTTGAAAAGCAACTAAAACCATTTTGGAAACGGTTTAAATCATTTTAAAATATAATTTAAAAAAAAAGCTTTATGTACAAAAATCTATACCTACAGGCATAGTCACATCAGATTTTTCACGGCTTATTCGTTCACCGGTAAAGGATTTTGAATTTGACTTGCATATATAATTATTAGAATTATGCATATCAATTTGGGTACTTTTTGATCACAATAGTTGGCAATTCTATTTAAGAGTCGATAATACACAAGTATTATCAACATATAAAATCGGTAAACATAAAACTATCAAAAATTATATATGCAAAACTAATATGAATGTAATAAATCTAATTAATATTTATCTATTTATGTAAATATATATGTTTGAAATTACATATACAAACATATACACAAGGTGCACCATAATTCTCTCCTCGATTATGACAACCATCAGCTCTTGTAATCACATGATCAATTCTATCGTGTATAACAGTCTGCAAAGCTCATTGCCCTACATATTATTACAAAGGGCAGGTGGTTAATGAAGTTTCCAGTGGTCATTGTATCTAAAATCTTGTGTATATTTACCAGATCTAAACCAGTGCGTGGGGTCGAGCTGTTAAAGAATCACTGCACTCTCTCTCGGAACTGGGAGTTCGCTGATTCGATTCCCAACACTGGCAGTGTTCAATTAAATTAATTAAAAAAACTAATGGGGCAGTTAAGTAACTTAACTGTCGGCGTACGGACAAGAAGAAAAGTAACCGGTTATGATTGTGAAGGTTTTCTGCAGTTTTCTTTCACAGGCTGCAACCTACCAGAAGTAGCACAACCTACCAATTCCTACTATACATAGAAATTCCTTGTTTTTTAGGAAATAAATGCCTAGAAAGGCCTTCCCTCCGCTTCTACTACTACCAGATCAAACAATGTCTGAGACTAAAAGCAGCATAAAGGAATCAGTTCAATGTCATTATTTCCTTAATTCTTCTCCATTCTAAAACGTAAATTTTATAATGCAACAGGTAGTCTGTGATAGGGGAATGTGGACGGAAGAAGAACCACCCTGTCTCAAGAGAGGAATCGTCTGGTATACAGACGGATCCAAAATTGAAGAAGGGACCGGGATGGGAATCTATGGTGAGAGACCTAAAGCAAACATACTGGCTTGCGTTCTTGAGAACCTACGTAGAAGCTACATAAACCGGAACGTATGTATTCTCTCGGGCTTCAAGTTGCTCTAAAAGCCTTGCCTAGAACTCAGGTCACCTCAGGGGTATTCAAGGATTGTCTGGAGGAACTGCTGGAGCTAGCAAAACAGAACAATGTTAAATCTGGGTGCCTGGTTACAGTGGTTTCAAAGGAAACGAAAAATCAGATGTCTTAGCAAAGAAAGAAGTCGGAATGCCCTTCATAGGCCCAGAGCATATTTTAGGAATTCCAAGCACTGCATACAAATAGGTGATCAACGAGTGGTCAAATGCTTAACACCGAGATCACTGGCAAAAAGTACCGCGGCAGGAGCTCGGTAAAATACTGCTTCAGAGTGCAACCAAGAGGAAATCTCTCGATGCACTGAAGCTGAACAGGATACAAAGTTGAAAGTTGGGGGTAATGACATTATCAGTTCCATCATGTAAACCGATTTTTAGCAGCAGAATTAGTTTGGTCTGATAAGCATTATACGTTCATTGCTCCAAACATTATTATGAAGGTTCCGGTGGTTATTGTATCTAATATATTGTGTGTCCTCCAACAAAGTCAAACCATGGCTGAAACTAAAAAATTCGTTACGCAGGAGCTGCTTCAAGTTAGCGAATTTGCTTAGAACACAAAAATCATTTTCTAGCGGTCATAATTTTAGTCTGATCAAAATGAAATGTCGTATATGATGTTAGTATTTGCAAGGCCAATTTTATTAATAAATGGCATTTGTCAAGGGGAAAGGTGGCCATAAAGAATGAAGAAAACGCAAAATATAAAATATCTCTCTTAATATTAGAACAATCGAAAAAAGCGTAAGGAATAAAGTTGTAGAAAATTATATTTGATACAATTCATCACCTTATAATTTTTGCTCAAACTCTAATGTGTACAGAGATATTAAGGAATTTAATTTTCAATCTTAAACCGTCAATATTTCTCTAAATATTTTTGTAACAGAAAAAAGTGATAAGAAACAAAACTAAAGTAAAACTTAGTACTTACAACTTTACTTCTTATAAATTTTTCGATTTTTCAAATATTAAGGGAGATATGTCAATTTTTGTGTTTCCACCTACCTCTAAACCTCCCTTTCCCCTCTTCCGATTGTATACCCATTAACGAACTTGACCTTTTGAATACCAAAAGCGCCTCAAATATCAAATTTCAATCCGATAAAATGAAAATTGTGACCGCTAGAGTGATTACAGACACACACATATATATATATATATATATATATATATATATATATATATATATATATATATATATATATATATATATATTTATATATGTATATATATGACCATAGATATATACATATATAAATTTTACAGTTGGTGATTTTTGACATCTACTAGGTAGGATCGATGGATATTTGAAGAAATTTTTGCGAAATTTTGACTTCGGTACGGGACCTATAGCTCTATTTTCTTTCAGGAAATTCGCTAAAAACAGCATGAAAGCATCCAATGTCGTTATTCTCATCAATCTTCTCCATTCTCACATGTAACTGTGCATTTTTTAAATCGAGAAGATCATTTTGATTTACTTTGTATATATGTATGTATGTAGATACTCTATATATAACACTAGATACCTAGGCTACTACTCTCTATCTACACATGTAGGTGTAGGGGACAATTTATTTATGTATTATCAATAAATATTTCATGGAAATACATAAAATAAAGGTGGTGGGAGAGGTGAGGTTGAGGTGAACCTATAGATATGAGTGTGGTGGTTTTTGTTTATCTATGATAATAAATTTTATAATATTTTTATTTTTGTTTAATATCAGAATATATTTTCTAATCTTTATTAATTTCAACTAAAAATCAGTTAATTTAAAATAAATAAAAAAGTTAATTATTGTAAACCAATACAAAAATTTTTGAAACAAGATTCAAAGTTTTAAATCCTTCCGGTTTATTTCTAGTAATAATTTTTCATTATGTTCTAATACGAATAGAATTAAAAAATTATCTCCATCGTACGTTTTTTTTCCAAAAACTATCCATCCGATTTCAATCTCATTCTATTTCTAAACGTCCCATCATAACACTTTTTTGTGTATTTGAGAAAGTTTATAAAACGCATAGAAATAAAATTTCAAATTCGCCCCCTTTACCTAGATCAGTTTTTTGTATTATAAATACGTATTTCGACTACAATTTAGTCATCATCAGTATAAATTAGCTAGTCTTGCTTTACTCTTTGACAATTAGAAATAGATATAGAGTCGAGATCATTAGACAAAAATAAAAATAAATAGAAAATTAACTAAATTAAAATATACTGGATTTAAAATATAATTAATTTTAAATTATATTGAAATTACACTTGTTAAAATTTCTTTCATTCACACTTGTTACTAATTTGGTGACAATTTCACTAATTTTTGTGAAATTGTTACCTTGTACAACAGTCGACTTTTTACCTTGACTTGTTGTTGAGTTGACACTTGAGCTGTCTATCTGATCTCTACAACACTTATGTGTTTAAACCAATGTTAACCTCTTCTGGTCCACCTACTTGGTGCCAGCGCTATCAACTATCAACTATCCGCTATGCATTCTTTTTGGATAGCTGAAAGTTATCATATAGTCTATAAAGAGTGTGTTCACACGGGGATAGTTTTCTACTAGACTATAGCTAAAAAAACTAGCGTTTAGTTTGTAAGGTGGATATTTGTTATATTAAATAATTATTATTTAAATAAGTAATAAATATATAAAAGATATAATTGATCTTTATTAAAATTTATCTATTTAATTTGATTTATGAAATGTTATTATTTTTATATGTAAATTACCAAGGTTGTTAACATTCACAGCAACCGTGATAATAGAGGGAAGTTTTAGTTGAAATGCAACATATAAAAAATGAAGAAAAAAATTATAATAATAATTTAATGATGAAGTGACACCGCTACATACTTCCCCCCATCAACTAATAAAGAAAAACAACTAGAAAAAGGTTGTAACAAAAAACAACCTTGTTCACGCGGAAAAAAATTTAATAGTTGATGTACATCTTATTTTAAAAACAAAATAAATTAAGAAAAGATTAACATTGAAAAAAGTATGCAGGTTTTAGCCTATCAATTGAAATAGAGGTAGGTATAGTTTTGGGCTATACGAAACGTTCACACAGGTATAGTCACACTATCCCAGAACTATACGCTAGTATTCTATCTCGTGTGTACGTAGCTTAATTGTAATTCATGAAACGAGAGACACATACTACAGAGCTCACTTTGAATTAAAATACAGCATCTGCACATATGGTTAGGATAAAGAGCTATGAATTATTTAACATAAATTCTTTGTAATGAATATTATTGACAAGTATACTTTATATTTGATCGTAATGAATAATATTATGACCATATACACACTGGTTTCAAATAAATAAATGTTTAGGAATATGGCCACAATGAATTGTTGTAAATTAATTAAATACTAGTTTAATTACTCATATCATATTCAATGTATAAAAGGACACGATTCAATCAATCTCTTATCATATAAAATAGATACATGCCTAATAGAATACAATATAAATATAGTTTACGGATGTATGAGCGTGAGAAAAATTTTGGATATAAGGCCTCAAAATTTTTTTAAAGCCTCAGAATTTACTGTTAAAATTTTAGGGTAGGTAACCGTTCATATTTTAAAGAAAAAACAATTTGATTTTTGACAGAAAATACATTTATTATGGAGGAATGAGTGCTTGTGAACTTAAATTAACTAGCATCAGAATGTTCAATTATGTGAAGGAAAAATGGCTAGATGTTTTCTGTGAAGGAAAAATACTATTCATAAGAAAGTTGCTTATAGTAGTAACTCGTCAATATTTTAAAAATACTAAGCGATAGGTATATATCATTGAGTGAGATAGATAGATATATCTTGGGATATATAGACGAATTACACTTCGACCTGATGGCTCATTGAGCTACCCCTTCTACATGAGTCTGAGATTAGCTTCTCCTATATTTTTAAAATAACCAGAAGCTTGCTTATCAGATTTTCCTGAAGGTGTATATATTCGGGGTGAGATGCACCGAATATCATGTTTCTCCTCTAAAAGATTATGTGGCTGGATGTTTCCTCCTCCTCGCCGCACAGTCTGCACATAATGAATCCGTTATGGAGTCCTATTGTGTGCAGATGCTTTCATAAGTAATAATGTCCGATGACGAGTCCGGCAACCTTCCGCAGTTGTATCCTGTTCAGATTCAGTACATCGAGGGAAAGCATCTTTAATGCATTCTGAAACAGTATTTTGCCGAGCCTTTGCTGCGATAGATTTTCCCAGTGAATACGGTATTTAACATTCATCCAATCGTTGATCACCTGTTTACATACTGTCTTTGGAATTCCTAAAATAGACTTTGGGTCTACGAAAGGTATTCCGACTCTCTTCTTTACTAAGGTATCTGCTTTTTCGTTTTCTTCGAAACCACTGTGATCTGGAAGTCAGATCAATTTAAAGTTGTTTCGATTTTCCAGCTGCAGAAGTTCCTCTAGACAATCCTTGATTACCCCTGAGGTTACTTCAGTTGCACCTGAAACTAGCACTATGTTCTATGTTCTGTTTTGACGTGAGTGAGATAATTATATACTCACTTCATCCCGGGTACATGCCTATCCCGGGGTACATGCTAAACACAAAATTCATTGTCGTCCACTCACATCCTCACATCCTTAGGCATCACAATGGACCTTATGAAAGTGTGTCCCGTCCAGAACAGCCTCTACAATCTATCTATCTAGATGTCAAAATATATTATGGTAATTCAATATCGATAGTATATACTCAATAATAACACTACTCATAATTATATCTATTATTTTATATTTTATAGACGATATAGATCATTTAATTGAATAATATTATAATGAAACAACGATAGACAATAAATACTAAAGCAGAAGCCATGTAATCATAGATAATAGTTTATATCAAATAGCTAATATATATGATTGTTCACGTTCACACTACCAACTATAACTAACTTTATATACAGAGCTATAGGAGCTTTAAGTTATGTACTACAATAGTCAATAGTGAATGCACAAGGATGTATTGTTGATATTATAATAATTGTATCGATACAAACATCTCATAAACACTATTTTATCGTATCTTCACAATACTGGATATTTCGTCGTGGAACAAAACCAAGTGTGTACCAAAACAATGAGCATATATTTCGAGCCAGCTTTTGAGAAAATTGAATGAAGATATCCAACATAAAAATTTGTTTTCATTTAATCGAATATGTTATAATTAAATATTGATATGAAAAGATTAACTCATCCACCAGGTATCGAATCCTGGACCTCTAGATGTTAGTTCTTCGTTCTTTCATACTATGTCTTACGTAAACTTCATGGAAATTGACATGAGTATTGTATTGTAACGCCTAATATATACCAATAATAATGTTAAATATGTTTATTTTATAATCCGTGGTAATTAGGCTAGTCAAATCGGCTGATTCTACAATGAAAATTTCCGTTAAATCAGAAGCAAGTGCAATTTTTGATGGAATGTTGATGTAAGTTTAATAAGAAAAAATCAATAAAAAAATATGTAAATAGAATATAAACAAAAATTATTAATACGTCCATCAAGATAGTGCGAAATCATATGCATTCCACCACCATAGCATCTTGTAGTTAAGTCAAATTTTGTTTTGGGTAAAATTTTAGTAAATAAATTTTACTACAATTTAACTTCAGACCATTTTTTCTTTCACTTTCAAATTTTGAGGAATATTTCATTTTTTTATTTTATTTTAATGGTCTTATACTGAAAATAATGAATATTCAAAAGGGACATTCAGGTAACTTGATTTCACATTCACTTTGAATGGTTGAAAAAAAATGTTTTTTTTTTCTTTAACAATTTATTTAAAAAAATATGAATGAATCGTTGTAAAAGGTTCCGCGAAGTTTAGGCGTTGGTTACCTAATAGGTACCGGCGGCAAATGGTTCATTGAACTATTTCTGTTAAATATTTAACTACAAAAATGTTCTAATAACTAATAAATCGAATATTATTATTATTATTAAAACAAGTTACTTCTATTTTATTAAGATATCTAGTCTGGTTGTTTCCAGCAAATAAAATAATTAAATTGTGTCTTGGAAATATCTATCATCATCTATATATCTATCGAACCCATCAAATATTATGAAAACTACCAACAACAACAACAACAGCGACTAACAAACAACAACAGAGTACAACAAACGAATAGATGATAACAAATAATATTACAACTAATTTCTATTATTATCAATACACGAAGCATGTAATATGCACGCCTTTAGTTTACTTCTACGGCCTTGGGGTGTTTGGCATCGAATCAAATCACGAACTGTTAAATTATGTTAAGGAATTTCATTTTAACGATAATGAAAACAGCCCACATGGGCTAACCAGACGAACGTACCTACCAGAACTATACTATATGTGCTGTAACAATATACAGAAAAAGAAATTATTCTACCATTCCTAGACATCAAATGCTTGATATGAAACAGCATATACATCTAAGATGGGAATCGAACCCACAACGTCTGGTATTCAAGACCAATGCTTTACCGCTGAGCTACCTGAGATGTTATGTTAGTGGAATGAATATGATCTTTCACTATGTTTTGATGTCGATGTATTATTAATTTGTTGATTTACTATTTACATATTTATTGACTGTTTTTGAAAACTAGCGTCTATTTATATCTATTGTTAGTATGGTTGCCTTTCGGTTATATTATACCAACGGTAGTAACATTGATAACATTCTTTGATAAAAATCATATAAATCTTTCTTATCAAGCATTTGATGTCAAAGAATGTTATCAAAGTCATATAGGCCCAATAACAGACAAAGTCTTTTTTAATTTTTCTCTTTAAATCCATTCCATACCATTCAACCGATTTGATTAATTAGGTTATAAGATAATTATCATTCTAGTACTTTGGACACAGCTGTATCTAAATCGAATTGCTAGATACGACAAAGGTACTGTTGCTAGAAAACACAATATTTTTGTTCGTTTAATTCGTTCGCTACCTTTTCGTTTCAAGTAACTTGGTGGAAAGCCAGACTTCTCAAATTTCATACTTATCAGATAATTTAGTAGAAAAAAATGATATTAGCATTCACTTTTACATTTGCTTAAATACGACACGCTTGCGTACATAAAAAATATACACGTTAAATTAATAACCTACTCGACTTTCTTTTTGTTTGAAATATGTTAAAATTTAATTTTCATAACCTTATTCGTAACCTAGATGTTATAAATGTAGCGAAACCATTCAGCTGATATAGTTTGTGTACGTTAAACACTGTAAGAGCGAAATACTTAGACAAAAACGGTAAAGCCAGCAGGAAGTTTTTAAACGAAGAAAAAAATAATACCTAAAGTCTTCCCAGAGAGTAAGTCACCGTCATGTGACATGTGACTATCCGGGGATAAAAGTATCCTATGTGATAATTTAGGTAGCTTCATACAAATTTCTTCAAAATCAAATCATACATCCATTTATCCTCACAAACTTTCGCGTTTATAATATTAGTAAGATGGCAACTAGAAGGGCGCTGATAAGGTGCTAGCCTAGGGCGCTGTGGGCATTTATTCTGCTAGGGGCTCTAGCCACTGCACTAGGGTCTCTTTTACACATACCACCTCTTTTACAATACCGGGACACCGGTATTTTTGCAGGATGAATTGTAATAAAATGGAGCCTTTCAAACGAAATGCGATTCGACATTTTTGCCTTTCTCTTGTTATTACATTACACATGGCAAAAAAGCTGGAGTCGCCGACGACAAAGCCGCTCCGTGTGAAAGAGCCATTATGAAATCTCTTTAGTTAACAATATTCGTAACGATCTTTCTTAAAAAAGCTCATAACAAAAATTAGAACCGTCTAATCAACTAATTCAACGAAGAATGAATTTAATAAAAGATTAGCAAGCATGATGATAAACGTATAATTACGAAGATAAAAGTCACTTACACAATTGTAAACTTAAACAAGATACTGCAGATGATGCCATCACATTCATGTGACAGCCATAGAACTGAAACAAACAAAAATCGAGTTATTAGGTACAATTCAAATCGAAGCACTTTAAAAGTCATTCAAATGTAATTCAGTTACAGATACACAAATAACCCTCCGGGTGAGTTTTGAAACAATTTGTTTTACAATGCTTAAAAGTTAGTTGGTTCCAAATTTTCACCGTTTAATTAAAACGAATCATTCACAATAAGTTTAAAAAAAAAACATAAACCGACTTTAAAAAAGATGAACTAAAAAGTTGAAAATAATGAACAAAAACAATAACAGATGTTTATTGTGTACAAACACCGAACCCTTTCGTCGATGGGTAGATAATTCATTTGCAAGAATTTATTTAATATTGTTTTTGTGAATTATTTTCAACTTTTTACTTCACTTTAGACCAGTAAAAATAAGTCTTTTTTTTTTAATTTTTTAACTTTCTCAGAATCGAATAAAGTGCATAAAAATCGTGCGTGTAGTTTCTAAAAAAACCTAAATATCTCTGTTTATATCCGTACATAGTGTTTTAGAAAAAATGATCAGAAACTAAATTGTAATAAAGTTTATTTTCTACAACCGAGAATCGGTCAAGAGAAAAAGACGCTAGGGGGAAGAGGGAAACACAAAATATAGAATATCTGTGTTAATATTAGAAAAATGGATAAGTGATCTACAATTTATTATCTGATCATTTTCTCTAAAACTCAAACTCGGCCTGTCGTACTATCGTGCTCTAGATATGTACAAAGATATTTAGGTCACTCATAGACGAGCTTGGCCTTTCGAGTAACAAAAGCGATTTTGATCGGACTAATATTGTGACCGCTAGACAGTTACAAATACATGGGAAATATATTTATTTATAATTATGTGCCGCCAGTAGTATATCTAACGGTGACAATTTTAATCCGATCGAAATGAATTTATATAAGTAGTGTGCTCATGGTATTTGAAACTGATAAGAATGCAACTTATAGGTTTATAGGAAGAGGAAAATACAAAATTTGGAATATCCCTCTTAACATAAGAAAAGTCGAAAAATGCATAAGTAGTAAAGTTATAGAAAATCTTATTACAATTTGGTTTCTTATTGTATTTCTAATGCGAAGTTTATTATTTTTGTATCCATACTATTATATAAATGTAAAAGTAACTTCGTTTGTTTGCTACCTCTTCACGACCAAACGGCTAAACGGATCGTAATGAAATTTGGCAAGGAGATAGATTATATCCTGGGGGAAGGACATAGGCTATTTTTGTTTAAAAAAATTATCTTGAAGGGGGTGAACAATAAACAAAAAAAACATACAGTCGAACATAGAATCTCCTCATTTTTTTGGAGTCGGTTAAAATTTTTGTTGATTTTATCATTTCCACAGATATATACTTCTAAAAAATATTGCTTCAATTTTGTAATGCCAACTGTGATTATCGTTTCCATAGTAACTATAAACTATAATAGCACACTATAAATCGTTGTATATCGAGATACATATACAGTAGAGTATCATTAGCCCGACACTATAAAAAACTATCGGGTGTCAGATTATTGAAGTTCCGGATTAGTGAAACTCTACTAGATATATATATATATATATATATATATATATATATATATATATATATATATATATATATATATATATATATATATATATGTATATATATATATATACGTATGAATACGTATGTTCGCTAGGTCCAAATTAGTTCTAAACTAAGTTTTTATCAAAATCGGGGACATAAAATTTTCATCCGATTTTAGCGATTTTTTTAAGGGGTACCCCTTGGAAAAAATGTGAAAAAAGTGAAGAAAATTTTTGTTCTCGATTTCAGTAATAATCATTTTCTAGGCTAATTTTGACCCAAACAATACGAAAATCAGGTTCATTTTAACGTCCGACCAACACATTTCAAAATTTCACCTTTTCCATCCATACAGCTTAGAGTTTTAGCACTATGGGCCTGATACCTTGAAAACCGTTAATCGTATCGTATTTTAACGAACGCCATCGTTTTCGCTAGGATCAAATTAGCTCTAAACTAAGTTTTTATCAAAATCGGGGACATCAAATTTTCCTCCGATTTTAGCGATTTTTTTAAGGGGTACCCCTTGGAAAAAATGTGAAAAAAGTGAAGAAAATTTTTATTGTCGATTTTAGTAATATTCATTTTCTAGGCTAATTTTGACCCAAACAATACGAAAATCAGGTTCATTTTAACGTCCGACCAACACATTTCAAAATTTTACCATTTCCATCCATACAGCTTAGAGTTTTAGCACTATGGGCCTGATACCTTGAAAACCGTTAATCGTATCGTATTTTAACGAACGCCATCGGTTTCGCTAGGATCAAATTAGCTCTAAACTAAGTTTTTATCAAAATCGGGGACATCAAATTTTCCTCCGATTTTAGCGATTTTTTTAAGGGTACCCCTTGGAAAAAATGTGAAAAAAGTAAAGAAAATTTTTGTTCTCGATTTTAGTAATAATCATTTTCTAGGCTAATTTTGATCCAAACAGTACGAAAATCAGGTTCATTTTAACGTCCGACCAACACATTTCAAAATTTTGTCTTCTCAATTCATACAGCTTAGAGTTTTAGCACTATTTGCCTGATACCTTGAAAACCGTTAATCGTATCGTATTTTAACGAACGCCATCGTTTTTGCTAGGTCTAAATTAGCTCTAAACTAAGTTTTTATTAAAATCGGGGACATCAAATTTTCCTCCGCTTTTAGCGATTTTTTAAGAGTGAACGATATTGAGTGCTTTCAAAGTGTTTACACACAGAAAAATATGACATGTGTTCTTTAGTGGAAGCGCCGGGAAGTCTTATTAATTTTTTTTGTGGCTAAAATTTGAAATTTTTTTTTCAAATTTTTATGGGACCAACTTTGAATCCCCTATCCAACAAAAAAAAATTATCAAAGTCGGACAACTCTGTAAAAAGTTATGCGTGATAATACATAAAAAAAAACAAGTATTCAGGTTGAATTGAGTACCTCCTGCTTTTCGTCGGTAAAAAAAATACACAGAATTTAAAAAAATATTAAAATGATGTTAATGACCCATGCACGTTACCGATAATATGCATAGGCTAGCGAGTTGAGTAATGCTTATGTATACAAAACAGTTTAAACATAACATTAACATGTTATTTGTCATAAAAATATGTGCCCTTAATTTTAAAAGCAGTATTATTTTAATAACATGGTGTAGGAAGTAAATCGTTTGGTTAACATCAATCACGTTGGATTTTTCCTTTATTATCTCATAATAGAGATACAGAAACTTGAAACGTGAAACACTCATCAAATTTTGATACCCTTTCGTGATTCTTTTTAATCATTTACATAATATTTTGATAAGTATTTAGGAAGTTACCATTTACATACGATGAAAAGATGAAAATTGATCGTTTTCTTTAATAATCATTTTGCTAAGTATAGAAACATTAAAAGTAAACAAAAAACCTATTTTTGAAGAATATTTCCCCACCCGATGATTTTTCGACAAAAACGATTGAATGGAAATAAAGTTCAAGACATTTTTTAACCCAGAAAAAATTTGATTACCTCAACAAGTATTTCTGAGCTATTTCTGCTCCGTCAAAATACCGTATGAAATATGTAAAATTAAAACCTATGACTCCCAGTGTTGTGGCCGACTGTCGTTTGAGTCTAGCCGGGCCAGTGACCGGCACCAACACCCACACGTTCGTACACAAGCCTGCACTTTGCCTTCTTCCAGTGTAACATATGTTTAGGCGGGATGCATATCCTGAATCATGTGTTCTGGCGTTGAATAGTGTACCCCCAACTAATATCATTTCATAAGCATTGTATCTTTTTATTCTTTTTTTTAAACATCTATAATACATGATACAAGCTAGTAACTGATCCTGCTATATTCGTAAGCGACTGAAGAAAAATGGACAAAATATGGAGATGGTCGAGTCTGTTGGACAGATAGGCATGCCGGACTGCTAGTCGGGGTATATATGAATAGATCTAGATAGAGATAGATTTTAGAGGCTGCTCCGGACGGGCTACACTTCGACCAAAAGGTCCATTGTGATGCCTTAGGATGTGAGGATGTGAGTGATGTGGAAAGAATGTTTGTGTGTAGACTAGGAATTGGTAGGAACTATACCGATATTCATCTTGAGCTCGTGAAGCAAACTGCAGAAAACCTTCTCAAGCATTGCCGGTTACTTCGTTCTTGTCCATACGCCGACAGTTTAGTTAATTAACCGCCCTGTTTTTTTCTTCTTGAAAAGAAGAAAATTGACGAACTGCCGATGTCGGGATTCAAACCCATAACCTCCCAGTTTCCAAGTAGGCATACTGCGCAGACATAACGCCTTAGACCGCTCGGCTACTTGGACTGGTTGTATAGATCTAAGTTTAGTGTCGTATAAGTCGGCGTAATGTCGTTTATACGAATGTCGGATTGATGTGAAAAAAGTCTTTCATATGCACAGTGATTTAGTTATGATTCAATTCCATAGAGTTATAGAATTACAAAAATGGAATAAATTCTAAGTTACCATGCAGCTGAAGCCCCTACCGACAACATAGTTATTGTATTATACATGTGTATTAGTGTTGGCACGTTGAATTTATCGATGCAACCCGATAAGACAGGAGCCACACGAAGTACCAACAATATAGTTTATATGCATAAAACATACTATGCAAGTAACCACCACATACCTATGTATACAGGATAGTCTAACAATTGGCACTTTGTTATTAATATTGGCCGATTTTACAGAGCGATTTAGATTACCTATATATGTAATGATAGCAATGAAAGTTAATTATTTTGTAAAAATGATAGGGATACAAAAAATCATGTGAATACATGGTGTCAAATCATCTATTGAATTGTAGAAACCAACATGAATAATATAAAAAAAACTCGTTACGCAGGAGCTGCGTCAACTTAGCGAATTTCCTTAGAATACATAAATCACTCTCTAGCGGTAATAATTTTAGTGTGATCAAAATAAAATATAATATCTGATATGACTTTGAGGTTTGGTAAAAATTAAATTTATTAATAGCCAAAATAACGATTATAGTTTATAGTTACTATGGAAACGACAATCAAAATTTTTTACAATAAAATATATTTCATTTATTGTGTTTTACAAACACAACATATTAAATATCTCTCTTAATATTGGAAAAATCGAAAAATGTACAAGGAGTACAGTTGTACAAAATCAAGTTATATATATATATATATATATATATATATATATATATATTTTAGCGATAGAGATTTTTAATATCTAATAGGTAAGATCGATGGACATTTGAAGAAATTTTTACGAAATTCCAACATTGGTGCAAAAACAATAGCTGCTTTTCCTTTGGAGGAAATTCGCTAATAATGAATGTGTTAAAGTAATCTCATATGCATGCATCAATTCTACGTAAAAACCTATATAAAAGCCGGTTATTACACGTTAAAGTTTTGATGACAGTTTTCAATCGCAATAAATGTGCTATAACGAGACTTACATCTCTTTGTACATGCAGAAATATATCAATCGCATGTTTTGTTAATAGCTTATAACTCTCGTCTTGCTAAATATTTCTTTCTTTGCCAACCACTTCAGTCACATGATCATAGTAAACTAATCACAAGGAAGTAAACCAATCACTTTATTCTTACATCTGAAGTTACATAATAAATTGCATCGAAATAGACGCCAGGTCTATAGTGTTATAACTGCATAGTTTCCTCAAAAAATACTACTGCGCTTGCTCAACACGATATGCGTTATGAATAATTGCTTGAAAAGTTGCATGTGGAAAATAGAATAAGACACCAGGAGAACTATTGAAAAATTTAAGGTTATTATTTCTTAAATCTGTTTGGAGTATTCACCAATTTCGTTAATATTTATGCTAGGCATATCTTTCAGTTTTATTTTATTTCGAAATACCTTTACCATGATGTTATCAATTTCATTTGAAGCGCACCAATCTGTACTTATATTATATTTCTATATAAAACAACTGACCATTATATTTTAGTATATATGTACCGACCATAATCAGTGAAAATAATGAACACAAAATTAAATTACATTGGTTGCATGATGAATTTGAGTGCATTTTTATGCAATACATAACATATATAAACTTACTCAAACACATACACACGCTCACATAGTTCTTAATTCAAATACTAAATAAACCATGAACAGCCGGTACAAATTCGAAAATGTATTCGAAACGTTACAAAAATAGCCAATAAATAGTTATGCGAACTTGACGGATTTTAGCAGAGGGAACACAAAATATTTAAACCTTGGTCATAACCCTCGTAAATCAAGTTACCATCAAGACACTTATATATAGCTTATAGTAATAATAAGCCTTTCGAATAATGTTTAGAACATTAAAATCGTAAAAAATGAAGTATTATATTTATAAAGAAAATGGTCCAGAAAAACATTGTAGTAATGTTTGTTTGCTACAACTTTACTTAAATTAAACTTTCAATTTTACTAATAGTAAATATGCACAGATCGATGTACAGTTTGAATTTGTGTACTAATATGATAAAGCCCCCATATACGATCAAGCAATTTGCGCAGACAATTTGATGATGTATACCATGGATTGAGTTGTTGCCCAACGGTTCGAAAGAAATCGGTTGTGATCGATTTTTATTGCACAAAAATTCCGTGCTTGACAAGCGGTTTGAGCGTGTATGGCAATATTTTATAAAAAAACCAATTATAATCACGGCGCAATATTCAACATTTTCTCTCGAGAATACCACAAAATGAAATGAAGTATGTATACAAGCTATTGGAAGGTTTATGAACCAATATTTGCGCAAACAAGAAGTAGCACTAACACAGTTGTTGCGCAAGTTATTGTTTCGTATATGGGGACCTTAATTGATTGATTG
Source organism: Nineta flava (assembly GCA_963920215.1). Classification (NCBI taxonomy): domain Eukaryota; kingdom Metazoa; phylum Arthropoda; class Insecta; order Neuroptera; family Chrysopidae; genus Nineta; species Nineta flava. The sequence continues at coordinate 106,184,495 of OY986041.1, read as the reverse complement.
ATTGATTAATATCGGGGTAAAACTATTGCACTTCAACCTTATAGTCCATTGTGCTCCCCTTTCTACTTCAGTCTGACGAGACTCGCTTCTCTCATATGGTGGCAATAGTCTGGAGCTTGCTTATCAGGCCCTCCTGAAGGTTTATATATTCGGGATGAGATGCACCGAATATCCTGTATCTGCTGTAACCCAGAGGTTCGCAGTCAGATAATGTAGCTGGATGTTTCTTCCTCCTCGCCACACAATCTGCATCTAATGGACCCGTTATGGAGTCCCATTGTGTGCAGATGCTTTCGCATGGGATAATGCCCGGTAATGAACCCGGTAACCATCCGTAGTTGCATCCTGTTCAACATGAGTGCATCGAGAGATAACCTCTTTGTTGTACTCTGCAGCAGTACCTTCCCTAGCTGTTGCGTCGGTACTTATGGGGACATTAATAGTTCGATTAGAAATGACAAACACCAACAAATGGAGAATGCAAAATGAAATGAAGTTTGCACAGGTTGTTGAAAGGAAAACCAAACATGATGTTGCATAAACATGATCGTGTATGGGAACCTTTATTACGCAAACACGATGTTGCACAAACACGGTTTTGCCCAAATTGTTTGATCGTGTATGGGGGCTTTAATTAATCACGGTTATATATAAATAAGAAAAAAAGTATTAATTTTCTTATTTTCTAAAAATACTGAAGTTAGCTGATAAAACTTTGATGATAAACAAATATAAAAGATATATTTTAAGAAGCACAAACAGAGCATTGTTTTTAAAGAAAAAATTTTTTTTTGTTTTTAAAGAATTTTTCTTATACTTGATGAATTTGATTGCATTATTATGTAAATTTTGTGACATAAATAAATAAAATTGAAAATAAAATTATATGATAAGAATTGTAAATATTACTTAAATTATGAATTTCCGTAATGAAAATGAATATTTTTTTTTAAACTAAGTGCAAACTAAGCTATGTATGGAGAAGTACAGAAAAGCTTATACCAAAGTGGATGATACCATTCCAAATAATGGTGATTCTACCAAATAATTGTTATTCTTAGAGTAACTGTAAATATATTTGCATATCTTTGGTCCAATCTGCTTTCAAGAGTTGGTACTTTTTACAACAATAAAATATCATCAGTTAATTCTGTTTTTTTTGTAATTATTAATTAATATTACTTTAACATTAAATTTTTTAATTGACAAACAATTGCCCCATTTTTTAATTGTCAAACTGCCGATGTTGGGATTCGAACTCAGAACCTCCCAGTTCCAAGTAGAACGCCTTAACATATTTTATAAAAATAAACTATCATTTGTTCATATAATTGTGTCTCGCTTTCAATGTTATTGATTTTTGTCAATTTATATTGAAAACCAGAAGTAAATAAACTTGAGTTATTTTAAAACGTTTTAAGTGTTCGATGATGAACTGAAAAAAAGGACTGAAATAACGTGTAACACATTAAAATATATACTAGATTATACAAATAAAATTTGTGAAAAAAATATAAGTGTATTTTTTATAATTAAGTGAATTATACCGTATATATATATATATATATATATATATATATATTACATTATTTATATATAATTTTCAAAAACGAATTCAAATAAAAATAAATGTTACAAAATGCTATAGTAAAAGTTTCCACTTGTAAAATCACTCGAGTTATAATTACTTTGATCGTCAAAACTCGAAGCTGGTTTGGGGTGTACATTTAATTTCACTAACTATATACCTGCGGTACAGCCAGATACAGTTCATTTAAAAATAACTGCCACTTTCAATAAAAAAATCATGTTACTAAACGTCAAAGACCCCTTAAAAAATGACAAACCTCAAGAAAATTTATTTCATTTTCTCTAGATAGTGACATTAATAATTTAATAAGCTATATTTATAAAATGTATTTCAACATAACAAGTTAATTGTTTTGGAAAAAATAATAAGAACACAAAAAGTTTGTGATTGGGATAGGGTATAACCAAGGCAATCACATGGCGTCCAATTATCTATTGTCTTGTGGAAAGCACAGCAATAATATCAATAGTGAACGCGTTAAAGTGCCATATGCATGCAAACACCAAATCTATATGGAAACCCACATAAGACACTAGGAGAAATATCGAATTATTTAACGAATAACGAGTTCATACAGATGAAATAGAGAAAGAAAACATATGAAAACCATGATAAGTATTTTAAGTCCGTAAATATTACCTTTTTCCATTTTTCAGCATTTCGAGTGAATAAGATTAGATGTGTAATATTACTAATGAAAATTAAATGTGCACAAAATATTATTCTCCACAAACTAGAGCACGTTTTTGATTTGCCACAGAGTTGTGAAAGTTGTTTGCTAAATATTGTAATTTTTCTTTTTACATTTTGATTTCTTACTAATTTATTTCGCTGGGTACACAGGGACGTAAATATTATTCGTGAAATTTAGTAAACTACAGCAGTCAAATCACAAGTAGTAAAAACAATATGGAATAAAATGCCATGAAGCTGTTCAACAGAATAAATAATATTATGTTTGAACAATATGATATACAATAAAACAGGTTCTGTCTTTTTTCTACATCATCCTGAATATATAAAGGAGGGTTACAATAGTTAAATTTAATAATAAACGGAAATAAAACCATGATAATAATTTTTCAGTTGGATATGAAAAAAGTGCTTATGATTTGGAGTGTATTTAGGTATTTATCGTTATAATATCAAGTAGTGGGTGGTTCGTTGAATGGAACGTATTCAATTTGGGCACCAGTTGTATTACCTTACCAGCTACAAATAAGGGTTTCTTTATCAATAATTTTTAACTTTACTGTTACACAGTATTAATACTAAATTTCAAATTATTTGTATTTTTTAAATACGTATTTCGACTACAAAGCAGCCATCATCAATATGAATTAGTTAATCGTAACTATCTCCGGGATATGGAGTTATAGATATGTTAGATCGATAGATAGATACATCTTGGGGTCTAAAAACTATAGCACTTCAACATTATGGTCATTTTGCTCCCTCTTCTACTTCAGTCCGACGAAATTCGCTTGTCACATATGTTGGCAATAACGAGGAGCTTGCTTATCAGTTCTTCCTGAAGGTTCAAATATTCTGTATCTGCTGTAACCAAGAGGTTCGCAGCCAAAGATAATGTGACTGGATGTATCTTCCTCCTGGCCACACAATCTAAACATAATGAACCCGTTGAAAGATATGCTACTCGGTGCTAATTCGGTGCGTGTCTCACAATGATTTGAAAAAAGTTTTGTGTTTTATATAAACGGACTGAGGTATTAACTAAGAGATTACTTGAGTTAACTGACCTATTAAAAGATTAAGTGTGTTATGAACCCTACCCAATGCGTCGCTTGGCGGTAATCCTTTTCTAAACATATGGTCTTGTTATTGTCAATAGCTATAGTTTTAACATTAATATCTATTAAAAGGATAGCCATTGTTTGATTATTAATTGCCCATAGACAAAATGTTAAATTTTAAATTGGTACAACATTTTAATGCAAGGTCAAATAAAAATTTAATTTTGTAACTTTAATATGAGAAATATTTAATATTTTTATATTCTTATACTTACAATAATGAATATTACAACTATATCACCATGGTAACTTGAATTGATATTCATTGTGATATTTTCCTCTAAGAAAACTCGTTTAGTCTACATGGCTCCTACGTCACGGTTTTATTGTAAAATATTTTTGATAATTGACATCATAAATTTATTATATGAACATCTGGTGCCCAATTTATATGTATCCGTTACTGTTAGATGATTGAATGGCATGATATTTTATGTAGTTTTTTTTTTGTATAGTGAAATTCAATTAAGTTGTTTTCAAATCATAAAAATAATAATAATAACTTATGGCTCTGTTATATAGAAAACAATTCCTCTAATTTTTTATATGATTAATTGAATTCCTGATTATTTCATTATTATTATAATAGAAATGTAAGTACGTATTATAAACACAATAGTGCACCATACTTCTAAGAATATCGAAAATACTATGAATTTATTTTGAGTAATCGAATATGTTTTACCTACTCGTCTAGCATGTATGTAAGTACTCACGAAAATATTAATTATAAAATGTTTATTTTGATACTACTTCTAAAAAATATTGTTTTTCATATATAATTGATCACAATATATAATTGGTATAGGCTCATAACCTTTATAATAGTGTTGGACTGAGTAACATTGATTCAGTGGTTAATAACTCGGATTGCAGACATCAACATCAGCCACTGAACTTGGTCACAAAAGTTGATGTTACTTTTTTAAATTTTATACTTGAATTGCGCCTTAATTATTTGGTTCTTGACCATTTTTGCCACTAGCAAATGAAATTTCAGTCTAATTGATTGCCAGATTTGTAATTTGTATAATTATGCATGTACAAGCCCTTCTGGAATCGAAACTTTGGATTCCGACACACAAATAGGTCTCTACTTCAAACATCGTAACTCGAATCAAATTTTCGAATAAATTTTCATAATTTATGAATGAAAATGGTCTGAAAATACGATTTTCAACTAAATCGGATACAAACAAAAATATTTTTCGCTTTTTTCGATTTTGTTTAAGAGATTTATACCTTAGAAATATCTCAAAATTTAAAGAAGAAAAATTTTCTTAACCATTTTCGACCCAAGAAAACGAAATTTTGTATGTATAAGCCCTTCTGAAATCGAAATTTTGGATTCCAAAGCACATGTACGCAGTTACTTCAAAAATCATGATTAAAATTAAATTTTCGAGTAGATTTTCAACATTTATGAATAAAAATGATCTGAATACTCCTCCTGACTATTTCCTCGTACGTCCTGTACATTATATACACACATACACACACAGTTACGTAATGTGGATACAAATTACAATAATTTATAAAATAATTTTATTATTTGACCTTTCTACAATTTAATTAAAAATTTTTTAAGCAAAAACCATGACAAAGGACTATCCTTTTAATAAACCACGTATATAGGGAAGAATGCCTACAATTTGTTCATATTTAACATTCGTAAATATGCGAATGTGAAATTACACCAGAAATTACATAAATGAATTGAATGGGGCACAGAAAGTCTTTAGTAGTGGCACGACCCTTAGAGTGCCTGTACACTACAAACATTTTTACCGACCGGATAGTTTAATCGGTTCATTAATACACATGTAATTATTATGAGAGTGCACAAACCTACCGATTAACAATTACTATAGACAATACATTATAGCCCGATACACACTATTGGGCCATAAAAAGTTTGTGTGCGGGCTCTTTTAGTAAGAGTCGTTTACAGAAAACGACTCTTACTAAGAAACTACTGTCATAAAATGTCATAAAAATATGACATCTTTCGTTTAAAGAACATACTTCATTACAAAGATGGCGTTATTCTAAAGATTTATCAAACAACCGTAGGTATAAAAGTAATGACAAAGTTGATAACTTGATGGGCCAAAACAAAACATTGATGAAAATCATAAAATAAAGACAGTTAAAATATTTTGGTCATGTTATGAGATAGAATCAATATTACAAGTATTTGCACACACTGGATATTAAAGGATAATTTAAATTCTATGAGAGGAAAAGAGGATGGAAACAGACAGTTTGGGTGGGTAACATCAAACAACGGATAATATTTAACTTCAAACAAGCAGTACAGAAAAATCTATCTGGTGGTCTACCTTGTAGTTTTAATTGTTTAAATAAATTACAGTCAAAACCGGCTATACCGACATCGGTTAACAACGGCGGATCGGTTATTACGACCAAAAATCCCTATGTTACCTATGTTAACATACCGCTTATAACAACATCGGATAAAGCGACATATTTTGAACCTTATTCTAATGAAATAAGGTATAATAAGGATTATTTTGTCTTATTATTAGCTATGCACGTTCTTCCACTCCACCCGAGTCTCTTGCGTGCTCTGTGCCATTTGATCTAGCACGTATTACGACTTATTAATTGCGAATAGCAACAGTCGACAGGTCATACGTATAGTTTTGATTGGATTTTGTTCGCGCGTTTTTCGAAAACCGAATAAATAAGACACAAATCAGTTATAAAGTTTGAAAATGATAGCTCGACTTTTCATATGTTTCGCTTATAACGACTATCGGATATAGCGTCCTTATAGTTATGTGGTCCCTTCAATGTCGTTATATCCGGCTTTGAATAAATCAAATGCCTGAAATAATTATTTAATAGAAAATTTCATAACAGCACAATAGATATTTTTATTATTTACGAGTATTATTAATACTACAGTGTAATATAAAAATAAACTAATAGTCGTTCAGCCTGTGATACTTTTCGAAGCACTCAGGATGAAGAAACCTTCGTACTTCGTGACGAAGCACGAATCATACTTTTCGAAGAACACGCAAGAACATGAAACGCAGCAAGACTTTACTTTGTTTAAGTTTTAATACTTCAATTTGTTTTAAGACTTTACTTTGTATCACAAAGTAAACTTAGGTTTACACGAGTCGGACTCATAATTGTTTCACAAAGTAAAAATAAGTTTACACGAGTCATACTCGTGATTAATGCACAAGGGGTTAACGAAGACATGCAAATGTCTGTAAGCCAATGTGTATTGATATCCAATGACTGAAAAAGTGTTTCGCCTTGGATTTTCAGTACGATAAGAAGTAATTTTTAAACAATTCAGATTCCTGATTTTTCAAATATATCGCTAAAGACCTACAAAAAATTACAATAAATGACGTCTATAAAGTTAGCACAGCCAAATGAGCACAATCGATTTTAATTAGCACAACGATTTAGTGCTCTTTTTGTGCTAATTAATTGCACAATTTTTAATTTTTGTGCTCTTACCATTTCGCTGAAATCGATGGCTGTGCCAGCTTCAAAAAAAGCTAGCACAGCCATATATGAAAAAATTTATTATTAAATTTTCACTGGCACAGCTATTTAGTGCTAATTATGTGCTTTCAGAATATATCATTGGAAAAAATTTCGGATCACTATTTGCCAAAAAAGCACCCCCACACTGACGAGTTGCAAGAGTAAAATACTCAAAATTATCAGAACAATCGAATTTGAATAGTCGATTTCGAATGCATTAATAATGGTCATTAAAATTACTTAAGTGGCGCTTTTATTGCTCAACCCTTCATGTCAAAAAACCACCCACAGCTTGATGACGTGCAAGAGCAAAGTGCTCGAAACTATCAGCACAATCGAACTAAAATAAGCGATTTCAAACGCATTAATAAAGTGTTACAAAATTATTTATGTGGCATTTTTATTGCTCAACCCGTCTTGTTAAAAAACAACCCCTAGCATAATGAGATGCTAGAGTAAAGTGCTCGAAATTATCAGCACAATCGATTTTGAATAGACAATTTCTAACTCATTATTAATCAGCTTTAAAATTATTAAGGTGGTGTTTTTAGTGCTCAACCCTTTATGTCAAAAAACCACCCCAACTCGACAACGAGCAAAAGTAAAGTACTCGAAATTATCAGCACAATCAAATTTTAATAGTCGATTTCAAATGCCTTAATTATGTGCTTCAAAGTTATTTATGTGTCGTTTTTATTGCTCAACCCTTTATGTAAAGAAACGACCCCTAGGTTGATGACGTGCAAGAGTAAAGTGCTCGAAATTAACAGCACAATCGATTTTGAATAGACAATTTCTAACGCATTATCAATAAGCTTTAAAATTATTAAGGTGGTGTTTTTAGTGCTCAACCCTTTATGTCAAAAAACTACCCCAACTCGACAACGAGCAGGAGTAAAGAACTCAAAATTATCAGCACAATCAAACTTTAATAGTCGGTTTCGAACGCAATAATTATGTATTTCAAAATTATTTATAAGTCGTTTTTATTGCTCAACCCTTTATTTAAAGAAACGACCCCTAGGTTGATGACGTGCAAGAGTAAAGTGCTCGAAATTATCAGCACAATCGATTTTGAATAGACAATTTCTAACGCATTATCAATAAGCTTTAAAATTATTAAGGTGGTGTTTTTAGTGCTCAACCCTTTATGTCAAAAAACCACCCCAACTCGACAACGAGCAAGAGTAAAGTACTCGAAATTATCAGCACAGTCAAACTCAAATAGTCGATTTTGAACGCATTAATTATGTGCTTCAAAATTATTTATTTGGCAGTTTTATTGCTCAACCCTTTATGCAACGAAACTACCCCTAGCTTGATGACGTGCAAGAGTAAAGTGCCCAAAATTATCAGCACAATCGATTTTGAATAGACAATTTCTAACACCCTAAAAATAAGCTTTAAAATTAATTAGGTGGCGTTCTAAGTGCTCAACCCTTTATGTCAAAAAACCACCCCAACTCGACAACGAGCAAAAGTAAAGTACTCGAAATTATCAGCACAATCAAACTTAAATAGTCGATTTCGAACGCATTAATTATGTGCTTCAAAGTTATTTATGTGTCGTTTTAATTGCTCAACCCTTTATGTTAAGAAACGACCCCTAGGTTGATGACGTGCAAGAGTAAAGTGCTCGAAATTAACAGCACAATCGATTTTGAATAGACAATTTCTAACGCATTATCAATAAGCTTTAAAATTATTAAGGTGGTGTTTTTAGTGCTCAACCCTTTATGTCAAAAAACCACCCCAACTCGACAACGAGCAAGAGTAAAGTACTCGAAATTATCAGCACAATCAAACTCAAATAGTCGATTTTGAACGCATTAATTATGTGCTTCAAAATTATTTATTTGGCGGTTTTATTGCTCAACCCTTTATGCAAAGAAACTACCCCTAGCTTGATGACGTGCAAGAGTAAAGTGCCCAAAATTATCAGCACAATCGATTTGGAATAGACAATTTCTAACACCCCAAAAATAAGCTTTAAAATTATTTAGGTGGCGTTCTAAGTGCTCAACCCTTTATGTCAAAAAACCACCCCAACTCGACAACGAGCAATTGTAAAGCAGTTGAAATTATCAGCACAATCGAACTTTAATAGTCGATTTCGAACGCATTAATTATGTGCTTCAAAATTACTTATGTGGCGTTTTTATTGCTCAACCCTTTATGTAAAGAAACGACCCCTAGGTTGTTGACGTGCAAGAGTAAAGTGCTCGAAATTATCAGCACAATCGATTTTGAATAGACAATTTCTAACGCATTATTAATAAGCTTTAAAATTATATAGGTGGTGTTTTTAGTGCTCAACCCTTTATGTCAAAAAACCACCCCAGCTCGACAACGAGCAAGAGTAAAGTACTTGAAATTATCAGCACACTCAAACTTTAATAGTCGGTTTCGAACGCAATAATTATGTATTTCAAAATTATTTATAAGTCGTTTTTATTGCTCAACCCTTTATTTAAAGAAACGACCCCTAGGTTGATGACGTGCAAGAGTAAAGTGCTCGAAATTATCAGCACATTCGATTTTGAATAGACAATTTCTAACGCATTATCAATAAGCTTTAAAATTATTAAGGTGGTGTTTTTAGTGCTCAACCCTTTATGTCAAAAAACCACCCCAACTCGACAACGAGCAAGAGTAAAGTACTCGAAATTATCAGCACAATCAAACTCAAATAGTCGATTTTGAACGCATTAATTATGTGCTTCAAAATTATTTATTTGGCGGTTTTATTGCTCAACCCTTTATGCAAAGAAACTACCCCTAGCTTGATGACGTGCAAGAGTAAAGTGCCCAAAATTATCAGCACAATCGATTTTGAATAGACAATTTCTAACACCCTAAAAATAAGCTTTAAAATTAATTAGGTGGCGTTCTAAGTGCTCAACCCTTTATGTCAAAAAACCACCCCAACTCGACAACGAGCAAAAGTAAAGTACTCGAAATTATCAGCACAATCAAACTTAAATAGTCGATTTCGAACGCATTAATTATGTGCTTCAAAGTTATTTATGTGTCGTTTTAATTGCTCAACCCTTTATGTTAAGAAACGACCCCTAGGTTGATGACGTGCAAGAGTAAAGTGCTCGAAATTAACAGCACAATCGATTTTGAATAGACAATTTCTAACGCATTATTAATAAGCTTTGAAATTATTAAGGTGGTGTTTTTAGTGCTCAACCCTTTATGTCAAAAAACCTCCCCAACTCGACAACGAGCAAGAGTAAAGTACTCGAAATTATCAGCACAATCAAACTTTAATAGTCGATTTCAAATGCCTTAATTATGTGCTTCAAAGTTATTTATGTGTCGTTTTTATTGCTCAACCCTTTATGTTAAGAAACGACCCCTAGCTTGATGACGTGCAAGAGTAAAGTGCTCGAAATTAACAGCACAATCGATTTTGAATAAACAATTTCTAACGCATTATCAATAAGCTTTAAAATTATTAAGGTGGTGTTTTTAGTGCTCAACCTGTGTATTTAAAAAAAAAATAAGGTGTTTAGTTTTAAAAAAAAAACTAAACACTTTATAGAAAATAATGAGTGTGTGTGTATGTAAAAATATACCACACTTTATAGAAAATAATTGAATTAACAATTATTTTCATAAATATTGGAATTTTGTTAATTTAGTAATTTTAATTAAAAGAGGTATTATGATGTATTTTTAAAAAAAAAATAATGAAAACTAAATATACGGTACTTTAGAAAAAAAAATCCAAAGCAGAGTATTGTATGTGGAATTATGAAAATTGGAAAACGATCGGTGCTAACGCGATACACGTAAATATAAAAAAAATAACACGTTGAACCGAAAGTCTTTCAATAAAAGCTGGGCCCATTAAAAAAGATAATATTGAGGTAGTAAGATCTTTACTATCCAGTAAGTGTCTAAGTTATCGACTAGTGATTCGAATCAGAAATACTGAAAATAAAAAAAAGTACAAAAAAAAGAACAAAACAAAATATATGTAAAAATAAAATATATTTGAAATAAATAATTTTTCATTTAATATGTTGATAGTATAACTATCCTTAAAATACTAAGTTTGGTTGTACAAGTTATAAAAAAAATTACATGAATATGTACTAGATTGAACTGTAGTAAAAAGAAATATCGTATAAAAAAAAAACGACACTACAGTAAAAAAAAAATGTTCAAATATGTCTGATTTGCAAAAATATAAATATACACTACAAATTTAATTCAGATACATAGTTGTATATAAAGGGGACTTTACGCTTCTGTAAAGAAAAACTACAAGGCCAAAAATACCAAGCGTATACAAAACAATATAGTTATAAATTGAAAAGTCATTGCATATTCACATAAAATACATAAATTGTACAGCCAAAATGTGTATAGAATGTGTATTGAAATGTGACAAGTTTAAAAAACCACAAGTTTCGGATGGTGAATTAAATAAATTATACAAAAAAAATATACTTAGATACAATCAGATAGAAACCATTAATTCGCCTATTCGATACTTCAGCACAATCCATAATAAATATTCAATTTGTAAATTGAAGAAATAAAAATTCAAAATACCATCTGATTAATTCATGTGAGACAACTACTTTTAGTAACTGTACTGAGCCAACTAATTTTAGTAACTGTCTTGAGACAAGTACTTTTTGTAACTGATTTGAAATATGTGCGGAAATATCGAAGTAAGCTTGGATATACGCAAGTCATATCCGATCTAAGTAAATGTTTGTTGAAATTATGTAAATTCTCAACTCGCATAAACCAATAATTATATAAATTATTATTTTTTGAATAATAAAAATATGAAAACAAAATAATAATAAATTTTAAACAGTGGAGTACTAAAAAAAATTATTCTCCACTCCAGGGGGCCAAAAAAATTAGCGACATGCTAATTGAAAAATATTAAAGCAAGAATGACACGAATAGATGAATGAAAAATCTTACAAATGTGGATTAGACGTGAAGATTTAAATACATTTAGATGTTTAATTAGGATGCAGTAACGTTACCATTCCCTTGATATCCTCTGAGATAGTATGGCCGAATGTTGTATATCGACATGCCGAAGGTTTTCTTATTAGATTTTGGAGCTTTTAGCCTAACTGAAGTTGGTGTAGTGAACTTTATTATCTTGTACGGTCCATTGAATTTTGAAGCGAATTTAGGTGCGATATTCTTGTTCATATTCGGGGCCAAGTTTTTTACCATGACCAATTGACCCACTTTATATTTAGACAGCGTTGGTTTATTTAAAGTTTGGTTGACTCGTTGTTGGTGAGCAATCTTTAACGCATCTTGTATATGTGCTTGTGATGGTTTAGCAGAACTCGTGATTAACTCAGTTAATTCGTTTATAATCACAAACGGCGTCATTAACTTTCTACCAAAATAAACTTCAGCTGGTGTTGAGTCGATTGTACTTTTGTAGGAGTTGTTGTAATTGAAAATTACAAAACTCAAAAATTTTGACCAATTTTTATGTTGTACAGAATATTCTTTGAGAATGCATCCTAAATTATATTTTATCTGTCGATTGAGGCACTCGCTCTTGTTCGAAGATGGTGTATAGCTCGAACAGTAGGCAGCTCTAATACCATTATTAAAGAAGAAGGTTTTCCACTTGATCGACGCAAAGGCTGGTCCGTTGTCGGCTACAACAACCGTCGGATATCCGTTTTGCAGGAAAATCTTCTGTATCAGTGAAATGGCAACGTCACTGGTCTGCCTTTTACATGGAAAGGCGAAAGCAAATTTTGAAAATCCATCTACAATAGAAAAAATATATTTAAAACCTTCACTTGATCTAATAATAGGACCGATAAAGTCGACGTACAAAGTATGTAGGGTATACTCCGGCACGGAACTACTCAACTGAACCTTATCGTTACGTGTATATGGCCTTATAGCCTGGCACACTTTACAGGTTCTGACATAGTCCCTTACTTTTGCATAGAGGTTTTTGTAGTAAAATATTTTACTAATTTCACGGAATGTTTTAATTACTGAATTATGCGCAGCATACTTGGAATCATGATAATATCGAAGAACGTAATCGAGTAAATTATCTGGTAAAAATATACGTTTTAGTCGATTCCTTCCGACGAACTTATAAATTAACCCATCCTTTATGCAAAAATTAGGGACATTCATCTGAGCCTTAAGGTTTTGATAAATGATTTTACATTCGGGAGAGTTACGTTGCTCGCTTTTAATAGAAAGGTAATCAAAATTTGTATTAGCTAAAACGTTAATAAAGTTCAGTTGCGCATTGTTCCTGATTTCTTCATTCACCGATTCTAAGTCAGTTTGATCCAAAGTATTGGTTATCTTTTTTAAAAGGTTTGCATAACCTGGATCATTGCTATGCAACTCTTTAATTTTAATGAAATTTTTGCCTGAATCTTGATTTGAATCAGAAAATTTGTTCACTAACATATGGTCAGTTTCGTATAACCTAGATAGAAAATCGGCCATATTGTTCAATTTGCCCTTAATATGTTCCGGGGTAAAGTCATATCTCGAAATTTTAAGGATCCACCTAGATAATTTATTAAATTTATTGGGGGTATTAAAAATCCACAATAACGACCTGCAGTCAGTCTGTAGAGTAAACTTGCGGTCGGTTAAAAAATCTTTAAATTTATCTAGGGCCGTTACTACTGCGAGAAGTTCTAATTCATGACTGTTATATTTTAATTCGGCTGGATTCAATTTTCGAGAACAGTACATAATGGGGTGCAAACCGTCATCATACTTTTGAAGTAATACCGCGCCCAGACCAGTAGCTGATCCGGTAGTTTGTAGCACAAAAGGTTTGTCAAAATTAGGATGTTTTAAGACAGGCGCACTTACTAAAGATTTTTTTAAAGTAGAGATTGCATCAAGATGAACCTTAGTAATTTTGAACCTAACACCTTTCTTTTTTAAATCGTTTAACGGAGCTACAATCTGACTGAACATGGGAATATAGCGGGAGTAAAAAGCCGCAGCCCCAACTAGACGCATAACTTCTTTGACGTTTTTTGGAGTTGGCATGTCATTGATTGCTTGCACCTTAATAGGGTCTATAAAGCGTCCCTCAGCGGATATTACGCTACCCAACAAACGTACCCTCGACATACAAAATCGAGCCTTAGAAGGATTAATAGTGATACCGATAGACTTTATTTTAGTGAACAAGAGATTCAGGTGATTTAAATGTGATTCAATGTCGGGCGAATGTACAATTAAATCGTCATAATAAATAAGAAGAAATTTATGACGAAATTCTGCGAGACTGGAATTTAAAAAACGAGCTAATGATTGACTAGCCACCTTTAGCCCGAAAGGCATGGTATTGTACTCAAACAGACCATATTGTGTGACGATCGCGGTGACATGTTTCGAGTCATCTGATAATTTTATCTGATGAAAACTGGATTTCATGTCGAGGAGTGTAAACACTTTCGAATTACCTAAGCTAGCGAAAATATGAGCCATACTGGCTGAACTCATCGGATCAAACTCTATATGTTTGTTAACAAACCTATAGTCAGCGACTAACCGATAAGAGTCGTCTTTCTTTTTAACAAAGAAGACGGGTGAGCTATAATTAGAGTTCGAAAGAGAAAGTACCCCTTGTGTAACAAGCTCTTGAACATGCTCGTCCAAAAGATTGGCTTTATCGGGTGCCAGATAGTAAGGAGCTTTACAAACCGGAATGTTATCGATTAACTTAATTTTATATTCAAAACCCTTGGCAAGACCAGGAATGTCAGAAAAAATCGATTTAAATTTTTGAAGAAGTGTTTGCAACACTTTGGTTTGTTTGCTATTAAGATTTACTTTCGCTTCGACAATGGTATTAATAATTCGATTATTGTTACAAAAACCCGAAAACGGTATTTCAACATTAGGATGAAAATAAAATTTGATCGTCGACTTAAAGAAGTCCAAAATGATGTTGCAATCTTTAAGTGTGGCAACACCTAAAATTACCTCAAACGGTAATGAATCTACTATAAAAAAAGTTTGAGTCCATGAAAAATTAGCCAATTTAAAATGAAGTTTCGCAGTTAAATTACATTTTAAAAAATTATTTCCCGGCAAAGAAATAGTTTTATCAATTGATTCGGTGACGATGTTTCTATTGTTAGATTTTAACTTATTAAAAGTCGCAGTTTTAATAGCATTAACAGTAGCACCGGAATCAAAAAATGTTAATAGAGGATAACCTTGAATGAAAATGGTTTGTAGAGGTAAAATAGTATAATTTAAAATAACATCATTAATAAGAAACTTGGGGTCTATTGCGAGTTTTTTGGAACCGTAGTACTAACATTTATATTATGCTTCTTTCTTTTAAAACAAAATTTAAAATTGTGATTAGTACCTTTACAGAAAGTACAAAAAAGTTTAGTGTCATTATGCGTATTTTGAATTGAAGTAACGTTTACACTGACGGGTGTTGTAGTTATTCGCGCTTGAATTTCCTCAATTTTAGTGATTAGTTGATACAAATCTTTATAAGTATCGGGAATTTGATATAAACCAAGAATAGTTAGGACAGAATTATTGGCATGAGCAAAAATAATTTGTATGATTTCGGATTCAGATGAATCATTAAGTAGGATGTTCGCGAATTTTATTATTGAAGGAACAAATGTCGAAAATTTTTCAGTGTCAAGTTGATTTCGCCGGACCAATCTATCAATTAATATCTGTTTAGTCAAAGGTGGAATATAAACTTGTAATAAATTATGTTTAATATTTTGCCAAGACAAAGAGTCAGCCAAACAAGTAGACCAAAATGTTTGTGCGTTTGAAGCACACCTATTGATTAAAGATTTCAAAACAACGTCTATAGGTAAAAAATTAATATCAACTAAATGTTGAGTATCGACAATAAACTGTATAATATTTTCTGGAACCGAAATGTCCAGAATAGTGATTTTATTTATAAAGGAATCTATACTCGGTTTTGCAAAAAAACTAAAATTTAAAGTTAATTGATTTGAACTAGTGTTATTATTTGATAGAGTAGTTGTTATTGTTGCCAAGACATCGGTAATGCTACTAATCTGCTTGCTTTGCTGTTGTATTTGTTGCTGTACATCCGAAACGTGCAGCACTGACGCATGGAACTGTTGAGCTGTAGTCTGCATCTGCGTAGTTATAGCCGCTAAGTTAACCGCTGATACTTGATGAGGCGTGATGAATAAGTCATCTGGTGAAGCTGGAGGATCGTCATCTCCTGGGGTACCTGGTGTATTACGAGTTGTTCTCGGCATAATGAAAATTTAAACCACAAACAAAATAGAAGAAAGAGAAAAAAAATTAGCACTAAGTCAAATATAAATATAGAATTAAAGAGAATGTAAAAGATATAAATGTATAAATATAAAGAAAAAATTATAATCATTTCAACTTTCAAAATGAATTTCAGAATCACAAGTCGAGCTTTGTGAAAACTATCGAAAACAAAAGACACATATGGATATTTGCTCTGCTTCCATATGTGTATTTAAAAAAAATTAGTGTTTAATTTTAAAAAAAAACTAAACACTTTATAGAAAATAATAGAATTATCAATTATTTTCATAAATATTGGAATTTTGTTAATTTAGTAATTTTAATTAAAAGAGGTATTATGATGTATTTTTAAAAAAAAAATAATGAAAACTAATTATACGGTACTTTAGAAAAAAAAATCCAAAGCAGAGTATTGTATGTGGAATTATGAAAATTGGAAAACGATCGGTGCTAACGCGATACACGTAAATATAAAAAAAATAACACGTTGAACCGAAAGTCTTTCAATAAAAGCTGGGCCCATTAAAAAAGATAATATTGAGGTAGTAAGATCTTTACTATCCAGTAAGTGTCTAAGTTATCGACTAGTGATTCGAATCAGAAATACTGAAAATAAAAAAAAGTACAAAAAAAAGAACAAAACAAAATATATGTAAAAATAAAATATATTTGAAATAAATAATTTTTCATTTAATATGTTGATAGTATAACTATCCTTAAAATACTAAGTTTGGTTGTACAAGTTATAAAAAAAATTACATGAATATGTACTAGATTGAACTGTAGTAAAAAGAAATATCGTATAAAAAAAAAAACGACACTACAGTAAAAAAAAAATGTTCAAATATGTCTGATTTGCAAAAATATAAATATACACTACAAATTTAATTCAGATACATAGTTGTATATAAAGGGGACTTTACGCTTCTGTAAAGAAAAACTACAAGGCCAAAAATACCAAGCGTATACAAAACAATATAGTTATAAATTGAAAAGTCATTGCATATTCACATAAAATACATAAATTGTACAGCCAAAATGTGTATAGAATGTGTATTGAAATGTGACAAGTTTAAAAAACCACAAGTTTCGGAATGGTGAATTAAATAAATTATACAAAAAAAATATACTTAGATACAATCAGATAGAAACCATTAATTCGCCTATTCGATACTTCAGCACAATCCATAATAAATATTCAATTTGTAAATTGAAGAAATAAAAATTCAAAATACCATCTGATTAATTCATGTGAGACAACTACTTTTAGTAACTGTACTGAGCCAACTAATTTTAGTAACTGTCTTGAGACAAGTACTTTTTGTAACTGATTTGAAATATGTGCGGAAATATCGAAGTAAGCTTCGATATACGCAAGTCATATCCGATCTAAGTAAATGTTTGTTGAAATTATGTAAATTCTCAACTCGCATAAACCAATAATTATATAAATTATTATTTTTTGAATAATAAAAATATGAAAACAAAATAATAATAAATTTTAAACAGTGGAGTACTAAAAAAAATTATTCTCCAAACCCTTTATGTCAATAAAACCACCCCAACTCGACAACGAGCAAGAGTAAAGTTCTCGAAATTATCAGCACAATCGAACTTTTATAGTCGATTTCGAACGCATTAATAATGTGCTTCAAAATTATTTTTATGGCGTTTTTATTGCTCAACCCTTTATGTTAAGAAACGACCCCTAGCTTGATGATGTGCAAGAGTAAAGTGCTCGAAAAAAATTGGAAAACAAAAATTTAATTATATATAAATATATATATATATATATATATATATATATATATATATATATATATATATATATATATATATATATATATAAATAAATAAATACAGATGGTGATTTTGGACATCTACTAGGTAGGATCGATTGACATTTGAAGAAATTTTCGCGTAATTTTGACTTCGGTACGGGATCAATAGCTCAATTTCCTTTCAGGAAATTCGCTAAAAAATAATCAGTATATATATATGCTTTGATAGACAGTATTATTTAAATTACATCTGTATATTAACAGTTTTTTAAGAAGGAATCCACGCCCACTCTAAATTACAAAAGAGCGTGAAAATTTAAAATTTTCAATTACTATCACTGATAAGATTGGCATGAAATATGATAATTTACTATAAATTAAATTAATTAAATATTCTAATTAACAGCGAGTAATTTATTAGGAAATAGAGATTTATTGTCAAACTAAGTAAGTGTTTAACTAATTTTTAAATTTGGCCCGCAAGCTAATAGAAATTTAATTTACGTCCTTCACGTTGTCGATAGTTGAGACAAAATTTTACAATGTAGCGCGGTCGCGCTACATTTGATCGGACAACGCACAAGTTGGTATGGTCGAACGTTTTGCGTTTCAAAAAAATATATTCCGAGAATATCATAGTCTTGGATATTCTCGGAATATATTTTTTTGAAACGCAAAACGTTCGACCATACTGTGATAGACTTCCATGCGGTTGATTGATGCCCCAGTTAGTATTGTGACTTTGTATGAGATTTAGCTCAGCAAATCTGATTATTTACAAGATTAAAATAACGCTATTGATTTCTTTATTCAAAAATGGTACCGAAACGCGGCCGCCCGGCACGTGTTGATCCCGAAAAAATTAAAAAAGTTATTAACACACAGGCAATGCATACTTCGTGAGAAAGGAAAAATTGTTTCCAAATTGGATGCCGTTTGGCAACAAATTGCGGACGAATTGTCAAATGAAATTTCACCGCTATCACTGTATACTTTTGTAACGTGTAATCGCAATGAAGTGCGTGATTTATTGACAGCGGGATTATTGTTCGACGACAGTGAAATTTCCGTCTCATCAAATAATATTACAAGTGAATTTGAAATCAGCCGTAATGACAACGAGGACTCAATTGAAGAAAACTCGATTCTCGAATTCACATTTTCTGTGCCAAACGAGGAGTTCAAGGCTCTAATTACAGAAAAACTGTATAAAAGAAAGGTACGAAATCGCTTGACATGTCGACGTTGGAAAGTTTTGCGACCTGGGATATGGGAAGCTTTAGTGACCGACAAAATATGGCATGCCACCCGCCGAAAATGTGGGTTCAATTTTCGAAATCATTATATCGCGCTTGACGAAAAATCTGGCATTATAAACGGTATGTATCCATTATTTTTCTCAAGCTCGTATATATTTTTTGGAACGAAGTTCTTTTACGGGGCTTACAGAGTGAATTGGCAGCAAAAATTGTAGCGAAACGAAAAAACGTTATGCCCTTACCAGGCGACACACTAAATGTATACGTATATTGTATATTGTTTCATCAAAAAAGACAGCATGATAGTTTAACCATCGTATATATATATATATTTATTTCAAATGGCCAGAAAATGGAAAATTTTCTGAATGAATGTACAGCATTAACAAATATCTGTATGCATATAATAGTAAAGGCAGACGTAAATTAAATTTCTATTAGCTTGCGCGCCAAATTTAAAAATTAGTTTAAAACTTACTTAGTTTGACAATAAATCTCTATTTCCTAATAAATTACTCGCTGTTAATTAGAATATTTAATTAATTTAATTTATAGTAAATTATCATATTTCATGCCAATCTTATCAGTGATAGTAATTGAAAATTTTAAATTTTCACGCTCTTTTGTAATTTAGAGTGGGCGTGGATTCCTTCATAAAAAACTGTTAATATATAGATGTAATTTAAATAATACTGTCTATCAAAGCATATATATATACTGATTATTTTTTAGCGAATTTCCTGAAAGGAAATTGAGCTATTGATCCCGTACCGAAGTCAAAATTTCGCGAAAATTTCTTCAAATATCAATCGATCCTACCTAGTAGATGTCAAAAATCACCATCTGTATTTATTTATATATATATATATATATATAAAGATTATGTTTTATTTTCATTTCTCAATAGTTGTTTACTTTTTGTACTTGATCCATTGTTCGGAATTTTTATTTAGGAGTCTGTAGATGCGGCAACGTATTACGAATCGAAATAAAAGATTGTGACGACACTGATATAGCATTTCTGTGCAAGATCACTCCGGGCTCATCAGGATCTAAACAGTCCCGTTGTGCGAAGGTCTATCTAAGACAACCGAATCGTAAAGACGTTGCGATTCAGTTAACTTCAAAACCCGTCGAGATTTATCGGGCTGAAAAAGCTAATGAACTAATGAACCTTGGAGATCCCGAACCTCCGCATTTGCCGAAATCATCGGTCTCACACACGGCAAGACATGAATACACATCCAGGCAGCTTTTAGATAGCGATCCAATAAAAGCTATTCTAAAAATGAAAGCTACGACACTAAATGAAATTATCCACAACGTTGGTGCCGACCCATTCTACGTCCATTATTGGACGAATCATCAAAACCACGTGTATAAAAATTATATGTCGTCGAAAATGGGTTGCGTATGCATTGACGCTACCGCCGGAGTTTGTAAACGCATTTTAAAAACAAATGGAAAGAAGTCCTCGCATATTTTTCTATACATATGTGTGGTTAATTCGGAAGCTGGACAGTTCCCTGTCAGTCAGATGCTCTCCGAAACGCATAATACGAATGCGATTCTGTATTGGCTAATGGAGTGGGTCCGTTCTGGATGTCCACCTCCAAAAGAAGTTGTGACAGATTCGTCTCGAGCTCTTCTCACGGCAGTCGTAAGGTGCTTCACGCATTATAAAACCATCGAAGAGTATGCAGATGCATGCAAAACCTCGACTGTTCCAAATTGCTACGTGCGAATAGATGTAGCACACTTCATGAAGAAATGTTCCACATATTTAAAAGATCTTCGCCGCAGCATCAGAATATTTTATCTAGCGTCCATCGGGGCCTTAGTGCGAAGCACGAAATTAGAAGAAAGTCGAGATATTTTGCATGATATCCTAACAGTGGCTCTGAACGATAAAGATGGCCAGCAAGTCAATAGGGATCTATGTCCGTGTGAAGTAGCTCGAAACAGACTGACAAATCTAATAACAGGTAGGTTTTTTTATTTAAATTTTTCACAACAATTTTTAAATTTCAAAAATATTAACAAATAGTCAACCTGATTATCGAAAAGTATTCTGAAGAACTGATCGACTGAACTGAAAAAAGACTACTATATTTTGAGATGGACAAAGAAATTGAACAATAGTAAACATGAACCCTGAAATAATTTTTGATCAAAATCAAAGAATGCTTTGATTTTTCGCGCTCCAGGGGCGTCTACCCCTTAATCGAATGATTCTTTTTGGTAATGTAACGTATAAAATAACTGTGATGAATTGTTTTTCTGTAGGTTCAGTCGCAGAAGTCGAAGCCGAAAAAATTATCAACGAAGTTGACGAGATTGATGATCAAGATGTTGATAATTCGGCTGTTGAAAAAAAAAATGGCTGGTTAGAATGGGCTGAGGCTATTAGAACTGAGGTCGAAAGCGCTCGGAACTGCGTAGGTAATCGTGAAAATGCTCATTTCCTCCCCTGTTTTGCTGACCGCCTAATGCAAAACATGAGGTTATTTCCGATGTGGCCCTGTGTTTGTCGTGACCAATTCAAGTATGGTCGCATTCCTGCGTCCAGTGCTCCTGTCGAGGGGGAGTTCAACAAAATTAAAAATATAGTTTTGAAAGGTGTCTCCAGTGCCTTGAGGCCTGATTGTTTTATTGAAAAACATATAAATTATGTAAGCGGAAAGGTAAAAACTGTTAATGCTGCATCCATGGTGTGTGATGAACCGATCCCAGACGAAAATCATTCACCTGATAGAGAATTTAATAATAACACAAATAATCAAGTAGCACGTTTCGTGGCCACGGTACAAGGAGTGTGTCCAGCATGTGCAAATGGCGACGAACCTAACGGCGCTCATGCCTGTATATCGTGTAATCGGTTCGTTCACGCTTTACTCGAATGCTCTATCCCGGTTGATTCGACAGACGAAGGATATGGACAAGGGCGTATCTGTGGAATATGCTACGTCCAAAATCCACCAGTTGTACCGGAAGTAGCAGGGGCGCAAGAAGTCGAAAACTGGAGAGGTCTTGCATGAAAACCAAATAAAAAAAGTCGGGCTAAATACTTGGGAGCTTGCTGGTGCTTCGGATTATTCAGATGTACGAAAATTGGTTAGTGATACATCGATTTTTTCATTATTACAATATTATCATAATCGTTTAGCATGAATAATAAAAAATGACAATAATCGTGTTTTTAACTTGATCGTATTATACGTAGTTAAAATACTTGTTCACCATATACCTTTTTAATTTAACTGGAATTGTTGTGAGCCTTCGGTGACAATTTGAAAACAACAAAATATTTTACTGCATTTCTCATCGATAAAGAAAAATAAGTTCATGCCAAACGCTTCTCTAACTCTGACGGTCTATACAATGTTAAGAACCTTTTGACTGTTGCTCTGTCATTATAATAATATACATTCATTTTAGGTGCAAAAATCGGTCGAGAAAAACAAACTGTACGCTCTGGTTGATAGAGTATTGGTCAATGGTTTGGGGTCGCAGTCGTATCGAAAACGGACAAAAATATTGGTAGAAATTTTCTCACGGGTATCGGATACGAGGACCAGTGTCCAAAAAGTCAAAGAGAAGGGTGATATTGCCGTAATCGACTGCAATACCAATATTGGCAATATGGCAATAGAAATTTTTCAGCACACACCGTGTTTCTCTGAAACCACCCAGTGTGAGAAAAAGTGCCCAAAAAACACGTATTCTTTTCCAGTTGGCAGTATATCAGATGAACATCTAATGTCCAAAAATCTGACCGAAAGCATAAGAGACAGCATTTTTCTGGTTGGACCTCGCCAATGCCAAACCCAAGGATGCGATGGGATTGCTCGATACGAAGAAGGAATGATCGGTAACTAACAATTGATTATATTGTTGAATTTCAGAACACGTGACAAACAAAAAATTAAGGAGGTTGGTGAACGTCAATACATAGAATTTAATTAAATTTGGTGAATATATTCTATAGTATTATATATGAAAATACAATTTTTTCAGATTTTTCTTCTAACCTGTTCTCAAGTAATTGAACATTGAGTTCACGTGTATAAGCATAGCGTTTTTATAGATATAAGTATATATTCCGGGCATAAGAATTCTACTTTAATGCTTAATTACTTGATAACTAGACAGAAGAAAAATTTGAAAAAATTTGTGTTCACATATTTGATACTAAAGAATATTATCACCAAACTTTATCAAATTCTTATCATTATGATTTGAGTCACCAACCTCCTTAAGGCAAGAAAACAAGAAATTCATATTCAAGATTCTGCAATATACGAAGTAATTGATTGTATTATTTTAGGAGATGTTCTACTTCTAGATGTCTATTCGACAAAAGTAACTAGTATTTCGGTAAATCTTAACGATTTACCGAAAACGATCGAAGATCCGTCGTCATCACCAAAAGGCAAATTTACCCTGATAGGTGCAGTCCTGTATCATGGCCCGCCTGTCCGCAGGAGAATAAGCAACGATGAACAGGCGGGGCACTACACTGCCGCATGCTTAAGGCAAGGGAAAGAGTGGGTACAGTACGATGACTTGCTGGAAAAGGCCAAAAATGTACCGAAAAAGGCTGTATTTAGCACAAGTTTCATTGTATATGCACGTGTTTGACTTTTCACGAGCAATCGAAAGGGTTTCATTGGCACCACCTTGTCATTGTCATGTATGATATTCCATTGTAATATATTATCCGATCAAAAACATAAATGCAAAAAAGGGCCGAGTTTTCGGGGAGATACTTCCTATAATAGTTGCTCCTTAAAAAGTGAAGAAATCCCAATAAAGAGCCGAGGAGCTATTTACAAAGTAAAAAGCTCGGTAAACTATTTACAAAGAAACTTAATGAGGAGTAAATGGATTAAATGAAAGAAAAAATTTGGTTGAAATTTATTTCGCAAGTTTTCCCTTAGTATGTTTTTAAAATTTTATAACTTGGCAAGTTCTTTCTTGTTTCTTTTGTTTCAAATTTTTAAAACATACTAAGGGAAAACTTGCGAATTAAATTTCAACCAAGTTTTTTCTTACATTTAATCAATTTACCCCTCATTAATTTTCTTGGTAAAAAGTTTACCGAGCAATTTACTTTGTAAATAGCTCTTTAATGGGATATCATCACTTTTTAAGGAGCAACTATTATATGAAGTATCTCTCCGAAAACTCGGCCCTTTTTTATTACATTTATGTTTTTGATCGGATATGACTACTTTTTGCAAAGCTTAAATATACAAAGCCGAAGTAAATATCTGTAAATATTAGATATATCTGTAGATATTAAATCCTGTAAATATTAGAGAAATTAAAAAAATGATAAGAAACTTAATTATAGTAACACACATTTTCTACAACTTTACTTCTTATGTGTTTTTCGATTTTATCAATATTAGTAAATAGATATACCAAAGTTTGTGTTTCCCCCACCCTATAACCCACTTTACCATTTCCGTTTCCGGTCATGCTTACCATAAAAATGTATTATCATCAAAACTGAACCAACATGTTAAAACTTAACTCCGTAGGATAAAAGGAAGTGGGTCATATTTAACTTGCAAGATTTCATTACAGACACCCGGACAGGTGAAACTTAATAAAAGCTTATACCTAATATTTGAATAGATGTCCCCTTATTGGGACAAACTACTGTAGAAACTGCTATAAACAGCTGATTTTTTGATTTTTCCCATTTTTTTTTTGGATGTTGCGTTGAGAAAATTGAATTTTTCGGATCTACATACAGGTTTTGAGATATTCCGCGTCGAATGCAAAAAACCGCATCCACCTAAAATGCCTGGAAGTGGCTTAAATAAAAACAATTAAATTAAATTTTTGTTTTCCAATTTTTTTCGAGCACTTTACTCTTGCACATCATCAAGCTAGGGGTCGTTTCTTTACATAAAGGGTTGACGATAAAAACGCCACATAAATAATTTTGAAGCACATAATTAATGCGTTCGAAATCGACCACTAAAGTTTGATTGTGCTGATAATTTCAAGTACTTTACTCTTGCTCGTAGTCGAGTTGGGGGTAGTTTATTAACATTAAGGGGTGAGCACTAAAAATGCCACCTAAATAATTTTTAAGCTTATTAATTATGCGTTAGAAATTGTCTATTCAAAATCGATTGTGCTGATAATTTCGAGCACTTTACTCTTGCACATCATCAAGCTAGGGGTCGTTTCTTAACATAAAGGGTTGAGCAATAAAAACGCCATATAAATAATTTTGAAGCACATAATTAATGCGTTCGAAATCGACTATAAAAGTTCGATTGTGCTGATAATTTCAAGTACTTTACTCTTGCTCGTTGTCGAGTTGGGGTGATTTTTTGACATAAAGGGTTGAGCACTAAAAACACCACCTAAATAATTTTAAAGGTTATTAATAATGCGTTAGAAATTGTCGATTCAAAATCGATTGTGCTGTTAATTTCGAGCACTTTACTCTTGCACGTCATCAACCTAGGGGTCGTTTCTTAACATAAAGGGTTGAGCAATAAAAAGGACACATAAATAACTTTGAAGCACATAATTAATGCATTTGAAATCGACTATTATAGTTTGATTGTGCTGATCATTTTAAGTACTTTACTTTTGCTCGTTGTCGAGTTGGGGTGGTTTTTTGACATAAAGGGTTGAGCACTAAAAACACCACCTTAATAATTTCAAAGCTTATTAATAATGCAATAGAAATTGTCTATTCAAAATCGATTGTGCTGTTAATTTCGAGCACTTTACTCTTGCACGTCATCAACCTAGGGGTCGTTTCTTAACATAAAGGGTTGAGCAATTAAAACGACACATAAATAACTTTGAAGCACATAAATAATGCGTTCGAAATCGACTATTTAAGTTTGATTGTGCTGATAATTTCGAGTACTTTACTCTTGCTCGTTGTCGAGTTGGGGTGGTTTTTTGACATAAAGAGTTGAGCACTAAAAACACCACCTTATAATTTTAAAGCTTATTGATAATGCGTTAGAAATTGTCTATTCAAAATCGATTGTGCTGTTA
Organism: Nineta flava; assembly: GCA_963920215.1. Lineage (NCBI taxonomy): Eukaryota > Metazoa > Arthropoda > Insecta > Neuroptera > Chrysopidae > Nineta > Nineta flava. The sequence continues at coordinate 106,158,175 of OY986041.1, read as the reverse complement.
ATTTCGAGCACTTTACTCTTGCACGTCATCAACCTAGGGGTCGTTTCTTTACATAAAGGGTTGAGCAATAAAAACGACACATAAATAATTTTGAAGCACATAATTAATGCGTTCGAAATCGATTATTAAAATTTGATTGTGCTGATAATTTCGAGTACTTTACTTTTGCTCGTTGTCGAGTTGGGTTGGTTTTTTGACATAAAGGGTTGAGCACTAAAAACACCACCTTAATAATTTTAAAGCTTATTAATAATGAGTTAGAAATTGTCTATTCAAAATCGATTGTGCTGATAATTTCGAGCACTTTACTCTAGCATCTCATTATGCTAGGGGTTGTTTTTTAACAAGACGGGTTGAGCAATAAAAATGCCACATAAATAATTTTGTAACACTTTAATAATGCGTTTGAAATCGCTTATTTTAGTTCGATTGTGCTGATAGTTTCGAGCACTTTGCTCTTGCACGTCATCAAGCTGTGGGTGGTTTTTTGACATGAAGGGTTGAGCAATAAAAGCGCCACTTAAGTAATTTTAATGACCATTATTAATGCATTCGAAATCGACTATTCAAATTCGATTGTGCTGATAATTTTGAGTATTTTACTCTTGCAACTCGTCAGTGTGGGGGTGCTTTTTTGGCAAATAGTGATCCGAAATTTTTTCCAATGATATATTCTGAAAGCACATAATTAGCACTAAATAGCTGTGCCAGTGAAAATTTAATAAAAAATTTGTTCACATATGGCTGTGCTAGCTTTTTTTGAAGCTGGCACAGCCATCGATTTCAGCGAAATGGTAAGAGCACAAAAATTAAAAATTGCGCAATTAATTAGCACAAAAAGAGCACTAAATCGTTGTGTTAATTAAAATCGATTGTGCTCATTTGGCTGTGCTAACTTTATAGACGTCAATAAATGTACTATTTCTCCATGGATATAATATTGCAACTATATATTTAATGTGAATAATTTATGATACATATAATAAATGATTTTTGTGTGTATAAACAGAAAAAATAAAATAAAAAGTAACAAACAAATACAACGGCAAGAGAAAAACAAACAAACAAAAAAGTAAATTTTTGTTTCTATTACATAAACTAGGATACATACATACACAATATTTACTATACAAAAGTCTCATTAAACCTAATTAGATATAGTGTAATATTTTTTAGGAGACAGCACATATATTAAACATTGCGGTCAACTTAATGGGATATAAAAACATATATACGAGAAAATAATGTTCGGAAGAATTACTCAGTAAACACAATGCACACCAATATACATTCACAAAATTCTATACTTTTAGGCGTGTGTATGTGTGTGTGTCTCTAATGTATTGTCCTGGTAGGCCTAATTTGTACATGTATTTACTAAAAATAAGTTTTGTAAAATAGAAAAAAAACACTACTATTTTCAGTACAAAAAAAAACCATTACGTCAGATCCGTACTGAATCAAATATAAAGATACCGCATATGAATCTGATCCATATCCAAATAGGATAGTAATAATACATGAAATAGGAGAGCTAAAAATACCATAAAGTACATCTTATTTTACTCAGGAGCTTTGTAAGAGATGTGTGTAAATTTTTAATTGGTGTGTACACTTGGCCACAAAGATTTTTAATTAGTTTAAAAGGTAAATAAGAACCAAAAAACTTCAAAATATTTTTGGTTTGACGATCTGGCGAATAGTTACCGAGGTATGCTATCTACAATATATGCCCTTAACAGTTGTATGTATACTCTGTGTATGACTGTAGACGATATCTCGTAAACCGATTATCAGATCGTCAAATGAAGACGATTTTGGTGTTTTTTGGGTCCAATTTATTTTTAACCCGACTGCAAAAAAGGAGGATGGTTCTCAATTCGTCTGTATTTTTTTTTTTTTTTTTAATGTTTGTTACCTCAGAACTCCGTCATTTATGAACCGATTTTGAATTTTTTGTTTTTGTTTTAAAGGGTTTGATTCCCTATTGGTCCCATTGTCACCAAATCGCATTCTGATGAGGGGATCTCCGGGAAATTGAGGAAAATCTTCATTTTACATGTGATAACCGATTTCTGCGAAATTTTTTTTTTTTTTTGAAAGGGTATACTCATTCATAATGGGAAAATAAAAAAATTTTTTTAAAAACCGACTTCAAAAAAATTTTTTACAAAAAAAAAACCGACCCCAAAAAAAAAAAATTTTACAAAAAAAAAACAAAATGCTTGTAAAAAAAACTGAAAATCTGTTATAAAAAAATGCACTAAAAATTACAAAAAAAAAAAAACGGGTAAAAAAAATATGTTAAAAAAAAATTCACTAAAAATTAGTTGGTCGTTTAGTAGGTCTACCCATATTTAGACAAATAAAATCAGTTATAGAACTTCAAAGTCACTAAAAAGCGAGAAATAAAACTTATTTTGACAAAATGGTAACCCGACTTAACAAAAGAAGCACTAAAAAGTAAAAAAATAATTGCATATTCTTGTGCCAATTTTAGTTCACCAAAGCAAAAATTTTTAAATATATATGTACAATTATTGTTATTTTTGGAGGCGGTGTCCAAAAGTTATGTGAATTTATCTATGTTGACACCGCCTCCAAAAATAACAATAATTGTACATATATATTTAAAAATTTTTGCTTTGGTGAACTAAAATTGGCACAAGAATATGCAATTATTTTTTTACTTTTTAGTGCTTCTTTTGTTAAGTCGGGTTACCATTTTGTCAAAATAAGTTTTATATATATTGAATTTCATTTAAATTGGGAACAAAAATTATTTTTCGATTTTTTGCTTTTTTTCAAGTTAAGAAAAAATCAAAAAAATCACCAAAAATTTGTAGTCATCGATTTGAATGGTAATTAGTTTATAAGGTAAATAAGACCCAAAAAACTTAAAAATCTGTTTGGTTTGACGATCTAACGAATAGTTTCTGAGATATACCCTCTGCGAGATATATGCCTTATACTTATAAAATAATACAAGTAAAATATCGCCCATGAAAATTGTACCTGTTGTCACAATGTAAGACTTCGATCAAACTTTAATTAGTATGTATATCCAGCACGTTTCTTTGCCCTTGGAAATAGATGAAATTAAAATGGAAGTTTTTATCCGATCTATTTCTGCCATCTACTACACCATAAATTATATTTGGTCGTTATTTTATGGAACTTTCGTTCATAGTTTTTTATTTAAGATTAAAATTATGTTTTAAATCGTTAGTTAAAAAAATTGATCAAAATCAGTAAACATATTAACGTTTGGTAAGAAGTTTCAGCTTCTTAATTAATCTTGTTAATTTTGTTGAAAGGTATTTTTTTGATTGATTCAATTTGAAGGACATTTTCATATCCCGGAGATAGGAATGATTAGCTAATTCTTACTGATGATGACTACTTTATAGGAAATACGTAGTTATAAAATACAAATAATTTTTCTAGGAGTTGGAGCAAAATTAGAATTTTAATTTCAAAAAACCTAGATTTCTCTTTGATTATCTTAATAATCTCTATACAATTGGGTTAGTATCAAAATTAAACATCATTATGTGATCACTATTCTAATCAATAATACTCGACTATAAACTAGAACAATATAGAGATCAAAGTAAATTGTATTCACTACTAAAAAATTAAAGCATATTTCAATAATGTATTTTTTTCTATTACGCCAAACTCTGTAATTCCCATCCACAATAGTAACATATACACAATGTAACAGAAGAAGTGTAATGTAATTTTTTCCATTTCGCCAAACTCAGTTATTTACAACTACAATAATAGACTATACATAGTGTAACAAAGAAGTGTAAAAGAACAAGCAAAACTGAAATGGTGATATACAATAAAATAGCCAGGCCAAATAATCATTTACGGATAAATGATAATATATTTTATGGTAACCAATACTTAGAACATTTTTATTGACAATGCTGGGAGAAAATGGCATTAAATTGTTAAAATTTAAATAATTATGTTTTAAAAACTCAACATTTAGTTTTTAAACCCATCGTAGATAATAATGAAACTTGGCGTTGAATTTAACAATATTACTCAACCAATTTCAAACATTAAGTTTGAAATTTATATTTTTTATACGTATTTTTGTGCGTTACTGTTTTTTTTTTGTAGAAAAAGAATAAAAAATAAAAAGTTCAATTGAATTCCGGAACACAATATCTTCCATTGTCGGTTATAGCTCAGTAGTCCTGGTAAAGTCGGAAAGCGCCGCCAATTTTGAATTATTCAATTGGAAACATAAAATATGAACTTTCTATAAATTATAGAAACATAAAATTATAGAAACATGGAAACATAAAATGTTGAGCAAATCAAAGTGTGTATTGTTCAATTAAATTTTTTTTTAAATCGTTTATTAAATTTATTGTATATTAAAAATCAGTCGGATTACCTTAAAAGAATTACTAAACTTAGTATACATAGTAACTAAAGAATAATCCTCAATCTCTGGCAAATATATGCATGAACTATTTGCAATTTTAATTAAAGAATTTATCAACGAATTTTCTAAGATTTGGTCTCGATACGTTAACGATGTGTATCTCGTACAATATTGAAAGAAATACTAAATTTGAACAAAATAAATTTAATACAAATTAATTTTTCAATGAACACAAAATCAACAAAAATGACTTCTGCTAGTGTTGGATTTATGACGAGGTTACAATCTTTGGCTCCTTGAATTTAGGGATAATCTTCGAATAAATACTACAGCATTGTCTATTATGTATTAGTATCTCTAAGTATCTAATATGTAGCCGAAATAGAATGCACTAATAGGGCTTCATTTGTGATTAATTAACGATTCCTAACGATATTTAACATAAATACAAATTAATATGTGAATTACTGGTTATGACATCAAACGTCATATTCAATCAATTAAGAAAAGATTATTTTCACATATTGTAATCTCACTAGTGAACTCATTATGCATTATGTATTATAGTCCCTTAACCTCCAATTCATAATTTTTTTCTCTAAATGTGCATAAAATTGATTGTAGTCGTCTAAAATAAAGCTGTAAATATCTGATGGTTTTTGAATGGGCTCTACCCTAAGGAATTTTTTTCTGAATCATTTGTACCCAATGCGCGATCCCTTGAATCCTCCTCAGAAATATAGGAACTCTTGCCGACCCAGTAAGAGTGATAGTCCTTGTCATAAAATTGGCAAAACTCCTGGTATATGAACGATATTGTTTCGTATGAGATTTTCATTACGATAACACAAATTTAGTTCCCATACATTACGCGATGCGTAGCTCTAAGGCTTATGTCACAACCCGGCAATGGTGTACATGACACGGGTTTTAAAATTAATCAGATGTTTCATATTAGGTTGACAGACGACAATTTGTCAGCCGCTAGGGGCCCTAACTACTCCCAGTACCATGAACGACTGTCATGTTGTTTGAGTCTAACCGGGCCAGTGCAGTGAAAGTTGAAACAAATGGAGTATTCCATATCTACCCCACAGTAGTATATTCGTACACTAGTCTGCACTACGCCTCCTGCCAGTGCAACAAATGTTTAGACGGTATACATTCCCTGAATGATGTGTTCCAGCGTTGAATAGTGTTTTCGATTCGTGGAAGAAGGTCGTCGAAACTTGCAGCACTCAACTCTTCAAAACGAAAATTGAATGCCCCTAACTAATCTTTAATTCTTCATAAGCTTTGAATGAACCCTTCTTTATATTTAAACATCTTTATATTTAAACAAGCTAGTAACTGTTCCCGATCCATGTTCGTACGATTGAAGAAAAATTGACAAAATATGGAGATGGTCGAGTCAATCCGACAATGCGAGCTGCAAGCCGGGTTGGTGTGAAATAAGCCAAAGTCTGCAATGACTATGGTAAAAGACTTATAACAAAGAATAGAACAATGACACATTCTGTAGATAGAAACATATTGAATATCTTGGTATCTTAAAAATAATAATTTATACAGTGTTATATACCTTATAGTGAAGTTATATATACATACCTACAGCCTATAGTTAGATCTAAGTGTACAAAGGTACGTATATATGACTCCTTATCGATTTGAAAATATCGTATTTATTATATATAAAATATTATATGTAAAATAATAAAAAATAGGTTAAACTGTTTTTCTTTTAACCGATGAAATAAAATGGTTTCATGCACAACTTTTATAAACACAGTACTTACTTACACACACACACACACATATATATATATATATATATATATATATATATATATATATATATATATATATATATATATATATATATATATAGGATGTTTTGAAATTCATCAAGAAAACTATACCACGGTGAGGAACTGCAAAAAAACAAAAAAAAAGTTAATTAATGCTTTTTAGATTGGACGCATAGTTTTTGAGATAAAATTAATTAAATATTAATAATAAATTCATACAATCACATTAGCATTTTTGAATTTTTGCGGGTGTCGCTACGCTACTCCACCAATCACAGAGCACATAGCGTAAAGAGGTGGGAGCCACAGTAATGGAGTAGGGTGGTTATGCGATAGTAGCGACAATCACAGTTCTCAATAAGTGTAGCGACATCCACAAAATGGTTAAATTTATAAATAATTAATTAATTATATGTCAAAAACTAAGCGACAAATCGAAACACTTTATTTAACTTTTTTGTTTGTTTTATGCAGCTTTACACCGTGGTATAGTTTTCCTGAATGAATTTCAGAACATCTGTATACATATATATATATATATATATATATATATATATATATATATATATATATATATATATATATATATATATATATATATATATGTATTTATATATATATTTGTATACAATATATAGAAATACATATAATAAATATGAATATTTATACATCAATGTGATGTCTACACGGTTTGGCTATAGCATATAACACTCAATAAATATCCGCAGATCTATTATTATTTACTGATATGTTTAATATGCATAAAATTCCAGGGAATGACGATTTATCGTTACCAAATACACACACTACATAATAAATTAATTATACATTCAATACATGATGCAGATTTTCTGTATATAAACGAACAATATAAAAAGTTTCCATTCGTCCTGATTAGATAGTTTCGCAATTTCTCGTTTATATTGACATTCGATTAATACCGTTTCTAATGGCTTTTTCAACTTACGCACGTTTTACGAACTTATATATTTATGATAAAAAATTCCCAATTTCTAAAGCAAGCAAAGACTATTTTGTTTTTAGAATTCCGAATATATAAAAAAAGATCATTCAAATGAGTTAAAGTCGTAAAATAATTATTCTTTGGAATAAGTCACTAATTGTTTGAATATATTGAAAATAATTGTTTTAGAAATTGGGGCAAAATTAGAAATTTAATTTTTATTTCTATTTCTTTGGCAATTCAAAAAGTCAAAACTTTTTAATTTTAAATTTAAAAACACAGCATTTGTTTACCATATCTATACCTACACACTATTCTGTTTGAAGATTAGGAAAACTAAATTCTTACACAAACATACAATAATGGAAAACTATTTATGTTATCAAAAACAATCAATCAACCAATGAAAATATGTAATATATATTTCACCATAGGTGTATTATATACGTAAATACATAGCCAAAGCGCGGCGATATAAAATAAACCTATACATATAAAAAATGGCAAACCGGATATTACGTAGCAAATACTATATAACAAAAACGGTTATATAAAGCCACGCGCCGCGCATACCGGATATTATTTCTATTTCAATAGATAAACATTATTCTAGAATAACTGGTTTTAAATTGTTCAATAAATTTTAATAATAACAAAAGCGTGTATATATATATATATATATATATATATATATAATCTATATATATATATATATATATATATATATATATATATATATATATATATATATATATATATTTGTGTAGGTATGTGTGGATATGCTATGCATTAAAAAAATTTATATATTTAAAAAATAATCATCACAAAAAAAAAGAAATTTACAACATGTACGTGTATTTTTTGTATACTGTTAAATTTGTATATTTATAAAAGGTCTGTTTTCATATCATCGAAAATGATTTTCATTCGTTTGTAATAAAAATATATCACGACAAATAATTATTATATATGTTGGTGGAAATCTTTATTTCGTGTTTATACTAACCAAGAATTCAATATTATTCAGCGTTGGAGTCTTCATTCGTTTTCTCTCAAAATGGAAGAGGTTTGAGAGAAATGTTTCTCTAAAACTACTTTCATTTTGTTTAGTATTTCACCCCCTTCAAAGTCATTTAAAGAAAAAATTCTCTAACTACAAGAAATAAACTACAATTATTAAGAAATCGTTAAAAAAAATGTTCTTACCGTTTTATTTTATTTTTTATTTAATCTGAATACCACAGAACAATTATTAGAGTAAAGACACCAAGTTCTTTAGACGATTTTTCCCAGATCTTATTTTTGTCGGCTTAAGTGTTATAAGAACAAAATTTAATTGTTTAATTGTACTTTTGGGATTTTTTGTTCATACCTACTCATTAATCCACCCATTTTACCCACGACGGAACGAAAACGGTGTATGCTTCTAGGGTAAAAGGTTGTTTGTGTATATACCTGCTATCGGTTTTCACAAAAACTACTGGTCGATTTCGATGTGTTTTGTTGTACTACATAGGCATAATTTCAGAGCAGGTTTTAAAACGCGTTTTATGGTTATAGGCCACCCGAAAATGATGCAGTCAATGTTTTACTTAAAAACTACTGCACCAATTTTGATACGGTTTGTTGCATTAAACAGGCATTACCTTAAAGCAGGTTCTTTGTTATACTTTACGGTTTTATAGGTCATCAAGGAGTGTTGCTCTAGAAATGTTTCTAAAAAACTTCTAGACTGATTTTTGTGCTGATAAAATGCGGTTTGTCGCATTATAACTACCCAATCTGATTTATATTATATGCAGACGTACTATAGAACCCAAAGATAGCTTCTCGATAGATAACTTAACGCTACATATAACCAAAATAAAATACAACATTGCTTACAAAATTAGCGCATTAAACGAATTGAAATCCGTTCAAGCCACAGTAATCGCGCGAATAGAAATCCGCTCAGCATAAACAATATCAGTTTTTCATCAGTTAATGAAACGAACTAGTGTCATGGCGAAAACACTCCTTGATCAATTGAACCAGTTAAATTTAGAATATTCTATATGTTATTGACTTTTTGTATAAAAATTAAAACTATTATTAGACAAAAAGTGCCTTTCTGAAAACTTCCATTGATCAATGAAGTGAACTTATGAAAAACTGCGAACTACACTATCATTGAAATACTTCAACTCTTTTAGTTGACAGTGAGAATGTCGACATTTATAATTATTTCGTATTGTTCATTATTGCGGGAAAAATTGCACTGTTAAGGTTCAAATACAAGACTTGCTTCGAATTGCAATCCAAATCCAAAGTGGTAACACTATATTAAATAATAGTGCGCCTAATAATTTTTCTTTATCGTTTTTTTAGTGACTACCAGTGGACATATCACCGTTCAAAACATTAAATTAGATCTCTATTTATAGTTTCTGGAAGTCATCCTGTTTCCGTTTGTTTTCAATAATGTTTTTTTTTCAATTAGAGATAACCGAAAAGTGAATACCAACCTATGGGCAAGATAGTGAATATTATATTTACAAAACAAATTTTAAAAACAAGGTTATGAAAACAACAATAATAATAGTTAGTGATGTGTAAATAAAAATAGTATATAATTTTTTAATTCAGTAGTTTTAATTTAATCGAACGGAAATTTTTTTTTTTTGTATATATTTAAATTATGTATATTATATGATTACTATAAATCGATGGTAGAAAGATTTCAATATTAATGCAAATGCAGAGCAAACAAAAACATTAACATTGGTTCAATAAAATCACCTACATAAACCTGTATGAAAAGCAAAAAAAAAATATAAAAAACATTTAATTAAATAACAAAATTTTTAAATATATATTACATTTGAACTGTATGAATAAATATCCACGATTCTCTGAAATCGAGCTTCATGCTTCAGTTTTTCTTAAATAGAAAATAAAATAGTAAAACAATTATGTCAAAGCTAATATCAAAGATTTCTGCTCAATTTAACTTTAAATGCTCAGTTCAACATGGAACGACGTTGTTTTTAATGATCGAAGATAATTAAAAAAAAGTCTAGGTTTTTGAAATAATATCACAATCACTAAAAATGGCTTGGTAATAGGGAATATGCATGAAAATTTTTTTTCACATTTATTTTCAGAATATGAAAATACTGTTAATACTGTAATAATATTTAAAAACGAAATTAAAATCCGACAAATATCAAGGAAGCTATAAGCTTTTAAAGATTATTATCTGTCTCTTTCTTGCAAAAATATTCAAAACGGAGTTTTACGTGTATTTTAAATGGTGAAAGTGTAATATGACGTCACATAACATATCAAGAGGGCTATCACCCTCTTTGTCTAATCGGGAATTTCAATCATTCATATCTCGCATATTTTTAAAGTTATTTAAAAAGTAATTTTACCTTGGTATTTTTCAAGTATACATGCTTCAATTCAAGTGAAAAAAAATTTTCATGCATATTCCCTATTGGTACTAACAGCAATGAAGGAATGAAGGGTATTGATGTAACACAAGGATTAGAACAGATACTAGACTTTATTCCTTTGATTGAACTACCACCTTCATAACTTGGGTCTCTCTGATGATCCCACTTGTAGGGCCTGTGTGGAGGATGATGAAACCTCCATACATGTTATTTGCACCTGCAGAAACCTGCAGGGTGTAAGGAATAGTATGTCCGAGTGCGAAACCTTGGATCCATCAATTCTAGGAGCAATCTCGGTGGAGAATATGTGGGCCATCTGTGCGACGTTTGGCCTCAATGAAATCTTATAGCTTCATCTGCTTACAATAGCACCTCTTACCCGAAGTAAGAGGTGCTCGCCTTCGGGTGACAGGTTGTTCTCAAGGAGGGCACAGAGGCCCATTCGTCTAGGTGGTAGGGATCCATTAACGGTGCCCCCCTTTCTAATTATTATCATTAAGCTTTATTCCTTATTTGCTCGTCTCAACGATTTCAACACAAGTGCTCTTTAACAACAAAAAATATCGAAAATAAAAATATAACAAGTTGAAACCCAATTCTTGAATTTTAACCAACACACAAAATTGACACCCAACAACGGCCTACGACATCAATTGTACAAAATACGACGGAAATAGTTGAATAGATGTTGACAGTTAATCTAATAATAAGCTATATGTAAAAAATAATTATTTGAAAGCTTCAGAAAACTTCATGAATAATCAGCATGGTAGATTTTAGCAACTTTTTTAACCGATAAACAAAGCAACCTCCCACCAGGCTGAAATTAACAAATCATTAAAAAAATACAGATATGAGAGTCTAATTTTATCATACGTGCGCACAGCGATAGATGAAAAAGCAAGATTTGGCTATTAAAAAGTTTATTGTTTTTAGTAATCGTTTTTCATTTTTTTAAACACATTTTAGAAATTGATTAAAATATTTTAAAAAAATATACAGGTTGAATTGAGTACTTCCTTCTTTCGCCGGTAAAAAAGAGAAAAAACTTTTTCCACAACTGTTTTCATATTAAACCAAAAGAATATTTATATTGAATATAAGGATGTATACATTTATAGAAAACACAACTAGGGTAATAGATCGACATTTGAAAGATGTTTCCGGATGATTCAGAAACAAATAGATCCAACATCATATATCAAGTAAAATTACCTAATGTCATGGTGATTCCAATATATTTCGTCTTCCACATAAGGACATTTTCAATGTCTTGTTATTTATATAAAATTAATATTTAGACATTGGGTCATTTTTGTACAAAGTGTTTGAAAAATATACATATGATATTACATTGAAGGACTTCAATGTGAGGTCTATAATGGATAATAAATAGACGTTTCAAAGATAAACTGTTTTGCCCATTTTGCTCAAACTTGGTCCGATTTTGCACATTCAACTTGCCTTGCTTTTTAGCTCAAGAACACACGAAATTTCAGTTCGCTATCTCTTCTTGTTTTGGAGTTATCGTGTTTACGGACGGATGGACAACTTTGCGGAAATGGACTAATTAGATCACATTATGAACATCTGTACCAAAACTTTTTTTCTGCCATCAATATTTTCAACCATTACAAAGTCGGAACTAAACATAATATACCCTGGTATATATTATATACCGGGTATAAAAAGTTAGGCACTTGTAATTAAGCACGTGCGGTTATGCACTTTCCACGATGGGGTAGACAATGAGGTCCATTGGGATACCGAAGTGTGGCTAACCCATCTCGGCTACTACTCCTTAAACCATTTGGAACTATTTAAGTACGAATAATTCGAATATAAAAAATTATATATATCTCTACTATGAGAGGTAGATGGTAAAGGCTGCCCTGGACGGGCTACACTTCGCTACATATAACTATACATATAACTACATATAACTATAATAAAATTAAAATATTTATCTTTAAGGCTCTATTTAGAATTTAACATGGATATCCAGGCATATTATTCACTCATCTTAGATAGATAGATTGTAGAGGCTAGCCTTGGACGGGCTACACATCACAATAGACCTGGACTATAAGGTCTATTGTGATGCCGAAGGTTGTGAGGATGTGAGTGGAGTGGAAGAAATTTTTGTGTATAGACTAGGAAATGATAGGATATGCGGCTGCAGCCGACTACGTTATGAACTATGTCGATATTCATCTGGAGTTCGTGAAGGAAACTGCAGAAAACCTTCTCAAGCATAGCTGGTTACTTCGTTCTTGTCCATACGCCGACAGTTTAGTCAATCAACCGCCCCCTTTTTTTTTATAATTGACAAACTGCCGATGTCGGGATTCGAACCCATAACCTCCCAGTTTCCAAGTACTGCATACTGCGCAGACATGACGCCTTAGACCGCTAGGCTACTTGGCTGGTTATCTCTACAATTATAAAATTGTAAATGTCTGGTTATTTGTGTGTTTGTTTGTTCGAGCATCACAAAACTGCTTGACCGATTTTGATGAAATTTTTTTTTGTTTAAAAGCTTTTGCTTAGACTTAAAAACTGGTATTTTATCTCGCTACGAGAGATAGAATTCGAAATATATTCTGCAATATATATTTGAAGTAGTGGAAGCGGTGGGAAATTATATTGAGGTTATTTGAGCCGGATATATAATTATATTATATCTTTGTTCTCTCATATATTTGTTCACTATCGCGCCTAAAGAAGTATAATTTCAAAAACTGTGCAATATAAATTCTTGAACAAATTATACATCGAGCATACTAACAACTGGGAAAAAGTACCACAGCAGGAACTCGGGAAGGTACTGCTTCAAAGTGCAACAAACAGGTTACCTCTCGATGCACTGAATATGAACATGCAACTGCGGAAGGTTACCGGATTAATTACCGGGCATTATCCCCTGCGGAAGCATCTGCACACAATGGGACTCTATAACGGGTCCATTATGTGTAAATTGTGTGGCGAGGAGAAAGAATCATCCAGGCACATTATCTTTGACTGCGAACCTATACCTAACCCTTCGGGGGACATGGTAAGCAAGTTCCAGGCTATTGCCAACATATGGGAGAAGCGAATCTCATCGGACTGAGGTAGAACGGGGAGCACAATGGACCATAAGGTCGGAGTGCATTACTTTTTCGACCCGAAGACGTATCTATCTATCTATCTATGCTAACAAAGTATTTCAAAAATTAAAAAACCATTTAATAATTTTATAAATAAAATAAAAAACTTCTACTTTTAATACACTCAATATTTTAATACCTACGATTATCTCATACCACTCTATCCTCCTCGACCAAGAATTCCCTCTATATCTTTTTATGAACGTCGTCAACATACACAAATCGTTTCGAGAATTTTTCTACAATTCATATTTGTGAGACAAGTTAATAAAATGTGATTTATGAATATAGAAGACGATCGTTTCGTTCACTATGAAGTATTATTACCTACTATCAACGTCCATATTGTAATACAATATTACTTGGGGGAAGGAAGTTATTAAAGACTTTTTGACAAAATATATTTGTCTATATTTTAATTATTTTCACATTTCACAGAAATTTGTACCCAATTGTTGGTGTCTTGAAAACTATGTATTTTAGCTAATACAAATTTAATATCAATAAAATTTAGAGTTAAAAAAAACTAAAAAAACAAGCTTTTATTGGAATATGGACTAAAAAATGCAAAATAATTTAAAATAGAATGAAGAGATTACCAAGAAAATTAACTTCAATGTAAACAAAAGCATGGGGTGCTCTCTACTTACTCTTGTTAAATTAGAGCCATTTTGAAAACATAAATAGAGGGCACCCCATGTTATTTTTTACATTTAAGTTAATTTTGTTGTCATCATCTCTTTATTCTGTATTTTAAATTATTTTGCATTTTTTAGTTCATATTCAATGTAAAAGCATGTTTTTTAAACTTTAAATTTTATTTTTTGTTTTTTAGTCTTAAAACAAAATTATTTTTTGTGATGTAGTTTCATTCTTCATTATTATTCCCACGAGTGATGGAATGCTTCCAATTCTTACCAAAGAAAGTATATATAGCGAATATAGGCAATTTATGCCCAATAATTATTCTTTTCTAAAAATTAATAGCTGGAAATAATTTTATTAAATATTTGTTAATGACATTTCTATGGAAACTATAAACTATACTACCACACCCTAAATCGTTATATATAAGTTAGAGATATGCTAATTTGTATTTTGGCTATTCATAAATTTTTATTTTTTATTTTTTACTACTATAAGTTTTTAAAAATATTATTGTATTGTCATGGATTCTTAATACGTCTGCAAAATTAATGATTATTCAGACGTCCGGAAGTGGGTGAAAACCTAAAAATTTATACATTCATAGATAGGATACATACAAGTCAAGCTAATAAAAGCATGTTAAAAACATTGTGTTCCCCTTTTTGTAATATACCAAGATATTCTGGTATATTCAACCAAAAATCTAAGCTAAGAAAAGAAAAGAAAAGGTAAACAAATGGATAATTTGTGGATTTCAAACTATTATTTTGCCTGTATATTTATTTAATAAATATACAAATATGTTGGTGATTACGTAGAGTAACCTGGCAACATATGTGTTGCACTAAATGCGACCAGATATTGATGACCAAGATCTAGCGCATGCCTACGCATTCCCCACCCTCCCCCCACCAAGCTACTCCTGAATCCTATCATTGAAATGATTTTCACAGTACTGATACATGTAAACTAACGTGACTGACGTGATATGATCAAAAGATAAATATTCCTAAGAATTTAAAACATTATTAATTATTTCATATTCGAATATTTATTTATTAGTGTGGTTTTAGTTCATGTGTGTGTAGATATTCTTCTCCTCGACCGATCTATATTTATATCGATAAACATTATTCGTATTATAAATTTATAGTCATATTACGGAATGGTCCACATTTTATACATGTTTATATACAGATTGTGACGGAATTACGCGACACTATTTTATGGATGTGTTCTTCAACACCAAATAAACAAAACAGTTCATTTTATTTTGGCTACCTTTGTGGGAACTCAAAGAAAACTAAATGTTTTCCAAGACATCCCAAGATTGCATTTACTATGAAAATTGAATCCAACAACTCCTTAAATTTTCTTGACCTGACAATTTTCAGAAATTCTTACTCAAAAATTCAGAAATAACTCAAAAATTCAGAAATTCTAATTGGCTATTTTCTATAAACCGTCGCATACTAACATAGTAATCCACAATTCATCTTTCCATCCGCATAGCTATAAAATGAAGGCTTTCAATTCGATGATTCATATACTAGAATCCGCCGCGTTAAACAATGATAAATTTAATTCAGAATTAAATATAATTAAACAAATAGCCATTAATAATGGTTACAACCCCAAAGTAGTCGATGACCTGCTTGAAAAGATACTTTAAAAACAACCCATTCGCCTCATTTATCGCAAACCCGACATTCAAGAATTTAAATTAAATATGTTAACCTGTTTGTTTAAATTTGTATATTTTTGTCATTATCATATATTTTCTGATGAAGGAACTGTGTTCCGAAACTAGTCAAAATAAAATTATTGTTGCGAAAATTTCAAATATTTGTTTTATTTAATCAAAAAGTTCAGGCAAATATGTTTCGAAGTTACTTACTATCACGGATATTTTTCCCAACATTGGCAGTCTTGCCAAACAGTACTCCTGGTACCAATATCTCTGGGTACCCTTGGATACTGTACATCAGAGTCTCTTCATTTCATTTTTCATTTGCGAGACTAGATAGCGAAAATGATGAGTCTGTCCTAGACTATGAACTTTCTGCATAAACTTATTTTTTCTGCAATTCCACTAGGTTTATATGTGTTTATAATAACCTGTCCTACCACCTCGTTCTGCCCCATGTCCGGAGCAGAACAGAGCAAACGACAGAATTTTCATTTTTGAAAAACAAAAATTGTTCTTTTATTTTCTTACAATATTATTACAACATTATAAGAATATATAATGTGTTTGCAGCTTTAAAATAATTTGCAGCTCTCTTAATACACCCTTTTTAGTTTTAAACCATATTTTCAACTTCGTACCCCGTTCTTCCCCTATATACGTTACACTCCGTATATTTGTGGACATTTGGTAGTAGTATATCATTTACGTTGGCAATCTTGCTTAAAGATAACTAGTGGATAGGAATGCACTCTATACCACATTCATTAAAGTGAATTATGTCTTTATGTTCTAGTTTTCGTAATATAATAACAGAGAGACGAAAGTACTAACTAAACTGCCATTTAAGTTTGGTAAGTAAAACTAAGCTAACAAGGTACACACACACATACACACATATTCCATACAGTATACCTCGCACAACTACAGAATGATCCAGTTAGCATGACCTAATCAACTACTAAGACCATTGACCATAAATCTTCTTATATAAAAAAGGAACCCGTGACTGACTGACTGACTGATCTATCAACACATAGCTCAAACCACTGAGCGGATTGGGTTGAAATTTAGCACACAGATAGTTATTATGACGTAGGCATCCCCTAAGGACGAATTTTTGAAAATTCAACGGGGGTGTAACGGGGGTTCAAAATTTATATGGAGAAATCATCTAAGATAGATGTATCAATTCGAAAGTTTTCAGGATTACTCCTGTCAACAAGATAAAAACGGGTTTCGTGCTTTTTCAAAAACAACCCCTTCAGAGGGTGAAAAGAGGTAAATAGTCTAAAAATCAATATGAGTGTCATGTTTTAGGTTTCTCAGGACGTTCAACACGTAAATGTCATCAATTTGAAAAATAATTACACTTGAACAACAACAAAAATTCGAAAAAGTTCTAATGCATTACTATTTTGTATGTATCTAAATAACAAATTTAATTCCAATAAGTCCGGTGGTTAATGAGCGCTTCAACCTGTATCGCATACGATACCTTATACATTGTTAACGGGTATATTTATCAACGAACAAACGAATTTGCCTAATAATTCAAATAATTTAATCTCTTTGTTTGCATAAGGTTTAAGATTTTGTTCGTGTTCCGGATTAGTTGTTTGGTATTAATTTTCTGTTTCGTAAACTCTGCTTTGAGCTTGGAATTTGATTTGCTTCGTGTTTTGGTTTTATTGTAAGGAGTATTTTTTGTTCATTTTCGACTTGAATGAATATTTTTTGTATCTCAAACCCAAAAACTTTTCACAATAACAAAATTTTGAGTTTGAAACAATGAGTAATTGTTCCTTTAGTATTATAAATAGTAGTTACACCGTAAATAAATTTGGAAATCCTCTACAATCTATCTATCTATCTTCAAATCGATACAATTAGCAGTGTGTCAAAATTAAAACACTTAATTTGACTCATACAGACAGCATAGCGAACATAAGAAAATTATGGAAAAATAAATATCTCTGCATAGAAAATGTTCGGAAAACTATTTTCTACAGACTAGAATAGAACACATGTCAATATTTTCGTAAACGATTTCCACGTTAACTTTGAAATTAAACACTTGGTTTCATAATTCAATCATTCTGTATAATAGCCAAGTATAAACGTGTACATAACTTAAATATCCACAACCAATGTGCATATCTTCTCATAACTAAACTTATATAATCAAACACAAAATTAGAGTAAGTAGTTAGTAGAGCTAGAGCTCCTTGCTATACTACTACTAGTAGTTCTCTGTTAGTCTAAATCTTCGAACTAAAATCAGGCCATGCAAATAAGCATTGTATTAAGTTGATTATATTATACATCTATGACGTTTGTTATTTAGAATGGCTTTCACTGATAATGGGGATTCGTTTTGCCAAACTCTCCCGCTGCAGCATAATAGCAAGTTCTTTTGAGTGCAAATTTTAAAATATTACATTTTTGAAATTATAAAATAAAATGATATAAACATTTAGTCTTAAATCTATTTAAGAATAAAAACAAAAGAAAAATTTGTTTAAATATAAAATCAAGTAGTTAGTATTTTTTGATATATAATGTAAATATAATATAATATCAGATCATTGTAAATATAAAGTATATATACCACTGACCTTCATCAGTCTTATTAATAGTGAAGGTCAGTGATATATACATATATTACGCCTAACGCCTGTTATTGGAGTAATTACATTTGTGTTGTTTTCATTACATTACATTATTATTATATAGTATTTATTTTGATTTATTTATTTTGATCTCAAAATATTAACCTAAACAATAAGTAACAATCATTTTTTCGAATGATTATTTAAATTAACGAAACGTTGCCTTCATTGAATATGTTTTGTAATTGAATGTAATAGTAAGGTTAATGATGTTGGTTTATGTAATACCCACCGTTCTTGCAAAATCTTCTTTTTGCGTAAAGTACGAAGTCCACGCCTTTTCAATTCTTGTTTTAATTGCTCAACGTTCCATGTAAAATATTTATTATTATTTGTGTTCACTTTATCAGATGAATCTAAATACTAATTCCAATATCCAATATTTGAATATTTGCGCGACATGGAACAATCGAAGTACGAAATGATGCTGCCCCCTGGGACGAGTTTGACAAAAACGGATCACCATTGTGATATAGAGAGCAGATATTTTTTTAAAATCATCCTTTAGCCAATAACTAAAAATTGTTCTCGAAAAAAGTGTATATGTGTACTTATGTACTCACGTTAGAAGTAATACGTTCTTGGTGTGACCTAAATAGTTTCTAGTACACATGGCAAGTATTTCTGTCAATCGGAAAAACGATAAAATTATCAAAAAAGACAATAAATACAATCAATGAAGATTTAATTAACGAACAGTATTCATCTGTATACAGTTAAAAACGTATTAAAATACTTTTGAAAGTCAATCAAATTTATTTAAATTAAAAATTTTGACGATTTGAAAGGGCAGAGCCATCTATTAATAAAATTATAAACTATTGTTTTGTAACGGCTATTTATATTTTGTATGGTGGCGTCATCTATTACTAAAACAATAAACACTATTTAACGGCTAAAGCTATCGTTTTCATCTGATGCGTATCATTTTCATCTGTGGGAGCTGATGTTTAAATTATACTTGCATCTGTTTTTTTTTCCAAAATGCGCCTAGATAAGTATAACTTCAAAAACATAAACACAATAATCACAATACTCGCAATCAGGCATACTTAATTAAAGTGTTGCACAGAGTGGACCAATTTCGATGGTTTTATGGGGTAACTCGGTAACTATAAGAGATAGAAAAAAATGGATGGCACATTCTCAGTCTCTTTTTTTGAGACTAGTTCATTGGTGTCAATAAAAATTTGCTAGCATCTTTTGTTTGCATTATAAGCAAAATTGAGTTATAAGCAAAAGTTCGATTTTTCGACTTTTAAACAATAGAGGCTGAATGAGTACAGACGTGTTATTGATAATAATTTATTAAACTATTTGTTACAAATAATATTATCCAACAATTAAAACCTGAAATTGTACAAAACAGTGAATTGTGTAATAAATATCTCCACAGTGTTGTATATTTCATATCATGTTCCCACGAGTTGTGGTGAGTACACAAACAAAACACACTTTTATAACATTTAATACACATAACTAAATTAAAATAAACCAAAATCGATACAAAAATACCACAATGTCAAATCCAATTTACAATAAAACCCCAGAAAACATAAATAATCCCGAAAACAATCCATCATCCTCGAAATCTTTAACTTTTGCTGAAACATTAAAAACAAAAAACCACACACCTTTAACATCAACAACACCTACAGATGAACATGCTATCACAATTCAAACAATTCAAGGACTAAAATTTAAAGACTACATAGCATCCTTAGCCAATTACATATCTCCAGATAAGATTCTTTACACATCCAGGATATCCAACGGCCGCATCTGCGTCTATTTAAATTCAAAAGAAGATGTCAACACAATTACAAACAAATATAAAACAATAAAAGTAAATAATATCGACATCCCAATTCGAAGATATATTACTCCATCGCACAGAATAATAGTGTGGGTGTTCCCTACAATACCAAATAACTTAATAATTAACGAACTACAAAAACTTGGAGTCAACCCCACATCCGAAATTTTTTATATGTCTGCCGGACTTGACGAAAATCTCAAACACATTCGTAGTTTTCGCAGATATATCTTCGTAAACGCGGATCACCCTTCACTACCAGAGACATCTGACATACCTTATGATGGTAAAGTCTATCGAATGCGTATCTCGATAAACGAATCAAAATGTAATTTATGCCAACGATTTGGCCACTCAGAGGACACATGTAGGACTGTAGTTACCCCATCACCAATACAAACAGAAAAAAATACCAACAATCCCACTCTAGACATCACAAACACACAAATAACACAAAACATAATTGAAAACACTCAATCAAATATCTTAATAGAATCACCACCAAAACAAATAAATAATAATATCAACGTACCCACTCAAGATCTCATATCATCCACACAAAAATTAATCCTACCTGACACAAATGAGCTAATTAACCAATCCACGGATGTAAAACTGAAAAAACGGGTGCTTTCCAACAGCAGCACGCAGGAATCCGAAATAGAGTCAAAAAAGCACCGTAAGCCTGAAATTCATCCAGCTGCCTCAACCGAAACCAGTGAAGTGGTCCCCACTGAGAAAATTACTGAAATTACTTCTAATCAGACACCAACAATTTCCAGTCAAACTACTGCTGCAGCCAGGAAGAAGATGGCAAACATTAAACCAAAACGTACCCTTCCAGAAATGATTGACAGCCTGCGCACCCCAATGTCTTTGGAACCAGGAAAATATCCTTTAAATTTTGAGCAATTGAAAAGTTTTATCATCGACACCTATAGCAACACAAATATAGATCTTTCATTAAAAAAATATAACATAGCATCGGACCACCTTATAGAGTTCTTGAATACAATTTATTATATGTTACAAGACCCAATCGCTAGAAGATCATTAACGAAACTGATTAAGAAAGTTAAAATAAATGCCTTAACAACCACCAACTCCGACAGCGACATGCCATCAGATACGTCAGATGAACAAAAAAAATAGGGAAATGGAAAATAAAATCTTACAATGGAATGTAAACGGATATTACAAAAGACTGCCCGAACTAAAAGTGCTGCTGCACACTCTTCAACCAATAATCGTGTGTCTTCAAGAAACACATTTGAAAGATACAAAAAATGCCAAATTAACGAACTACAACGTGTACAGACATGACTATTTGGAAGGAATCATTGCTTCAGGAGGTGTAGCTACTTTTGTTGCAAAAAAATTCCATTCCAAATCCAAAACTATCACTACTCATTTGCAAGTCATAGCCACAGAAGTTATCATAGCTAAAAATGAAAATCATTTTATTGGGAGATCTTAATACTCACAGCGTGTCAATAGGGAGCGACCACACAGATGTCAGAGGTGCAAAATTGGAAAAACTATTGTTAGACAACAAAAATATTAATACATTAAACAATGGAAAACCGACTCATTTTTGTATGCGTTCAGGCTCACAATCAGTAATTGATGTCACCATAAGCACCACTTCACTTGCTTTGAAATTAGATTGGGACACACATGACGATCTATGCACGAGCGATCACTACCCAATAATCGTTAAATTCCCTACTCCCTCCATTTCATACCACTCAACAGAAAAATATCTATTCGACGAAGCCGACTGGGAACAATACCAAACAAATACGAAATTAAAACCAGATCGCAACGACGTAGAAACCAAACTAACTACTCTTGAACAAACAATAAAAAATGCTTCAAATCTATTCATTCCAAAAAAAACAATAGTTCATAAAAATAAACTTGTTCCTTGGTGGACCGAAACTATAGCTTCATTTATTAAACTTCGAAAAAAAC
This sequence comes from Nineta flava, assembly GCA_963920215.1. Classification (NCBI taxonomy): domain Eukaryota; kingdom Metazoa; phylum Arthropoda; class Insecta; order Neuroptera; family Chrysopidae; genus Nineta; species Nineta flava. Next base: position 106,135,612 of record OY986041.1, on the reverse strand, counting down.
ATTTACGGAAATATAAAAAATCACATTCATTAGAAGATTTGGTAAACTTTAAGAGAGCTAGAGCGATAGCTAGAAGGGAAATACTAAAACAAAAACAGACCTCTTGGGACAACTTTACTAAGTCAATAAACAGTACAACAACTGAAAAAGAAATATGGAACAATATTAAAAGGATCAAAAATGGTACCATACAAAATGAAACTATAAATGGGATTACGGTAAATAATTATCTCATTACAGATGTAAGAGAAATTAGTGAAGAATTTGGCAAATATTACTCCAACATATCCACCTTGCATGCAGGTATTACAACACAACAAGATTACATTTTTGATGATGATGATGAGGCACAATATAACGTACCTTTCACTTACGATGAATTTCACACATCCCTCTTAGGTATCAAAAAATCAGCACCCGGACCAGACAAAATCCACGTACAAATGCTTCAGAATTTACACCCATCAGCCAAGAACTATCTTTTCGAAATATATCAAAACATATGGCAAACACATCAGATCCCAGTAAGCTGGAAGTCTTCCATCATTGTACCAATATACAAGGAAAATAAGAACAAATTAGATCCCGGAAGCTACAGACCAATTTCATTAACAAACCACCTCTGTAAAATTCTTGAACGTATGGTTGCAAACCGTCTCCAATGGATCATAGAGTCACAAAATTTATTGAGTTCTAAACAGTTTGGGTTTCGAAAAAATAGATCTACTTTGGATTGTATTAGTATTTTAGACACAGACATAAAAACGGCTTTCTGTTGTAATCAGAATTTAAATGCAGTCTTCTTTGACATAGAGAAAGCATTTGATACCATTAAACGCAGCAAAATCATGTCTATGTTGCACCGGTGGAGGATTAGAGGAAATCTGCCCAATTACATACAAAATTTTTTATCAGAAAGGACACTATGTGTAAAAATCCAAAATCAATATTCTTCAAAATACCAATTAAAAGATGGAATACCCCAAGGATCAGTACTATCCACAATATTATTTAATATTGCAATAAATGACGTCACGGAAGAGATTCCATATCCAATACGTACAATACCTTATGCAGACGATCTTTTGATATATATTCTAACATCTGATCAAAATTATGCCCAGAAATACCTCCAAAAAGCAATCAATAATATACATAAATGGAGTAGAGACAATTGCCTTACACTATCCTCTTCTAAAACGAAAACGATCTCGTTCCACAAAAAAACAAAACATATCTTAAATTTAAAACTAGGAAGATTTCTAATTCAAAATACTTCACAGCACAGATTTTTGGGTTTATTATTCCAGGAGAAGTTAAATTGGAAAGGACACATTTCACAGCTTAAAGCCAACTGCTTGAAAACATTAAACATCATAAAAATTCTCGCCAACAGACACATAGGCTCTGACAGACAAACTCTGAGTAAAATCTATCATTCAACACTTCTTAGCAAAATGGATTATGGATGCTTCATTTATTGTTCTACAAAATCCCCAAAATCGACTAAACCACTTGACGTTGTACATAACTGTGCGCTTCGAATAATCTCGGGTGCGTTTCGGACCACCCCAATAATCAACCTTATGTGTGAAACAGAAGAACCATCCCTAACTGATAGAAGAAAATTCATCACCCTCAAATATTATTCAAAAATCATTCAAAACCAAACTAAACCTTTGTCGCAAAATCTTTCATCATCACTTCTCCACCCATCATTTAGCAAACAAAAAAAAAACCCTAATCCTCTATCACTCATTATTGAAAACATCCTCGATGAACTAAACATCCCTAAGGAATTATTTCTCCAAATATGCCAGAAAAGACCGTTACCCTCAAAACCTCCTTGGGATACTAAAAGAAGTAAAATAAATTTAACATTAGGTGTGACGAATAAAAATGAAACCTCAATTGTTCAGTATAAACAACAATTTTATGAAATGATGCAGACTAAATATCGTGATTCAATAAAAATTTACACAGGCGGGTCTAAAAATGAAGTGTCAAGTGCGTGTGCGGTTATAACGAGTGATAATGAACTTAAATTTAAACTTAACCAAATATGTAGCGGGTTTACTGCTGAAGCATTTGCTATATGGCAGTCTCTTAAGTTTATTCAAATCCAAGCTAATATCCAAAACAAAAAATATGTTATAATCAGCGACTCAATGAGTGCCCTAAGAGCCATCGAAAATCGTAAAACACCAATGGCCATCATACAACATATTCAAAATACGATATATTCCATCGCCACAACAAATGTACATTTAGACTTTCTTTGGGTTCCTAGCCATATCGGAATCGAAGGCAATGAAAGGGCCGACATCGTCGCGTCTCTAGCCCACGAGGATGGGCGTGATGTAGACGTAATAACTTTTGAAGACCTCATACTTCACATTAAAAATAAAATACAACAAAAGAGAAATGAAAGTTGGTTAAATATAGTCGGAAACAACAACAAATTAAGAAAGATAAAAAACACCACAAACTATTGGGCAACATCGAACCAGAACAATAGGAAACATGAAGTCGTTCTGGCCCGTTTGAGAAATGGTCATACCAAATTAACACACACATATATAATGAAAAAGACCCCGAGACCAAATTGCCAATACTGCAATATTCCTATAACAGTTGAACATATTCTAACCAACTGTATACAATTTCAAAATGAAAGACAGTCAACTGAATTACCACCCACAATTCAAGAAGTTCTAGGCGATAACCCCCAAACATTGGAAAAACTTTTCAAGTTCCTGAAACTAACAAAGCTGCTTCCACAAATATAGAAGATCACAACTTAGTCCAATTAGTGTAACTTATCACTTATTGTATTGTTTGGATAACCAATGTAGTTGAAAAGACAATACAATGTTAATTAGTTAAAAAAAAAAAAAAAAAAAAACAATAGAGAATATGCATGAAAATTTTTTTTTACTTGAATTGAAGAATGTTTACTTGACAAATATCAAGGTAAAATTACTTTTTAAATAACTTTAAAAATAAGCGAGATATGAATGATTGAAATTCCCGATTAGACAAAGAGGGTGATGCCCCTCTTGATATGTTATGTCATATTACACTTTCACCATTTAAAATACACGTAAAACTCCGTTTTTAGTATTTTTGCAAGAAAGAGACAGATAATAATCTTTAATAGCTTATAGCTTCCTTGATATTTGTCGGATTTTAATTTCGTTTTTAAATATTATTACAGTATTATGAGTATTTTCATATTCTGAAAATAAATGTGAAAAAAAATTTTCATGCATATTCCCTATTGTGAATATCTTGGTTGTTTGTAAAGTTAGATGAAAATTATTTTTACATTCTAAAGGCTCTTTTTTTGGTATAATCCAGTGGCGTCGTAAAAGTTTGAGAAAAAAGGTTGGTTTTCGAGATATGACCTAAAGTTGTGTTTTTTTAAATAGGTATAGTATAGTTGGCTATGGCTTAGTTAGAACGGATTTTTTTCCCTCTTTTTAACCATGTATCATTTATAGGATCGGTTTTCATCCGTAAGTCTGAAATAGCCAAAATAGTAATTTCCTAGTTTAATTTTTAGTTCATGAACACGCACACAAAATTCTATCTCCCTGCCTCTTTTCGTTTTTGAGTTATAGTGTTTGTGAATATACCAGAAGGACACGCAGACGAGCAAACCCAAATGGAATAATGAGAACATTTTATGAACGCGGTACCAAATTTTTTAATCGTTACAATGTCGGGACCAAACCTGGTATATACCATACATATATAATAAAAATAATAATTATTAATAGGCTTCTTTCTCAATTTCTGAGATCCCATTAGTTTTATGTTTTTAAATTAATTTGAACGATGGACAAGGATTCTGTATGCATATTAGGAATAGGGAATATGCATGAACATTTTTTTTCACTTGAATTGAAGCATGTTTACTTGACAAATATCAAGGTAAAATTGCATTTTAAATAACTTTAAAATAAGGGAGAAATGAATGATTAAAATTCCCGATTAAACAAAGAGGGTGATAGCCCTCTTGATATGTTATGTGACGTCATATTACACTTTCACCATTTAAAATACACGTAAAACTCCGTTTTTAGTATTTTTGCAAGAAATAGACAGATAATAATCTTTCAAAGCTTATAGCGTCCTTGATATTTATCGGATTTTAATTTCGTTTTTAAATATTATTACAGTATTAACAGTATTTTCATATTCTGAAAATAAATGTGAAAAACAATTTTCATGCATATTCCCTATTGTTTTTATTATTGTATTTTTACCTTTATATCAGACGCATTCAATGTCTTTCTTGATATTATTGAAAAAAGATATATTATTATTATTATTATTGGTAGGTGCAGGTGCAGCCGACTTTAATAGGAATTTCGATATTCATCTGAAGTTCGTGAAGGGAAACTGTAGAAAACTTTTACAAGCATTGGCGGTTACTACATTCTTGTCCATACGCCGACAGCTTAATCAATTAAACGCCCCATTAATGTTAATTGACGAACTGCCACCGCCGGGATTCATAACCTCCCAGTTTCAAAGAGATAACATTCGATTGCACGACCACCTGGACTCGTTACTCACTATACATAATCGGGTATAGTAAGGTCATGTGTTACATAATGGCAATAATTTAATGATTCATTAGTAAAGAACAAAACGCGCCATTTAATGTGAACATTTTTTAATATTATGCAATACAAGTTGTATTTCTTCAAACACACCAATATAGGCGCATTCTCAATACTACATGATTTCCCAGCAGCAGCGGCGTGCCAACGTCAAATAAGAAATATATTAAAAATTCAGTTATTTAATCAACAGGCAATTGATAATAATCAGACATACATAAAGTCAATATAAGGTTTATGTAAAATGTGAACGAATTTGTGAATGAGGTGCGATAAATAGGGGGAAGAGAACTCTCGTGAAGGAAGTAACAGAATTTAACAGACAAAGACTGACAGGAGACAGTCGTCATTGTCAATTTTTTTCATTTTGCTCTTTCATCTTATTCTCATTTTATCATCTATTCTTCGTCATTCTTGTGCGATATAAATGAGTTTTTCTAAAAATTTTCCATGTCAATTGTTATTCAATCGACATTATTTACTTTTTAAATTTTTTTCCCTTCTACTGTTTTTATATTTCTTATATGTGTTACATTTCTTCTACATCGTTTTATTTGTTCGTTTTTTTTAATGTTATTTCGTTTTTCCACTCACATTAAAAATTATTAGCTTTTATAAATTGAAATAATTTTATTTTGTAAATAATTCATCATGAATTAATGTGTTTTGGAGTGGGGGGGGGTTGGAATGGTTAAGAATTCATTATGACATTTTAAGCACAGTGAATTTAGCAAATAGCCATTTATGGGATTGTCTGCTAACTCAGATTTTTCATATCCTGTACTTTATTATTAACTGCATATAAATATTTCTCATTAATTAGTTATTAGCATCATAATTATGATAGTGTTCTACAATTTCATCTCGAGACCTTTCCGAAATTTGAATTATAGTCAATATCATGCATGAATAAATATTCAAAATGTCAGTACGCAAGTCCATATATGATATTTCCAGGTTAATCAGTTTGTTTACTATGAATACCCATTTTCTAAGAAACATTCTAATTCAGGGATTTCGTTTGATGTTTAATTTTAAGTTTTCACGCTTGAACGTAGTTTATTTAAACATATTTTTGTTAGAAATATAGTTATTTTGTTTTCTATTTTATTAGTTGATCGAATATGTTCTCTTCACAAATCTTTTTTCTACTTAACGTATCAATCTCGGACTCGGAATTAAAATGGGTAGCCTTTGATCGCACAAATGCAAATATTAGAAACAGATACCTTGCAGTCGTCACTGCAGCTATTGGGAATCTCATTCAATTTAATATCTGAATTTTGGCTATCATGGGTCCTAGATTTGCTTTAATATTAACTACACAGTTTTCTACGCACTTCCATTATTAAACCAATGCGTCTTAATTTAAAGCACTCGTCCTTTATGTCTCAAGTTTTATATATAACGGGACAAGTTTCTCATACAAGCAAAATCTTAATATTACGTAACATTATTTTGACATCAATATTAGAAGTGAAAAGTAATACATACCTTGGTTGGGGATCGAACCTACGACCCCGAACAGTCCAAACCAGAGCAAAGCTACCCAAATGCTGTGATTACTGATAAACACATGCCTATTGCCGTTTGCCAATTGATGTTTCTACTTATATGTTGAATATTTCACGGTAACTCAACAATTATAACAACGACTTTTCACAACTGGACTTTAATAGGCGACATTATCGGCTGGACTGGTTAATATTTTGGTACCGATTATGATCATGTCCGTTAACACCATAATTTAGGAACGATGAGATAGCGAATTGAAATTATGTGCGTGTGTGCTAGAACTTGAAGAAGTGACTTCAAGTTCGTTGGCAAAATCAGTCAATGCATGTTCCCCTCCCCCCTGAAAGGCGAGAAATTACCTACATTAATAAACGAATGATAGAAAAAACATGAAATACAAAAAACATTCCGCTATTTAACTACTTTAGTTTGAAACTTTTTTCATAAACTAGACATTTTTGCCCCAATTTCAACTCAAACTTCTGTAATTACTGAAAATTACAGAAGTATATTTACTACATATGCATATAAAATCTTGTACAGGCACAAGTTATATTATTATGGCAGCAGTACACAGTCGGCGAAGTGGAGCGGCGAGTGGAGCTGTGAACACTCTAGCCGAATGTTCGGCCGGCAATACAGTTCTCGCCAGTTACTCAACGGAATTAGCTTGGTATATCTGAAAAATGACATTAAAGAAATGTCTGAAAAATGAAGGACACTAAAAGAATATAAAAAGTATTCATAAATCTATCCAGTTTTTATTTATTTTCGTGTTATACTATTAATATTAATGGGTACAATTAAAGCGGTTGATAGTTAAATATTTAAAAATGGCGGTTGTACATTGAATCGAATGTAGACAAGAGTGTCCTTCGTACTCGTGTCAAATGTATTCACCATTTGCTTTCTTTGACTCGTGTTAAAAAAAAACGATTTCTAATGAAGCCATGGTGAGGCGAGTCGACACAAGAAAGACCGAGCGTTGTTAGTATACTCTTGCGCTGGCTATATCTCACCTTGCTTCGCCGAGTGTGTACAGCCGACATTACACATCTGTCAGTGTGTAAAGAATTTGAAACAGTTCACGCACTTGTGATAAATGATAATGAACACAGTATATACAGAGTATTTAAATAATTAATTCAGATAGTTGTTACATTTGCAATTCTTCAAAATTATGTTGTTAACAAACATTCAAACAAAACAATGTTATCGAAAATGGTATGTTACCGTAGAGTAGATACGATGAATATTATAGATATTATGCTAATTTGATTATAGTAACATATATCAATTAGTATTACAATCCACAAGTTCGTTCATTTTATATAGTTAATTTACTACTTCCTTGTTCAATTACCGCTAAGTAAGAATAATCCTTTTGTATTATTCACACGTAAGTATAACACACGTGGTGGTGAATTTGTAGGTATTTATATAAAAGTATTCCCGTTTAATTTCATACATGACGGAAAATCCATTGTAAAATCAACGTATCATACGCTTTCCTTGATATATAATTTCTGAACTTCGTAAAGTTACAGTTCTTTAGATAGATAGATTATATTGTAGCGGCTGCACTGGACGGACTCACTTCGACCATAAGGTCAATTGTCATGCCTATGGATGTGAGTGGAGGGGAAGGAATTTTTGTATGTAGACTAGGAATTGGTAGGATGTGCGGCTGCGGCTTTGATAGGAACTATGCCGATATTCATCTGGAGTTCGTGAAGGAAACTGCAGAAAACCTTCACAAGCATAGCCGGTTACTTCGTTCTTGTCCATACGCCTACAGTTCAGTCAATTAACCGCACCTTTTTTTCCTTAATAATTGACAAACTGTCGTCGTATACTTCTTTACGCGCGTTAACCGCGTAAAAAACGCGCGTAAATAGCAACTTTTTTTAAAAATATTTTTAATTCATTGTTATATTATACGGAAACCCTAAGTTGCAAGTATAAAATATGTGTATTTTTATACAAATTGAATTCCAAAAATTTTATTCATTATTTTAACCGAATTTATTTCATATAATATAATAATAACACGAAAATGTATAATAATATTTAACATTCTAAATGTACACCGTTCAATAAAATTGAACCAACCTGAAATGTTATTTTCCGTACATTTCATAAAACTCCTCACTTTTGTAACTCTCTATATATTATTTATTTATAAACAAAGAAAAGTAGTATATTTTTTAAATGTGAAAAAAGAAATAGAAGTTTTATATTTTTTATTTATGGAAATTAGTCATTGATTGAGTAAGAATATGTAATGTAAATACATGTTAAGTGTTATATCTTCCTTTTACGTATAAAAATTAAAAAAAATGTTGTATCTGTCAAAAACATTTACTACGAGAATAATAAAAATTATGAGAGACTGATTCGGTCCAGGATAAAGACATCAAAGAGGTTAAAACTCGTCTTATTAGCATTTGAAAACATAAGGTAGTTTTTATATTTAATCTTTTTTAAATCAGGAGACAAACAAAAATTCTTGAAAAGCTTCCATTGAAAGCTTTCCAGAAAGAATTCCAGAGCTTCTCTTTTATGTTTTTGAGAAATAATTTCATAAGTTAAGAAGTAACATATGAGTGTGAAACTTAATCTATGTATCGTATCGACTCTCAATTTGTAGAAATTCATTGTTAAGGATTGTGTTGGAAAAATTTATTTTCTAAATTCTTTTTGCATTTTTCTACTGTTATAGTTTTTTTTTAAATTGAACAAAAATGACATGTTTCGCGTTATTCATGTATTCTCATACTGTTTGAGTATGCGTGAATAACGCGAAATATGTCATTTTTGTTTAATTTAAAATAAAAACTGTAACAGTAGAAAAACGCAAAAACGAATTTAAAAAAGAAATTTTTATTTCACAATCCTTAACAATGAATTTCTACAAATTGAGACTCGATACGATACATAGATTAAGTTTCACACTCATATGGTACTTCTTAACTTATGAAATTATTTCTCAAAAGCATATTAGAAAGAGAAGCTCTGGAATTCTATGAATATAAAATCAAATGTATACTCGTAAACCTAAATAGAATACAACACATTAAGTATACAAACAATTGGTAAATCAGTTATAAAATTATATGTTTTACAACTCATACAGTAATCACATTAATGTTTATTATGTTCCATATTGTTCAGCTCAATCTTTGGCAACATTTGTAATCGTCGTTATAATTAGCATTTTAAAACAACACACTCACTCCTCTCCCTCTGAATATGATTAAACAAAACATTGACGGGCATACAGAAGAGTTAGTAATTCACAAGGAGTAAGTGTCTTGAATCGAGGAATGGTTGTTCTATAAATTAACCATCACGTTGTCGACAAAACATCCATTTTAGTTGTTGAAATCATTAACATTTAATGAAAGATACTTTATTTATTCATTTCGGGTAGTGATGATGATCAAAGGCAAAAAGCTAATTTACACAAAATATTATAAGATTATATTATTTAATGAGAATAATGTGTGTTCGTATTAAGTATCAAAATAGAATACAAACTAACTTAAATATACAAAACGGACATACATATAAACAAAACTCAAACTAATATGATGACAAACATTCACACACAGCAAATAAATCAAATATTCTAGCTTGGACAAAAATAATGTAAAAACTTTTTAACAAAAAATAGAACCGACGAAAAGGGAAAGGAACTGAAAAGTGAAAAATAAAAACTTTTAACAAAAAATTAAACCTTCGAAAAAAGAAAGGAACTGAAAAGCAAAAAATAAAACTGAACCTTTTTAGTCTAAGTCTCGTTTAAATAACTACCTCAGAAAACATTAATTTCATTTATTGATTTATTGATTTCATTTATTAATATTATTATAAATTTAAGATTCCATTAGCACAGCCTGCTTCCAACAAAAGGTCTGTGAACGTTTTTTTGCAAGTACTGATCAACAAATGAAATGTTGACCCAAACCGAAGATTTTGAAGGTTTTTTTTCAAGATAGCCCACGAAAACAATGTTAAAATATCGTTTTTTCTCGCCAATGGCTCGCAACCTTACGAGGTGAGCTGGCTTTTGGATCTGAACTTTTACAAAACTGACCAAAAACAACTACATTCAAGATAATAATCTACAGCTTTATGCAATGACTCTGCATTAATATATAAAAAGTGTATCATTGGATTTACAACAATACAGCGAATCAAATAAAATCATAAAAGATAATTTTAGAACCAGAATAGAAATCACTAAAAATCAATGGCTATTATATAATACACGATCTATATATAAATGGTAATAGCCGACGAATATAACAAGAAGAAGTGCTTATAGTCACCCAGAAACAAACAACAAGACCCATATCATCAGACAATATGAGAGATGAAGAAGACAAAGGCACAACTGATGTTAGTAGCTCTCTCGCCACCTATAGCTTTTAACTCAAAGGTTTGTATAGTAACTTTAATAAAGTTGGCAGCCGAATAATGACCACACAACTATATAGAGTTGATAATGGTCGGCGTTCTGTTCTTCGTCCTCGTTGTCCTCACTACGATGACTTGTGTGTGTGTGTGTGTATGTGCGGTTAGTTAGTTTGTGCTTTTGTTTGTATTCTACTGTGAACAGTGGACACAGCAACGAGATAGATTGACCATCTAGCTCTCTAGCCACCAACACTGAGTTAGCCGACCAGTCGAATGATATTAAAAGGGGTGAGATGGAATGATGTGTATAAAGTGGCACACATGAATGGTATTTATTTATTATATTAAACCACACAAATTTTCAACAAATAATAATAATAATAATAATGAAATCCTTAAAACTTATAAAATGGGTTATTTCACATTCGTTTTATTATACATCTATAATTGAAACATAAATACAGGAAATTGTAAATAATCGAATATAATAAAATAATAATGTATTATATTATATATAGGTGTACAGAGCGTTTCAATACGATTGCATGTTACCTAATCAAAATAAAACGTTGAATGTTACCTAATAAATTATAATCAAAATAAAACAATTGTCACATCTCCTGATTAATGACAGAATTGTTTCTTATTTACGTATGCAATATCATCCATTAAATCTGTTTCTATAATATATAAAAAAAGTGCTACGAAACCACAATTTACAGGCATAGTGAAAAAAATTGAAAAGCATGGTAACTAAGGTAATCTACTGCCAGTTTTTCTAAAGCAGACAAAATAACAAACACTTTAACGAAAACAGTTTCTCGATATCTTTCGAGAAAATTTACATCTCACCTCCTAAATAAAAAATAATTCGGCCATTTTATTTACAGGGATGAGTAATTGTTAAAATTTCACATTTTCAAAAATGTGAAATGCATAAAAATGTGAAATTTTAACCCTTACTAATATTCTTGTAAACCATGGGTCGAATTATTATTTATTGAGAAGATGAGATGATATCGAGTATTAAAGATTTAACTGAGTACATTTTGAGACTCAAATGTTATCGAGGAACTGTTTTCGATACCATTTTCAAAATGTTGCAGACTATTTGAAATTTACAAAGTCAAATTTCGATAATAAGACACTCTACTAAAAAAAAAACATACCATGTCACTAAATAGGTCACGAGGCTAACTTCAAAAAAACGTCTTTTTTTCAATAATCTATTACTCATCAACATAATCTTCTTCAAGAGTGATATTTTCATTCCAACGCAACTCGAACGTCTGCGTAATATGCCTACTTGGAAACTGGGAGGTTATGGGTTCGAATCCCGACATCGGCAGTTTGTCAATTGTCTAAGCAACCGGCGTATGGACAAGAACAAAGTAACCGGCTATGCTTGAGAAGGTTTTCAGCAGTTTCCTTCACGAACTCCAGATGAATATCGGCTTAGTTCTTATCATAGTCGGCTGCAGCCGCATATCCTATCCTAGTATATACACAAATATTCCTTCCACTCCATCAGGACATCACTATGGACCTTATGGTCGAAGTGAAGCCAGGGCAGCCTCTACAATTTATCTAGCCTCGGGACTTATTAACTGATATTCACATGTTAAAAACATGTGCAACGTTAACAATTAATATCTCCAAGAACTAAATGGTCGAACCATTGGCCTTTCTGAGATGAGCATCGTGTGTTAAATATCGAAACCCCTTAACCAAATTATCTCTACAAATAATAACATACATTCTGCTGGAACTTACTTTGGAATAGACTTTAAATAAATTTCATTAAACTTGGAACAATGAATTTAATAAACAACAGTAGGTACCTTTACGAAACTCAACTGAACGAAAATTTGTATAAAACGTGAAAATGATGTAATATGAATGAAAACGAAATAAATAAAATACATTAATTTATAGATTAACTTTGCGTGCATGAACATATTTGTGAAAATTGTTTTTCATATAAACAAAAATCATCTGTAATGTCGTGTTTTATTTTCGTTTTTCATCTCGAATCAAACACTATGAAATTAACTTATTTAATAATGTTATTATAAAGGTATATTAAAAATTTCGATTAAAATTTAACATGCAAAAATTTCTTATTTAAATTTAGACTGTTTTATTACATAATACGTCGATTATATGTTATAAAATAGGATAATTGATAATTACTCAATTAGCATTATTTATTTGTTTCCACTGAAACGATATGAAACAAATAAGTTCCAAAGTACGTGGCCCCAAAGTGAACGTCAAAAGTAGCCCTAAAAGAATGAACTCATGCTTCCGAACCCTTCGAAATCAAAAATTAAAACTATACTTTACCGTTAGCAATACCTCCTTGATATTGTAATGTAGTCGCTCCTAAATCTCAATTTACTTTCATATTTAGATACCGTACACACTAAACATTCCCTGAGTAGCCACGGTAACTACTAACAAACTATTATTCATTCATTTTTTATCAGGCAAAACAAACGATTGGTTTCAATTCCAAAAATTGTCTTTTTATTTAATGATAAATAGATTACGATTTAGATCTACTTGAAATCTTCTCTTATTCTCAACATTGACGCCTGAGCAGAGATTCGTGCATGTGGTGATTATCGTCGACTGAATTCGATTACCAACTACATCAATGACAACACTAACGTTTCATTCTTATTGTATTAAACAAGAGAAGTACTAGGAAGTTGAAATTTCGCATACGGATAGGTAATATCGTAAACGAATGTTATCAAAGATGTACACATTACACATTTTATTGTTGTTGTAAATTTTAAGACTATCCATCTATTGTTAGTATGGCTGCCTATCGGTTATATTAAACCAGTGGGTGTGATTCGATTTTTGTATTTCATACCTTGAAGATGGTTAAGTTTGGTTAATTCTTGCAGGAAACGAGACACAGGAAGAGGGTCACACGGCAATCAAATATTTTACCTTTTTCAGATTACTCTTAGGTTTATATGAAAAAAAATTAAACAAACACATTCACTTGTTACAGATGCTTGAAAAATCTAAATTCGACAAAGTAGTAATAAAATCGACAAAGGAATATGAAACAACAAACCCAATAAATTTACTTCATACTCTCTAAATACATATTTCACCCTTGATCTCATCAAATTATTCAGGACCGTCAGCTTTTCTAATGCGCAAATATAAATTTCACATTTTCAGACATTCACCACGTATAAGATATCGTTCATTCACACTCATAACTATGACTCTACTTTCCTTAGAAACCGAGGCGATGGATTGTGGGGAATAATAGAATTTATTTCGTTTCATGCTTTGAAGTGAAGCAATGCAAGTGGCCGACAAACACTTCGAGGTCATATAAGCTCTCTTTCCCACATTATGTTACTTCATTACCTCTCTATTATGTTACTTGAATGGTTCTTAACTATGAGAGGCTCGCTGGCGCTAGATAAACGTGAAGAACAGAGACGTTAGAAAAACGCTATTGCTTTTCAACAAATGTTTAGGCCATACTTCCAGTGGCAAATGTGGAGGAAGTCGTATGTTTGCTCTGTGCAGCTGAGTAAAATGGCTGGCAAGGACAAAAGAGAGCCAAGAGAGGAGGATGGAAGTCACTTTGAAAAAAGTTCCAAGACACTGTGCAGATTTAAAGACAACGACAAACTTGTACGTGAAGTAGCGCATTCCCGTCAGGTGCCGAAACTATACCTAGGAATACCAAAAAACTTACTAGAAGACTGTCTGTAACGATTGGATGAGTATATCTGAATAAACCGAACAAATGAAAGGGTTGTTGATGGGGTTACCGCCACAATAGCAATCGAACTTATTGGCAAGGATCAGAAAGAAAAGATGTATATTCTTCTGGTTGGATTGCTTACTGATCACTGCAGACTTTAAAGTAATATATCCCTCGTGGAGAACAGCACGGCTTGTCCGGACTGCAACGAAATTAACGGATTGTAACGGTAAAACAAATTAACATAGAGATGTTTTTCAAAACCATGTTCCGATAGTATGACTTCATCAAACATATTTTGTATACAAAGTGGACATACCAGACATTCTTTCATTACACCATGTATTTTTTACTTAAATTGAAAACAAAACAAAAACGAATATAAATTATTTTATAAGCGTACAGTAGATAGATAGATACCACCAACTTATTGTAGTTGAAGTTCATGAAGTTTTTGTCAATGTCTTTTTATGATCGTACTAGTGAAAAACAATAGACATTGATTATTGGACCGTGAGTTCCTTTTGACATCACATATACAACCAACTATTATACACTCCCCCTTTCTATAAAATTCAATGTTCGATGAAGATATTGGCAAATAACCAACTCTCAAATTAGTAAATTAAATATTTCACACAGAAACACGCAATCAGATTATCAAATTCTCTTTTATATAGGTATACTTACTATTTTCGAAAGAAGCAGTAGGCAGGCATTGCTATATTACGTGTGTGGTTATTTTTTCACATATTTCATTTTTAAGTTATAAATTCGAACAGTTTTTCCTCTTGATGTATGGGGTGAGTCAAGATTACGTACACTTTACACTTTAAAAGATCATTCTATACAAAAGAATTCAATGTTATTAACCGCATATGTATTTCTAACGTTCATGTAACACAATAATTTGGGATATTTTAAAAACCTTCTTAATTATGCAGCCTTCATAAACTAATGACAGTAGTAGTTAATTTGTACGAACTGGTTAAGCAGCATTACACGAAACAGTAAACGTATAAACATATAGAATAATATAGTTAGCATGTTTTTATTATAACGGCCTAACCGCAGAACTGATGTCAATAACTTGAGGTATAATTCAAATAAGCAAAATATACTATTGCCAATTTGCTCCGAGCACAACCGTACTCAGCGCCATGGCGTTTAATAAAAAGTTACAGTTTATTTAATTTAATGAATTATTTTTGTTACACGCCTATGATTTTTTATACACTGACATTGGTCATGAAGTTGTTTTTTTGACCATCGTAGCGAATAGGAAGACGTGGTTCCCAATATAGCTTAGGTATGAACAGACGTTGCTGTAAATGTTATATTAAATGGAAATCTTCAACATATAAGCAAAAATATAAATAAACAAAAATGCAACAATGCTTCTAAGCAAATACGCTATCGTTTGGACACCAAACCCGCGTTTATTAACGATGTACCAATGAGACTCTCTGTTTGTAATATCGATTAATCACTTTTTTGAAATTTTTGGTGAATATAGGGGGGATTTCGTTGCTTTTACTTAATATCTACTTAATATCTTAATATCTAATATAATTAATTTTAATAGACAAACTACCACCCCCGGGATTTGAACCCATAACCACCCAGTTCCAAGCGGGCAGAACGCGTTAGACCGCTCTGATACGAGGACAGGAAAATTGAGAATTTTTACTACTATTTTGGTGTATATTGGTTTTTTTCCGAATCGCCTTGTATCAAAATAAAATTCAGTTACATAAAAACATTTTTCTTTAGTCTCAAGACATTCATAAAATTCATAATTACATTAAAAAGTGAATAAACAGTTTACATCAGTTTAGAATAATAATCAAGTTCGTTAGATTTGTAATGAAATGTATCAACAAGAATTATGAAGTCTAAATTTGAGAATTCCAGATATGGCAATGTCTTTCCTCTGAAGATTTTTAAAAAATCCAATAGAAGCTGCACTAGTTGGGGGGTACACATGTTTTGATTTTCTCATTAACAGCAACGTTAAGCAATGTCATAAGTCGACAAAAAAATTTTTTTTTTAATTGTTCATAAAGCATCTTTTTTGGCTTTCATTGGGCTTCATTTCTGTGGATTATTAGACATTTTTATGAAAAACTCGAATTTTTGATGCAAAAAAAAAGAAATCGCGATTTTTGACGGTAGATTTTTCTCAAAAACTACCGATCCAATTTCAATTCAAAACACGTCATTCGATAGGTTTTTTTTTGGATACCTATAACTTTCTCATTTAACTTTTCCTAATCGGAGTTCTTTTTTTTTATTCGCAAAAAAAAAAATTGTTTAATATATTCTCGTGTTGGTATATGCCAACTCAGAACAACTGGTTCTGATCCAAAAATGACTCAAGAGAATGTTGATCCCCTCCAGTATTTATGTTAATTTAACATCTGTTTCTGAGAAAAGCTGGAAAAACCGTCAAAAATCGCGTTTTCTTGTTTTTGCTTCAAAAATTCCATTTTTTCATAAAAATGTCTAATAATCCACAGAAATGAAGCCCAATGCAAAAAAAAATGCTTTTTGAATAATTTAAAAAAATTAATTTTTTGCTGAGTTATGACGTTACTTAACGTTGCTCTCAATGAGAAAATCAAAACATGTGTACCCGCCACTAGTGCAGCCTATGGTGGATTTTTAAATTTTCAGAGATTCCCTTAAATAACACTGGGTGCCATTTTGACCCTAGCCTTCAATCGAATATTTTCAAATGTTTTTCCGTATTGACACAGACTAGTCCATATTTCACGACTAGTTATTAATTCATTCTACGATTGAAGCCCCGTACCATTGAGCACCAGAAAAAATATCTATACTTCAAATATTGACTATTGATCATATTTTAGAAGCATAAACAAAACAAAAAACATTATGAGTATGGTGAAATGCATTTTATAACTGAATATGGTATATATTATATAAATATCATTTTAGTATATTACTTTAGAGTGAATGTTGTGTGGTTATAACACACAAAACGACTTGTGTTGATTATCCACTGAAATTAATTCCATTAGGAAGTTGACGTACAACTTGCTTCTCTATATAGTTAACTAAATTATCAACCTAATTTGTTTACTTCCATCTCTATATGATCGTTATCAAATATGTATTTATTCACTCACTTCCACACACCATATCCATCTTAGTTTCTTTATTGTATTTTAGTACTTAACGACTACAATTTATGCCACATCTACATGATATTATTAAAGTTATGGGATCCTACTAATATTAGGCAACGAAAGATCCTACTAAACAAATTGATGGCTGTTTCACACTATACGGTTTTTACACGAAATTTTTGTCACACATTTCATTTTTGGAAAGCAATGGTAGGTTGAGATAATGCAGCATACACGTATTCAGTGCAAAATAGCGAGGCTCACACCGACCGAATGAATATCGAACGATTAAATTGCATACTGTATGAGCGCCTTCAATTTCAGGCAAAGGAGATGACTAGTGGATAGCCTGACGCAGGTCATCTGCTCTTCTCCACGCATCTAAAAGAATGCCTCAGTTACGATTTTTTTCACATCATGTGTGAAAAGCTGTTTCAGACATTGCTTAGGAGAATTCCAAAAGTTTTGTAATTTATTTTTATTTCAAGATTAAAAAATCAATTCATTTTCCCGACGTTTCAATTACTCCCCACATATTTATCAACTCTTCCACCAAATTTCTATTATAATATTTTCGATTTTCATGATGAGTTTTTCTTAAAGGTATCGAATTATTTTATTGTCATTAGAATTGCAAATTTCTGCAAACTTTTAAAATGAATAGACTGTAAGATGTGAATCAAATTTTATTAAAAAATTCGTACCAGCATCGGTTAAAAAACATATTAGAAGAAAGGGATAGAACAAACTTTTTTCCACACAATTAATATTTGCTAAGAAAGTGGCAAAAGCCGTTTTAGCTTAATATGCATACACATCGCCTCTCCAGCATGCTTTGCTTCGATTGATAACGTTAATTTAGTTTCCTATCAAAATTTTTGTACCGAACTAATTACCGAAGTCTTACTCATTTTTTTTCGAATTCCGCAATTTGAGTAAGCTCTAACAAACCACTCCAAGTGGCCGAGCGGTCTAAGGCGTTATATCTGCGCAGTATACCTAGTTGGAAACTGGGAAATATGGGTTCGAATCCCGACATCGACAGTTTGTCATTTATTAAGAAAAAAAAGGGGCAGTTAACAGACTAAACTGTCGGCGTATGGACAAGAACGCAGTGACCGGCTATGTTTGAGAAGGTTTTCTGCAGTTTCCTTCTCAAACTCTAGATTAATATTGGCATAGTTCCTATTATAGTCGGCTGCAGCGGCATATCCTACCAGGTCCTGGTCTATACCCAAAAACTCCTTCCACTCCACTCACATCCCAGGCATCACAATGGACCTTATGGTCGAAATGTAGCCCGTCCAGGGCAGCCTCTACAATCTATCTATCTAAGCTCTAACAAAGTGTGATGTTGAATGAATATTTTACTTACATAATTTATGATTTTATAGATAGTGAATAGTAATAAACTGTAGATATACCAATATACATAATTGTTGAAGAACCAATTGTTATTCTCATTTGCTTTAACTTTATTTTAAAATGTGTACAGGAACACCATAATAACAATAATGATTATATTTAATGATATATTATTTTATTCAATTACCGTTATAAAACTACAATAATCATACAAACATGGCATTAGATTCAACTATCTATATATCTATATACATGTATATAGAATAGTCTCTTATGAAATCTGTCTTTTCACGAAGATATCGGGAATTTCATAAAACGACGGCGTATCGTGTAGACATTAAAAGTTTCATATCATACCTTACCGCTTCGTGAAAAGCCCTGAGTATTTTGGTGGATCCTGTCTAACATAATCTGTCGTAGTTTAAAAGATGAAGCTTCCTAAAATGCCCAAAGGAAAAAGACATTTTGTGTTAAGTGAAATGTTCAAGTAAAGAAGGCATATTGTATAATATTAAAAATTACGATTCTAAATTAAATTTAAATTAACTCAATACACAATCTTTCACTTTCATCGGTGAGATGATCGAGTTTGCACGTTTTTGGGCCGCCGTACTAAAAGGCGTTCTATATATTTCGAGTATTGTGACAAAAACTATTGAAATTAAATAAAGTAACTATTCCAACTGAGTACTACAATCTTTTACTTCATCGGCCGTACCCAGAGATTGCGGGATCAGATATTTCATAATATTCATTATAATGAGAAATAAATTCTTTGGTTTCGGCTTCCATATGTAATTTTATACATGGAAAGAATACACCAATTTTTCATTAAGTGTCTAGAATCATCCGGAAAAAAAGCTCTTATATTGTTTAAGGTTTAAACAATACGCCGACATTTCATGAAATGCCTAGGATCCTCGTGAAAACATCGATTTGACAACGAGACCACGACATAGAGATACAAGACAGTAAATGAATACTTATACAATACTATATAGATGTTGCTAGTAAGCGAAGCACCAGTAGCACTATCTAGTAGCCATATGTTTACGTTTTCAACTAACTAACAACGAATGAACGAGAATCATCAACATGATTCATGTTGTCTAATTAAATTTGGTAATGATAATAATAATAATTAAAATTACTATAACTATTGTTATGAATATGATTATTATTACAACTTACTTATAAACATAATAGACAATCTTTGTTCCTTTTTAGCAAATTTCCGAAGGAAATGTAGCTATTGCTTTTGCGCCGATGATAGAATTTCATAAAAATTGCTTCAAATGCATAATAGATGTTAAAAATGACCATCGTTAAAATTATATATATATATATATATATATATATATTTGTGTCCGCGGATTCTCTAGCGGTCACAGTTTTGATCTGATTGGAATGAAATTTGGTATTTGAAAGATCAAGTTAATGGGTACAATCGGGCAAGGGGAAAAGGGGTTTAGAGCGTAGAAGAAACACAAAATTAGTTTTACTATAATTTTGTTTCTTATTATTTTTTCTGTCACACTCATATTTACAGAAATATTTGCAATTTAATGTAATGTCAATTTCCGTTAAAGGTTACGAAGACATAGTATGAAAGATCTAGCGTATACTATGTAGACGCACATGTCATTGAATTTTGAATTAAATATTGATATAGAAAAATTAACTCATCCATCATGTGTCGAAACTTGGACCACAGAATTTCTAGCCCAGTGTGATACCGTTACACCACAGATGATACTGATTTATGAGTCAATCTTTTCATATCATTGACAGTATTAATTGTGACAATCAAATCTACACAAATACTAATATGTTAGAATAAAAAACTAATGTTGACTTCAAATTAATACTGCCAATGATATGAAAAGATTCAGTATCATAAACAGTATCATATCAGGCTCATTCATCAGTATCATAAACACTTTTAATTTAAATTGAAAAATTTTAAATAATTGCTAATTTAAATAACTTAAGCGTTATCGTTATAAATAGTCGTGAATAATATTAGCTATACAAAATAATGGTTGGAATAAAAATTGTACGAAAATTAATCCGTTCAAAAAAAAATGAACAGACCTGAACCGAATCAATCTCTCACAATTTTAATTATTCTTGTAGTAAATGTTTTTGTTTACATAAATTGTTTACATAAATAAAAAATATAAAACTTCCACTTCTTTTTTCACATTTAAAAAATATACTACTTATCTTTGTTTATAATTAAATAATATACAGAGAGTTACAAAAGTGAGGATTTTTATGAAATGTAAGAAAATTAACATTTAAGGTCTGTTCATTTTTTTTGAACGGAAGTGTACATATTGTCTGTCGTAAAATTCATTGAGTGACAGTACTTTCATATATACTCATTTTTGAAGTCCTCATTCCAAAATGACGGAGTGAACGGAAGTTTACTCTGCCTAGTTCAAAGTCTAAAATTTCACAATTTCATTAGTAATCCTAATCAAAAAATTCGTTTAGCAATATAAAACTAACTGACGACAGGGCAATATCTATAAAAGAATCATTTAAAAATTCCGAACAGTGACTCAATTATTTATAAGCAAATTTACATGAAAAAGGACAGGCCGAATAATAATAATAATCATAAGTCCCAAAAGACGCAATATACTAATAGTTAATCATTTGATGAAGTTTCATGTGCATTTCAAATATAAATATGTCTACCTATTTCCATATAATTATCCAATTTACTATTAAATTACGTTAAAAATTTGAAATATATTTATAGAAATATAGGAATTATACAAAATGGACTGATTGGGAATGATTGAGTTGTTGATTAGTATGTGGAACAGAATGTATATAAATTTAACTATAATCATTAAATGAATGTGGATACATATATTTACTTGTACAGCTGAGCAAACTTAAATAATTTGTCATGAAATAAATGTTAAAAAAGCCAAAGTTTTCGGAGATATAAAGATATAAGATATCCATCATCAGATATCACTTCTTTTTAAAAAGTTAAAAAATACAAAGTCCACAACAAAAATTTATCTTTGGATGAAATTTGTTATATTGCAAATCTTTAAGTTTCGTCATTATGGTTCTGATATAATTTGTGTATAGATTTTAAATTGACACTGGCCGTGAGCATTAAGTCACTGCTTGAATATCAACCAAGCGGGGTATGACTATGGGTCAAACCCAAGGAGAGGTATAATTTTTAATTAATTTTATAAATTGTCTGAACACTCCGACTACGTCCATGGGTGTTGATATACTAAATATTCTAGAAGCCTCCATGCAAAAATATATTGTCAAAAACATAATATTTATTCATAAAAACAATCATATTCTAGAACGACCCATGGTGGGTATATAAACCGTGACCAGTGTCGATTCAAATCAGTTTAAAATCGACCATTGTCCGAAGAGTTTTTAGATCAGCCATTGTGCGATTCGTTCAGAGTTTAAAATCGACCATTGTCCGAAGAGTTTTAAATCGATCATTGTGCGATTAGTATAAAAGTTTAATATCAAGTATTGTCTAATTAGTTCAAAGTTTAACATTGTGTGAAAAAGAATTAAAATAATTGTTGAAAAAGAAATTGGATAATCTTTTTTTTTTAAAGCAATAAAATCAGGTTTTTTTTTGTTTCGTAAAAACTTGTGTTTCATTTAATTTTTTTTTTCTTCTCTTTAAACAAAAACGTGCGTGTTGTTCCAATTACAAAATATTTAGTAATATCGTTTACTAATATATTTTTTTTTGTTTTGTCGAGTATCGGAATCATTGCAGGTTCGGGCAGCGCTCCTTTGAGGAAAAAGAGAGCCAGGATACCGCGACAAGTGGCGACCGTGACAGGACCAGGAGACGCACGGAAGAAGAAAGGAATTACAATGGCAAGCCGCAGCATTCCCATGCCACGTCTGCGTGAGATGATGGAGGCCGAAGGGCTGGACAGCACTGGCACAAGAGAGGTCTTACAGGCAAGATGGGAGGAGCACCAATCTAGGCAACAAGGAACACCAACTTCAAGGACTCAAGGACCAGCCATTCCCACATCAGAACGGCGTAGAAGTGTGGTTTCCAACCCGGAAGAGCCAGCTGCTGCGACAATGGAAATGATGTTTGCGACAATAATGTCCAACTTCAAGAATTTGGATGAGAGAATGGGTGATCGATTGGATAAGACGGCCAACAAACTTGAAGAGATGAGCGACCAACTTCAAGGATCTGAAGCAAGGATGGATGAGCGACTTGGAAATCGACTTCAAGAGTCCGAAGAGAGAATGAGTAGTCGACTTCAAGAGTCCGAAGAGAGGATGGGCAACAGACTTCAAGGATCGAATGAGCAAATGGGCAACCAATTAGAAGAAAGAATACAAACCATACAATACGAATTAGGGGAGCGAATGGTGGATCTGAGGGACGCGTGCATACAGCGGATCGACCAAATAACCACGGATGTCGAAACTGTGAAAACCGACATTGTTAACATTAAAGCCGATGTCATTGAGAATCGCACGCAAATCAAAGGCTTGGAGGAGAAGATGCACGATCAATACAACAAAGTCGTGGATGACATTATACGGATCGAGCAGAATCAAACACAGCAACTGCGAGACATGCGTATTGATCCACAAGAAGTGAATACAGTCATTCGCCCCACCGCATTGGACACAACGACGCTTCT
This sequence comes from Nineta flava, assembly GCA_963920215.1. Lineage (NCBI taxonomy): Eukaryota > Metazoa > Arthropoda > Insecta > Neuroptera > Chrysopidae > Nineta > Nineta flava. The sequence continues at coordinate 106,112,097 of OY986041.1, read as the reverse complement.
GTCCATCATGCCGGAGTTCAGTGGTAGACCGGCCGAAGATCCAGTAGTTTTTTTGAACAGAGCAACGACATTACTGCGACAAACGCATCTGCCCGTAGACTGTTGGATAGAGATGGTCACAAAAAAATTAACAGGACCAGCCAGAGATTGGGCATTGATGAATCGTGGGTTGGGCTACACCTTCGATGAGTGGAAATGGCAACTGGAGAGTTTCTTCAACAGTATAGGAAGGAAAGCCAAAGCCGAACTGGAATTGATGACCGTTTCCCAACCCACAGGATTGAAGACAGAAGCGTTCGTCAACATGAAGGTGCAGCTATTCAGAAGAGTGCACGCCGACAGGAACATTGATGACGTGGTGCCCATAATATTGAATTTACTACGCGACAATGTACGACCGCTGGTGAAGATTTCGAATCCAAAGTCATTAGATGAGCTACGTATAACCGTTAGAACATTGGATGAAGAGCCAGCGAGGAATCGGCAAGAACCACCAGCGAGAGCACCACCACCACCACGTCTTAGCAGTCCAGGCACGTGCTTCGTATGCCACCAAGCGGGGCACATAAGTCGAAACTGTCCCAGAAGGGGACAACAAAATAGACCTGGGCCATCGGGAAACTAATTCCAGGATCAATGAAGGAGGAAATTGGTTCTGGGGTACACATTAACCTCCACAAAAACGCACAACATCGGCGTGAACACCAACAATTACCGGTTCATTTGACAACAATGGAGACCAAGAACTCACACCAGAATGGACCAATTGTGGAAGTTGATGTGCGTGGAAGATCAATATTGGCACTGATCGATAGTCAAGCATCACACAATTTTATCAGCGAAGAATTGGCAAGAAGTATTGGAAAATGGCACCCTGTCAGAGATAGTGCAGGGAGTGGAGCCACAAGCAATAATACTTTCAGAATTCTTGGAAAAATGTGCATGGATGTGATGATATCAAGAATGAAGTTCAATGTTGAAGTAATGGTTGTACCTGGCCTACGGAATCATTTAATACTTGGTCATGAATTTTTAACAAAAAATGGTGTGAGCATCGATTACCGGAGTGGTATAATTTACTTGGGGTGTGATAAGAGAGTCCGCATTGCATGGAGAAAACCAGATGGAGCCCATAGGGAAATGGCAGCAATTAACAATGCATTGGGCGAGTTACAAATTAAACTCCTTGAGAACCAAGAGCAGTTAAAAGATGTCATTCGGCGACATCCCAGCGTTTTCGTCAAAGTTGGAAGGACAAAAACGATCACAAACAAGATTGAGATTACGAAGAATTCCCCCATTAAATTACGACCATACCCGTATAACAATGAGAAGCAACGGGTATTAGAAGAGATGATTGAAGAGATGGAGGGCGATGGCATTATAGAACCATCCACATCGCCTTGGGCCGCACCCGTCGTATTGCCGAAGAAGAAAGATGGAACTTTTCGATTGTGCGTCGACTATAGAAAGTTGAACGATATTACAAAGAGCAATGCGTTTCCGATTCCAGATCTGCAAGAGATGTTGAGAAAAGTCAATGGAGCAAAAATATTTTCTACATTGGATCTTCAGACTGGTTATTGGCAAATTGAGATGGAGCCACAATCGAAAGAGTACACAGCATTTACCACCCCAAGAGGTCTCTATCAATTTCGCGTCATGCCGTTTGGATTGAAGAATGCGCCAGCTACGTTCCAGAGTTTAATGAACGAAGTACTATCTGGATACATCGAAGATTTCTGTCAAGTTTACCTGGATGACATATTAATCTACAGTCGATCAGTCAAGGAACATTTACACCACCTGGATCTTGTACTTGAAAGACTAGAACAACATGGATTAACTTGTAAACCAAGCAAATGTGTCATTGGCAGCAACAAAGTCAAATACCTAGGACATATTTTGAGCGAAGACGGCATTGACAGAGAGGAAGAGAAGAATGAAGCTATCAGTAATCACCCTGTACCAAGAACACGAAGACAATTACGACAATTTTTGGGATTATGTGGTTGGTACAGGAGCTTCGTGAAGAACTACGAAGATATAGCTGCACCTCTAAGCGAAATGCTCAAGAAGAACATAAAGTGGCGCTGGCTAACATTGCATCAGAAGGCGTTCGAAAATTTGAAATCATCGATTGTGAATGCACCGAAACTAGCACATCCAGATTTTAAGAAGACGTTTTGTTTAAACACGGATGCTAGTGACGTCGGATTGGGTGCAATATTATTTCAAATGGAAGATGATGGCAAGACAAGACGAATAATAAACTACGCCAGCAAGAAACTTGGACCCACAGAAAGAAAATACGCCACTACAGAAAAGGAATGTCTCTCGATAATCTGGGCATTGAGGAAGTTTCGAGGATATCTTGAAGGAAGACATTTTAAATTATACACAGATCATGCAGCGCTCCAATGGCTGAACAAAACTAAAGATAGTCGAGCCAAATTGACAAGATGGGCATTAGCATTGGGAGCCTATGATTATGAAATAATTCACGTCCCCGGAAAAGATAATCAAGCCGCCGACTCCTTGTCCAGACAACCACAGGGCAAGGCTGAAGATGAAGAAGTGGAGGACATTCCAGAGTGGGTGATTGAAAAGAGGGCAAAAGCACCGATAACCCTCAATGTAATTGAAGTGGAAACACCCACACTCGACGATATTAGACGATGGCAGGATGAAGATCGTGATGTGACTGCCATCAGAAGATACATCGTTGATAACACAAGTCCACTGAGAAGCAATCTACGTCGACGAGTGGACAGAACACGAGCTAATTACACCGTAGCTGACGGGATCCTCTGGTACCATAGTCAACAGATGGTACAAGAAGTGCCAGTGGTTCCCGAAGAACGCCGACTTGGTTTTCTGAGAAAATATCATGACAGTGATGAAGCAGCACACCCTGGATGGAGAGAAACGTATCGTCAAATCCGTAACCGCGTCTACTGGTATGGGATGCAAGATGACATACGCAGATATGTAAAAGGGTGTGATACGTGTGCTAGAGTGAAGCCACTGAATAGGAAACCAAGTTCAGCAATGAGAAGTCGAAGACCTACTTCACCATGGGAGGTAGTCAGCATCGACTTGATGGGTCCATACCCACGCACATCACGTGGAAAAACGAATATATTGGTTGTGACTGATCTTTTCACTAGATGGATCGAAGCATTTCCATTGGGGGCCACGTCGACCTCGAAGATAGCCCAAGTACTGAAAGACGAAGTATTTAGTCGTTATGGATATCCAAGAGCAGTACTAAGTGATAATGGTCCCCAGTTCAGATCAAAAGAATGGAAAGCAGTGAACAGAGATTGGCACACAGAAATATGGACAACGCCAAAATACCATCCACGAGCCAACCCCACGGAAAGACAGAACCAAGAATTGAAGAAGTTGCTGCGTTTAAATTTGTTGAATCAAGCACACAAGAATTGGGACCAACAACTACACAAATCATTGTTCGCAATACGTAACAGAGCAAATAGAACAACTGGTTTTTCGCCCGCCAAATTGTTACTGGGGGCTGAAATGAAGAAGCCTGGGGATTGGCAAATTCAAGTTGAAGAAGAGCCTCAAGATATTCAAGATTGGGCCAATGAACGAGGCCAAGAACGTCAACAGAATGTTGAGATAGCTCGGCAAACAATATTGGCCAATGCCGAAGAAAATGACCAAGTGGAAACTGGACTCAGTTATCAACCAGGAGAGTCCGTCTGGATGCGCAATCAAGTGCTCAGCAGTAAGGTGGAGGGTGTCCATAGTGGATTGGCACCAAAGTGGAAAGGGCCTTACAGAGTGCTGAGGAGTTTACCAGCTGGAATATATGTTGTGGATACAGTGCCTCCCACGAAGATACATGGAGGTCTCTTGAAGCCGGCCAGTGCAAGGACCGCCGCCAATGGGAATCTGGGAAGATTGAGTGTGGGGAACGAGGTGTTCGGCCAACTACTTCCAGATCGATTGGGGGGTCAAAGGCATGGAGGTGATGGAAGACGACGGGACGTATCAAGTGTGGACGAGCCAGAGGCCAGAGCATTAGAGCCAGGGTACAACTTGCGGCCCAGACGACCGGCAATCAACAACAGGCGCCGTTGAAGAAGTGAAGAACTAATGTGTACGTACACTTTTAAGTTTTGCTAGCTAGCTAAATGTACTAGTACAGTTCAAATAGTTCTTAAGTTAAAAATTGGTCGACCAAATATAATAAGCAAATTAGAAAATGTGTGTTGGAATCTAGAGGGGGAGATTTTGTTGTAATGAAAATTATTGTGATTAATTTTTTTGATCCAACACACATTTTAATAGAAAAATATTAAGTAAAATATTATGCAAAATATTTAACAAAACAATATTTTTCTCCTTGCAAAAAGAAGGAGTTTTTTTTTTGAAAGTACAAAAAGATAATAATATAGCTCGATTTATTTTTTTTTTCTTAAACAAAGTTTTTTTTTTAAGTCGAAAAATGATAATAAGATTAATAGATACTTTTGATTTAAAGTTTTTCTATTAAGAAAGAAAAAATCAAAAATTGAAAAAAATTATTGCATATAATTTAATTTAAGAGAATCAAAAGTTATACAAATTGAATGTTTTACAAAATAACATAAACAGATCACAAATAAATAATTTTGTAAAAACAAGACAATTTTTGTAAACAGAAGTAAGCTAGCTTACAGTTATGAATGTATCATACAATTTGTGTATAGATTTTAAATTGACACTGGCCGTGAGCATTAAGTCACTGCTTGAATATCAACCAAGCGGGGTATGACTATGGGTCAAACCCAAGGAGAGGTATAATTTTTAATTAATTTTATAAATTGTCTGAACACTCCGACTACGTCCATGGGTGTTGATATACTAAATATTCTAGAAGCCTCCATGCAAAAATATATTGTCAAAAACATAATATTTATTCATAAAAACAATCATATTCTAGAACGACCCATGGTGGGTATATAAACCGTGACCAGTGTCGATTCAAATCAGTTTAAAATCGACCATTGTCCGAAGAGTTTTTAGATCAGCCATTGTGCGATTCGTTCAGAGTTTAAAATCGACCATTGTCCGAAGAGTTTTAAATCGATCATTGTGCGATTAGTATAAAAGTTTAATATCAAGTATTGTCTAATTAGTTCAAAGTTTAACATTGTGTGAAAAAGAATTAAAATAATTGTTGAAAAAGAAATTGGATAATCTTTTTTTTTTAAAGCAATAAAATCAGGTTTTTTTTTGTTTCGTAAAAACTTGTGTTTCATTTAATTTTTTTTTTCTTCTCTTTAAACAAAAACGTGCGTGTTGTTCCAATTACAAAATATTTAGTAATATCGTTTACTAATATATTTTTTTTTGTTTTGTCGAGTATCGGAATCATTGCAGGTTCGGGCAGCGCTCCTTTGAGGAAAAAGAGAGCCAGGATACCGCGACAACGGTTAATCGTATCGTATTTTAACCAATGCCTTCGGTTTCATTAAGTTCAAATTAGCCTAAAACAAAATTTATATCAAAATCACGAGCAAAAATATTTTCTCCAATTTTTTTGAAAATCCCTCGGAAAAATGCGAAAAAAGTGAAGAAAATTTTTGTTCTCGATTTTAATAATAATCATATTATAGGGTCATTTCTGCCCAAAAAGTATGAAAATCAGGTTTATCGGCCGACTAACAAATTTCAAAATTTTCGCTTCTCAATTCATACAGTTTGGAATTTTAACACTATAGATCCGATATTTTGAAAACGGTGAATCCTATCGTATTTTAACCAATGCCATTGGTTTCGCTAGGTCCAAATTAGCTTAAAACAAACTTTATATCAAAATCAAGAGCAAAAATATTTTCTCCAATTTTTGCGATTTTTTTAAGGGATACCCCTTGGAAAAATGAGAAAAAAGTGAAGAAAATATTAGTTCTCGATTTTAATAATAATCCTTTTCTAGGGTAACTTTGACCCAAAAAGTATGAATATCAGGTTCATTTTATCGCCCGACTAACAAATTTCAAAATTTTCGCTTCTCAATTCATACAGTTTGGAATTTTAACACTATAGATCCGATATTTTGAAAACGGTTAATCGTGTCGTATTTTAACCAATGCCATCGGTTTCGGTAGGTCCAAATTAGCCTAAAACAAACTTTATATCAAAATCAAGAGCAAAAATATTTTCTCCAATTTTTGCGATTTTTTTAAGGGATACCCCTTGGAAAAATGAGAAAAAAGTGAAGAAAATATTAGTTCTCGATTTTAATAATAATCCTTTTCTAGGGTAACTTTGACCCAAAAAGTATGAATATCAGGTTCATTTTATCGCCCGACTAACAAATTTCAAAATTTTCGCTTCTCAATTCATACAGTTTGGAATTTTAACACTATAGATCCGATATTTTGAAAACGGTTAATCGTGTCGTATTTTAACCAATGCCATCGGTTTCGGTAGGTCCAAATTAGCCTAAAACAAACTTTATATCAAAATCAAGAGCAAAAATATTTTCTCCAATTTTTGC